>JARQOD010000007.1:21177008-21234299 GCA_033576555.1 Oophaga sylvatica
CTTAACCCCGGCACTCTGCGATCAAACATGATCGTAGTGTACCGTGGGCACATGGAAGCATCGCGCAGGGAGGGGACTCCCTGTGTACTTCCCTGAGACCCTCAGAGCAGCGCGATTTGAATTGCGCTTTCCGAGAGCCTCCTCCCTGCAGTAACCCCGGATCTAAGATGGCCGCGGGTTCCTGCAGGCAGGGCGGCTTCCTCAGTGCCTGCTGAGAGCAGGCGCTTAGAAAGCCTCCAGCACTGCCTGTCAGATCACAGATATGACACAGTGATGTCCCACCTGGGACAAAGTAAAAAAAATAAAAATAAACGTGTAAAAAAAAAAATCCTAAATAAAGAAAAAAAATATTCCCCAATAAATTCATTTCTTTATGTAAATAATAAAAAAAAATAAAAGTACACATATTTAGTATCACCGCGTCCGAAACGACCCGCCGTATAAAACTGTCCCACTATTAACCCCTTTAGTGAATCCCTTAAAAAAAAGGCAAAAACAATGATTTATCATACCGCCGAACAAAAGGAATAACACGCGATCAAAATGATGGATATAAATAAACATGGTACCGCTGAAAACGAGCCGCCATACAGCATCATTGGCGAAAAATAAAAACGTTATAGCTCGCAGAATAAAGCGATGCAAAATAATTATTTTTTATATATAATTGTTTTTATTGTATAAAAGCGCCAAAAAATAAAAAAATGATACAAATGAGGTATCGCTGTAATCGACTAACCCGAAGAAATAACACTGCTTTATCAATTTTACCACACGCGGAACGTATAAAACCTCCCCCAAAGAAATTCATGAATTTTTGTTTTTTTGTTCATTATGCCTCACAAAAATGATAATAAAAAGCGATCAAAAAATGTCATGTGCCCGAAAATGGAACCAATAAAAACATCAACTCGTCCTGCAAAAAATAAGACCTCACATGACTCTGTGGGCCAAAAAAAGAAAAAATTATAGCTCTCAAAATGTGATGAATGCAAAACTATTTTTTGCAATAAAAAGCGTCTTTTAGCATGTGACATCTGCCAAACACAAAAACCCGCTATAAGTAGCAAATCAAATCCCCTTTTATCACCACCTTAGTTAGGGAAAAATAATAAACTTAAAAAAATGTATTTATTTCCATTTTCCCATTAGGGTTAGGGTTGGGGCAAATGTTAGGGTTAGGGTTGGGATTAGGGTTAGGGGTGTGTTAGGGTTAGGTTTGTGGTTAGGGTTATGGTTAGGGTTGGGATTAGGGTTAGGGGTGTGATGGGGTTAGGGTTGGAGTTAGAATTGGGGGGGTTTCCACTGTTTAGGCACATCAGGGGCTCTCCAAACGTGACATGGCGTCTGATCTCAATTCCAGCCAATTCTGCGTTGAAAAAGTCAAACAGTGCTCCTATCCTTCTAAGCTCTGCCATGCGCCCAAACAGTAGTTTACCCCCACATATGGGGTATCAGCGTACTCAGGACAAATTGCACAATAACTGTTGGTGTCCAATTTCTTCTGTTACCCTTGGGAAAATAAAAAATTGGGGGCGAAAATATTTTTTTGTGGAAACAAATATGATTTTTTATCATAGACTTATCATATAAAGGGAAAGTACCTGAAGGCCCAATGGCTCACCGGTTAATCACCTCGAACGCGCCCCGACGCGCGTTTTGGAATTGCTTCCTTTGTAAGGGCGCGTTCGAGGTGGTTAACCGGTGAGCCATTGGGCCTTCAGGTACTTTCCCTTTATATGATAAGTCTATAGCGCACTTATGGTTACTTTTATAGCGCACATAAGGCCACATTTATAACGCACTTTATCAAATCTATAGCGCACTTAAGGCCACATTTATGGCACACTTGAGGCCACATTTATAGCGCACTCTATTATTTTAGGCGACCTATTTTGCACACTAATTAATATAATTGGCTGTGATCCCAGTCATTTATTTGATTTATTTTTACTGTAATACACTGTATTGGTGATTAATTGTGTGTACTTTATATTATTCATTTTTTTATAATTTTTTAGATTATTTTTCACAATGGATCTTATGTTATTTGAGTTAAATTATCTTGGTCACAATCTTATGTGATTTATCTTTGTTATGCGCTATTGATACATATTTTGTTCATATAAGGGATGCTTTATGTATATACTATGTTACCTGAATATTAGAATTGGTCCTGTTTTGGCCATTTTCATGATTGGTTCCCCTCTCGTTTTTTAACATTCATATTTCTGTGCATAATTGTGTATTTTTATATATATTTTTTTGAATAAAATATTATACATTATTACGCTTATTTGTCTTGTGGCGTCTGTCCTATTGGTGTCATTTGGCATTTTATTACTCCCATATCCATTTTCTATACACCTTGGTGTTTTCTGACTCGCGCGGTATTAGTAATTAGGCGACTTTAATCCTCGGATCGGTGCGATTACAGCGATACCAGATTTATACCCTTTTTTCACATTTAGCTTCTGTCACACTCTAAAAGACGCTTGTTTTGTAAGAATTGTTTGTAAGAAATTTTTGCATCGCTGTATTTTGAGAGCTATAATTTTTCCATATTTCTGCCGACAGAGTTATGTGCAGGTTATTTTTTGCGGGACGAGCTGACATTTTTATTGGTAGCATATTCGGGCACATAACGTTTTTTGATCGCTTCCTATTCCGATTTTTGTGGAAGCAGAATGAACAAAAACCAGCAATTCAGGAATTGTTTTTTTTTTTTTCCCATTCCGCGTGTGGTAAAATTGATAAGGCAGCTTTATTCTTCGGGTCACTACGATTACAGCGATATCTCATTTATATATTTTTTTATGTTTTGGCGTTTTTTACACAATAAAAAATTTTATACAAAAAATAATTATTTTTTGCATCAGTTTATTCCGCGAGCTATAACTTTTTAATTTTTTCGCTGATGTTGCTGTATAGCGGCTTGTTTTTTGGGGACAAGATGACGTTTTCAGCGGTACCATGATTATTTATATGTGTCTTTTTGATTGCGTGTTATTGCACTTTTTCCAAGCGGCATGATGATAGCGCTTGTAAAAAATATAATTTACTACTTTTTTGTGGGTTTTTTTACAGCTTTCACTAGAGGGGTTAACTAGGCTTATGCTTTTATAGATGGGATTTTTATGGACATGGCGATACCAAATGTGTATTTTTTTTGTTTTTTGGTTTTTTTATTACATAAAAATGTGTATTTTTTAGGGGAAATTTTTTAATTATTTTTTAATATTTTTTTAACAAATTTTTAAAAAAATGTTTTTTTTACCTAGTCCCTTTATGGGACTTTCACTTTTTCATTTTTCTTGCAGGTATAATGTTTTGCAATGCTCCAGAATTTCAATACATTATAGCAATGGAGAAAGCTGCTGTGACTATGGTCACAGCGGCTTTCCGTAGCTAGATGACCCGGAGGTTGTCATGACAACCCTGGTCATCATGGCTGAGATCGGGCCCTGCGATTAATGTCAGTGCAGGAAGCTCAGCCACTGCAGCGCCGAGCTCCTGCACTGATCGCGCTGGAGATGCTGAAATTTCAGCATCTCTTGCGCGATCGCTGCTGTGTTTAGTCAGTCAGATTGACTGACCAATCACAGTGCTGTGGGTGCGGGGACTGACGGCAAAGGTCCCTGCACCTCTTGCCGTGCCTGTCAGCTGTCATAGACAGCTGTCGGCACTGAACTACCACTGCGTGTTTACACGCAGTGATAATTGAAAGGCTGGACGTGCACAGTCTGTCAAGGTGCCAAAACTGACACCTTGCCATGACGAACTGTGCACATCCATGGACACTAAGGGGTTAAATATCATTTTAGTGGGAAAAAATAGGATTTTTTATTTTCATGCCCGGGCATTATAAACTTGTGTGAAGCACTTGGGGTTCAAAGTGCTCACCACAGATCTAGATAAGTTCCTTAGGGGGTCTAGTTTCCAAAATGCGGTCAATTGTGGGGGTCTCCACTGTTTAGGCACATCAGGGGCTCTGCAAACTGAACATGACACCCATCAAAGTCTGCATTCCAAAACGTCATTACTTCCTTTCCGAGCCCTGCCGTGTGCCCATTTCCCCTCCGCCACATATGGGGTATCACGTACTCAGGACAAATTGGACAAAAACTTTTGGGGTCCAATTTCCTTGGGAAAAATCAAAAATTGGGGACTAAAAAATCATTTTGTGGATTTTTTTTCATACCCAGGCATTATAAACTTTAGTTAAACACTTGGGGGTTCAAAGTGCTCACAACAGATCTAGATAAGTTCCTTAGGGGGTCTAGTTTCCAAAATGATCTAACTTGTGGGGGTTTCCACTGTTTAGGCACATCAGGGGCTCTCCAAATGAGACATGCTTCCAATCTCAATTCCAGCCAATTTTGGTCTGAAAAAGTCAAACGGCGCTCCTTCCCTTCCGAGCCCTGCTGTGCACCCAGACAGTGGTTTTCCCCCACATATGGGGTATCGGCATACTCAGGAGAAATCGCACAACAACTTTTGCTGTCCATTTTCTCCACTTACCCTTGTTAAAATAAAAAAATTGTTTGTAAAAGATAATTTTTGTGACTAAAAAGTTAAATGTTCATTTTTTCCTTCCAAGTTGCTTCAGCTCCTGTGAAGCACCTGAAGTTTAATAAACTTCTTGAATGTGGTTTTGAGTACCTTGAGAGGTGCAGTTTTTTAGAATGGTGTCACTTTTGGGTATTTTCTGCCATATAGACCCCTCAAAGTGACTTTAAATGTGAGGTGGTCCCTAAAAAAATGGCTTTGTACAATTTGTTGTAAAAATGAGAAATCGCTGGTCAACTTTTAACCCTTATAACTTCGTAACAAAAAAAAATTGGGTTCCAAAATTGTGCTGATGTAAAGTAGACACGTGGTAAATGTTATTTAGTAATTTATTTTGTGTGACATATTTCTCTGTTTAAAGGGAATAAAAATTCAAAGTTTGAAAATTGCAAAATTTTCCAAATTTTTGCCATATTTGTATTTTTTCATAAGTAAACGCAAGTTATATCAAAGAAATTGTACCACTATCATGAAGTACAATATGTCATGAGAAAAAATTCTCAGAATCACGATGATCCGTTGAAGCGTTCCAGAGCTATAGCCTCATAAAGAGACAATAGTCAGTATTGTAAAAATTGGCCCAGTCATTAACGTGCAAACCACCCTTGGGAGTTAAGGGGTTAATTTTGTCTTGTTTTGATTTTCATTTTGACTTGTTTACACTTTCATTTGGGGGTCTCTCCAAATCCAGGCCTCCATTGGTTCAAAAATTGATTTCCATTGATGATTTTTGTGTGATTATGTTGACAGCACATTCATCTTTGTACATAACAAAATATTCGATGAGAATATTTCATTCATTTAGATCTAGGGTGTGTTATTTGAGTGTTCCCTTTATTTTTTTGAGCAGTGTATATAGCTCTGGCAAAAATTAATAGACCACCACATCAAAACCCTGTCATGGGTAGCCCATTCTCCAGACCTGAACCCCATTGAAAACCTCAAGCCATCAAACAAAGAAGAACTGCTTAAATTTTTGCACCAGAAGCAGTGTGAAAAACTGGTGGAAAGCATGCCAAGACGCATGAACTCTGTTTTTAAAAATCATGGTTATTCCACAAAATAGTGATTTCAGAACTCTTCCTGAGCTAAAACATTAGTATTGTTGTTTCTAAATGATTATGAAACTTGTTTTCTTAGCATTATTTGAGGTCTGAAAGCACTGGGTTGTTTTTTTTAATTTTGACCATTTTTCTTTGTCAGAAAAAAAATACTAAATTTATTGCTTGGAAATTCGGTGACATGTTGTCAGAAGTTTATAGACTAAAAGACCAATTTACATTTTACTCAAAAATATACCTATAAAGAGAAAAATCAGACAAACTGAACAATTGAAAGTAGTCACTTAATTTTTGCCAGAGCTATATATATATAACAGTAACCTTATCTATCCCCTTACAACACCAGCTTGAAAAATGATTTTAAAATCTGAAATGTTGGTGTTCTGATGCTTAGGAAGCCTTTGTAGGTATTTTTGTTAATTATTCTAATATACTAAGTTAGATGAGAAACACCAGACCAAACAAGGCAGACGAGCTGAATGCTGCTATCAAAGCAACCTGGGCTTCCATAACACCTCAGCAGTGCCACAGGCTCATCGTCTCCATGCCACGCTGCATTGATGCAGTAATTAATGCAAAAGGAGCCCCGACCAAGTATTGAGTGCATTCATTGAACATATATTTCAGTAGGCCAACATTTCAGATTTTAACCCCTTTCTGACATCTGACGTACTATTCCGTCCATGTGCACTGTGCTTAATTCCCAAGGACGAATAGTATGTCATATGCGATCAGCTGCGCTCCCCCCAGGGAGAGCGCAGCTGATCATGTCCGGGTGTCAGCTGATTATCACAGCTGACACCCGGCACTATGTGTCAGGAGCTGTCACGGACCACTCCCGGAACATTAACACTCGGCACACTGCAATCAAACATGATCGCAGTGTTCCGGCGGTATAGGGAAGCATCGCTCAGGGAGGGACTCCCTGCGTGCTTCCCTGAGACCCTCCGAACAGCGCGATGTGATCGCGCTGTTCCGAGGGCCTCCTTCCTGCAGGACCCCAGATCCAAATGGCCGCGGGGTCCTGCAGGGAGGCGGCATCCTCAGCGCCTGCTGAGAGCAGGAACTGAGAAAGCCTCCTGCAGTGCCTGTCAGATCGCCGATCTGACACAGTGCTGTGCACAGTGTCAGATTGGCGATCTGACACTATACAGTGATGTCCCACCCTGGGACAAAATAAAAAAGTAAAAATAACGTGTAAAAAAAAATCCTAAATAAAGAAAAAATAAATATTCCCCAATATATTAATTTCTTTATCTAAATAAAAAAATGAAAAACCAATACAAGTACACATATTTAGTATCTCTGCGTCCGTAACGACCCGCCCTATAAAACTGTCTCACTAGTTAACCCCTTTAGTGAACCCCTTAAAAAAAAAGGCAAAAAAAATGATTTATCATCATACCGCCAAACATAAAGTGGAATAACACGTGATCTGAAAGACGGATATAAATAAACATGGTACCACTGAAAACGTCATCTTGTCCCGCAAAAAACGAGCCTCCATACAGCATCATCAGTGAAAAAATGAAAAAGTTATAGCTCGCAGAATAAAGTGATGCAAAAATAATTATTTTTATATATAATTGTTTTTATGATATAAAAGCGCCAAAACATAAAAAAAAGATATAATTGAGGTATCGCTGTAATCGTGCTAACCCGAAGAATAAAACTGCTTTCTTAATTTTACCACATGCGGAAAGGTATAAACGCCCTCCCCACCAAAAAAAATTCATGAATAGCTGGTTTATGTTCATTCTGCCTCACAAAAATCATAATAAAAAGCGATCAAAAGATGTCATGTGCCCAAAAATGGTACCAAAACAAACGTCAACTCGTCCCGCAAAAAATAAGACCTCATATGACTCTGTGGGCCAAAGTAAGAAAAAATTATAGCTCTCAAAATGTGGGGATACAAAAACTATTTTTTGCAATAAAAAGCGTCTTTTAGCGTGTGACAGCTGCCAAACATAAAAACCCGCTATAAATAGTAAATCAAACCCCCGTTTATCACCCCCTTAGTTAAGGAAAAATAATAAAATTAAAAAATGTATTTATTTTCATTTTCCCATTAGGGCAAGGATTAGGGCTAGGGTTGGGGCTAAAGTTAGGGTTTGGGTTGGAGCTAAAGTTAGGATTAGAGTTAGTGTTGGGATAAGGGTTAGGGGTGTGTTAGGGTTAGGTTTGTGGTTAGGGTTATGGTTAGGGCTGGGATTAGGGTCAGGGGTGTGTTTGGGTTAGGGTTGGAGTTAGAATTGGGGGGTTTCCACTGTTTAGGCACATCAGGGCTCTCCAAACGTGACATGGTGTCTGATCTCAAATCCAGCCAATTCTGCATTGAAAAAGTCAAACGGTGCTCCTTCCCTTCTGAGCTCTGCCATGCGCCCAAACAGTAGTGTACCCCCACATATGGGGTATCATAAACAAATTGCACAATAACTTTTGGGGTCCAATTTCTTCTGTTACCCTTGGGAAAATAAATGATTTTTTATTTTATGGCTCTACGTTGTAAACTTCAGAGAAGCACTTGGGGGTTCAAAGTGCTTACCACACATCTAGATAAGTCCCTTGTGGGGTCTAGTTTTTAAAATGGGGTCACTTGTGGGGGGGGGGTTTCCACTGTTTAGGCACATCAGGGCTCTCCAAATGCAGCATGACGGCCTCAGACTATTCCATCAAAGTCTGCAATGCAAAACATCACTACTTCCCTTCCGAGCCCCGATGTGTGCATACACAGTAGTTTTCTCCCACCTATGGGTTTTCATCGTACTCAGGACAAATTGGACAACAACTTTTGGTGTCCAATTTCTCCTGTTACCCTTGGGAAAATAAGAAACTGGGGACTAAAAGATCATGTTTGTGGAAAAAATATGATTTTTTTATTTTCACGCCCGGGCCTTATAAACTTCTGTGAAGCACTTTGGGGTTCAAAGTGCTCACCACAGATCTAGATAAGTTCCTTTGGGGTCTAGTTTCCAAAATGCGGTCACTTGTGGGGGGTTTCCACTGTTTTGGCTCATCAGCGGCTCTCCAAACGCGACAAGACACCCGCAGACCATTCCATCAAAGTCTGCATTACAAAATGTCACTACTTCTATTCCGAGCCCCAACATGTGCCCACACAGTAGCTTTCTCCCACATATGGGGTATCAGCGTACTCAGGACAAATTGGAGAAAAACTTTTGGGTCCAATTTCTACTGTTTCCCTTGGGAAAATGAAAAATTGGTGACTAAAAGATCATTTTTGTGGGAAAAAAATAGGATTTTTTATTTTCATGCCCGGGCATCATAAACTTGTGTGAAGCACTTGGGGGTTCAAAGTGCTCATCACTAGATAAGTTCCTTTTGGGTTCTAGATTCCAAAATGGGGTCACTTGTGTGGGGGTTTCCACTGCTTAGGCACATCAGGGGCTCTGCAAACAAAGTCTGCATTCCAAAACGTCATTACTTCCTTTTCGAGCCCTGCCGTGCGTCCAAACAGTATTTCCCCACCATATATGGGGTATCAGCGTACTCAGGACAAATTGGACAACATCTTTTGGGGTCCAATTTCCTTGGTAAAAATCAAAAGTTGGGGGATTAAAAAATCATTTTTGTGTAATTTTTTTTTTTCAGACTCAGGCATTATAAACTTTAGTGAAACACTTGAGGTTTGAACGTGCTGACAACTCTCACAGACGCCGCTGATACTCACCTGCAGTGGCATCCCCTCCGCTGCAAGGGTGCCTGGGAGTTCATGACCTGATGGCTCCGTCCCCAATATGGCGGCGCCCACAGGGTATTTCTGCCGGCATCTGTACAGGTAAGACCCCTGATGATCTTCGGTTGTTGCACCAAGCATCCTTGCGCCTGGTGTCTGCCTCCCTCAGGTCCCTGTGTCTCAGCCGTGCCTGCCCTGTATCCCTGCCGACCTGCCCTGTGTCTCAGCCATGCTGCCCTGGGTGTCAGCCATGCCTGCCCTGTATCCCTGCCGTACTGCCCTGTGTCTCAGCCTCGTCCGCCCTGTGTCCCAGCCGTGCCTGTCCTGTGTTTCAGCCGTGCTGTCTTGTGTCTCAGCCATGCCTTCCCTGTGTCTCAGCCATGCTGCCCTGTGTCTCAGCCAAGCCTGTCACTTCTGACTCTCAGCCGTTCCTGTCCGTCCAGCATCTCCGCCGTGCCGGTCCGTCCTGTGTCTCCCTGTGTCTATTGGTTGTGTGCTCATATCTCCAGCACTGTCACTTTACATCTCCCTTATTGTGTTTCCTCTTTCTTCCCTACAGCTCTGGTTCGGTCTGTCCGGATTTCTCGGGGACCGTCCGTCCTTGTGTACCCATGCCGGCGCTACCATTCTGGTGGTCCCAGACCCTCCTACTCTGCCCTGAATCACCCCTTTGGCTCTGGCTGTTGTGGTTCCACCTCCCTTGGACCTGCTCCTAACACTCCCTGTGTAGGGGGTGGTCTCACCTAGTCCGCTCGCCTTTGGGAGCTCTGAAGCCATGACCCAGAGGGTCCACTCTCGGGTTTTTTCTCTAAAAAAGACCCTAACCTAACAGTAACCTAACAAAAACAGATCTAGATAAGTTCCTTAGGGGGTCTAGTTTCCAAAATGGTGTCACTTGTGGAGGGTTTCCACTGTTTAGGCACATCAGGGGCTCTCCAAACCCGACATGGCATCCAGCCAATTCTGCATTGAAAAAGTAAAACGGCGCTCCTTCCGTTCCGAGCTCTGCCATGCACCCAAACAGTGGTTTACCCCCACATATTGGGTATCAGCGTACTCAGGACAAATTGCACAATAACTTTTGAGGTCTTGTTACCCTTGGAAAAATAAAAATTGGGGTGAAAAGATCATTTTTGTGGAAAAAAAAATATGATTTTTTAATTTTACGGTTCTACGTTATAAACTTGTGTGAAGCACTTGGGGATTCAAAATGCTCACCACAGATCTAGATAAGTTCCTTAGGGGTCTAGTTTCTAAAATGGGGTCACTTGTGGGGGGTTCCCACTCTTTAGGCACATCAGGGGCTATCCAAATGCGACATGGCGTCCAATCCCGATTCCAGCCAATTTTGGTTTGAAAAAGTCAAATGGCGCTCCTTCCCTTTTGAGCTCTGCCATGCACTCAAACAGTGATTCCCCCCCACATATGGGGTATCAGCGTACTCAGGACAAATTGGACAACAACTTTTGGGGTGCAATTTCTCCTGTTACCCTTGGGAAAATAAAAAATTGGTGACTTAAATATCATTTTCGTGGGAAAAAAATAGGATTTTTTATTTTCATGCCCTTGCATTTTAAACTTGTGTGAAGCACTTGAGGGTTCAAAGTGCTAACCACAGATCTAGATAAGTTCCTTAGGGGGTCTAGTTTCCAAAATGGGGTCACTTGTGAGGGGTTTCCACTGTTTAGGCACAACAGGGGCTCTGCAAACTGAACCTGACACCCATCAAAGTCTGCATTCCAAAACGTCATTATTTCCTTTCCAAGCCCTGCCGTGCGCCCAAACAGTTTTCCCCCCACATATGGGGTATCAGCATACTCAGAACAAATTGGACAACGTTTGGGGCCCAATTTCCTTGGAAAAAATCAAAAATTGGGGACTAAAAAATAATTTTTGTAGAACTTGTTTTTTTTTTCACATCCAGGCATTATAAACTTTAGTTAAACACTTGGAGGTTCAAAGTGCTCACAACAGATCTAGATAAGTTCCTTAGGGGGTCTAGTTTCCAAAATGGTGTTACTTGTGGGGGAGTTTCCACTGTTTAGGCACGTCAGGGGCTCTCCAAATGCGACATGGCGTCCATTCTCAATTCCAGCCAATTTTGGTTTGAAAAAGTCAAACGGCACTCCTTCCCTTCCGAGCCCTGCAGTGCGCCCAGTGGTTTTCCCCCACATATGGGGTATCGAAGTACTCAGGAGAAATTGCACAACTTTTTCTGTCCATTTTCTCCTTTTACCCTTGTTGAAATAAAAAAAATTGTTTGTAAAAGATCATTTTTGTGACTAAAAAGTTAAATGTTCATTTTTTCCTTCCAAGTTGCTTCAGCTCCTGTGAAGCACCTGAAGGGTTAATAAACTTTTTGAATGTGGTTTTGAGTACCTTGAGGGGTGAAGTTTTTAGACTGGTGTCACTTTTGGGTATTTTCTACCATTTAGAACCCTCAAAGTGACTTCAAATGTGAGGTGGTCCCTAAAAAAAATGGCTTTGTACAATTTGTTGTAAAAATGAGAAATCGCTGGTCAACTTTTAACCCTTATAACTTCGTAACAAAAAAAAATTTTGGTTCCAAAATTGTGCTGATGTGAAGTAGGTATGTGAGAAATGTTATTTAGTAACTATTTTGTGTGACATATTTCTCTGTTTTAGGGCCTGTGCACACTTTGCGGATTTGCCTGCGGATTTTTCCGCGCCGAAACCGCACCTCTTGGCAGAAACCGCAGGCGCGGTTTTGACGCAGTTTTGGCGTGGTTTTGACGCGGTTTTTCATGATTTTTCTCATGTGGTTTTGTATGCGGTTTTGACAGCTAAATAAAGATATGTTGTTTAACAAAAAAAAAAGATTTGTGATGTAATTTCTTGTCCAACCTCCTCTTTTACATTTGTCCAACCCACACTCCATTACACACACACAGATAGAGATAGGCCGGTGTCACAGTTGTGAGTGTGATGCGAGTAATTCGCACGACTTTCTCGCATCAACACCCGGCACGGCCGCCCGCTCTCGGACCCGAGTGTGCGGCTGCATGTATTTCTATGCAGTCGCACACTCGGGTCCGAGAGTGGGCGGCCGTGCCCGGGTGTTGATGCGAGAAAGTCGTGCGACTTACTCGCATCACACTCGCAAGTGTGACGCCGGCCATAGATAGATAATAGATACCAGTAGATAGATAGATAGATAGATAGATAGATAGATAGATAGATAGATAGATAGAAATACATAGATAGATGGATAATAGATAGTTAGAAATATGTATATAGAAAGATAGATATATAGATAGATAGATAGATAGATAGATAGATAGATAGATAGATAGATAGATAGATAGATAGATAGATAATAATGGTACATAAATAGTTAAAGACACACACGCGTACACACACACAAAATCTTAACGCAATAGTTCATAAAAAAAAAATATAGGAAAAAAATGGCATGGGCTCCCGCACAATTTTCTGCGCCAGAGGGGGAAAGCCGACAGCCGGGGCCAATATTTCTAGCCTGGGAAGGGGTTAATACCCATGGATCTTCCCAGGCTATGAATATCAGCCCGCAGCTAGCCTTCACTGGCTATTAAAATAGGGGGACCCCCCAAAAAAATGATTTGGGGTCCCCCTATAATTTATAGCCAGAAAGGCTATGCACACAGCTGCGGGCTGATATTCATAGCCTAGGAAGGGGCCATGGATATTGGCGCCCCCCCTGGCTAAAAATACCAGCACCCAGCCGCCCCAGAATTGGCGCATCTGCACGATGTGCCAATTCCGGCACTTAGCCCCTCTCTTCCCACTCCCCTGTAGCGGTGGGATATGGGGTAATAAGGGGTTAATATCACCTTGCTATTGTAAGGTGATATTAAGCCCGGTTAATAATAGAGAGGCGTCAATAAGACGCCTATCCATTATTAATCTTATATTAATAAAGGGTTAAAAAAAAAAACACACGCATAAGAATAAATTATTTTAATGAAATAAAACACAAAACGTTTTTCATATCTTTATTATACGCTCAGATCCAAGCGACGCCCTCGATCTCCTGTAAAAAAACATAAAAAAATAAAACAACCGTATACTACAGAAACGCCCTATATGTGAACTCATTTTAAAAACTACATTCCCCAATGAATTCATCTAAGGATGCAGTGATCATATTGACACCACATGTGCCTCACAGAGTTTTATACTATTGAGCGGTGAAGAAAGAATAAATTACATGTTTCCTACTAAAATGCTGTTTTAGCCCCAATTTTTTTTTTCTAAATGCTAATGGGTTATTTTTTTACAAAAAACTGAGGTCCACTTTTTCCTGAGTGCGCCAATACCCTACATGTAATCAGGAAGTATTTTTCAGGCACAGTGCAATGCTCAGAAGTCAAGGAGCGCCAGATTTTACTGTTATAGTTTGCAGCTGCCATGACCCACTGGGAGAACCCATGAGGTGCCAGTGTAAGGGAGGGCGCGTACTGTAGTCGTTACCTGGATTACTGTAACATCCATGTCCAGCCCTTCCCCTACATGAAAGGGTGTCCTTCCTTCCCGCGTACCTGCATCTCCAGATTCCACTCCTCCTGGGCACTTCCCAGGCATCGACAGTTCCTCTTCCAGGAGACCCCCAGTAATGGAGACACAGTCCAGAATAACTTGAACGCATTTTTTACTTAACTCTTCACACGTTACATCCACAGTTGGCACAACAGGTGTTTCATTCGTTTCCTTATCTCTCCCTGCTTTGCTGTCACTTCTCTGCAGTACACGCCAGGACCAGACCGTCCTAGACTGCTCCCCAGTTCCTTCCAGGCCTGACCTCACTACAATGACACTTCCTTCAGCCTGCTTCGCCTCAGACCTGAATTCATTAGTCACTACGTTTTGTGGCCCTCGGTGAAGCATCCGGCCCGTCTGTACCGAACTCATTGAAGCACCAGCTCCCCTCAGTTCCTTGGTCAAGCCAATTTCAGCCCTAAAAGCATTGGCCCAGGCGGTAAGACGCCACATCTTTCTTCTCTGCAAGGGCCTACTGCGAGACTATGCAGCGGCCGTGGGTAACGTGGGTTGCTGTCCTTTAACGTTGCGTGGCTGCCAGTTGTCCGGGCCTAAGCCCTTGTGGACACTTGGGCACGCTGGCCCCATCTGAGCTTACTTCCTAAGAACCTCTCACTACTATCCAGCAGCCTCTCCTACACTTAACCCTATGTGAAACTACCTAGCAGCTATACTTAAAAGGCCCACTGGTATGCCCCCACCTAGTGGCCCGCAACAGTACTAGACTTACCCAGCTATAGAAACTATATGCTAAAGTGCCCTCCTCTAATGTCCCAAGAGGATGCACTTAACTTTCCCTAAGCTATACAATGTTATACAGAGAAACACAAAACATAGGTACACAATGGTAACACATCATGAATGTGGCAGTACCATAACTAATAGCAGTAATACATAATATTGTGTAGCAATACCACCAAATGTTTATAACTACACAATGGCTATTTACATGAGAAAACATTAAGTACACTTAAGGGGTGGGGCGAAGCAGGAATACTCCTTCACCCCCTTACACCAGAACAGCAGAACCCCCCCATAATTGACCCCATTTTACAAACTACATCTCTCAATTAATTCATCTAGGGGTGCAGTGATCCTATTGACACCACTGGGTTTCACAGAATTGTATACCATAGCGCAGAGAAGAAAAAATAACTACATTTTTACTATCAAAATCTTGTTTTAGCCCCAGATTTTACATTTTCACACAAGAAGTGGGTAAAAATGGCACCATAATTTGTCCCACAATTTCTACTGAACGCGGCAATAACCCATATGTGGCTGTACAGTACTACTAAGCCATACAGAGAGACTCGGGAGGAACAGAGAGCTATTTCCCTCCTAGAGCGCAGATTTTCCTAGAACAGTTTGCAGACTCCATATACCGAGCCCATAATTGCTAGAAGAGCAGAATCTCCCCCTCAAGTTACCCCATTTTGGAAATTTTACCCCTTTTGGAATTTATCTACAGGTGTATTGCCGATTTTGACTTGATGGGTATTTTTTAAAGAAACAAGCAGCAATGAATGTTGCCAAGTGAAGATTGCAAACTTCCGATGTAGTGACCAGTGCGTTTGCAGTCACTAATACGTTATGTCCAGCTCATGCTTCTGGAGACATGCACCCGTAAGTTAGGCGGGCTCTCATCACTTCAGAAATGCCAAACATGTGGACGCTATATATGGTTTAGGTACATTGTGGGGCTCAGAAGGGAAAGAGGCAAGAAGGGACGAGGGCATTTGGATTTGGGAACACAGAATTTGCTGAATTTCTTTTGGAGGGAGAGGAGCTATTTCGCTTTTCCAGAGCCATTGTACTACCAGTAACATGGAAGCCCCATATATTTCCGTTAACAGATGACAGACCTGAGTGAGAGCTTGCTTCTTTTTTTTGGGGATCACATTTATCCGGCCCTCTACGTGGAGCATTTACTTTGGGGTTTCCATCTAAATCTCTGAGTGACGTGATTCAGATGATAGCCCCGAGGGATCATTCACTATGAGGCAGCAGAGTTACTCTGGACTCCATCTGGCCCCTGTTCAGCAGTTTCCTTCTTTTCAGAAGTGCACAAACTGTAGCTGACGGCACTTTTATGCAATCCTAAAAAGATGGACACTGCCGGATCACAGGTCCTATGGCGTCCACAGTGCCTCCATCGGCCTCATTATAGGGAATCTTCCGCCAGAGGTTCCATTTAAATCACGTAATAAAAATTAATTAATAGTTTCCTGATGGTGGTAATCTCAACCTCATGTTTTTTCAATGGTTAGCTTGAACAGGAACTGTGGCTTATTCACTTGATGACTCTGTGAAATTCTTGCTCATACAATATTTTTTTTGAGTAAGTTCGTGTCCGCAATTATATAGTTTATTTTTTCTTCAGTTCTTCTTTCATTTTTTAAACTTTTCCTCTGTTTAAATACACCTACAAAAGAGAATAAGGACATCACAAGGTTATATTATCAACTTTTTTCTCTTCTAACCTAATTGTGTCTTTCAACTTGAACTGTCATTTATTGTATCATGTGTTAGTCCTATGAACTTTGACACTGTTTGACATGTGATCTCTGTTGGTGCCAGATTTGAATGTTTGAATCTATTTAAACAGTATGTAGAGATATTTTATACCTATGCATCTCCTGAGGAAGTCATCCCATTGACTTTGAAATGCGTTGAGAATAGAGAATAAAATACCATTTGCTATCATCTACACGCCTGGATCGTTATTGTTACAGCAGCGCGGGTAAAAGCCACAGTTTTCCTAATTTGATACTATGAATTGGTCAGTGCTTTGATCTGTGGATCTGCTGCGGCTGTTGACTCTGAGTCCTCTATGCTATTATATTGTGAATATCAGGTGAGTGCGAACTAAATATTAATTAGAAATCACCATCGGATAAGACCCTATTGGCGCTTTTCTCTCCTATAGTGATTCTGTGTTCCACGTGTGTTAAAATTGATAAGGCAATTTTTATTCTTCGGGTCAATATGATTACAGCGATACCACATTATATTGGCACTGCACATGATCAAGCAACTTTCCTAGCTCTGGTGACCCGGATGTCGTCATGATATCGGGTCACTATGGCAACAATCGGGACCCCGCGTCACGCCGCGGAGTCTACGATCCGAGGGCAGAGGGGCTGTCATCCCTCTGCAGGCTCCAAGAATGCTGCGATCATGTTCAATTGCAGCATTTAGAGGGTCAAAGTGCTGGGAGCAGTGCGGGACCGCTCCTGGCACTTAGTGCCGGGTGTCAGCTGTCAGAATCAGCTGACACACAGCAGCAATTGTGCGCGCATGATCGCAATGATGTAGTAATCTGTCCCTGGTTAATAAGGCCCAGGGCACAGGGATGTACCGTATTTTTTGGACCATAAGACGCACTTTTTTTCCCCCAAAACTTTGGGGGAAAATGGGGGTGCGTCTTATGGTCGCAACATACCTACAAGTCCGGTGGCGGCGGCAGTCCCAATGCAGCTTCCCTGTGGTGCGGTGGTTGTGTCGGGGCAGCAGCGGGGCTCTATGCTGCGTGGGGGGCTCCACCGGCATTTCGTCCTAGCCGGAAAGCCCCCCGCAGCTGCGACACGGTGCCGTCCTGTACAATGGCCGCCAGGGGCCTCCGGTGGCGGTCCCGATGCAGCCTGTAGTGTGGTGGTGGTGTCGGGGCAGCATCGGGGCTCTGTGCTGCGTGGGGGGCTCCGCTGGTATTTTGTCCTAGCCGAAAAGCCCCCGCAGCTGCGACGCGGTGCCGTGCTGAAGGATGGCCGCCAGGGGTCTCCGGAAAGATGGCCGCCACATACTCATTCAAATCTCGGCAACGAGATCTTGTCCTGAGATCTCGGGAGACGAGATCTCGGAAGAGATCTCGTTGCAGAGATTTGAATGAGTATGCGGCGGCCATCTTTCCAGAGGCCACTGGCGGCCATCCTTCAGCACGGCACCGCGTCGCAGCTGCGGGGGCTTTCCGGCTAGGACGAAATGCCAGTGGAGCCCCCCACGCAGCACAGAGCCCCGCTGCTGCCCCGACACCACCACCGCACCACAGGCTGCATCGGGACCGCCACCGGAGGCCCCTGGCGGCCATCTTTCAGGACGGCAACGCGTCGCAGCAGCGGAGCTGTGGGGGGCTTTCGGGCTTGTACGAAATGCCGGCGGAGCCCCCACGCAGCCCAGAGCCCCACTGCTGCCCCGACACCACCACCGCACCACAGGGAAGCTGCATTGGGACCGTCATCGGATTTGTGAGTATATTGCCATCCCACAGTGCCCAACCAACCCACACAGCACAGCCACCCCACAGAACACAGCCACCCCACAGAGCTCAGCCACCCCACAGAACACAGCCACCCCACAGAACACAGCCACCCCACAGAGCTCAGCCACCCCACAGAACACAGCCACCCCACAGAACACAGTCACCCCACAGAGCACCACCACCGCACCAGCCTGGACCACCGAACGACCCCAGTGACCATCCCTTCGCTGGTAAGCTAAATTCGGACTGTAAGACGGACCCCCATTTGACACATTATTTTTTTCCAGATTTTCCTTCTGAAAATTTGAGGTGCGTCTTATGGTCCGGTGCATCCTATAGTCCAAAAAATACGGTAATTATTACGCCCAATGTCAGAAAAGGGTAAATATTGTACAAGTGGCCAACTCCCTCTTGAACATTGACATGTTGTCTTTTACTAATATTTTGCATCTCGTATCTTATTTCTCGACCACTTGGTTTTTTGAAAAGATTGTTATATTTATTGCACTTCATTTTACTTATGGGTTTAACCTTGGATTATTAAGTAGTCGGCCCTTTTGCACAGCACTTTCAATATAAGAGCATGGTTACTCCTCACTTATAAGGTAGCCTTCTTTTTTGTAATCTATAAATCTATAGCTGCTTATGACTCACATGAGTATAATAAAAATGTGTGTTATGGCAGAGTCAGTCGGCCGTATAACTTGTGGGAGAATCGCATCACACTGAACAGACTGGCCCGGAACCTCTCCTGAACTGAGCAAGACAGCATGATGGATTACTATGCAGCTGTCAAGCTCAGGTCGGGAGAACCGACAGCCAGTACGAGTTTTACGATACGATTCTCGCACGAGAAATATAGCAGTCTGTCTCTGCCTTTAAATGCATAGTAGTTTATTTGGATTACATCCACGAAAGATCTTTATTACTATTTTTCTGAGTGAGGTAGCATATTTTGCATCTCTTTTTCTTTTTAATATGTGTGTCTGCTGTTCTTTGTTTAAATTAATGAAGATTTATTTGATTCAGTTGGGCATTGGCTTCCCCTCTTTTTGTAGGTTCTTGTTCTTGCCCATTGGTGCAACTGATGGGTTTTCATGACAGTTCGGAACCTGTTGAAGACCCCTGTGAATGCCAGCTTTGCGGGAGCTGTAAGACGCTGCATGGGAACTTAGCCTTACTTACAGTGACTTGCAAAAGTATTCACCTCCCTTGGTCTTTTCGTGTTTTGCTACCTCGCAACCTGGAATTTCTTTTTTTTCTTTTTTTTTTTTGAGGGTTTGCATCAGTTCATGTAAAGAACATGCCTACATATGTAAACATTTGGTTTTCTTTTCATTGTAAAGAAAACAATTAGCACAAAATAGCTGAAATCTTCAGTGTGCAAAACTATTCACCCCTGTAAAGTCAGTACTTTGTAGAGCCTCTTTTTTTGCGGCAGTTACAGCTGCATGTCGCTTTGGAGAAGTCTCTATGAGCTGTCCACATCTTGCACGTGAGATTTTGTCGCATTCCTCAAGGCAAAACTGCTCCAGCTTCTTCAAGTTAGATTGTTTCCTCTGGTGGACAGCAATTTTCAACTCTGACCACATATTCACAATTGGATTAAGGTCTGGGCTTTGACTAGGCCACTCCAAAACATTTACATGGTCATTGGGTCATTGTCTTGTTGGAAGGTGGACCTCCAACCAGGTCTCAAATCTCTGAAAAGACTGAAACAGGTTTTGCTTAAGAATATCCCTGCATTTTGCACCATCCATCTTCCCCTGTCCCTGCTGCCGAAAAAACATCCCCACAGCATGATGCTGCCACCACCATGTTTCACTGTAAGGATGGTGTTCTAGGGGTGATGAGCTGTGATGGTTTGGCGCCACACATAACGTTTACCTTAGTGGACAAAAAGTTCAATTTTGGTTGCATCTGACTAGACCACCTTCCTCCATACATTTGGGGAGTCTCCAAAATGTCTTTTGGCAAACTCAAAACGAGCCTTTAGTTACAAATTTTGTGCTTAAGGCTTTATTCTGCCCACTCTTCCATAAGGGCTACCTCTACAGTCCCTGACAGAAGTTATGTCGCTTATCCATGTTATGTAAATCAAAGCTTATAACCTGACGTTAAATTCATCCATTGGTTTTATAAATTACTCTTTTGAAAGCTGAAACCCTCCCAAATTTGGTTTAGGTTAAGAAAATAAATTGGCATCAATGCTGAAATATTGATCAGTTAATGAACATAGAATGGTCAGATTTTGGCAAGACAAAAGTTTTAAATGATCAATATTTCAGCATTGATGCCAATTTATTTTCTTAACCTAAACCAAATTTGGGAGGGTTTCAGCTTTCAAAAGAATAATTTATAAAACCAATGGATGAATTTAACGTCAGGTTGTAAGCTTTGATTTACATAACATGGATAAGCGACATAACTTCTGTCAGGGACTGTATGGACTATACTATTTTGGTTGTATCAACAGATACTTCAGTCTCTGCTTGGGAACTCTGCGGCTCCTTCAGGGTTACCTTTGGTCTCTGTGCTGCCTCTCTGACTAATGCCTTTCTGCCCGGGCTGAGTGTTTTGCTGGGCGGCCCTCTCTTGGCAGGTTTGTTGTGGAACCATGTTCTTTCCATTTGATGGTAATGAATTTGTTGGTGCTCCAAGGGATCATCAGAGATTGGGATATTTTTCTTTAAATAACCCAACCCTGACTTGTGCTACTCAACAACTTTGTCCCTGACTAGTTTAGAGATCTCCCTGATCCTCATGGTAGTGTTTGGTTAGTGGTGCCTCTTGCTTAAATGTTGTTGTAGCCTCTGTGGCCTTTCAGAAAAGGTAATGTGTACAGTGTACACCATGTTCCAAATTATTATGCAAATGATATTTTTCTCTGATTTTCCTAAGTGATCGGTGCAAACGACAGTCAGTCTAATAAAAATCATCACCCGTTAGAGTATACATCGAATTTTATTGAAGAAACCTTCCAATGATAACAGTATAACCTCCCAAATGAATAAAAACTCAAAATGCACTGTTCCAAATTATTAGGCACAGTAGAATTTCTAAACATTTGAGATGTTTTAAAGAACTGGAAATGCTCATTTGTGGAACTTGCAGCATTAGGAGGTCACATTCACTGAACAAAAAAGCTATTTCACTCCAAAACATTCTAACAGGCCAAGTTACATGTTAACATAGGAACCCTTCTTTGATATCACCTTCACAATTCTTGCATCCATTGAACTTGTGAGTTTTTGGAGAGTTTCTGCTAGTATTTCTTTGCATGAAGTCAGAATAGTCTCCCAGAACTGCTGTTTTGATGTGAACTGCCTCCCACCCTCATAGATCTTTTGCTTGATGATACTCCAAAGGTTCTCTGTAGGGTTGAGGTCAGGGGAAGATGGTGGCCACACCATGAGTTTATCTCCTTTTATGCCCATAGCAGCCAATGACTCAGAGGTATTCTTTGAAGCATGAGATGGTGCATTGTGATGCATGAAGATGATTTTGCTCCTGAAGGCACGTTTCTGCTTTTTATACCCTGAGAGAAAGTTGTCAGTCAGAAACTCTATATAATATGCAGAGGTCATTTTCACACCTTCAGGAACCTTAAAGGGCCCTACTAGCTGTTTCCCCATGATTCCGGCCCTAAACATAACTCCTCCACCTCCTTGCTGACGTCGCAGCCTTGTTGAGACATGGTGGCCATCCACTAACCATCCACTACTCCATCCATCTGGACCATCCAGGGTTGCTCGACACTCATCAGTAAACAAGACTGTTTGAAAATTGGTCTTCATGTACAGTACAGACCAAAAGTTAGGACACACCTTCTCATTTAAAGATTTTTTCTGTATTTTCATGACTACATTCACACTGAAGGCATCAAAACTATGAATTAACACATGTGGAATGATATACTTAACAAAAAAGTGTGAAACAACTGAAAATATGTCTTATATTTTAGGTTCTTCAAAGTAGCCACCTTTTGCTTTGATGAGTGCTTTGCACACTCTTGGCATTCTCTTGATGAGCTTCAAGAGGTAGTCACCGGAAATGGTCTTCCAACAATCTTGAAGGAGTTCCCAGAGATGCTTAGCACTTGTTGGCCCTTTTGCCTTCACTGTGCGGTCCAGCTCACCCCAAACCACCTCGACTGGGTTCAGGACTGGTGACTGTGGAGGCCAGGTCATCTAGTGTAGCACCCCATCACTCTCCTTCTTGGTCAAATAGCCCTTACGCAGCCTGGAGGTGTGTTTGGGGTCATTGTCCTGTTGAAAAATAAATGATGATCCAACTAAACGCAAAATGGATGGAATAGCATGCCGCTGTGATTGCCATGCTGGTTCTGTATGTCTTCAATTTTGAATAAATCTCCAACAGTGTCACCAGCAAAGCACCCCCACACCATCACACCTCCTCCTCCATGCTTCACGGTGGGAACCAGGCATGCAGAGTCCATCCGTTCACCTTTTCTGCGTTGCACAAAGACACGGTGGTTGGAACCAAAGATCTCAAATTTGGACTCATCAGACCAAAGCACATATTTCCACTGGTCTAATGTCCATTCCTTGTGTTCTTTAGCCCAAACAAGTCTCTTCTGCTTGTTGCCTGTCCTTAGCAGTGGTTTCCTAGCAGCTATTTTACCATGAAGGCCTTCTGCACAAAGTCTCCTCTTAACAGTTGTTGTAGAGATGTGTCTGCTGCTAGAGCTCTGTGTGGCATTGACCTGGTCTCTAATCTGAGCTGCTGTAAACCTGCGATTTATGAGGCTGGTGACTCTGATAAACTTATCTTCAGAAGTAGAGGTGACTCTTGGTCTTCCTTTGCTGGGGCGGTCCTCATGTGAGCCAGTTTCTTTGTAGCGCTTGATGGTTTTTCCAGCTGCACTTGGGGACACTTTCAAAGTTTTCCCAATTTTTCAGACTGACTGACCTTCATTTCTTAAAGTAATGATGGCCACTCGTCTTTCTTTGCTTAGCTGCTTTTTTCTTGCCATAATACAAATTCTAACAGTCTATTCAGTAGGACTATCATTTATAAGTGACAGGGCACACCTGTGAAGTGAAAACCATTCCCTGACTACCTCTTGAAGCTCATCAAGAGAATGCCAAGAGTGTGCAAAGCAGTCATCAAAGCAAAAGGTGGCTACTTTGAAGAACCTAGAATATAAGACATAATTTCAGTTGTTACACACTTTTTTGTTAAGTATATAATTCCACATGTGTTAATTCATAGTTTTGATGCCTTCAGTGTGAATGTACAATTTTCATAGTCATGAAAATACAGAAAAATCTTTAAATGAGGTGTGTCCAAACTTTTGGTCTGTACTGTATGTTTGGGCCCACTGCAACCGTTTCTGCTTGTGAGCACTGTTTAGGGGTGACCGAATAGTAGGTTTATGCACCACAGCAAGCCTTTGAAGGATCCTACACCTTGAGGTTCGAGGGACTCCAGAGGCACCAGCAGCTTCAAATATCTGTTTGCTGGTTTGTAATGGCTTTTTAGCAGCTGCTCTCTTAATCCGATGAACTTGCCTGGCAGAATCCTTCCTGATTCTGCCTTTATCAGCACAAACACGTCTGTGCTGAGAATCAGCCACAAATTTCTTAACAGTACGATGATCATGCTTAAGTTTTCGGGAAATATCTAGTTTTCATCCCTTGACCAAGGCATTGCACTATTTGATGCTTTTCAGCAGCAGAGAGATCCTTTATCTTTCCCATGTTACTTGAAAACTCTTGCCAGCTTAATAGTGTGGAACATCCAGTTTTCCTTTTATTGGGCTCACATGGCAAACTAATTATCACAGGTATCTGAGATTGATTTCAGTGATCCAAAGAACCCTGAGACCATCAATGGGTTTCATTTACAAAAAAAAACAAAAAACGCTATGACACTTAAAACCAATTTGCATAAGAATTTGGAACATGGTGTATATACTGACAGACCATGTGACACTTAGATTGCACACAGGTGGACTTCCTTTCACTATGCATGTGATTTATGAAGGTAATAACTTGCAACATAAATTTTTAGGGCCTTTATCGCAAAAGGGGTGAATATCGTGTATTTCGGACCATAAGACGCACTTTTTTCCCAAAAAATTTTTGGGGAAAATGGGGGTGCGTCTTATGGTCGCAATCTACTTACAAATCCTGTGGCGGCGGTCCCAATGCAGCCTCCCTGTGCTCTGTTGTGCGGTGGTGTCAGGGCTCTGGGTGTGGCTGCAGCGGGGCTCTGTGCTGCGTGGGGGCTCCGCCGGCATTTTGTCAAAGCCCGAAAGCCCCCCACAGCTCCATTGCTGCAACGCGGTGGCCTCCAGAAAGATGGCCGCTGGAAGCGGAGCATACTCAAATTCAAACCTCGGCAACGAGATCTCGTCCCGAGATCTTGGGACATGATCTCGTTGCGGAGATCTGAATCTGAGCAGCGGCCATCTTTCCTGAGGCCCCTGGCGGCCATCTTTCCGGGCGCCTCCGCATCGCAGCAACAGAGCTGCGGGGGCTTTCGGGCTTTGACGAAATGCCGGCGGAGCCCCCCACGCAGCACAGAGCCCCGCTGCAGCCACACTACAGAGCCCCGACACCACCGCACCAAAGAGCACAGGGAGGCAGCATTGGGACCGCCGCCACGGGACCACCGCCACAGGATTTGTAGGTATATTGTGACCAGAGCACAGCCACCCCACAGAGCACAGCCACCCCACGGACACAGCCACCCCGCAGAGCACAGCCACCCCACAGAGCACAGCCACAGCCACTCCACGGACACAGCCAGCGTCAGACTGGAGCACCTCGGGCCCACCAGAGAAAATCATTCTTGGGGCCCACTATGTAGCTACATAGAAATAAATACAAGACCACCAATTGTGTGGTAAAACACGCAAATATCAGGGTATATTATAAGGTAGTACACGTCTTAATTATGTAGCACGGATTGGGGTAGCCCCCTCATAGAATATAAAGTAGCCCCCCTTATAAGGTATAATACAGCACCCCACAAAATATAATACAACCCCCTCATAAGTTATAATGCAGCCCCCCCATAGAATATAATGTAGCCCCCTCATAGGGTATAATGCATCCCCCTCAAAGAGTATAATGCAGCCTCCTCAAAGGGTATAATGCAGCCCCCCTCCACCATTGTCCTCATCACCACCTCCATCATTGCCTCCTCCCCCACTACCATTGTCCTTTCCACCACTACCATCATTGTCTTTTACACCACAACCATCATTGCTTTCTCCCCAACTCCCCCATCATTGCCCTTTCCAAAACCTCCATCATTGCATCCCCCACCACCACCATTGCCTCCTCACCACCATCGCCTCCTCACCACTATCATCATTGCCTTCCCCTTACCACCATCACTGCCTCCCCATCATCATCATTGCCTACCCACCACCATCATCGCCTCCTCACCACCATCATTGCCTTCCCCTTACCACCATCATTGCCTCCCCATCATCATCATTGCCTCCCATCATCATTGCCTCCTCACCACCATCATTTCCTCCCCATCATCATCATTGCCTCCTCACCATCATCATTGCCTCCTCACCACCATCATTGCCTCCCCATCATCATTGCCTCCCCATCATCATCATTGCTTCCTCACCATCATCATCATTGACTCCCCATCATCATCATTGCCTCCCCATTATCATCATCATTGCCTTCTCACCACCATCATCATTGCCTCCCCATTATCAGCATTGCCTCCTCACCATCATCATTGCCTCCCCATCACCATCATCATCATTGTCTCCTCACCACCATCATCATTGCCTCCCCACCATCATCATCATTGTCTCCCCCCCACCATCGCCTCCCCCACCATCGCCTCCCCATCATCATTGCCTTCCCCCACCATCATCATTTCCTCCTCACCACCATCATTGCCTCCCCATCATCATCATTTTACTCCCCATCAACATTTCCTCCTCACCATCATCATTGCCTCCTTACCACCATCATTGCCTCCCCCACCATCATCATCATTGCCTCCTCAACACCATCATTGCCTCCCCATCATCATCATCTCCCCATCAGTATCATTGCCTTCCCATCATATCATTCTCTCTCACCATCATCATCATTGACTCCTCACCACCATCATCATCATCATTGCCTCCTCCCCATCATCATCATTGCTTCCCCATCATCTTCATTGCCTCCCCAATATAATCATCATTGCCTTCTCACCACCATCATCATTGCCTTCCCATTATCAGCATAGCCTCCCCATCATCATCACACATACAGCACCACACACATACAGCACAGCATCACTCTCTCACATACACACACACACACACACACACAAAGCACCGCACTACATACACACACGCAGGCAGACAAACACAGACACACACTCACCTATCCACACTGTGCCCAGCAGCTTCCTCTCTGAAACAGCCACGCTGTGCCAGACAGGAAGTGCTGGGCAGGCGAGCAGGAAGGAGGACAGCGTCGGATCCCGGCAGCTCTGCTCCCGTCCTGAGCTGCAGGGATCGCAATTAAGGTTCGCCCCCCTTTAGGGGCCCACCTCCGGGGCCCCAATTCAGCAGCGCCAGCGGGCAGTGTTAGCCGCAGCTTGTGGTTAACGCTGCCCGCTATTAAAGAGAAATAGTATTCACTCCTCCCACGCCTATGGGGGCTGTTATGTTTAGGTAGCTGAGGAGAAAAAGCAAAAACAGTAATACACCAAAGAGGCTGGAACCTATTGGATTGCAGTAACCTGAACTAACCACACAACTAGAGGTAGCCATTGAGCGTTCCTACGTTGATCCTAGACGCCTAGTCACAGCCTGAGAGATAACAACACCTAAAGGCAGAAAGAGGAAAGCTATCTGCCCTGGAGCAGATCCCCAAAGAAAATAGGAAGCCCCCAAACATGTAATGGCGGTTAGACAAGAAGAAGCACGGACACAGACAGAAAATAGAATGAGCAAACACTGGGGCCCAATCTGTCTAGACAGAAAAGTACAGGAAAGGATTCTTACTGCAATCCAAAAAAAAAAAACCTAAAAAATACCAACTCTTCAGATTGCAAAAGCATCTGAGATCACACGATCTCTACCACCTAAATCAGATCTCTGGTGTAACAAAACTAAGCCGTAGCCACTGAAAAAACAGGAAAAAGCAAATGAACAAATAACAGTGGCTTCAGATAAACTGAGAGGAGAACAGGCCCCCAGGAGGGAACCCGGCTGACCTCCACAGAAGTGCAGGGAGCTATGCAAAAAGCAAGCACAAAAATAATAGCAGAAAATATCTTATCTGAAAGCAGAAGATGCAGGCAAGACTCAGCAAACTTCCAAATGAACCAGGAACCACAATTGAGACAAGAACAATTGATCACTGGCGACTATCATGGGAGGGAACCTCCCTTATATCAGTCCAGTTCGTGATCCCAGATTGCCATTCCTCGCTGTGAGGTTCAGTACTGTCTGCAACAACCAGAGGGAGTCTCTGCTCAGAAACCATCTCCAGCACATTCATAACAGTACCCCCCCTTGAGGAGGGGTCACCGAACCCTCACTTGTGCAACCAGGCCGATCAGGATGAGCTCGGTGATAGGCACGGATCTGTCTCCTAGCATGGATGTCCGAAGCAAATACCCAAGAATTGTCCTCCTGACCATAACCTCTACACTTAACCAAATACTGGAGTTTCTGTCTAGAAAAACGAGAATCCAATATTTTCTCAACCACATACTCCAAATTGCCCTCAACCAAAACAGGGTCAGGAGGCGCAGCCATAGGAACCACTGGCTCGACAAACCTCTTCAATAAGGACTTGTGGAACACGTTATGGATCTTAAATGTCCCTGGAAGAAGCAAACGGAAGGAAACAGGATTAAGAATCTCCATGATCTTATAAGGTCCAATGAACCTAGGCTTAAACTTTGGAGATGCAACCCTCATAGGGATATTTCTTGAGGACAACCAAACCAAGTCCCCCACTTTAAACCGAGGACCATCAGTCCTATGCCGGTTGGCAAACCGTTGGGCCTTCTCCTGAGAGAGAGACAACCTCTCCACTACCTGGTCGCAAATCTGCTGCATACGCTCCACAACAGAGTCAACACCCGGACAGACAGAAGCCTCCGCCTGTCCCGAAGAAAATCGAGGGTGAAACCCAGAATTGCAGAAAAATGGAGACATCAAGGTGGCAGAGCTAGCCCTATTATTAAGAGCAAACTCAGCCAAAGGCAAAAAAGAGACCCAGTCATCTTGATCAGCAGACACAAAACATCTCAAATAAGTCTCCAAGGTCTGGTTTGTTCTCTCGGTTTGTCCATTGGTCTGAGGATGAAATGCAGAGGAGAAATATAATTGAACACCAAGTTTAGAACAAAATGTCCTCCAAAATCTGGAAACAAACTGGACTCCTCTGTCAGACACAATGTTCTCCGGAATGCCATGTAACCGAACCACGTGCTGAAGGAACAAAGGCACCAATTCAGAGGAGGAAGGTAACTTAGGTAAGGGCACAAGATGTATCATCTTGGAAAACCTATCACAGATTACCCAGATAACGGTCATTTTCTGAGAAACAGGGAGGTCGGAAATAAAATCCATAGAGATATGGGTCCATGGCCTCTTGGGCACAGGTAATGGCATCAACAAACCACTAGAGCGAGAGCAAGGCTTGGAACGAGAGCAAGTCCCACAGGACTGCACAAAGTCCCTGACGTCACAAGACAAAGTAGGCCACCAAAAGGAGCGACTCACCAAGTCTCTGGTACCAAAAATCCCGGGATGACCAGCCAACGCGGAACAATGAATCTCAGACATCACACTCTTCTTCCACTGGTCTGGGACAAACAATTTCCCAACAGGGCAGCGCTCAGGTTTATCCTCCTGACACCCCTCCAGAGCCAGTCTCAAATTGGGCGAGATGGCGGAAAGTACTACACCCTCTTTCAAAATAACAGCAGGATCAGATAACTCAGGAGAATCCGCAAAGAAACTCCATGAGAGGGCATCCGCCTTAACATTCTTAGTGCCAGGAAGAAAAGAACCACAAAATTAAAACGTGTGAAAAACAAGGCCCACCTGGTCTGTCTAGGATTAACCCCTCTCTGACATCAGACGTACTATCCCGTCCATGAAACCAATGCCAATCTGACCATGGACGGGATAGTACGTCATAGGCGATCAGCTGCGCTCCCGGGGGGAGCGCAGCTAATCGCCGCCGGGTGTCAGCTGATTATCACAGCTGACACCCGTGACTGTGTGTCAGGAGTGGTCACGGACCACTCCCGGCACATTAACCCCTGGCACACCGCGATCAAACATGATCGCGGTGTACCGGGGGCACAGGGGAGCATCGCGCAGGGAGGGGGCTCCCTGCGCGCCCCCCCTGAGACCCTCAGACCAGCGCAATGTGATCGCGCTGTTCTGAGGGCTTCCTCCCTCCAAGGACCCGGATCCAAGATGGCCGCCGGGTCCTGCAGGGAGGCGGCTTCCTCAGTGCCTGCTGAGAGCAGGCACTGAGAAGCCTGCAGCGATGCCAGAGCGATCGCTGGTGTGACAGAGTGCTGTGCACACTGTCACACCAGCGATCTGATAAAATACAGTGATGTCCCACCCTGGGACAAAGTAAAAAAGTTAAAAAAATAAAAACAAACATGTTTTAAAAAAAATTCCAAAATAAATTAAAAAAAAAAAAATATTCCCCAATAAATTCATTTCTTCCTGTAAATAAAAAAACAAAACAATAAAAGTACACATATTTGGTATCGCCGCATCCGTAATGACCCCCCCCTATAAAACTGTCCCACTAGTTAACCCCTTTAGTGAACCCCTAAAAAAACAAAGCAAAAAAATCAATGCTTTATCATCATACCGCCAAACAAAAAGTGGAATAACACGCAATCAAAAAGACCAATATAAATAAACATGGTACCGCTGAAAACGTCATCTTGTCCCGCAAAAAACGAGCCACCAAACAGCATCATCAGCGAAAAAATAAAAAAGTTATAGCTCGCAGAATAAAGCGATGCAAAAATAATTATTTTTTTATATAAAATTGTTTTTATTCTATAAAAGCGCCAAAACATAAAAAAATGATATAAATGAGGTATCCCATAATCGTACTGACCCGAAGAATAAAACTGCTTCATCAATTTTACCACACGCGGAACAGTAAATACACCTCCCCCAAAAGAAATTCATGAATTGCTGATTTTTGTTCATTCTAACCTCTCAAAAATCGATATAAAAAGCGATCAAAAAATGTCACGTGCTCAAAAATGGTACCAATAAAAACGTCAACTCGTACCACAAAAAATAAGACCTCATATGACTCTGTGGGCCAAAATATGCAAAAATTATAGCTCTCAAAATGTGGCGATGCAAAAAACTATTTTCTGCAATAAAATGCGTCTTTTAGCGTGACAGCTGCCAATCATAAAAAACCCCTATAAATAGTAAATCAAACCCCCTTTTATCACCCCCTTAGTTAGGGAAAAATAATAAAATAAAAAAAATGTATTTATTTCCATTTTCCCATTAGGGTTAGGGTTGCGGCTAAAGTTAGGGTTAGGGATGGCGCTAAAGTTAGGATTAGGGTTAGGGTTGGGATTAGGGTTAGGGTGTGTGTTAGGGTTAGGTTTGTGGTTGGGGTTGGGACTAGGGTTAGGGGTGTGTTGGGGTTAGGGTTGGAGTTAGAATTGGGGGGTTTCTGCTGTTTAGGCACATCAGGGGCTCTCCAAATGTGACATGGCGTCTGATCTCAATTCCAGCCAATTCTGCGTTGAAAAAGTCAAACGGTGCTCCTTCACTTCTGAGCTCTGCCATGCGCCCAAACAGTAGTTTACCCCCACATATGGGGTATCAGCGTACTCTAGACCCCAAGAGTTATTGTGCAATTTGTCCTATTTCTTCTGTTACCCTTGGGAAAATAAAAAACTGGGGGCGAAAATATCATTTTTGTAAAAAAAAAAAAATGATTTTTTTGTTTTTACGGCTGTACATTATAAACTTCTGTGAAGCACTTGGGGCTTCATAGCGCTCACCACACATCTAGATAAGCTCCTTGTGGGGTCTATTTTCCAAAATGGGGTCACTTGTTGGGGATTTCCACTGTTTAAGCGCATCAGGGGCTCTCCAAATGCGACATGACGCCCCCAGACCATTCCATCAAAGTCTGCAATCCAAAACGTCACTACTTCCCTTCCGAGCCCCAACGTGTACCCATACAGTAGTTTTCTCCCACATATTGGGTATCAGCGTACTCAGGACAAATTGGACAACAACTTTTGGGGTCCAATTTCTCCTGTTACCCTTGTGAAAATAAAATATTGGGGGCGAAAAAATCATTTTTGTAAAAAACAAAAAAGATTTTTTATTTTTACGGCTGTACGTTATAAACTTCTGTGAAGCACTTCGGGGTTCAAAGTGCTCACCACACATCTAGATAAGTTCCTTGTGGGGTCTATTTGCCAAATGGGGTCTCTTGTGGGGGGTTTCCACTGTTTAGGTGCATCAGGGGCTCTCCAAATGCGACATGATGCCCCCAGACCATTCCATCAAAGTCTGCAATCCAAAACGTCACTACTTCCCTTCCGAGCCCCGACGTGTGCCCATACAGTAGTTTTCTCCCACATATTTGGTATCAGCGTACTCAGGACAAATTGGACAACAACTTTTGGGGTCCAATTTCTCCTGTTACCCTTGTGAAAATAAAATATTGGGGGCGAAAAAAATCATTTTTGTAAAAAAAAAAAAAGATTTTTTATTTTACGGCTGTATGTTATAAACTTTAGTGAAACACTTGAGGGTTCAAAGTTCTCACCACACATCTAGATAAGTTCCTTGAGGGGTCTAGTTTCCAAAATGGTGTCATTTGTAGGGGTTTCCACTGTTTAGGCAGATCAGTAGCTCTCCAAATGCAACATGGCGTCCAATCTCAATTCCAGCCAATTTTGGTTGGAAAAAGTAAAATGGTGCTCCTTCCATTCTGAGCTCTGCCGTGCGCCCAAACAGTGGTTGTCCCCCACAAATTGGGTATCAGCGTACTCAGGACAAATTGGACAACAATTTTTGTGGTCCAATTTCTCCTGTTACCCTTGGGAAAATAAAAAATTAGTGACTAAAAGATAATTTTTGTGGGAAAAAAATAGGATTTTTTTATTTTCATGCCCGGGCATTATAAACTTGTGTGAAGCACTTGGGGGTTCAAAGTGCTCACCAAAGATCTACATAAGTTCCTTAGGGGGTCTAGTTTCCAAAATGGGGTCACTTGTGGGGGGTTTCCACTGTTTAGGCTCATCTGGGACACTGCAAACGGAACATGACCCCCATCAACGTCTGCATTCCAAAACGTTACTACTTCCTTTCCAAGCCCTGCCGTGCGCCCAAGCAGTTCCCCTCCCCCCCCACATATGGGGTATCAGCGTACTCAGGACAAATTGGACAACAACTTTTGGGGTCCAATTTCCTTGGGAAAATTCAAAAATTTGGGACTAAAAAATCATTTTTGTGGAAAATTGTTTTTTTTTTTTCACACCCAGGCATTATAAACTTTTGTGAAACACTTGGGGGTTCAAATTGCTCACAACAGATCTAGATAAGTACTTTAGGGGGTCTAGTTTCCAAAATGGTGTCACTTGTGGGGGGTTTACACTGTTTAGGCGCATCAGAGGTTCTCCAAACGCGACATGGCGTCCAATCTCAATTCCAGCCAATTTAAGTTTGAAAAAGTCAAACGGCGCTCCTTCCCTTACGAGCTCTGCCGTGTGCCCAAACATGGTTTTCCCCCACATATTGGGTATTGGCGTACTCAGGGGAAATTGCACAACAACCTTATCTGTCCATTTTCTCCTTTTACCCTTGTGAAATTAAAAAAAAAGTTTGTAAAAGATCATTTTTGTGGATAAAAAGTTAAATATTCATTTTTTCCTTCCACGTTGCTTCAGCTCCTGTGAAGCACCTGAAGGGTTAATAAACTTCTTGAATGTGGTTTTGAGTACCGTGAGGGGTGCAGTTTTTAGAATGGTGCCACTTTTGGGTATTTTCTGCCATATAGACCCCTCAAAGTGACTTCAAATATGAGGTGGTCCCAAAAAAAATGGCTTTGTAAATTTTGTTGTAAAAATGAGAAATCGCTGGTCAACTTTTAACCCTTATAACTTCAAAAAAAATTTTGCTTCAAAATTGTGCTGATGTAAAGTAGACATGTGGGAAATGTTATTTCTTAACTATTTTGTGTGATATATTTCTTTGTTTTAAGGGAATTGCAAAATTTTAAAAATGTTCGCCATATTTGCGTTTTTTTCAAAAATAAACGCAAGTTATATCGAAGAAATTTTACTTCTAACGTGAAGTACAATATGTCACGAGAAAACAATCTCAGAATCGTGAAGATCCGTCAAAGCGTTCCAGAGTTATAACCTCATAAAGAGACAGTGGTCAGAATTGTAAAAATTGGCCCGGTCATTAACGTGCAAACTACCCTTGGGGGTGAAGGGGTTAAGTCGCTTGGCTGATTCGAGATAAACCAGGTTCTTATGGTCCATGAGGACCACCACCTGATCTTTGGCTCCTTCCAGCCAATGTCTCCACTCTTCAAAGGCCCACTTCATGGCCAATAACTCCCGATTACCCACGTCATAATTACGTTCAGTTGGAGAAAACTTTTGAGAGAAAAAGGCACAAGGGTTACTCTTAGAGGTCTCTGGATCCCTTTGGGACAAAACGGCACCTGCCCAATCTCAGAGGCATCAACCTCCACCTGAAACGGCAGAGAAACATCAGGCTGCCGTAGAACAGGAGCAGAAATTAATCTCTGCTTAAGTTCCTGAAATGCAGAAACTGCCTCAGGAGGCCAATTCACCACATCGGAACCCTTTTTGGTCAGATCAGTCAATGGTTTAACAATACCAGAGAAATTACCAATAAATTTACATTAAGAATTGGCAAAACCCAAAAATCTCTTAAGAGCCTTCAATGAAGTAGGTTGAACCCAATCACAGATGGCCTGAACCTTGACCGGGTCCATTTCAATAACAGACGGAGACAAAATGAGTCCCAGAAATGAGACCTTCTGTACGCCAAAAAGACACTTTGATCCCTTCACATACAGTGCATTCTCTCTCAAAATCTGGAACAAAGTCCGAACATGTTTCACATGAGAGTCCCAGTCATTGGAAAAAGTCAAGATATCATTCAAATAAACAATCAGAAATGTATCCACAAAATCCCTGAAAATATCATTCATGAAGGATTGGAAGATGGAAGGGGCATTAGTAAGCCCAAAGGGCATCACTAGGTACTCTAAATGCCCCTCTAGGGTATTAAACGCCGTCTTCCATTCATCCCCGTGCATAATACGAATAAGGTTATACACCCCCCTGAGGTCAAGCTTGGTAAACCAACTAGCACTTTTCACTCTGGAAAACAGATCAGAAATCAAGGATAACGGATATTGATATTTTACAGTGATCTTATTAAAGAGACGATAATCAATACACGGCCTCAATGAACCATCCTTTTTGGCCACAAAGAAAAAACCGGCGCCCAAGGGTGAAGAGGATGGTCTGATATGACCCTTCTCCAATGACTCCTTGATATAAGATCGCATAGCATCGTGTTCAGGTACAGATAAATTAAAAAGGCGACCTTTAGGAAATTTACCACCAGGCACTAATTCAATAGCGCAATCGTAGCTCCTGTGAGGGGGTAAGGATGCAGATTTACTTTCACTAAACACATCAGAAAAATCAGTCAAAAAGTCAGGAATGTCCTGAGACTGGGGAGAGGCAGAAAAAACAGGAGTGCCAGCATTCACACATTGGCAGCCCCAACTGGTCACAGACACAGATTTCCAATCCAAAACAGGATTATGAATCTGCAACCAAGGGAAACCCAGAACAATAATGTCATGCAGATTATTCAACACCAGAAATTTGCAACTCTCCTGATGATCTGGTTCAACCCTCATTATCACTTGAGTAGAAAATTGGGGTTTATTCTCCGCCAAAGGGGTAGAATCAATGCCCAATAGGGGAATAGACATCCGCAGGGGTATCATGGGAAAGCCACAACGTTTGGCAAAGTCAAAATCCATCAGGTTAATAGCTGCTCCTGAATCAACAAAAGCCTGAGCCGAAAATGTGGACATGGAGCAAATCAGGGTAACAGTCAACAGAAATTTAGTCTGAACACTACCCAAGACAACTGAGCGCGCAAAACGTCTTCCCCGCTTAGGGCAGATGGAAATAGCATGAGAGGCGTCACCACAGTAGAAACATAACCCATTGCGCTTTCGAAATTCATGACTCTGTGCCCCAGAAGTCACTCCATCACACTGCATGGGCTCAGGAGCTGGCCCACAAGGCAACACCATCTCACGCATACCTGCATACCTCTGCACTCACGCAAACTTCTATCAATTTGAATAGCCAAAGACATAGAATCATTGAGACCAGAGGGTACAGGGAATCCCACCATAACGTCCTTTACATTCTCTGACAGACTCTTCCTAAAAAGGGCTGCCAAAGCATCATCATTCCATTTGGTCAGGACTGCCCACTTTCGAAATTTCTGACAGTACAGTTCAGCGGCTTCACAGCCCTGACTTAATGCCAACAAGGTCTTCTCAGCATGATCAGTGACATTAGGTTCATCGTACAACAACCCCAGAGCCTGAAAAAATACATCAACATCATTCAAAACAGGATCCCCAGGTGTCAGGGAAAAAGCCCAATCCTGAGGGTCACCGCGCAGGAGAGAGATGACAATTTGAACCTGCTGTGCTGCGTTCCCTGAGGACTTAGGCTTCAAGGGAAAAAGCAACTTAAAGTTATTTTTGAAATTCAGAAATTTAGCCCGATCCCCCAAAAACAAATCTGGCATGGGAATCCTAGGTTCCACAACCGGCAACCCAGCAAGATAGGTAGCAATACTCCGAACCTCAGTGGCAAGCTGATCCACACGGCCAGACAACTGTGCAAACTCCATTGAGAGAAAAAAAATCCTCCTCAGCACCCAGAGAAAAAGAGGGAAAAAATGCAACAAACAGAAAAAAAAAAAATCTCTGACAACTTTTATTTTTTTCTTTCCACACTATTTTTCCCTTCTGTGAGTACCATATAATTTTAGCTTGGCCGGTGATACTGTTATGTTTAGGTAGCTGAGGAGAAAAAGCAAAAACAGTAATACACCAGAGAGGCTGGAACCTATTGGATTGCAGTAACCTGGACTAACCACACAACTAGAGGTAGCCGTGGAGCGTTCCTACGTTGATCCTAGACGCCTCGTCACAGCCTGAGAGATCACTACACCTAAAGGCAGAAAGAGGAAAGCTATCTGCCCTGGAGCAGATCCCCAAAGAAAATAGGAAGCCCCCAAACATGTAATGGCGGTTAGACAAGAAGAAGCACGGACACAGACAGAAAATAGAATGAGCAAACGCTGGGGCCCAATCTGTTTAGACAGAAAAGTACAGGAAAGGATTCTTACTGCAATCCAAAAAAAAACCCCCTAAAAAATACCAACTCTTCAGATTGCAAAAACATCTGAGATCACACGATCTCTACCACCTATATTAGATCTCTGGTGTAATAAAACTAAGCCGCAGCCACTGAAAAAACATGAAAAAACAAATAAGCAAATAACAGTGGCTTCAGATAAACTGAGAGAAGCACAGGCCCCAGGAGGGGACCCGGCTGACCTCCACAGAAATGCAGGGAGCTATGCAAAAAGCAAGCACAAAAATAATAGCAGAAATTATCTTATCTGAAAGCAGAAGATGCAGGCAAGACTCAGCAAACTTCCAAATGAACCAGGAACCACAATTGAGACAAGAACAATTGATCACCGGTGACCATCATGGGAGGGAACCTCCCTTATATCAGTCCAGTCCGTGATCCCAGATTGCCATTCCTCACTGTGAGGTTCAGTACTGTCTGCAACCACCAGAGGGAGCCTCTGCTCAGAAACCATCTCCAGCACATTCATAACAGGGGGCATGGTGAAGCGTGAATATTCATTTCTCTTTAGCAGCGGGGACAGGCTCTTGTCTCCAGCTCCTGCTCCTGGCACCGAAAGGAATCCCCTTGACTCAAGGCCCCATAGCAGCTGGGTGTGCCGCTATTAGCGACACGCCATTGGCTGGGGGCCCCTGGAGCAGTGGGGGCCCTAGGCAGCTGTTGGCCAATATGCCAGCAGGTTTCAGAGCCTGGGCCCACCGGAGAATCCTCCGATTCTCCGGTGGGCCAGTCCGACCCTGGGACACAGCCACCCCACGGACACAGCCACCCCACGGACACAGCCACCCCACAGAGCACCCCTGCAACACAGGGCACCACCACCGCACCAGCATGGACCACCAAACGATCCCTGTGACCACTCTCTCTACCTGTGCTGATCCCTTCGCTGGTAAGCTGAATTCGGACTGTAAGACGGACCCCCATTTGACAATTTTTTCCCCCTATTTTCCACCCCAAAATTTGGGGTGCGTCTTATGGTCTGATGCGTCTTATAGTCCGAAAAATACGGTACATGCACATGCCAATTTTTAGTTATTTGATCCCATAAATTGAATTTATGCCTAGATTTTTTTCACTTCACCAACTTAGACTAACGTATTTATTGCTGATGTATCACATACAAATCGGATTACAAAAAATATTTAAACACAGGTTGTAAATAATGCAACAAAATAGGTAAAAAGCCAAGGGGAAGGGGTGGTGAATACTTTAACAAACCACTGTAAGTGTATTAAAAATACCTCAAGGTTATGTGCACAGTCTTTTAGCTGAGTTTTAGGAGCAGAAACTCCACGTTTTTGAGAAGGAATTGGAGAGTTTCTGCTCCAAACATTTAAAAAAAAACAAAAATAACTCAGAGTGTACACACCTTTATGGTTTGTATACACAACATTTTTTCAGGTGTATTCTACCTAAAATAGCACCACAAAACAAACAATGCACAGCAATGTCAAAACGTCCTTGCTATGCACGTGTTCCGTCTTATATCACTTCTTTTAACCTCTTCAGGGTTCTGAAACTGTGAAGTGGTTAAAATAAGCAGCATGTTCATTCTTTGAGTGGCTTTGTTTGGAAATTGCCCTTGCCACATTATTCAAAATATGAAGACATCAGTCAGTGGCAGAGCTGCCAGAAAAAAAAATTAAAAGGCGCCGGCGAAGACTCTTCAAGAAAACGACGGACACTGTTTTTCTGAATTATTCTCAGCTTATAAACTCGGCGATTTCACCTTGTTTTTAAAGGCGTCACACACATAGCTTAAGTGGTTTTGAAAAAGGTTTTTTTTTTTCGTTTCCTACATGGTGTTTTGTAGCCCTGATGACACTTGGATGCAAGAAAAGGTGGCTACCTGTGTTTCTGCTCTTCCGAATATATTCCATTTACAGTAAAATTCATTGGTGGCTGTGCTATATCTACTCGGTGCTTTCTTCCCTGTGCATTACCTACCTCTCTAATATGGCCTCCTACCTAATGCAATTATCTTAGGACCTGCTCTATTTAAAGGTTAAACTCACTAGTAGAATAGTGATATAGGAAAGATGTGTATCTTCGTACCGTTTTAGCCAGTAGATAGAAAAATATTTAGACTTGAGAGTCCTCAGTGGTTGATACCTTTTAACGGCTAACTGAAAAGATGGTAACAAATTGCAAGCTTTCGAGACTACTCAGGTCTCTTCATCAGGCTAGGACTAATACAAAATCTGAAGAATCACATATTTATACACAACAGGACACAGGAATAATGCAATTGGTAAGACAAGTGACGTGAAGCAGAACTGTCATTATGGCAGAGGGATGAACATAAATATTGGAACAGTTCATAGATAAGGAAAGTTTTTTTTTTTTTTTGTTGAATATGTATTTATTAACACACATGTATAACACATATCAAGGGTATGAACAGTAACAAAACATGTCACATAATATAAGCCAAGCGTCATCATATCAGGTCATGTCCAATAAAACAGAGCACAATATATATGAATGAAACAGCGTGATCGAGGATCACTACTAGTATTGCGTGAGATTTAGCACACAAATTGGGTTCCTGGACTAACGAACCCCAATAACATTCTACAAGAACAAGAACTAAGAACAAAATAAAACAAGAAGACACAGAAAATATAAGGGGAAATAAAGAAAAATAAGGGAATTAAATGAACCTAAATAAAAAATAAATAACTGGACAAAGAAAAAAGGAAGAAGGTTAAAGGTAAGGGGAAGGAAGAAGGGGAGGGGGGGGCGCCCTCGGTCTCCGCCCACAGCACACCACGTGGCACAGAATCTTACATACAAAAATAGCACTCCAATGAGTCACTTACACTATGTAGGCGAAGGGTACGAAAGGCAATCCACGGGGACCAGATGGTCTGGAATTTATTCCGGGTATGGTTGATCCATGCCGACAGGTCCTCCATATCCCTGATATGGTCCACAGCAACAGTCCACTCCTCCAGAGAAGGCGCCACAGTAGACAGCCAATGCTTAGGCACTAGAAGTTTGGCAGCCGTCAACATAAAGGTCGCCAGTTTGTGCTTAATGGGGTTATAACCCGTCGCCGGCACCCAAAAAAGGACTGAGTCCCTGGGTAAATCACAAGGCAGAAGGCAGATATTTTGATTTTTTTTTGTATCGCATTCCAGAAGGGCACAATGAGGGGACAATCCCACCAGATGTGAGCATAAGTTCCTGAACCCGCCCCACATCTCCAGCAGATGTCAGAGGTCTGCAAGCCATGGCGAAATAGGAAGGACGGGGTTCGGTACCACCTGGCAATCAGTTTATAAGAATTCTCTTTAATGCGAACGCACCTAGAAAATCCCAGTGCGTGTCTTTTAATACACCTGGCGACTCGTAGGGACAATGGGTGCCCCAGTTCCCGTTCCCAGGCAGCAAGGTAAGTAGGCTCAGTATCAGAGCGAAGAGACATAAGCCATTTGTAAATGGTGGAGATCAGCCTTTGACAGGACTCTGTGCCAGCAACAGCCGCTCCAAGTTGGAGGCAGCCCGCAAGGGACGATGTTGCTCCATAAAGGTCTGACAGACATGATGTACATGTGCTAGCGATAAAAAGTTGGCGTGTGTAGGTCCGAGGATGGATGACAGGCCCTCCGCCGAAGGGACATTGCCTCCAGCAAAAAAGGAATTGAGGGGCGTTACCAGTTTGCTCCACAAACCCTGAAAAGTCCAAAAACCCTCATCCGAGCAGGTCAACAAAGGGAGTAAGCGTACAGGCATGAGCGGAGAGGGGAACTTACTCTTAGTGTCATGATGTAGACAGTTCAGGCATGTGTGGAGCAAACCCTTCAGGAGAGGGGAGAAGCCGCGTGTACGAGGGATCTGAGTATGCACACCCCATAACTCAAGTGCCTCCCGAGGCGAAAGAAGAGCCGTTTCTAGGGAGGACAAGAAAGACCTTTTGTTCCAGCTGTTTATCTCCACCCAACGACGAAGATGGCAAGCGAAGTAATAGTTCTTCAGGTCGGGCATACCCACTCCACCTGCATCTGTGGGCAGAGTCAAAGTCGAGAAAGCGATACGAGCCGGACGTTGGTTCCATAGGAACCGTGAGAACAGAACGTGTAAGGCACGAAAAAAAGGAATTGGGAAGGAATATAGGAGCTGCCTGGAATAAGTAGAGGAATTTTGGGACTATATATGTGGACAGATAATTTTTTCGGCCCAACCAAGACATGAACGGTATTCGTAGACGCTGGAGCTGTGTCCTAACCGAGGAGAGTAGGCGTAGGTGGTTCAATGCGTAGAGGCGAGAAATATCCCTCGGAATAAGAATACCTAAATATTTTACATGGTCTGTCTTCCAGGTGAACGGTGACATTCGTTTGAGGCGGGTTAGAGTGTCCCTGGGGAAGCCGATAGCAAACGCGACCGATTTATTATAATTGATTTTGAAGTTTGAAAGAGTACCAAAATGGTGAAAAAGATCCAGCACAGCGGGTATAGCAGTCTCCGGGTTAGTGATACTAAGCATGATGTCATCAGCGTATGCGGACACGAGGGCCTCACCTTTAGGCGTGGACGCGCCTCGGATTTCTGGGTGTGTACGAAAAGCCTGTAACAAAGGTTCCAGGCACAGAGCGAACAGACTGGGGGACAAGGGGCAGCCCTGGCGGGTTCCATTGGATATAGAGAAATGGAGCCGAAAAAGAATTGTTCACCTTGACCCTGGCAGTGGGCGAGGTGTAAAGTGTAAAAATGGAGTCTATAAAGCGATCGGGAAAATTAAATAGGCGTAGGACCGACTTCATGTAAGACCAATCTATGCGGTCAAACGCCTTTTCGGCATCAGTACTTAACAACAACAAAGGCGTTTTTCGGGAAACTGCTCCATGGATTAGGTGTAAGATCTTTGTGGATTTTTCCCTCCCCTCCCTACCCAGTACAAACCCAGTCTGATCGCTTTGCACCAGGAGGGGGACCAAGCGAGACACCCGGTTCGCCAGGACCTTCGCCCAGAGCTTCAAATCACAGTTAAGAAGAGATATTGGCCGATAATTACTACACTGTGCTGGATCTTTGTCTTCCTTATGGATTAAAGCTATATCCGCAGAAAGGGATTGGGGAGGAAAGGAGGAGCCAGTCATCAAGGCGTTAAAAAGTCGGGTGAGGTGTGGGAGAAGGGTAGCTTTAAACTTTTTGTAGTAAAGTATTGTCAGACCATCTGGGCCAGGAGATTTTCCCGATGGAGTAGACTTCAGAGCTTCCTCCACTTCCTCCACCGCAATTGGAGATAACAATTCCGCGTGATGGGAAGGTTTCAATTTAGGGAGGTTCAGGGAGGAGACAAAGTCCACAATAGCAGGATGGGGGTCTGCAGTGGGGGCAGATTCATACATGGGGTTATGTAAGTTATACAAGGCGGTGTAATATTGATGAAAATCTTGCGCGATTTGCGCCGTCTCGGTGTGTGCGGCACCCGAGGGGCATCTCGTCTCAGCGATGAATGTACGCGGAGACGTTTCTTTGACGTAGGCGGACTTAAGTTTCCCACCTCTGTCACCTGAAGCATAAAGACGGTGTTTCGCGTGTAAGAAATTTTTCGCAATTTTTAGGTTTAGGAGGGATTTAAGGGCCATACGCAAGGACAGGAGATCGGAGAGGTGTTGTTGGCACAGAGATCGCTTGTGGAGCGACTCCAATTTGCAAATTTGAAGGAGCAAGGCATCGGTTTGTTTCTCCCTAGATTTTTTAAGTCTAGAGGCCAGTGAGATGAATTCACCCCTGACAAAAGATTTGTGAGTTTCCCAGACGATGGGGATTGGCATGCCTGGAGTGTAATTTCTATGGAAGAAATCCTGAAGGGGTATTTCAATGGCATTTATATTATCTTGAACGTCCAACAGTGTCTCATTGAGTCGCCAGGTGTATCCGAGACCACCCACCCCAGGTAAGGCCAGTGTTAAGGATACAGGCGCATGGTCCGATACTGTCATGGATCCAATATCCGCCGTAGAATAACACCCCAGGTGGCGTCGGGATAGAAAGAGGTAATCAAGTCTTTGGTATGAGCGATGCGGCGTAGAATAAAACGTATAATCCTTAGTGTCAGGATGGAGGACTCTCCAGGCGTCCACCAAGGACAGCTCCACCAATAGCAGTTTAAGTCTTCTGAGATTCCGAAAAGAGATGGCGGAGCGGCCCGTGGAGGAGTCCACTAGAGGCTCCATAGTGAGGTTAAAGTCTCCACCCAGTACCACTAGCCCCTGACATAAATTGCTGTAAAAGACGTAGAGTAGATAGTAACCAGTCGACTGTGCGAACATTGGGCGCATAAATATTAGCAAAAGTCACTAAAGTGTTTCCCAGTTTACCCTTCAAGAAAAGATATCGACCATCTGTATCTGCCAACTGCGCTTGCAACTGAAAATGAAGATTGCGGCAAAAAGCTATACTCACCCCTCTCGACAAGTCGGAGTCGCTGCAACTGTGGAACCATACTGGGAATGAAGAGCGAGACAGCTGTGGAACATGATCGTGGCGGAAATGTGTTTCCTGCATAAAAATAACAGAGACACCATCTTTTTTAAGGAGTCGCAAAACCTGAGCACGTTTCGCAGGCGCATTGATACCCTTAGCATTATAGGATTGTATAACAATATCACGTGGAGTCATCATGGAGGTGCACTGGGAGGATAGAGAAGCGATAAAGCGGTGTACCGTAGCAAGGACAGAGAGCGACCCCAAGGAAAGAGGAGTGTGACAAGGAGGACAAAAGAGGGAAAGAACACAAAAAAATCAAAACAGAGACAAAAAATAAAGCACCATAGGTAGCGGTGCTTGTAAACATTTGGAGAAATGTGAACTAGGCGGATCCACAAGGGGAGCCGGGAGACATTGCACCCCTCCTGAAGGAGGAGGGGGCAGTGGAGGCGATGCAAGGGTCGCATAAGAGCCCACCTGCAATAACCTCCAGCCAGCCTGTGGAACCCAAGAAAACCTGGGTCATAGTGAAATGTATTTTCCCAAAAATGGGGAGGAGAGTGGGGAGAGAAAGGTAAGGAAGAAAAAGAAGGGAAGGGACCAAGAGAAGAACAGCAGGAGATGATGCCTTCTCAGGTGCAAGCAGAAGGGGCAGCGTATAGGAGAGAAAAAGGGGGGAGGGGGGAGAGAGTGAAGGGGGGAGAAGGGAGAGTATAGCAGACCAGACCCACATATAGCTACAGGTGGGGCGACTACCCGGACCAAGAAGGTGAAGAATAGGGTAATGGAGGAGAGAGGCCGGGGGTCAGGAGGGTAGGGAAGGAGGATGGGGGAGAAAAAGATTGTGACCGTAAGGCGGACCGTGTCCTGTGTATCAGGATCCTATGATATAGTAGAGAAGGGCAAGGGTGCCCTAGTGTGGAAGGTGAGGGGGAGATTATGAGAAGTAGGGTCAGGTCCCCCAAGGATGAGTGGAAGAGGGAACGGAGAGAAAAGGGAGAGGAAGGGAAAGGTAGCCGGAAAGAGGGAACAGTGAGAGGGGAGAGTGGGGAGGGAAAAGATAAAGGAATGCAGAGAATGGCAAGATAGAGGGAGGAGAAGAAAGTGCTGTGTAGTGTAACAACAGTAGTAACTGTAAATGAACTGCAGATGGCAGCAGTGAGCAATCTACCAGAAAATAACAGCATAATGAAACGTTGAAAAATTGCAGGTAATTTTAAAACAGACCACAGGGGAACAAAAGCCATCTCTGTTGTCCAAAATCAGCAATGACAACAGGTAGATCCTGAAAATCAGAGAGAGCAGTGCAGTGCAATAGGTCATGTGAACAGCACACTACAGCAATCTACAAAGCACATAGGAAACCTAGATATCACATTGAGTTTCAAAGGTGAAAGAAGAGAAGATGGAGGATGGGGAGGGGAAGAGGGACAAGGGTGAAGAGAGCACAGGAAAGCAGTCAGCACTAGCAACAATACGAGCCTGAGTGAACAGAATCATAAGTTGGATATAACCACAGTGAGTCAACAATTCAACAGGGAGACTGCAAAGTGGAAAATGTAAACCTCAGGTTTCAGGTAGAAGGAGGGCAGGAGACCTCCAGAACAAAGGCATTACACCGGGTTCAGGGCCGGATTAACGTAGGGGCTGATGGAGCTGCAGCTCCAGGCCCCTTGCTAGAGATAGGCCCATCAGCCTGTCATCCAGGGGCGGAACTATCGTGGAAGCAGGGGAAGCAGCTGCCACAGGGCCCGGGCTAGAAGGGGGCCCATCCCTGCTGCAGCTGTCTCCCCTGCGGCTGCGTTCTGCCGCCCCCGGCCTGAGAGTCGGCGGCTCCCTGTGCCGGCTGTCAAGCTGACAGCCGGCGCAGAGAAGCTGCTGCGTGCCGGCTCCCAGGAATCAATTGCACTGGCGTCTATACAGACGCCAGTACAATTGAAGCTCTGACCACCGGGTCAGAGCGACATCTGCAGCGTGATCAGGTCATGTGATCACGCTGCTGACGTCACTCTTCGTCGGCGCCCAGAAGGGTGAACATTTGTGGTGAGTGTGCTCCATTATGGAGCTGAAGATACCACAGAAGATAAATGGGGGACATACTGTGTGAGTGTGTGTGTATGGGGGTGGGTTTTCGAGTGAGGATGGGGGTTCTTTTATGTGTGGGGGGATTTGAGTGGGGATGGGGGGGATACATTATGTGTGGGGGGGATTTGGAGTGGGGATGGGGGTTCTTTTAAGTGTGGGGGGTTTGGAGTGGGGGTGGGGGGATTTAATGTGTGTGGGGGGGATTTGGAGTGGGGATGGGGGGTTATTTTATGTGTGGGGGGATTTGGAGTGGCGATGGGGGGTTATTGTATATGTGGGGGGATTTGGAGTGGGTATGGGGGTTATTTTATGTGTGGGGGGATTTGGAGTGGCGATGGGGGCATTTAATATGTGTGGGGGGATTTGAGGGTACTGAAGAGTATGTATGAGGAAACAGTATGGGGGATGGGTGCAGACAGTATGGGGAGCGAACGAGTGAATGCATGTGGACACAGTATGGGGAGTGAGGGTGATGGGATGTGTGCAGACACAGTATGGGGAGTCAGGGGTATGTGTGAGCAGACAGTATAGAGAGTGAGGGGGTAAATATATGAGGAGACAGTATGCTGAACAGGGGTGATGTGAGAGGAGACAGTATGAGGAGGGAGGGGAATAGTGTGAGGCGACAGTATATTGCAGATATTTTTATTTAGGGGCATTATAATGACTCTTCTGTCTTTAAGGGCATCGTGTGGAGAGTTGGTGCAGAAGAGCGGAGAAGATGGAGGTCTGCAGAGACGGCTGTGGATGAGAAAACTCATCATGGGATCTTGACAAGATGAAGAAAAGGAGAACGACTCCAGAGACAGCGTCATCTATAAGGTACCTGGATGTAAATATTATTTGTGAAATTGACTAATTCTCATGTCTTTATTTGTTAGGAGCATTAAAGGGGTTCTCCAGGTCTGTGTCACATAGAATGACTGAAGACTCAGCACAAACCTGGACAACCCCTTTAATGCTCCTAACATAAATAAAAACATGAGAATGAGTCAATTTCAGAATTCTCACAGTGATCACTGCACACTGTTAGGATTCTCTCGTGCCGGTGATTTACATACATGCGGTCACATGCTGACTAGACGTGTGGCCTCACTCAATGAAAATGAACGGAGCGAGGCCGGGCACGTCTAGTCAGAATGTGGCCAGAAGTATATAAATCACATGCTTATGCTGACATGACCGTGTACTCTTGCCACCGGTAATGAAGAATCCTAAAAGTGTGCAGTGCATTCGTTGTGAGAATTTAGAAGCTGCAATGTCAGGATTCAGCTCTGCAGGTTCCAGCAGTCATCACATGGACACTTCACTCATATGCGATTTTTATACTTATGGTCCTGTGACATCGAGCTTCTCTTCCTGCTTCTCTCAGTTTTTCACTGAACATTGAGAGCATTAGGGAGAGCAGCTCGTGGTACATGACTAAAGGGTATGCCACACTAAACAATATCGCTAACGGGATCGCTAAAAACGTCACTATTTAGCGATCCCGTTAGCGATATTGTTCAGTGCGGCAGCTTCCAGCGACGAGCTTCCTGCTGTGATCTCGCTCGTCGCTGGAATCGCTCCGGACCCTATTTTCTCGTCGGCGCTCCGCTGGGTAAGTATTTAATCGCTGTGTGGCACCTTTTCTTAGCGATTTAGCGGTACTTTTGTACCGCTAAAGTCGTTAAGAAGATCGCTAACGGCGATAGCGTCGTTAACTATATCGCTAAATGTGGCAGCATTTAGCGATATAGAAACAATCCCGCTAGCGATCGCATTAGTATGCGTCGTTATCGTGATCGCTAGCGGGATTGTTTAGTGTGGCAGTACCTTAAGTGTGCAAATCGCATGTGTGCTTGGGGGGGGTCCAGGACACAGCGGGCCACATTAGAGGCCCCAGGAAGCAGCAGGCCCCTAATGGGGCCCTAGGAAACAGCAGGCCCCATTAGGGGCCTAGGTCCAAAGGAAGCAGCAGGCCCCATTAGGGGCCTAGGTCCAAAGGAAGCATCATGCCCCATTAGGGGCCTAGCTCCAAAGAAAACTGCAGGCCCCATTAGGGGCCTTGGGCCCCAGGAAACTTCAGGCCCCAGGAAACAGCAGGCCCCATCAGGGGCCTAGGGTCCAAGGAAACAGCAGGCCCTAATGGGGCCCCGAAAACAGCAGGCCTCTTTACAGTGCTGCAGATGGCGACCAAAATGGTCGCCAAAGTGGCATGTATCATATATTTACTTTGTTTATATCTTTTACGTTACATTTTTGGCCTTTGTGAATTGCCGTGTTTGGCCCCACCCCTTGCCCCGCCCCTTGCCCGCCCCTTCAGCTCCAGGCCCATCATGTTCTTAATCCGGCCCTGACCGGGTCTACCATGTCCTGGCAAGAACAAGAGCAGCAAGCCAGTCTGGTAACAGCTCAGTCTCCAGCCGGGTCATCGCGGGCAGATAGAGAGCGACGATGCGACTTGTTTTTGGAGCGGGTGACTTGCCAATCGTCCGGGCGCGGCTGGATCGGTGGTATGGACGACTCCGGAACAGGCAGCCAGGACGGCACAGGCAGTGAAGGGTGGATAAGGCCTTCCACAAAGTAGGTAAGTCCTCTGGATGACGTATAGTAACTTTCTTGTCGTGGCGTGTAACAAAGAGCCCAAAGGGGAACAACCATCTGTACTGGGCGTCATGTTCCTTCAGGTGGGTCAGAAGAGGCTTTAACAAGCGGCGCTTCTGGAGGGTAGAACTGGCCAGGTCTTGGTAGAAGGCCACTGGGGACCCCTCTAGCATCGGGGACCCCTGCTCCCTCACAGCAGTGAGAAGCGCAACAGTATGGTTGTAGTCCAGTATACCACAAATAACATCCCTGGGGGGATCAGAGTCCCTGGGGCGAGCTCTGAGGGCCCGGTGGATGCGCTCCACAACCACAGCTTCAGCAGGTTTTTCCCCCAGCAATGCAGAGAATAAAGTGCGTGCCACAGAGCGCAGGGCCTCGGGGGGCATAGGACTCAGGGATACCTTTCATTCGCAAATTGCGGCGGCGATTCCTGTTCTCAAGGTCCTCGGCAGCACCGAGGGCCGCATTAAGATGCTTGGAGTGGTCCTGGAGCGTGGTACAGATGCCATCGCCGAATTCCACATAAGAAGTGTGGGCCTGCTCCAGCTCCTCCACACGGCGTCTCACATGCGACACCTCCGCCTTAATGCTGGCTAGCTCCTGTAGCACTGGAGCAATGATCCGGCGGATGAAAGAGCGAGTGACCTGGTTGGAACGCTCCGGCCTGCGGGGTGATTGCCCTGAACAAGCATCAGTGTCTATATCCGAGTCCTCTGCGTCAGACAGAGAGAGGGTTCCGGGTGCCATCTTAGGTGAAAGCACTGGTGCAGAAGCTGGCTTTCTCCGGAGATAATGAACCAAATCCCCGTCTTTTTGGGGGTTTTGGGGTGCCAGTGGAGTCTTTAGCCTTTTCTCTTCCTGATTTCCCCATTTTGGGCAGAAATACGCTGTGACAATGCTAAAGCTGGCTGGGTTGAAGAGAGGAGCTCACAGACTCAGCTCCTTCCTCATGTGCAGCTAGGCAGGAGAGAAAGTTTTATTGCCCTCTGATTGGAGTCTGCTATTGTGTTTTGATGCCCTAGAAGGTCAGAGAAGCAGATTCCTTAATTGATATAGAAAGACATGAATCCGTGTGATATATTCATTCCAGCACTAAGAGTGTCAAAGGTCATCATAAGTTTATATTCCCAAACCTTTCTATCTTTCTCAGATTTGAAGTTAGATTTTAATACAAGTAATTCCATATCCATCATGCTATGACCGGGCATACAAAAGTGTTTTGCCACAGGTAAATCCATTCTTTTTTCTCTTATTGTGTGGCGATGAGAATTCATCCTTGTTCTCAGTTTTTGCCCGGTCTCCCCCATATACAGACCCGCAGTTGGACATTTTGTACAAATAATTAGGTACACCACATTAGATGTGATGCAGCTGAAAGTACCTGGGATCTTGTAGTCCTGATGTGAGTTGGGTTCTTTATCTTGTCCGTGGTCATTATAGATGCACAGGTTTTGCATTTCTTCTTGTTGCAAGGAAAGGTTCCTGCAGCTGTTGGGGAGGACAGGGAGCTTCTGACAATGATGCTTCTTAGATTTGGGGGCTGCCTAAAACATAGTAGTGGGGGGTCTGGAAATATGGAATGTAATCGGGCATCTTTTTGTAGTAAAGGTTGTAGTTTCCATGCGCTCCCCTTAGCATCTCCAGATTTGGATTGTAGGAGACCACTAGAGGCACCCGGTTATTTTCTTCTTTAGCTTTGTAATGTAGCAGGTGATTCCTTGATATTCTGGTGGCTCTTGTAATTTGGTTTTCAATTGTTCTTGGATGGTAGCCCTGGTTCAAAAAGGTCTTTCTGAGGCGACCAAGGTGTTCATCTCTATCCATGGGGTTGGAACATATACGATTGTATCTGATGTACCCAGCTACATTCAGGACACAACTGACCTACTGAATAAACTAGCAGCAATAGGTCCTGTGAGGAACTAAGCCTACCGCCACATGGTAGCCCGGGTATCACAGCTTCTGATCCCACCGCCGCTACCAAATGTGAAGGACGACCCCTTTCCTCCCACGTCACCAATGGGACGTAACTCCACAGGTACAGCTCTCGGCGCCCCCTTTGTCTCTCAGGTCAGTAAGGGAACTGCACCTAGAGCAAATGGCCGCCGGGGAGGGTGTCCTGTTACCCACTGGGTATTCTAAGATTCGTGATCAGAGTAAAAGCATCAGCCCAAGATTAATTTTATGGTTTAATTGCCTTAAGGGCGCACTAGATAATTACAGAAATATACAGTAAAGCTATACAACGTAATTACAATGGATTTGCAGTCAGAATAAAATACCACAATAATGTACACGGCTTAAAGATATAAGCTATAGATCAATATTACCGGGTTGTAGTGGCATGGGGAGGCAGGGAGCTCTGCGGTCCCCAGGTAACAGTCTTTAGTTGCTGGACAGTCCCCAAAGCATGTGCTGCTGCTCCCTTGGCAAGGCAAATCAAATCTGTCCCTTGGTCCTTCCTAGACCATCTTCTTGGCTTCTGTGTGTAAAATGGATTGAGAGCAGCCTGTTCATGGCTACAGTTCTTAAACCTGCTAGGCCCCTCCCCTTTGCTTTGAAGCACGCATATTAACTGGCCTGCAATTCATATGGAGCAGGAAATACTGGCTTGAGTCTGAGCTATTTAACATACTAATGATCATCTTATTCAGACACTGGCCTAAACTAATTAGCATACTAAAGCCCTTTTGATTCATAGTGGACATCAAAACTGGTCGCACTGGATATGCTAACAGGCCCTGTGTAGTTAGCAGTCTGTGGCTCTGTGAACTGACAAAATGGAGGCTGGTATAGGCCCTATCTAAGATGGTGGCGGTCCCGACCTCACACCTCCCTGCTTTTGAGGGCGCTAGGGGGTATCACATTCCTGTGTTCCCCCGTGCGCCCTACCGCACCCTCTCCTTGCCAGGACAACCCATCAGCGTTACCATGGTCCCTGCCTCTTTTGTGGCGAATGGTGAAGTGGTACTGTTGGAGAGCGAGGCTCCAGCGTAGCAACCTCCCATTCGTCCCAGAGACCGTGTGTAACCAGCTGAGGGGGTTGTGGTCTGTTTCCACGGTGAATGGGCGTCCGTACAAGTATGGCTGCAGACGCTGCAGGGCCCACACAATTGCCAGACATTCCTTCTCCATCGCGGAATAGGCCACTTACCTCGGCAGGAGCTTCCTGCTCAGGTACAAAACGGGGTGTTCATGGCCCGTAGTGTCAACCTGGCTGAGCACAGCACCGAGGCCGAAGTCGCTGGCGTCGGTCTGCACTAAGAACGGCCGCGTGAAGTCGGCTGCCTGTAGTACAGGAGAACTAGAAAGGGCGGTCTTGAGCACCTGGAAAGCTGTCTCGCAGGCGACTGTCCAGTCGACTGCGACGGGCAACCTTTTCTTGGTGAGGTCCGTCAGGGGCTTGGCCAGGGCACTATAGTGTGGAACAAACCTCCTATAGTACCCAGCAGTACCCAAGAAGGACATCACCTGCTTCTTGGTCCTGGGGGTGGGCCAGGATGCGATGGCATCCACCTTCCCGGGCTCTGGCTTCAGAGCTCCCCCACCTACCCGGTGTCCCAGGTAGTGGACCTCACTCATACCCAGCTGGCATTTTTCCGGCTTAATGGTCAAGCCTGCTCGCTGGATCCGCCCGGTGCTCTAGGTGATCCTCCCAGGTGGGACTGAAGATGGCAATGTCATCCAGGTACGCGGTCGCATACCCTTCCAGTCCCTCGAGCAGCGTGTTGACCATCCGCTGAAAAGTGGCAGGGGCATTCTTCATGCCGAAGAGCATCACCGTGGACTCGTACAGTCCGAATGGGGTGATAAAGGCAGAGCGTTCCCGTACCCTAGGGGTCAGGGGAATCTGCCAATACCCCCTGCTCAGATCCATGATGGTCAGGTACTTGGCCCCGGCCAGCTGGTCGAGCAGGTCATCGATGCGCTGCATTGAGTACGCATCGGTGACCGACACAGCGTTGAGCCCCCTGTAGTCCACGCAGAACCGCGTAGTTCGGTCCTTTTTAGGGACGAGGACTACAGGCGAAGCCCACGCGCTGTTGGACGCTTGGATCACCCCCAGCCTCAGCATCTCATCTATCTCTTGGCGCATCTGCTGCTGCACCTCAAGAGAGACCCGATATGCTGAACGCCGGATTGGGGGGTGGTTGCCAGTGTCCACGTCATGGACTGCTGCCTCAGTCCTTCGGGCAGGCTGCTGAACAGCTCCCAAAAGGGGTGCAGGGCGGCCCCCAGCTGGGAACGTTGGTCCTCCGAGAGCTGGTGGCCAACCCCCACATCCTCGATGGATCCACCCGCCTTGGCTTGGGTGAGCAGATCGAGGAGGGTTTCTGCCTCTCCTTCCTCTGGAAGGTTGCACACTGGGTGGGCATAAGCCTCCCGCTCATGATGGCCTTCATCATGTTCACATGGAAGGCCTTCCTCCTTCCACGGGCTTGGTCCAGGGTGACCAGGTAGGTGACGGCGTTGAGCTGCTCGTGCATGAGGTATGGACCCTCCCAGGCCGCCTGAAGCTTGTTTTGGGGTACGGGGACCAGTACCCACACCTTTTGACCCACCTGGTAGGTCCGCTCACAAGCATTCTGGTCGTACCATCGCTTCTGGTCAGCCTGAGATTGGGTCACATTGTCATGCACCAGCCATGTCAAGGCCATCATTCGGTCCCGGAAGCGCACGACATACTCAATGACCGACACTCCAGGGGTGGCTAAATCCCCTTCCCATGCTTCCTTCACCAGAGCAAGGGGCCCCCGTACACGTCGCCCGTACAGGAGCTCAAAGGGGGAGAACCCCGTTGAGGCCTGTGGGACCTCCAGGTAGGCAAACAGCAGGTGTGGGAGATACCGCTCCCAGTCTCTCCCGCGGGAGTCGACCAACATCTTCAGCATCTGCTTTAAGGTGCCATTGAACCGCTCACACAAGCCATTGGTCTGTGGGTGATACGGGCTGGCCACCAGATGTTGCACCTGTACCTGCTTACAGAGAGACTCCATCAGCTGCGACATGAACTGGGTCCCTCGGTCGGTGAGCATTTCCTTGGGAAACCCCACTCTGGAGAAAATCTCCAGTAAGGCAGTGGCCACTTTGTCGGCCCGAATGGACGACAAAGCTACCGCCTCCGGGTACCGGGTGGCATAGTCCACTACCGTTAGTATGAAGCATTTCCCGGAGCGGCTGGGAGTGGACAGAGGTCCAATGAGATCCACAGCCACCCTCGAGAAAGGCTCTTCGATGATGGGCAGAGTTACCAGTGGGGCTTTGGGGCGCGGCCCCGCCTTCCCCACCCTCTGACAGGTGTCACACGAACGGCAGTAGGCTATCACCTCGGTCATCATTCCAGGCCAGTAGAAATGCTGAGCTAGCCTGGCCCTGGTTTTTAGTGATCCCTAAGTGTCCGGCCATTGGAATCTCTTGTGCGATCCGCAACAATTCCGCCCTGAACGGATGGGGTACCACTAACTGTCGGTCCCTGGGCCACGCCTCCGGTGAACCCTGCTGGACCGTTATCCGCTACAGCCGTCCCTGGTCCCAGACCACTCGCTCGCGGTCAGACTCCAGGGGAGGCTGTGCCACCTGCTCCTTGAGAGTCTTCAGGCTAGTGTCAGCTTCCAACGCTGCCTGAAATCCCTGACTTGATGTGGCAAGAATTGATGAAACTGCCATGTCCTCTGTCAGTTCCCCGGGATCTGTCTCCTGGCTACTGTCTGACTCGGCAGCCACTTGGTCGGAGAGGGGGAAACCGTCGGACCTCCGCGAGGCTCCTTGGGCTTCAGCGCTCCCACTCCTGGTAACAGCGGCCACAACCGCTGAGACCACGGGTAGCGCCTGCTTTCCCTCATCCCCTGACCAAGTCGCCGGGTCAGGCAGACTTCCCTGACTTCCTGACATCCCGGATGTGGGGAACTCCTGCCCTGGGGTCTTACCTGGTGGCTCCTCTCCCGGGACGCCCCCTCCCCCCATGGCCTGTTCCTCTTCCTGCAGGGGCCCTAGACTCAGCAGGCTGGGTTCACTTAGGGGCCCTACACTGCCCATAGCAGCCCTCCCCCCACCTCTGAGCTCTCCCGTGCAGCCTCCTCACCTGTCCTCACTGTGAGACCTGTGTGTGTAGTGTCAGTGCATGACTTACCATCAGGTTTCACTCCCTCCTCCACTGTTGGAGGCACATTCAATACATTAACATTAGCATTCACAGTAGAGTCATGACATTCTTGGGGAGCCGAACTTGGGGTTCAGTGGCCACATACTGGGACACTAGCCGCCCCAAATCGGTCCCAAGCAACACATTTGCAGGAATATTCGGCGTTACTCCCACCTCCCGCATCCCCCTCCCGGCGCCCCAGTCCAAATACACCTTGGCAACGGGCAGCGCCGGTTCAACGCCTCCAATTCCGGAGACGGAAAGGGTTTTCCCAGGTACCAAGTCTTGAGGGACACCACCTCAGGGCGTACCAGGGTTCATTCAGCGACTGTGTCCCGCAGTCCCATGACCGCTGAGCGGCCGATGGTGACGGGTTGGTAATTGTCTAGGGACCTCCCACCACCCCCTCCCACACACAAAACAGTGGTCGGTTTCTGGACAGGGATGGGGCCTTCTGGCGCTGGGGACACGCAGTCTTAAAGTGTCCTGGCTGATTGCAATTATGACAACGTCTGGGTTCTGTTCCTGGCCTGGAGAGGGCAGCCGGGGGGTACACCCCTTGCACTCTGGGGGCTGGATATGGGGCTGGGCAGGATTGGGCTTACCCCCTCTCCAGGTGCTGCTGGCAGGCTTCTTTGGCTCCGGCGCCCTGTTGTTGGCATACTCGTCTGCCAGGGCGGCTGTAGCAGAAGCCCCCTTTGGTTTCCGGTCACGGAGGAACTGCTGGAGGTCCTCTGGGCAGTTCCACAAGAATTGTTCCATGACAAACAGTTCCTGGACCTCCTGGTGGGTAGTGATCTCTAGACCCGAGGTCCAGTGCTCTGCAGCTCTCAGCAGGGCCCGCATGTGGTCAGTCCAGGTGTCCTTTGAACCCCGCTGCAGGCTCCTGAACTTCCTGCGGTACGACTCCGGGGTGAGGTTGTAGTGCTGGATCAGGGCCCGCTTGATGCTGTTGTAGTCCTGCTCCTCCCCGGCAGGTAAGTCCCCCAAAACTTCCAGGGACTTACCCCTCAAACAGGGGTCAGGTACCTTGCCCACTGATCCAGGGCCAGATGATGTTGGAGGCAGGTCCTCTCAAAAGCAAGCAGAATGGAATCCAGGTCTCCATCCTTTTCAAGTAAGGGAAAGTCCTCCGCCCGGACCTTGGAAGCCCTTGTCTCCGGTGGGCCTGGTGCATCCAGCGGGGGCCCGTGCTGAGCCATCTCCAGTCGGTGCCGGCGCTCCGCAGCTTCACGGCGTTCTGTAGCCTGCAACACACGTTCTGTATGCTCACGCTCTGCCGCTGCTTGCTCACGCTCTGCTGCTTTCTCTGCCGCCACCAGGAGTCTGTCATAGGCGGCGTCATTACCAGCCTCGAGCTGTGCCATAGCGGCTTGGAAAAGGGCCTCCGATCTGGACAGGCTGGGACGGGCAGGGGGTGGACAGTCCACTGTGAGACTGAGCACGGGGGTCGGGCTCCTTGGGGAGCCCTGGCTGAGCTCCCCCTCATCGGTATCGAACACCTCATAAACCACAGCATTGGCCTCCCCCTTTGCCCTACTCCTGGTGCCTTCCGCCATCTTGGGAACCTTTGGTTACTGACACAGCTGCAAACCCTGACCTTGCACACAACTTATTATATTTACACTCTGACCGTCTAGTGCTGGGCTGACCTTAAGACCCCAGCAGTGAAAGTACCGCTGATAGTCTCTAGTGTCTGGGAGTAGGGGTCCCACGCACACTATTACTCTGATCCCACCGCTGCCACCAATTGTGAGAAACTAAGCCGACCGCCACATGTGTTGTGAATGGGTTTGAGATGAGTTCTGAGCAGAGGCTCCCTCTGGTGGTTACAAGCGGTACTAGTGAAGATTGTGAGGACTGGGAATCAGGTGTTACTGACTGGTCTTATATAAGGGAGTCATTTTCCCATCAGGGTTGCCGGTGATCAATTGTTCTGGTCTGAATCCTTCATTCCAGTTTCCCTTGTAGCCTGCTGTGTCGTGTCTGCATCTCCTGCTTCCAGATAAGACTTTTTCTTCTTTTTGTTTGTGCTATATTTTTGCATTTTGTCCTGCACTTCTTTGGGGGCCTTCTGGGTCCCCTCCGGGGGCTTCTGCCTTCTCAGTTTAGTTCAGCCACTGAGTTTTGTTCTTTTGCTTTTTCCAGTTTTTTCAGTGGCTGCTGTTTTGATTTTGTTACACCAGAGAGCTAATTTAGGTGGTAGAGGTCGTGTGATCTCAGGTGATTTTGAAATTAGTAGAGTTGGTGTTTTTCAGGGTTTTCTGGGATTGCAGTAAGTACCCTTCCTATCCTTTTCTATTTAGATAGTTTGGGCCCCAGCGTTTGCTCATACTATTTTCTTTCTGTGTCTGTATTTCTTCTTGTCTAACCGCCATTACATGTTTGGGGGCTTTCTATTATCTTTGGGGTTCTGCTCCGGGGCAGATAGCTTTCCTATTTCTATCTTTAGGTGTAGTTAGTTTCTCAGGCTGTGACGAGGCGTCTAGGACCAACGTAGGAACGCTCCACGGCTGCCTCTAGTTGTGGTGGTTAGTCAGGGTACTGCAATCTCATAGATTCCAACTGCTCTGGTGTATTGCCTTTTTTACCTGCACTCCTCAGCTACCGAAACATAACACACATGGTAGCCCGGGTATCACAGCTTCTGATCCCACCGCCGCTACCAAATGTGAAGGACGACCCCTTTCCTCCCACGTCACCAATGGGACGTAACTCCACAGGTACAGCTCTCCGGCGCCCCCTTTGTCTCTCAGGTCAGTAAGGGAACTGCACCTAGAGCAAATGGCCGCCGGGGAGGGTGTCCTGTTACCCACTGGGTATTCTAAGATTCGTGATCAGAGTAAAAGCATCAGCCCAAGATTAATTTTATGGTTTAATTGCCTTAAGGGCGCACTAGATAATTACAGAAATATACAGTAAAGCTATACAACGTAATTACAATGGATTTGCAGTCAGAATAAAATACCACAATAATGTACACGGCTTAAAGGTATAAGCTATAGATCAATGTTGTAGTGGCATGGGGAGGCAGGGAGCTCTGCGGTCCCCAGGTAACAGTCTTTAGTTGCTGGACAGTCCCCAAAGCATGTGCTGCTGCTCCCTTGGCAAGGCAAATCAAATCTGTCCCTTGGTCCTTCCTAGACCATCTTCTTGGCTTCTGTGTGTAAAATGGATTGAGAGCAGCCTGTTCATGGCTACAGTTCTTAAACCTGCTAGGCCCCTCCCCTTTGCTTTGAAGCACGCATATTAACTGGCCTGCAATTCATATGGAGCAGGAAATACTGGCTTGAGTCTGAGCTATTTAACATAATAATGATCATCTTATTCAGACACTGGCCTAAACTAATTAGCATACTAAAGCCCTTTTGATTCATAGTGGACATCAAAACCGGTCGTACTGGATATG
>JARQOD010000007.1:21234399-21347074 GCA_033576555.1 Oophaga sylvatica
TGGAGAAAATTTTCGAGAGAAAAAGGCACAAGGGTTACTTTTAGAGGTCTCTGGATCTCTTTGGGACAAAACGGCACCTGCCCCAATTTCAGAGGCATCAACATCCACCTGAAATGGCAGAGAAACATCAGGCTGCCGTAGAACAGGAGCAGAAGTGAATCTCTGCTTAAGTTCCTGAAACGCAGAGACTGCCTCAGGAGGCCAATTCACCACATCAGAACCCTTTTTGGTCAAATCAGTCAATGGTTTAACAATAACAGAGAAATTACCAATAAATTTACGATAAAAATTGGCAAAACCCAAGAATCTCTGAAGAGCCTTTAATGAAGTAGGTTGGACCCAATCACAGATGGCCTGAACCTTGACCGGGTCCATTTCAATAACAGATGGGACAAAATGAATCCCAGAAATGAGATCCTCTGTACGCCAAAAAGACACTTTGATCCCTTCACATACAGAGCATTCTCTCTTAAAATCTGGAACACAGTCCGAACATGTTTCACATGAGAGTCCCAGTCATTGGAAAAAATCAAGATATCATCCAAATAAACAATCAGAAATTTATCCACAAAATCCCTGAAAATGTCATTCATGAAGGACTGGAAGATGGAAGGAGCATTAGTGAGCCCAAAGGGCATCACTAGGTACTCAAAATGCCCCTCTGGGGTATTAAACGCCGTCTTCCATTCATCCCCATGCTTAATGCGAATAAGGTTATACGCCCCCCTGAGGTCAAGCTTGGTAAACCAAGTAGCACTTTTCACCCTGGAAAACAGGTCAGAAATCAAGGATAACGGATACTGATATTTCACAGTGATATTGTTCAAGAGACGATAATCAATACACGGCCTTAATGAACCATCCTTTTTGGCCACAAAGAAGAAACCGGCACCCAAGGGTGAAGAGGATGGTCTGATATGACCCTTCTCCAATGACTCCTTGATATAAGACCGCATAGCGTCATGTTCGGGTACAGACAAGTTAAAAAGGCGACCTTTAGGGAATTTACTACCAGGTACTAATTCAGAAATATCGCAAGGAAAAACAGCCATATAGTCTCAAAAAATAGAAAACTTTATTGAAAAAACAATAAAAACAACACGAAAGAAAAGGGAAAAACAGGGATGGCAAGAGGGAAGTACTACAATATGGCGGTAGTATGAAACACCAAGTGGGAAAAAACCATGGGCAGGAAGACGCAAAAATGCTCACAATTTAAACAATGCATAATAGAAAAATGTAAAAATAGATGAACATGGCACATAAGAAATGACACAGGTACACAAATCAATCCGATATTGCAAAATAGAATAAAACTTGTGGTGCTAAATTAGCACCAGAAGCATACGGTGTAAATGCATAGCACTATAAACAAGTAGATTGATATCCAAACAATGTAACACAGGTGAAATGTTAGGTTGGCACCATATAATGACTGTGCATAAGTATGCAAAGCACAAGGCTCAATATCTATATCTATAAATGTGCAGTTTATATAGCAAGCAGCATGCAGCAATGAATACCAAGTGGATGTATACACGTGCCATAGTAGGCTACAACGGCTATATAGGAATGTGCAGAATATAATGCACTACATGCAGATATATATAATCAATCATTGATATAATGTTATGTCACATATGGTGCCATGGAGATGCGTACAAGTGCCATAGTAGCTGTAATGACGGTATACCTCAAAGTAAGCAGAGCGACATCCAGCCCTCCCCGACACGCGTTTCGGAGCCTGGGTGCTCCTTCCTCAGGGGGCATAAACATGACTGCAAGAGTACCTCTATAAATACCGTCACCGATAAACATGTGGCGATGACGAGACTGCTAGACGGCACAGGCTGCCTCCTCCCCCTAGTAAAACGTCACATCCTCCTGCATGAGGACGTGTGCAGAGGGGAGGGGAAGTAAGGACGTGTCTGCGCATGCACAGTAATTACATGAAGAGATCGCTGACATATTGTAAGAGGGCAACAGGGAAGGGGTAAGTATAAAAGAAAATAAATAAAAAATGATAAAGAAGGACAATGGTGTACTGGAAACAATCAGCCACAGTATCTGGAAAACACAAAAACCATAGTGGGGCCCCACCTGGATAAATGTGTGCCACATACAGGACTGATTGGCCGCAACCACTGGAAATAGACACATACAAAGAGTGCGCTAAAATGCCCAAGATGATGCAGCAAAACATCAATGCCAGCAGAACCGCTATATGAAAATACATATCATGTATCCATAGTAGTAATAGGCAGGAATATGTCACTACAATGCCCATGCAAATATGTGCTGTATAGGACATAAATAATGATTAGCAAAATACAGGAAAACCATATAACATGGGGTACAATGAATACATATCACACAAGACAGATAACTAAGGCATCATGGCTTGAAAGATGCGAAGAGATTCTTCAAAAAAAGGGGGATCATATATTTCCGTATAGCTTGAAGCGGCTGTATACTGCGAAGCAATGGAACAATCTCATCCATAACAGAGAGGACAACTGGAAGATTAAAAGATGAATGTTAAAATCAAAAACATAAAAATCTTTTGATGAAAATAATACCACCAAACAGTAAAGGAGGCAGTGTTCACAAAAATGGACAAATGACAAGTTTTCATTAAGACCATCTGGAACGATGGTACCCAGGGTCCAAATCCACCGTGTCTCCATTTGAGACAATCTCTTCGATAGGTTACCGCCTCTGATATTGATATTAAGGAGGTCTATCCCACAAACCCTGAGCAATGACCCATCACACTGATGGTGTTCCTTAAAGTGTCTGGGAAGTGTCTTAAGGGTGGATATGTCCGTGCAGGAGGATGCCGCCTGTATGCCCAACACATGCTCTCTGAGACGAACTTTCAATTGTCTCGTAGTTAGTCCAATATATATCAAGCCACAAGGGCAAGTGGCGTGATATATAACGTAGCGGGAGGTACATGTAATTCTCTGTTTGATTTTATATGACACGTCTCCCTTTGCATTAGAAAAACTGCTACAACGGACAATGTTGGGGCAGGCGACACACCTCCCGCACGGGACACATCCACCCGTGCCCAACACAGAACTGAGGAAATGCGTAGGAGTGGTCACTGAGTAATGGCTGTGGGAAAGACGATCACGCAAATTTTTGGCTCGCCTAAACGTGATAGCAGGGCGTTCTGGAATAACCTTTTTGAGAATGGGATCAGCTTGTAGGATGGGCCAAGCTTTATTGATCACTGACCTCATCCTATGGGCTTGTGAATGAAAGGACGTGATAAATCTTGGTATCTTAGGGGTGTCAGCATTATCAGCGGTACTGCTATATAGGAGATTATTGCGTGAAGAATGTTTGGCACGATGGTAGGCTTTTTTGATGCAACGGCCACTATACCCACGTGCCAGGAAACGATTCTTCATCTCTCTAGCACGACACTCAAAATCTAAATCCGTCGAGCAAATACGCCTTAATCTAAGAAATTGCCCGACAGGGATAGCACGAATAATATGACCAGGGTGACAGGAGGATGCATGCAAAAGTGTGTTAGTCGCCGTTTTCTTGCGAAAGATGTCGGTTTGGATGAAACCACTAGAATCTTTACGGATAGTGACGTCCAGGAAATCGACAGAGCTAGGATCCCACACCAATGTCAGATAGATGTTAAGTTCATTGTTGTTAAGTGAGGATACAAACTGCACAAGGTCGACGGAGGTGCCCTGCCAGACAAAGAAGATATCGTCGATATACCTGGTCCATAATGGAACCAGGCTAATCGACCCCTGTTTGTCTGACAGGAAAAGATCCCTCTCCCACAGCCCCAAGAAGAGGTTGGCATAGGCGGGCGCAAAGGCCGCGCCCATTGCCACCCCCTGGAGCTGTAGGTAGAAGGATCCTTTAAACACAAAAAAGTTGTGCGTGAGGGTGAACTCCAATAGCTCCAGGATGAGGTCTCTCAAATTGATATGTAAGTTGGAGGTCTCTAAAAAGAAACGGATAGCCTGGAGACCATCCTTGTGTCTGATGTTAGTGTAGAGAGATTCGACATCCATGGATGCTAAAAGAGTATCACCCTCTAAGCACAATCCGTCGACCCTGCGCAGTAAGTCACCAGTGTCCTGAAGAAAGGAAGGCAGGCCAGTGACCAAGGGTTGCAAATGATAATCAATCCATTGACTGACATTTTCTAAATAGTTGCCCCTACCAGAAATGATGGGTCTACCGGGTGGCGACGTTTCATTTTTATGGATTTTTGGCAAAAGATATGAGGTCGAAATGGTAGGTTCCTTGACGATGAGTGCCGAAGCCAGCTCCCTGGTGACAATGCCGTCATTCAATGCCCTATTGACAATGCATGCCAGTTGATCAGAATAGGCTGAAAGAGGATTGTATGTCAATTTCTTGTAACAGGTAGAGACATTCAACTGACGCAATGCCTCCCCTTCATACATTTGTTTGGGCCAGATGACGACATTGCCACCCTTGTCTGCTGGCTTCAGCACTACATCGGGAAGGTTTTGGAGAGTTCTCAGACGTATCCTCTCCTCCTTAGAAAGATTGTCAGTATTACCAAATCTGGGAAACTTCATAAATTCATCCGTCACCACCCGGACAAATACATCAATGCTGGCACACGTAGAGAGTGGAGGAAACTTTTTTGACCGTGGTAAAATTGATGGAGGGATCTTACCTCCTACTGCAATGGATTCATTTGCTAACTCCTCCAGGGTTCTTATGGCCTCCTGTTCCTCCTCTGTAGGAAACAAAGTATGAAATTCATTATTAAAGAAATATCTTTTAAATAATAAAGATCTGGCAAAGATGTGAAGATCTTTAATGGCGGTGAAGGTATCAAAAGACGGAGTGGGAGAGAAAGAAAACCCTCTCCCCAACAAGGACAAATCAACATCATTGAGATGATGATGACTTAAATTAATAACCTTGTTATCTCTCCGATCCGGCTCTGTCGAATTTCCAGGACGTCTTTTATATGGATGGTAAGAATGGTCCCGCAATTTGTGGCCATCAAACATAGAAGAAGATGCAGCCGAGGTGTATGAAGCCTCCGACTGGTTACTCATCGAGGATATAGAGGAAGTTTTGTGTAGTTTAGGTACATTGGGCTTTCTCCATAGATAGACACGTCCAGACTGGTAGTCTTTAAGGTCACGGTTATATTTATTAAGTTGTTTCTCTTGAATCTTTTTCACCAAGAGGTCCATAGATTTATCAAGATTCAATTCAAATTGGCTCAATCTCTCAACGGGGCAGCCTTTGCGGATATCTGCCTGGACGGCATAGATGGATTTGTCCAGCTCCACTAGGGTGCTAGAATTAAAGCCGATTAGTAATTGAAGAAAAGTGGAAGAACACAAATTGCATGCATCCTCCCATTTTTTGATAAATTGTTCATCCTCCACAAAGTAGGTGGGGATCACCCTCACTCTCAAGCCCCTGGGTATCATATGATTATTGACGTATTTTTCAAGAAAGGTCCTGTTCCACCAAATCCTAGACCTCCTCTCCAGGAGTGTCTTAACATTGGATAACTTGTCGTCCCAGCTATGATCAGCTGCATTCAATTGCGAACCTCCCCCTGTACCAAACACCTGATCCAGCGAATTAAGCCAAGAAGTTTCTTTGGCCCGATAGTCCATGGTAATCACTAGAAAGTAGCCTGTGCATAACACAGAAATAGATATGCAAGAATTAGTAATAACCCACATATCACATGTACAGCTAATCAGTAAACAGAACTGTGCTAAATAAACATGTGCATATTGGACATGGTAAAGAGACAAACTGTACATAATACAGAAATATCGCAAGGAAAAACAGCCATATAGTCTCAAAAAATAGAAAACTTTATTGAAAAAACAATAAAAACAACACGAAAGAAAAGGGAAAAACAGGGATGGCAAGAGGGAAGTACTACAATATGGTGGTAGTATGAAACACCAAGTGGGAAAAAACCATGGGCAGGAAGACGCAAAAATGCTCACAATTTAAACAATGCATAATAGAAAAATGTAAAAATAGATGAACATGGCACATAAGAAATGACACAGGTACACAAATCAATCCGATATTGCAAAATAGAATAAAACTTGTGGTGCTAAATTAGCACCAGAAGCATACGGAGGTCTAGGATTTGGTGGAACAGGACCTTTCTTGAAAAATACGTCAATAATCATATGATACCCAGGGGCTTGAGAGTGAGGGTGATCCCCACCTACTTTGTGGAGGATGAACAATTTATCAAAAAATGGGAGGATGCATGCAATTTGTGTTCTTCCACTTTTCTTCAATTACTAATCGGCTTTAATTCTAGCACCCTAGTGGAGCTGGACAAATCCATCGATGCCGTCCAGGCAGATATCCGCAAAGGCTGCCCCGTTGAGAGATTGAGCCAATTTGAATTGAGTCTTGATAAATCTATGGACCTCTTGGTGAAAAAGATTCAAGAGAAACAACTTAATAAATATAACCGTGACCTTAAAGACTACCAGTCTGGACGTGTCTATCTATGGAGAAAGCCCAATGTACCTAAACTACACAAAACTTCCTCTATATCCTCGATGAGTAACCAGTCGGAGGCTTCATACACCTCGGCTGCATCTTCTTCTATGTTTGATGGCCACAAATTGCGGGACCATTCTTACCATCCATATAAAAGACGTCCTGGAAATTCGACAGAGCCGGATCGGAGAGATAACAAGGTTATTAATTTAAGTCATCATCATCTCAATGATGTTGATTTGTCCTTGTTGGGGAGAGGGTTTTCTTTCTCTCCCACTCCGTCTTTTGATACCTTCACCGCCATTAAAGATCTTCACATCTTTGCCAGATCTTTATTATTTAAAAGATATTTCTTTAATAATGAATTTCATACTTTGTTTCCTACAGAGGAGGAACAGGTGGCCATAAGAACCCTGGAGGAGTTAGCAAATGAATCCATTGCAGTAGGAGGTAAGATCCCTCCATCAATTTTACCACGGTCAAAAAAGTTTCCTCCACTCTCTACGTGTGCCAGCATTGATGTATTTGTCCGGGTGGTGACGGATGAATTTATGAAGTTTCCCAGATTTGGTAATACTGACAATCTTTCTAAGGAGGAGAGGATACGTCTGAGAACTCTCCAAAACCTTCCCGATGTAGTGCTGAAGCCAGCAGACAAGGGTGGCAATGTCGTCATCTGGCCCAAACAAATGTATGAAGGGGAGGCATTGCGTCAGTTGAATGTCTCTACCTGTTACAAGAAATTGACATACAATCCTCTTTCAGCCTATTCTGATCAACTGGCATACATTGTCAATAGGGCATTGAATGACGGCATTGTCACCAGGGAGCTGGCTTCGGCACTCATCGTCAAGGAACCTACCATTTCGACCTCATATCTTTTGCCAAAAATCCATAAAAATGAAACGTCGCCACCCGGTAGACCCATCATTTCTGGTAGGGGCAACTATTTAGAAAACGTCAGTCAATGGATTGATTATCATTTGCAACCCTTGGTCACTGGCCTGCCTTCCTTTCTTCAGGACACTGGTGACTTACTGCGCAGGGTCGACGGATTGTGCTTAGAGGGTGATACTCTTTTAGCATCCATGGATGTTGAATCTCTCTACACTAACATCAGACACAAGGATGGTCTCCAGGTTATCCTTTTCTTTTTAGAGACCTCCAACTTACATATCAATTTGAGAGACCTCATCCTGGAGCTATTGGAGTTCACCCTCACGCACAACTTTTTTGTGTTTAAAGGATCCTTCTACCTACAGCTCCAGGGGGTGGCAATGGGCGCGGCCTTTGCGCCCGCCTATGCCAACCTCTTCTTGGGGCTGTGGGAGAGGGATCTTTTCCTGTCAGACAAACAGGGGTCGATTAGCCGGGTTCCATTATGGACCAGGTATATCGACGATATCTTCTTTGTCTGGCAGGGCACCTCCGTCGACCTTGTGCAGTTTGTATCCTCACTTAACAACAATGAACTTAACATCTATCTGACATTGGTGTGGGATCCTAGCTCTGTCGATTTCCTGGACGTCACTATCCGTAAAGATTCTAGTGGTTTCATCCAAACCGACATCTTTCGCAAGAAAACGGCGACTAACACACTTTTGCATGCATCCTCCTGTCACCCTGGTCATATTATTCGTGCTATCCCTGTCGGGCAATTTCTTAGATTAAGGCGTATTTGCTCGACGGATTTAGATTTTGAGTGTCGTGCTAGAGAGCTGAAGAATCGTTTCCTGGCACGTGGGTATAGTGGCCGTTGCATCAAAAAAGCCTACCATCGTGCCAAACATTCTTCACGCAATAATCTCCTATATAGCAGTACCGCTGATAATGCTGACACCCCTAAGATACCAAGATTTATCACGTCCTTTCATTCACAAGCCCATAGGATGAGGTCAGTGATCAATAAAGCTTGGCCCATCCTACAAGCTGATCCCATTCTCAAAAAGGTTATTCCAGAACGCCCTGCTATCACGTTTAGGCGAGCCAAAAATTTGCGTGATCGTCTTTCCCACAGCCATTACTCAGTGACCACTCCTACGCATTTCCTCAGTTCTGTGTCGGGCACGGGTGGATGTGTCCCGTGCGGGAGGTGTGTCGCCTGCCCCAACATTGTCCGTTGTAGCAGTTTTTCTAATGCAAAGGGAGACGTGTCATATAAAATCAAACAGAGAATTACATGTACCTCCCGCTACGTTATATATCACGCCACTTGCCCTTGTGGCTTGATATATATTGGACTAACTACGAGACAATTGAAAGTTCGTCTCAGAGAGCATGTGTTGGGCATACAGGCGGCATCCTCCTGCACGGACATATCCACCCTTAAGACACTTCCCAGACACTTTAAGGAACACCATCAGTGTGATGGGTCATTGCTCAGGGTTTGTGGGATAGACCTCCTTAATATCAATATCAGAGGCGGTAACCTATCGAAGAGATTGTCTCAAATGGAGACACGGTGGATTTGGACCCTGGGTACCATCGTTCCAGATGGTCTTAATGAAAACTTGTCATTTGTCCCATTTTTGTGAACACTGCCTCCTTTACTGTTTGGTGGTATTATTTTCATCAAAAGATTTTTATGTTTTTGATTTTAACATTCATCTTTTAATCTTCCAGTTGTCCTCTCTGTTATGGATGAGATTGTTCCATTGCTTCGCAGTAAACAGCCGCTTCAAGCTATACGGAAATATATGATCCCCCTTTTTTTGAAGAATCTCTTCGCATCTTTCAAGCCATGATGCCTTAGTTATCTGTCTTGTGTGATATGTATTCATTGTACCCCATGTTATATGGTTTTCCTGTATTTTGCTAATCATTATTTATGTCCTATACAGCACATATTTGCATGGGCATTGTAGTGACATATTCCTGCCTATTACTACTATGGATACATGATATGTATTTCCATATAGCGGTTCTGCTGGCATTGATGTTTTGCTGCATCATCTTGGGCATTTTAGCGCACTCTTTGTATGTGTCTATTTCCAGTGGTTGCGGCCAATCAGTCCTGTATGTGGCACACATTTATCCAGGTGGGGCCCCACTATGGTTTTTGTGTTTTCCAGATACTGTGGCTGATTGTTTCCAGTACACCATTGTCCTTCTTTATCATTTTTTATTTATTTTCTTTTATACTTACCCCTTCCCTGTTGCCCTCTTACAATATGTCAGCGATCTCTTCATGTAATTACTGTGCATGCGCAGACACGTCTTTACTTCCCCTCCCCTCTGCACACGTCCTCATGCAGGAGGATGTGACGTTTTACTAGGGGGAGGAGGCAGCCTGTGCCGTCTAGCAGTCTCGTCATCGCCACATGTTTATCGGTGACGGTATTTATAGAGGTACTCTTGCAGTCATGTTTATGCCCCCTGAGGAAGGAGCACCCAGGCTCCGAAACGCGTGTCGGGGAGGGCTGGATGTCGCTCTGCTTACTTTGAGGTATACCGTCATTACAGCTACTATGGCACTTGTACGCATCTCCATGGCACCATATGTGACATAACATTATATCAATGATTGATTATATATATCTGCATGTAGTGCATTATATTCTGCACATTCCTATATAGCCGTTGTAGCCTACTATGGCACGTGTATGCATCCACTTGGTATTAATTGCTGCATGCTGCTTGCTATATAAACTGCACATTTATAGATATAGATATTGAGCCTTGTGCTTTGCATACTTATGCACAGTCATTATATGGTGCCAACCTAACATTTCACCTGTGTTACATTGTTTGGATATCAATCTACTTGTTTATAGTGCTATGCATTTACACCGTATGCTTCTGGTGCTAATTTAGCACCACAAGTTTTATTCTATTTTGCAATATCGGATTGATTTGTGTACCTGTGTCATTTCTTATGTGCCATGTTCATCTATTTTTACATTTTTCTATTATGCATTGTTTAACCCCTCTCTGACATTAGACGTACTATCCCGTCCATAAAACCCGTGCCATTCTGACCATGGACGGGATAGTACGTCATAGGCGATTAGCTGCGCTCCGGAGGGAGCGCAGCTAATCGCCGCCGGTGTCAGCTGATTATCACAGCTGACACCCGTGACTGTGTGTCAGGAGCGGTCACGGACCGCTCCCGGCACATTAACCCCTTGCACACCGCGATCAAACATGATCGCGGTGTACTGGGGGCACAGGGAGGATCGCGCAGGGTGGGGGCTCCCTGCGCGCCCCCCTGAGACCCTCAGAGCAGCGCGATGTGATCGCGCTGCTCTGAGGGCTTCCTCTCTCCCAGGACCCGGATCCAAGATGGCGCTGGGGTCCTGGAGGGAGGCGGCTTCCTCAGTGCCTGCCGAGAGCAGGCATGAGGAAGCGTCCTGCACTGCCTGTCACATCGCTGGTGTGACAGAGTGCTGTGCACACTGTCACACCAGCGATCTGATGAAATACAGTGATGTCCCACCCTGGGACAAAGTAAAAAAGTAAAAAAAAGTAAAAATAAACATGTGTAAAAAAAAATCCAAAAAAAAAAAAAAAAAAAAAAAAATATTCCCCAATAAATTCATTACTTATTGTAAATAAAAAAAATAAAACAATAAAAGTACACATATATGGTATTGCCGCGTCCGTAACGACCCCCCCTATAAAACTGTCCTACTAGTTAACCCCTTTTGTGAACCCCTTAAAAAATAAAAAATAAAAACGAAGCAAAAAATCAGTGCTTTATCATCATACCGCTGAACAAAAAGTGGAATAACACGCGATCAAAAAGACGGATATAAATAAACATGGTACCGCTGAAAACGTCATCTTATCCCGCAAAAAACAAGCCATCACACAGCATCATCAGCAAAAAAATAAAAAAGTTATAGCTCGCAGAATAAAGCGATGCAAAAATAATTATTTTTTATATAAAATTGTTTTTATTCTATAAAAGCGCCAAAACATAAAAAAATTATATAAATGAGGTATCGCCATAATCGTACTGACCCGAAGAATAAAACTGCTTTATCGATTTTACCACACGCGGAACAATAAAAACGCCTCACCCAAAAGAAATTCATGAATTGCTGATTTTTGTTCATTCTAACCTCCCAAAAATCGAAATAAAAAGCGATCAAAAAATGTCACGTGCTCAAAAATGGTACCAATAAAAGCGTCACCTCGTCCCGCAAAAATTAAGACCTCACATGACATTGTGGGCCAAAATATGCAAAAATTATAGCTCTCAAATTGTGGCGATGCAAAAAACTACTTTTTGCAATAAAAAGCGTCTTTTAGCGTGACAGCTGCCAATCATAAAAACCGCTATAAATAGTAAATCAAACCCCCCTTTATCACCCCCTTAGTAAGGGAAAAATAATAAAATTAAAAAAATGTATTTATTTCCATTTTCCCATTAGGGTTAGGGTTAGGGTTTCGGCTAAAGTTAGGGTTAGGGTTGGCGCTAAAGTTAGGATTAGGGTTAGAGTTAGATTAGGGTTAGGGTTGGGATTAGGGTTGGGACTAGGTTAGGGGTGTGTTGGGGTTAGGGTTGGAGTTAGAATTGGGGGTTTCCGCTGTTTAGGCACATCAGGGGCTCTCCAAATGTGACATGGCGTCTGATCTCCATTCCAGCCAATTCTGCGTTGAAAAAGTCAAACGGTGTTCCTTCACTTCTGAGCTCTGCCATGCGTCCAAACAGTAGTTTATCCCCACATATGGGGTATCAGCGTACTCTGGACCCCAAGAGTTATTGTGAAATTTGTCCTATTTCTTCTGTTACCCTTGGGAAAATAAAAAACTGGGGGCGAAAATATTATTTTTGTAAAAAAAATAAGATTTTTTTGTTTTTACGGCTGTACATTATAAACTTCTGTGAAGCACTTGGGGCTTCATAGCGCTCACCACACATCTAAATAAGTTCCTTGTGGGGGCTATTTTCCAAAATGGGGTCACTTGTTGGGGATTTCCACTGTTTAGGCGCATCAGGGGCTCTCCAAATGCGACATGACGCCCCCAGACCATTCCATCAAAGTCTGCAATCCAAAACGTCACTACTTCCCTTTCCGAGCCCTGACATGCGCCCATACAGTAGTTTTCTCCCACATATTGGGTATCAGCGTACTCAGGACAAATTGGACAACAACTTTTGGGGTCCAATTTCTCCTGTTACCCTTGTGAAAATAAAATATTGGGGGCGAAAAAATCATTTTTGTAAAAAAAAAAAGGATTTTTTATTTTTACGGCTGTGCGTTATAAACTTCTGTGAAGCACTTCGGGGTTCAAAGTGCTCACCACACATCTAGGTAAGTTCCTTGTGGGGTCTATTTTCCAAAATGGGGTCACTTGTGGGGGGTTTCCACTGTTTAGGCGCATCAGGGGCTCTCCAAATGCGACATGACGCCCCCAGACCATTCCATCAAAGTCTGCAATCCAAAACGTCACTACTTCCCTTTCCGAGCCCTGACATGCGCCCATACAGTAGTTTTCTCCCACATATTGGGTATCAGCGTACTCAGGACAAATTGGACAACAACTTTTGGGGTCCAATTTCTCCTGTTACCCTTGTGAAAATAATATATTGGGGGCGAAAAAATCATTTTTGTAAAAAAAATAGGATTTTTTATTTTTACGGCTGTGCATTATAAACTTCTGTGAAGCACTTCGGGGTTCAAAGTGCTCACCACACATCTAGATAAGTTCCTTGTGGGGTCTATTTTCCAAAATGGGGTCACTTGTGGGGGGTTTCCACTGTTTAGGCGTATCAGGGGCTCTCCAAATGCGACATGACGCCCCCAGACCATTCCATCAAAGTCTGCAATCCAAAACGTCACTACTTCCCTTCCGAGCCCTGACGTGCACCCATACAGTAGTTTTCTCCTACATATTGGGTATCAGCGTACTCAGGACAAATTGGACAACAACTTTTGGGTTCCAATTTCTTCTGTTACCCTTGTGAAAATAAAATATTGGGGGCGAAAAAGTCATTTTTGTAAAAAAAAAAAAGGATTTTTTATTTTAAGGCTGTACGTTATAAATTTTAGTGAAACACGTGGGGGTTCAAAGTTCTCACCACACATCTAGATAAGTTCCTTGAGGGGTCTAGTTTCCAAAATGGTGTCATTTGTGGGGGGTTTCCACTGTTTAGGCAGATCAGGAGCTCTCCAAACACGACATGGCGTCCAGCCAATTCTGCGTTGAAAAAGTGAGACGGCGCTCCTTCCCTTCCAAACTCTGCCATGCACCCAAACAGTGGTATACCCCCACATATGGGTATCAGTGTACTCAGGACAAATTGCACAAGAACTTTTGGAGTCTTGTTACCCTTGGAAAAATAAAAATTCGGGTGAAAAGATCATTTTTGTGGAAAAAATATGATTTTTAAATTTTACGGCTCTACGTTATAAACTTGTGTGAAGCACTTGAGGGTTCAAATTGCTCACCAAAGATCTAGATAAGTTCCTTAGGGGGTCTAGTTTCCCAAATGGGGTCATTTGTGGGGGTTTCCACTGTTTAGGCACATCAGGGGCTCTCCAAATGCAACATGGCATCCAATCTCAATTCCAGCCAATTTTGGTTGGAAAAAGTCAAATGGTGCTCCTTCCCTTCCGAGCTCTGCCGTGCGCCCAAACAGTGGTTCCCCCCCACATATGGGGCATCAGCGTACTCAGGACAAATTGGACAACAACTTATGTGGTCCAATTTCTCCTGATACCCTTGGGAAAATAAAAAATTAGTGACTAAAAGATAATTTTTGTGGGAAAAAAATAGGATTTTTTATTTTCATGCCCGGGCATTATAAACTTGTGTGAAGCACTTGGGGGTTCAAAGTGCTCACCAAAGATCTAGATAAGTTCCTTAGGGGTCTAGTTTCCAAAATGGGGTCACTTGTGGGGGATTTCCACTGTTTAGGCTCATCTGGGGCACTGCAAACGGAACATGACCCCCATCAACGTCTGCATTCCAAAACGTTACTACTTCCTTTCCAAGCCCTGCCGTGCGCCCAAACAGTTTTCCACCCCCACATATGGGGTATCAGCGTACTCAGGACAAATTGGACAACAACTTTTGGGGTCCAATTTCCTTGGGAAAATTCAAAAATTTAGGACTAAAAAATCATTTTTGTGGAATTTTTTTTTTTTTTTTTTCACACCCAGGCATTATAAACTTTTGTGAAACACTTGGGGGTTCAAAGTGCTCACAACAGATCTAGATAAGTACCTTAGGGGGTCTAGTTTCCAAAATGGTGTCACTTGTGGGGGGTTTCCACTGTTTAGGCGCATCAGAGGTTCTCCAAGCGCGACATGGCGTCCAATCTCAACTCCAGCCAATTTTAGTTTGAAAAAGTCAAACGGCGCTCCTTCCCTTACGAGCTCTGCCGTGTGCCCAAACAGTGGTTTTCCCCCACATATGGGGTATTGGCGTACTCAGGAGAAATTGCATAACAACCTTATCTGTCCATTTTCTCCTTTTAACCCTTGTGAAAATAAAAAAAAAGTTTGTGAAAGATCATTTTTGTGGCTAAAAAGTTAAATATTCATTTTTTCCTTCCACGTTGCTTTAGTTCCTGTGAAGCACCTGAAGGGTTAATAAACTTCTTGAATGTGGTTTTGAGAACCTTGAGGGGTGCAGTTTTTAGAATGGTGTCACTTTTGGGTATTTTCTGTCATGTAGACCCCTCAAAGTGACTTCAAATGTGAGGTGGTCCCTAAAAAAAATGGCTTTGTAAATTTTGTTGTAAAAATGAGAAATCGCTGGTCAACTTTTAACCCTTATAACTTCCTAACAAAAAAAAATTTTGATTCCAAAATTGTGCTGATGTAAAGTAGACATGTGGGAAATGTTATTTCTTAACTATTTTGTGTTACATATTTCTCTGTTTTAAGGGAATAAAAATTCAAAGTTTGAAAATTGCTAAATTTTCAAAATTTTCGCCATATTTGCGTTTTTTTTCAAAAATAAACGCAAGTTATATGGAAGAAATTTTACCACTAACATGAAGTACAATATGTCACGAGAAAACAATCTCAGAATCGCGAAGATCCGTTGAAGCGTTCCGGAGTTATAACCTCATAAAGAGACAGTGGTCAGAATTGTAAAAATTGTCCCGGTCATTAACGTGCAAACCACCCTTGGGGGTGAAGGGGTTAAATTGTGAGCATTTTTGCGTCTTCCTGCCCATGGTTTTTTCCCACTTGGTGTTTCATACTACTGCCATATTGTAGTACTTCCCTCTTGCCATCCCTGTTTTTCCCTTTTCTTTCGTGTTGTTTTTATTGTTTTTTCAATAAAGTTTTCTATTTTTTGAGACTATATGGCTGTTTTTCCTTGCGATATTTCTGTATTATGTACAGTTTGTCTCTTTACCATGTCCAATATGCACATGTTTATTTAGCACAGTTCTGTTTACTGATTAGCTGTACATGTGATATGTGGGTTATTACTAATTCTTGCATGTCTATTTCTGTGTTATGCACAGGCTACTTTCTAGTGATTACCATGGACTATCGGGCCAAAGAAACTTCTTGGCTTAATTCGCTGGATCAGGTGTTTGGTACAGGGGGAGGTTCGCAATTGAATGCAGCTGATCATAGCTGGGACGACAAGTTATCCAATGTTAAGACACTCCTGGAGAGGAGGTCTAGGATTTGGTGGAACAGGACCTTTCTTGAAAAATACGTCAATAATCATATGATACCCAGGGCTTGAGAGTGAGGGTGATCCCCACCTACTTTGTGGAGGATGAACAATTTATCAAAAAATGGGAGGATGCATGCAATTTGTGTTCTTCCACTTTTCTTCAATTACTAATCGGCTTTAATTCTAGCACCCTAGTGGAGCTGGACAAATCCATCGATGCCGTCCAGGCAGATATCCGCAAAGGCTGCCCCGTTGAGAGATTGAGCCAATTTGAATTGAGTCTTGATAAATCTATGGACCTCTTGGTGAAAAAGATTCAAGAGAAACAACTTAATAAATATAACCGTGACCTTAAAGACTACCAGTCTGGACGTGTCTATCTATGGAGAAAGCCCAATGTACCTAAACTACACAAAACTTCCTCTATATCCTCGATGAGTAACCAGTCGGAGGCTTCATACACCTCGGCTGCATCTTCTTCTATGTTTGATGGCCACAAATTGCGGGACCATTCTTACCATCCATATAAAAGACGTCCTGGAAATTCGACAGAGCCGGATCGGAGAGATAACAAGGTTATTAATTTAAGTCATCATCATCTCAATGATGTTGATTTGTCCTTGTTGGGGAGAGGGTTTTCTTTCTCTCCCACTCCGTCTTTTGATACCTTCACCGCCATTAAAGATCTTCACATCTTTGCCAGATCTTTATTATTTAAAAGATATTTCTTTAATAATGAATTTCATACTTTGTTTCCTACAGAGGAGGAACAGGTGGCCATAAGAACCCTGGAGGAGTTAGCAAATGAATCCATTGCAGTAGGAGGTAAGATCCCTCCATCAATTTTACCACGGTCAAAAAAGTTTCCTCCACTCTCTACGTGTGCCAGCATTGATGTATTTGTCCGGGTGGTGACGGATGAATTTATGAAGTTTCCCAGATTTGGTAATACTGACAATCTTTCTAAGGAGGAGAGGATACATCTGAGAACTCTCCAAAACCTTCCCGATGTAGTGCTGAAGCCAGCAGACAAGGGTGGCAATGTCGTCATCTGGCCCAAACAAATGTATGAAGGGGAGGCATTGCGTCAGTTGAATGTCTCTACCTGTTACAAGAAATTGACATACAATCCTCTTTCAGCCTATTCTGATCAACTGGCATGCATTGTCAATAGGGCATTGAATGACGGCATTGTCACCAGGGAGCTGGCTTCGGCACTCATCGTCAAGGAACCTACCATTTCGACCTTATATCTTTTGCCAAAAATCCATAAAAATGAAACGTCGCCACCCGGTAGACCCATCATTTCTGGTAGGGGCAACTATTTAGAAAACGTCAGTCAATGGATTGATTATCATTTGCAACCCTTGGTCACTGGCCTGCCTTCCTTTCTTCAGGACACTGGTGACTTACTGCGCAGGGTCGACGGATTGTGCTTAGAGGGTGATACTCTTTTAGCATCCATGGATGTTGAATCTCTCTACACTAACATCAGACACAAGGATGGTCTCCAGGCTATCCGTTTCTTTTTAGAGACCTCCAACTTACATATCAATTTGAGAGACCTCATCCTGGAGCTATTGGAGTTCACCCTCACGCACAACTTTTTTGTGTTTAAAGGATCCTTCTACCTACAGCTCCAGGGGGTGGCAATGGGCGCGGCCTTTGCGCCCGCCTATGCCAACCTCTTCTTGGGGCTGTGGGAGAGGGATCTTTTCCTGTCAGACAAACAGGGGTCGATTAGCCGGGTTCCATTATGGACCAGGTATATCGACGATATCTTCTTTGTCTGGCAGGGCACCTCCGTCGACCTTGTGCAGTTTGTATCCTCACTTAACAACAATGAACTTAACATCTATCTGACATTGGTGTGGGATCCTAGCTCTGTCGATTTCCTGGACGTCACTATCCGTAAAGATTCTAGTGGTTTCATCCAAACCGACATCTTTCGCAAGAAAACGGCGACTAACACACTTTTGCATGCATCCTCCTGTCACCCTGGTCATATTATTCGTGCTATCCCTGTCGGGCAATTTCTTAGATTAAGGCGTATTTGCTCGACGGATTTAGATTTTGAGTGTCGTGCTAGAGAGCTGAAGAATCGTTTCCTGGCACGTGGGTATAGTGGCCGTTGCATCAAAAAAGCCTACCATCGTGCCAAACATTCTTCACGCAATAATCTCCTATATAGCAGTACCGCTGATAATGCTGACACCCCTAAGATACCAAGATTTATCACGTCCTTTCATTCACAAGCCCATAGGATGAGGTCAGTGATCAATAAAGCTTGGCCCATCCTACAAGCTGATCCCATTCTCAAAAAGGTTATTCCAGAACGCCCTGCTATCACGTTTAGGCGAGCCAAAAATTTGCGTGATCGTCTTTCCCACAGCCATTACTCAGTGACCACTCCTACGCATTTCCTCAGTTCTGTGTCGGGCACGGGTGGATGTGTCCCGTGCGGGAGGTGTGTCGCCTGCCCCAACATTGTCCGTTGTAGCAGTTTTTCTAATGCAAAGGGAGACGTGTCATATAAAATCAAACAGAGAATTACATGTACCTCCCGCTACGTTATATATCACGCCACTTGCCCTTGTGGCTTGATATAATATTGGACTAACTACGAGACAATTGAAAGTTCGTCTCAGAGAGCATGTGTTGGGCATACAGGCGGCATCCTCCTGCATGGACATATCCACCCTTAAGACACTTCCCAGACACTTTAAGGAACACCATCAGTGTGATGGGTCATTGCTCAGGGTTTGTGGGATAGACCTCCTTAATATCAATATCAGAGGCGGTAACCTATCGAAGAGATTGTCTCAAATGGAGACACGGTGGATTTGGACCCTGGGTACCATCGTTCCAGATGGTCTTAATGAAAACTTGTCATTTGTCCCATTTTTGTGAACACTGCCTCCTTTACTGTTTGGTGGTATTATTTTCATCAAAAGATTTTTATGTTTTTGATTTTAACATTCATCTTTTAATCTTCCAGTTGTCCTCTCTGTTATGGATGAGATTGTTCCATTGCTTCGCAGTATACAGCCGCTTCAAGCTATACGGAAATATATGATCCCCCTTTTTTTGAAGAATCTCTTCGCATCTTTCAAGCCATGATGCCTTAGTTATCTGTCTTGTGTGATATGTATTCATTGTACCCCATGTTATATGGTTTTCCTGTATTTTGCTAATCATTATTTATGTCCTATACAGCACATATTTGCATGGGCATTGTAGTGACATATTCCTGCCTATTACTACTATGGATACATGATATGTATTTTCCATATAGCGGTTCTGCTGGCATTGATGTTTTGCTGCATCATCTTGGGCATTTTAGCGCACTCTTTGTATGTGTCTATTTCCAGTGGTTGCGGCCAATCAGTCCTGTATGTGGCACACATTTATCCAGGTGGGGCCCCACTATGGTTTTTGTGTTTTCCAGATACTGTGGCTGATTGTTTCCAGTACACCATTGTCCTTCTTTATCATTTTTTATTTATTTTCTTTTATACTTACCCCTTCCCTGTTGCCCTCTACAATATGTCAGCGATCTCTTCATGTAATTACTGTGCATGCGCAGGCACGTCCTTACTTCCCCTCCCCTCTGCACACGTCCTCATGCAGGAGGATGTGACTTTTTTACTAGGGGGAGGAGGCAGCCTGTGCCGTCTAGCAGTCTCGTCATCGCCACATGTTTATCGGTGACGGTATTTATAGAGGTACTCTTGCAGTCATGTTTATGCCCCCTGAGGAAGGAGCACCCAGGCTCCGAAACGCGTGTCGGGGAGGGCTGGATGTCGCTCTGCTTACTTTGAGGTATACCGTCATTACAGCTACTATGGCACTTGTACGCATCTCCATGGCACCATATGTGACATAACATTATATCAATGATTGATTATATATATCTGCATGTAGTGCATTATATTCTGCACATTCCTATATAGCCGTTGTAGCCTACTATGGCACGTGTATGCATCCACTTGGTATTAATTGCTGCATGCTGCTTGCTATATAAACTGCACATTTATAGATATAGATATTGAGCCTTGTGCTTTGCATACTTATGCACAGTCATTATATGGTGCCAACCTAACATTTCACCTGTGTTACATTGTTTGGATATCAATCTACTTGTTTATAGTGCTATGCATTTACACCGTATGCTTCTGGTGCTAATTTAGCACCACAAGTTTTATTCTATTTTGCAATATCGGATTGATTTGTGTACCTGTGTCATTTCTTATGTGCCATGTTCATCTATTTTTACATTTTTCTATTATGCATTGTTTAAATTGTGAGCATTTTTGCGTCTTCCTGCCCATGGTTTTTTCCCACTTGGTGTTTCATACTACCGCCATATTGTAGTACTTCCCTCTTGCCATCCCTGTTTTTCCCTTTTCTTCGTGTTGTTTTTATTGTTTTTTCAATAAAGTTTTCTATTTTTTGAGACTATATGGCTGTTTTTCCTTGCGATATTTCTGTATTATGTACAGTTTGTCTCTTTACCATGTCCAATATGCACATGTTTATTTAGCACAGTTCTGTTTACTGATTAGCTGTACATGTGATATGTGGGTTATTACTAATTCTTGCAGGTACTAATTCAATAGCGCAGTCATAGCTCCTATGGGGGGAAAGGATGCAGATTTACTTTCGCTAATCACTAGAGTTGAGCGATACTTTCCGATATCCAAAAGTATCGGAATCGGAATGGTATCGCCGATACACAAAAAATATCGGCGATACCCGATACCGATACCGGAAATACAATGTAAGTCTATGGGAACAAAATATCGGAATTAAAAAAAACCCATTCTTGCCTTGTTGGTTAATTGTACATGAAGGAAAACAACAAAGAGTAATGTAGAATTTATTGGGGGAGGTTGAGGAGACATTAAAGGCATAGATGTTTAACACAATGCAATGGAATAGCATTAATATTTCTTTTTTTGAAATACGTTTGGATTGACGAAGAAATTGACAATGTTGTTAACCTTTTTTCTATTTTGTCAAATATGTCTGTTTCACAACTTCCATGCTCTTCACCTTTTTAACTTTTCACACACTTTCTCCTTCATAATCTTCAGCAGCATCATCTTTCTCATCAAATTATTCTTCATCTTCACCTTCTTAATCTTCTAAAACTTCTTGCTATTCATCTTTTTGTTAACATTACTTATATTGTTCTTATTAAACAGTTATTATTCTTCATATTCTACTTCTTCATCTTCTTCCTATTCATCCTTTTCATCATATTCTTATTGTGACAGACATTCCTGTACTTGTAATCTGTAAAACTCTGAATTTTCATCCTTACGTTCTTGCTGTCACGAAAGATTTTAATTACAACAGTATTTGTCCGCGTTCAGTTTAGCCTGCAGCAGCATCAGGCATTTTCCAGGGGCACCACGAGGAGGAACGGACTCACCCCCATACACTGCTTAGTCTTCTTCTGCTTAGAATTTAGAGCATATATTTTGCTCTTCATTTTGGTCTTATACTTAATGTTCTTCTGCTTTTTGATCTTCTGCTTATTGTTCTTCTGTCTCTTGTTCTGTATCTTGTAGTTTGTCTTAACCTTCTTTGTCCTGTTGGTGATGGTACAAAAGCCAATGGAAGTAACGAGGACCAGCTGACTGTGCTGGAACCCGGAGGGTCAGCAGAAGGAAAAGAGCCAATGGCACAACCGAGGACCAGCTGACGTTACTGGGACACGGTTACTAAGCAGGAGGTACCTGTGCTCCAAAGCACTACCAAGGACCAGCAGACGTTGCTGGAACTCGGATACCGACATGGAGGCACCTAGGCCAAAGGCACTGCGGAGAACCAGCTGACGGTACTGGAACCCGGATGGGTAGCAGAAGGTACAAGAGCCAATGAAAGTAACGAGGACCAGCTGACTGTGCTGGAACCCGGAGGGTCAGCAGAAGGAAAAGAGCCAATGGCACAACCGAGGACAGCTGACGTTACTGGGACACGGTTACTAAGCAGGAGGTACCTGTGCTCCAAAGCACTACCAAGGACCAGCAGACGTTGCTGGAACTCGGATACCGACATGGAGGCACCTAGGCCAAAGGCACTGCGGAGAACCAGCTGACGGTACTGGAACCCGGATGGGTAGCAGAAGGTACCCATGGAAATTAAAGTTGAGGCAGCAGGACTTTTTGCCGTTCACACAGCGGGGGAACAGCTGACATTACTGAACCATCCAGACAACGTGCTAACAGCTTCCGAAAACAACTGCTTGTAGAATGAGGAGACATGGTGAGCAGCACTTTTGCCTTGGGGAACAGCTACTTACTGACGTCCAGGCAGTGTTACGGGCTCGACTTCCGACTGGGTTTTAGCCCAGGGATGAGAAGAGAACATGGTGGAGGCAGCAGGACTGTTTGCCGTTCACACAGCAGGGGAACAGCTGACATTACTGAACCCCAGTAACACGGGAGCAAGTGTTAACTGTGCTAACAGCACTTCCGAGAAACAACTGGCGGTGTTGTAACCCAGGGATGAGAAGAGAACATGGTGGAGGCACAGGACTTTTTGCCGTTCACACAGCAGGGAACAGCTGACATTACTGAACCCCAGTAACACGGGAGCAAGTGTTAACTGTGCTAACAGCACTTCCGAGAAACAACTGGCGGTGTTGTAACCCAGGGATGAGAAGAGAAACATGGTGGAGGCAGCAGGACTTTTTGCCGTTCACACAGCAGGGAACAGCTGACATTACTGAACCCCAGTAACACAGGAGCAAGTGTAGACTGTGCTAACAGCACTTCCGAGAAACAACTGGCGGTGTTGTAGCCCAGGGATGAGAAGAGAACAGGGTGGAGGCAGCAGGACTTTTTGCCGTTCACACAGCAGGGAACAGCTGACATTACTGAACCCCAGTAACACGGAGCAAGTGTTAACTGTGCTAACAGCACTTCCGAGAAACAACTGGCGGTGTTGTAACCCAGGGATGAGAAGAGAACATGGTGGAGGCAGCAGGACTGTTTGCCGTTCACACAGCAGGGGAACAGCTGACATTACTGAACCCCAGTAACACGGGAGCAAGTGTTAACTGTGCTAACAGCACTTCCGAGAAACAACTGGCGGTGTTGTAACCCAGGATGAGAAGAGAACATGGTGGAGGCAGCAGGACTTTTTGCCGTTCACACAGCAGGGGAACAGCTGACATTACTGAACCCCAGTAACACGGGAGCAAGTGTTAACTGTGCTAACAGCACTTCCGAGAAAACAACTGGCGGTGTTGTAACCCAGGATGAGAAGAGAACATGGTGGAGGCAGCAGACTTTTTGCCGTTCACACAGCAGGGGAACAGCTGACATTACTGAACCCCAGTAACACAGGAGCAAGTGTAGACTGTGCTAACAGCACTTCCGAGAAACAACTGGCGGTGTTGTAGCCCAGGGATGAGAAGAGAACAGGGTGGAGGCAGCAGGACTTTTTGCCGTTCACACAGCAGGGAACAGCTGACATTACTGAACCCCAGTAACACGGGAGCAAGTGTTAACTGTGCTAACAGCACTTCCGAGAAACAACTGGCGGTGTTGTAACCCAGGGATGAGAAGAGAACATGGTGGAGGCAGCAGGACTGTTTGCCGTTCACACAGCAGGGGAACAGCTGACATTACTGAACCCCAGTAACACGGGAGCAAGTGTTAACTGTGCTAACAGCACTTCCGAGAAACAACTGGCGGTGTTGTAGCCCAGGGATGAGAAGAGAACATGGTGGAGGCAGCAGGACTTTTTGCCATTCACACAGCAGGGGAACAGCTGACATTACTGAACCCCAGTAACACAGGAGCAAGTGTTAACTGTGCTAACAGCACTTCCGAGAAAACAACTGGCGTGTTGTAGCCCAGGGATGAGAAGAGAACATGGTGGAGGCAGCAGGACTGTTTGCCGTTCACACAGCAGGGGAACAGCTGACATTACTGAACCCCAGTAACACGGGAGCAAGTGTTAACTGTGCTAACAGCACTTCCGAGAAACAACTGGGCGGTGTTGTAGCCCAGGGATGAGAAGAGAACATGGTGGAGGCAGCAGGACTTTTTGCCGTTCACACAGCAGGGGAACAGCTGACATTACTGAACCCCAGTAACACAGGAGCAAGTGTTAACTGTGCTAACAGCACTTCCGAGAAACAACTGGCGGTGTTGTAGCCCAGGATGAGAAGAGAACATGGTGGAGGCAGCAGGACTGTTTGCCGTTCACACAGCAGGGAACAGCTGACATTACTGAACCCCAGTAACACAGGAGCAAGTGTAGACTGTGCTAACAGCACTTCCAAGCAACAACTGGCGGTGTTGGAGCCCAGGGTCAAGGAGGATGTTTAAATACTAGATCAAGTATTTTCCTTGTTACGTGTCAATTAAAAATGTCTATACTCCAAACAAGAGAAATATAACCTTTAGTACCATAAGATGATGATTTTACTTTAAAAAATATATGTAAATTAATAATTGACAAACATAAACGCATACATTAACATGTTGAAAAGCAATGCAAACCACAATAAAAATCGGTTAAATAATCTGCTATACGGTTTTAAATAAAAGCATACAAGTACATATCAGAATCCATTAATGATGGATAAGTAACAGTATGTACACCATTTTCATTTGCTGAATAATATCACTAAAAAGTTTTTAAAAATATCTAAAATTTCCATCATGTAATACTGATAATATGTGCCAATCATTTATATTAACAAAAAAAACCTTTAAAAAGTGCATAGTGAAAACAGCTATTTATGCCTGACTGTGGACTTGCAAGCATGACAACGGATAGATAAGGTATATATAGATGAGACTGCATAGCCACAGATGGTGAATGGCGATGTAATACTGTACCTCAATAAAGTGTGCGTTACTACTACATCCTTTTTTTTATATAGCTTTATAAAAGGGTACGTGCATGTATGCTTGCGCCTTTGTTTGGACGCACAGACTGGCTTCCTGCTGTGACGCGTTGGGTATTGGAGCGTCTGTGCGTCTTATGACGCAGACTAACATTCACGGTGCGCATCGTTCATCATCGCAAGCGTACCGACAACACAAAGGCGTTGTCATGACTGCTTTACTCAGTAAACATGCACCTATGATGAAACATACACGCATGTGCCCTATTACATAACAAGCTACAAGAAAAATGCGTGTGAGGTGTGACACAGCTGTTTTGTTAAGGTACAGTATTATATCGACATTGTACAGGTGTCGCTATTCAGTCTGATAAATAGATATCATTCACCTATTCTATCAGTTGTCGTTCTTTCAGCACCACTTACAGGTATATATTTTGCTATTGTGACTATGCACTATTGACTTTACCAAGGTAATGCATGATTTTTGTTAGCGATTATCATGTTTACATGAAGGACCTTTATGATATGGGCTGTTAACTTTCTAATCAAATATGTATTTTTTAAAATGACACAAATATAAGTAATGTTGAAGAGGACTATTCCTACATGCATTGTTTGCACAATATTACAGGTGTACATCACGTCCCTTAATCAACATTGGATATTATATTTACTTGTATGCTTTTATTTCAAAGGCAAGAACACTGAAGTATAAACCTTCGCACTGCAGCAGTTGTCAAAGTTCAACCCACATTATGCACTTCCAACATTGCAGTATTTGAGTCATCATGATGTGAGTTGGATTTGTCTAAGCTATGGAGTGACAAGGTTGACCATCAGTATCCTATAGCATAAGTAGGCTTTTGTGTTTGCATTTGTTTTCGACATGTGCATATCTGTAATAATATGTCACAATTATTTTGTTACAGATTTGTGACAAAGACAAATCATTTTATGGTTTGAAAGTTGACGTTTCAAATGTTTACAGCTTAGAAATCATGGTGTAGCCTCATATCTATGTGTAGCACTAGACACTTTGAGATGTCATGTTTTTTTCACCATGATTAGGTAGCTAGCAGTAATTTTTGCCGGACACACAGCAGGGGAACAGCAGGCGTTACTGAACCCCACAAACACATCAGCGATTGTTTTCATCTGTGCATCTAACACTTCTGAGCAGCAACTGGCGCTGTTGAAGCCCAGGGTCAAGGAGGGTGTAGGCAGAGGCCTAGTATGAGACGTTTGAAGTTGAAGTTGTAGTTAGCAGCAGTAATTTTTGCCAGACACACAGCAGGGGAACAGCAGGCGTTACTGAACCCCACAAACACATCAGCGATTGTTTTCATCTGTGCATCTAACACTTCTGAGCAGCAACTGGCGCTGTTGAAGCCCAGGGTCAAGGAGGGTGTAGGCAGCGGCCTAGTATGAGACGTTTGAAGTTGAAGTTGTAGTTAGCAGCAGTAATTTTTGCCAGACACACAGCAGGGGAACAGCAGGCGTTACTGAACCCCACAAACACATCAGCGATTGTTTTCATCTGTGCATCTAACACTTCTGAGCAGCAACTGGCGCTGTTGAAGCCCAGGGTCAAGGAGGGTGTAGGCAGAGGCCTAGTATGAGACGTTTGAAGTTGAAGTTGTAGTTAGCAGCAGTAATTTTTGCCAGACACACAGCAGGGGAACAGCAGGCGTTACTGAACCCCACAAACACATCAGCGATTGTTTTCATCTGTGCATCTAACACTTCTGAGCAGCAACTGGCGCTGTTGAAGCCCAGGGTCAAGGAGGGTGTAGGCAGAGGCCTAGTATGAGACGTTTGAAGTTGAAGTTGTAGTTAGCAGCAGTAATTTTTGCCAGACACACAGCAGGGGAACAGCAGGCGTTACTGAACCCCACAAACACATCAGCGATTGTTTTCATCTGTGCATCTAACACTTCTGAGCAGCAACTGGCGCTGTTGAAGCCCAGGGTCAAGGAGGGTGTAGGCACAAAATATTGAGTTTATTGCCTTGTTACGTGGCCATTGCAAATGTATGTACTTCAAACAAGAATAAATGAAGTTTTACTACGACAATAAAATGATGAATTTCAATTACAAGAATAGAAAAATATTTATACTTGACAGTCCTCTGTGGTGATAACGTTTAATGGCTAACTGAAAATATGGTAACAAATTCAAAGCTTTCGAGACTACTCAGGTGTCTTCATCAGGCTAAGAGTAAAGCCAAAAATGAAGAATCACATATTTCTACACACAACAGGACACAGGAATAGCTAAGACAAGTGAGGGAGGGACAAGTGAGGGGAGACCGGCAACAAAAAGGAGAACAAGGATGAATTATCAGCGCCACACAATCACAGATAAATTAATGAATTTACCTGTGGCAAAGACTTTTGTATGCCCGGTCATAGCATCATGGATATGGAATTACTGGTATTAAAATATAACTTCAAATATGAGAAACGTACAAAGGTTTCAGAATATAAGCTCATCATGACCTTTGATACTGTTAGTGATGGAATGAATAGATCACATGGATTTATGTCATTCTATATCAATTAAGGAATCTGCGTCTATGCCCTTCCAGGGTCATGAAAACCCAAAAAAAGACGCCAATGAGAGGGCAATCAAACTTTCTATCCTTATCTAGGAACTGTTCCAATATTTATGTTCATCCCTGTGAGATAATGACAGTTCTGATACACGTCACTTACTTGTCTTACCTATTGCACTATTCCTGTGTCCTGTTGTGTATAGAAATATGTGATGCTTAATTTTTTTATTTAGTCTTTGCCTGATGAAGAGACGTGAGTAGCCTTGAAAGCTTGCAATTTGTTTCCATCTTTTCAGTTATCCATTAAAAGGTATCAACCACTGCTGACTCTGAAGTCTAAATATTTTTCTATCTACTGGCTAACACGGTACAAAGATACACATGTTTTCTAATTTCAAGAAGGAAAAATAAAGAAAATACAAATATAAACGCATATATGCACATGCCAAAAATAAATGGAACAACACAACACCCAAAAAATTGGTAACAAAATATAGTGTTGTAAATTTAAGAATAAAAGTCCTTTTTTTTTATGAATAATGCTTAAGGAACGCTATGTTAAACCATAACATAGTGAAGACAATGGATTTTGTAATAGTCACTCATCATCATCATCGCAAATTTTATGTGACAGTCACAGACATTTCAATTATTTAAGTTCATAAATCGTAACTTTCTATAGCATGTATGACATGTCCAGCATGGACTCATCAATGTGATTGATGACACAATAATGTACGATAAAAAATAACCATTTAAAAAAAATTAGGCATTGTTTGTCACAATTTAAGTGTGTGCCTGCAAGTGTAGGTGAAACAAAGGCTACGGATAGCAAAGGTATATTCTATGTCTGTATCAGACAGTGGACAGCCTCTGATGGGTAATGCCGATGTTATACTGTACGTCAATAAAGTCTGCGGCTGAAATCATGCATTTTTTGCTTGTAGAGTGTTGAAGAGGGTAAAAGAATGTCTGGTTGCGCAAAGCTTTATCCGTCAACACTACCTTCCTACTGTCACGCGTAGGGTAGGGTAGCGTGTGGCAATTAGCTGACTATCAAATGTGAGGTTAGGCTGCGTTATTGCGCACTAGGGACGCAAAAAAAAATACAGCAGTAATAATTTAATGTGTAATACTCCACCTATGACAAACAAAAAAATTACGTTCCCTCTTTAACAATGTACAAGACTAACAAGCCTAATGGTTGACGCTGACTTAATTGAGATACAGTATTACATCAACATTGTCCATGAGTAACTATGCACTGTGATACCTATATACCAGTATTAATTTATATCTCTTGTGGTTGTTTCAACAGCACTTGCAGGTATAACTACCTATTGTCAGTATGCATGATGCACTTTCTAGATGTAATAATTTATTATTGGACATTATTACCATGTTTACATGCTGGCCATTTCATATATGGTGTTTGAAGTTACAGTTGGCATCAGTATGTGTATTTTATAATGTCTGTCATAATAAAACTCGTGATGATGATGATGGGATTTAATGATTCGTACATCCATTGACTGCATTATCTTACAGGTACAGATAAAGTTCCTTAAAAAGCATTAATTCATAAGTCTGAAATGTACTTTTATGCATTAATTTCAAAATGTGAAGAGTAGACTATGTTTTATTTTTTGTTACCATTTCAATAGACATGTGCAGATATGCGCTGTGATGACAAATTATTATTTGTCCATATTTGTCATAAAAATTTATCATTCTAGGCCTGCAAAACTTCACAATTTCATGTTTTCAGCATAACAAGCAGGGTGACGGCTCTTCCCTATTTGGAGCATGTTGGTCATGTGTTTTTCTGTCCATGTGTCGGGAACAGGAGACTTCTTGCCGTTCACACAGCAGGGGAACAGCTGGCGTTACTGAACCCCACTAACAGTAGAGCTTGTGTTTTGTTCTGTGGACACGACACTTCTGAGCAGCAACTGGCAGTGTTGGAGCCCAGGGAGTAGAGTTCAGGTGGTAGAAAGATGAACATAACAGGAGACATGGATAACGTTGCGAACCAGTTATTTAATCTGAAAACGGACAGACAAATTCTGGCGAGATCCATGCCTTGTTCATTTTCAGAAAAGTAAGCCGGTCTACATTATCGGAGGATAGTCGCATGCGACGGTCTGTTAGTACACCACCTGCAGCACTAAAGACGCGCTCCGATAATACACTGGCAGCAGGGCAAGCCAGCACCTCCAATGCATACTGGCTAAGCTCTGGCCATGTATCCAGCTTAGAGACCCAAAACTTGAATGGGGAAGAGCCATCTGGGAGTACACTGAGAGGCAAAGCCAAGTAGTCTGTCACCATCTGACGGATACGTTGCCTCCCGCTGACTGGAGCCCTCTCGGATGGTGTAGACATTTGTGGCGCTGCCACAAAACTTTGCCACATTTTTAACATACTGGTCTTTCCCTGTGCAGAGGCACTGCGTGTGCTCCCTCTTGTTGCAGAGCTCTCTACACTGCCTCGACGCACAGAGCTGCTTTGTAAAGCAGTAGCAGCAGCAGTGCTCTCGGCAGTAAGGTAGAACATTAGGGATTGCACCAGTGTGTCTTGGTACTCCCGCATTTTACGCTCCCGGTTCAACGGTGTGATGAGGCTTTTGACGTTGTCCCGGTAGCGAGGGTCTAGGAGGGTGTACACCCAATAATCAGACGTCGTGAGAATGTGGGCGATGCGGCGGTCGTTTCTTAGGCACTGCAGCATGAAATCAACCATGTGCTGCAGACTCCCAACTGGCAAAGAAACGCTGTCCTCTGCAAGAGGCGTTATCTCTGCCTGCTCTGCATCACCCCACCCTCGCTCTACATACTGACTAGAGCGTTGTGTACCTCCCTCTGGAGCGATGTCTTCCTCCTCCATTGACTCCTCCTCCTCATCCTCCTCACAAAGTGAGCCCTGACCAGCCCTTTGTGAGGAACCACGTTGCGCTGACTTTCCAGAAGGTGATGGAATTTGTGACTCCTCATCCTCCACCTCTTCCAAAACCTCATCCCTTATTGCTTGCAGTGTTTTTTGAAGCAGGCAGATAAGGGGGACAGTCAGGCTGACTAGTGCATCATCTGCACTCGCCATCCGCGTTGACTCATCAAACGCACGCAAAACGTGGCACATGTCCTTCATAGTGGCCCACTCATTAATGGTGAGTGTGGACGGCGCAAATTGCGTGTTGATTGCGCCTGATGCAGCTGATACTCCATAACTGCTGGCTGCTGCTCACACAACCGCTCCAACATATGTAACGTTGAATTCCACCTGGTGGATACGTCACATATGATGCGATGTTCAGGAAGGCGCAATCTGCGTTGCAGAGCTGCAATGCGCGATCTGGCCATGCTGGAACGTCGCAAGTGAGCGCACTCTAGGCGGACCTTGTGCAGCAGTGCATCAAGATCCGGATAGTCCCTCAAAAAACTCTGCACGACCAAGTTGAGCACATGTGCCAGACATGGTATGTGAGTGAGTTTGCCAAGGCCCAGAGCTGCCACCAGATTTCGGCCATTGTCACACACTACCAAGCCTGGCTGGAGATTCGCTGGCAAAAACCACACGTCGCTCTCCTGCTTGATGGCATTCCAGACCTCCTGCGCTGTGTGGCTTCGATTCCCCATGGGAATTAATTTCAGAACGGCCTGTTGCCGTTTGGCCACGGCTGTGCTCATATCGGTCGCATCAGGTAAGCGTCCACGGGTCCATGTGGAGGTAGACCGTGACGGCTCCTGCAGCGATGATTCTGAGGAATTGGAGTAGGAGGAGGAGTCAATGTGGACAGACTTTATTCCGGCAATCCTTGGAGTTGGCAGAACACGTACAGCGCCACTCGCAAGATGTGTACCCGGCTCCACAACATTCACCCAATGGGCAGTGAGTGAAAGGTATCGTCCCTGGCCATGGGTACTGGTCCACGCATCGGTGGTCAGGTGGACCTTGCTACTGACGGCGTTTAGTAGCGCATGTTTAATTTTTGCCTCAACATGCTTTTGCAGACCAGGGACGGCTTGCCTGCTGAAATAAAATCGGCTGGGCACATTGTATTGTGGGACTGCCAATGCCATTAATTCACGGAAACTGTCAGTCTCCACCAGCCTGAATGACAGCATTTCAAGGGACAGGAGTTTTGCAATGCCAGCATTCAGAGCCTGTGCTCGTGGATGGTTTGCCCAGTATGGCCGTCTTTTATCCCATGCCTGTGCTACCGATGGCTGTTTTGTGGCCTGGGTGTGTGAGGATGACAGGGAACTTGCAGCTGTGGGTGGAATAACACTGTGTCTCTGGACAACAGTGACAGAGGCTCTTCCATGGCGATCCTGTGAGGAAGCCGAACCAGCTGTGTGTGAACTGGAGGAAGAGGCTCCAACACGAGCTGAAGATGTAGGTGCTGCTGTAGGTTGGCCTACATCTCCAGTGTGTCTTTGTAACTCAACAGAGTGCTTTGACCGCACATGTTTCCACATATTTGTTGTATTAAGGTTACTGACACTTTTACCTCTTTTAATTTTTTGATTACACAGCTTGCATTTGACATAGCAAATATCATCTGCAACTGTATCAAAAAAGGACCACGCAGAGCAAGTCCTGGGAGCGCCCGGTTTGGCTGTTGGAAGAGAACTGCTCCGAACGGGTGCCAAACTGGAGGCTACAGGCAAGCGAGTCTGCAGCCTACCTCTCCCTACTGTTTGGACCGTTGGGGCAATCTCTTCCTCAGAGCTGCTCCCACCACCTTCCTGTTCCTCACGCCATGTTGGGTCTTGGACCTCATCATCTCCACCACTACCCTCTTCCAACACCTGCTGTTGTTGGGTGGTCTGGCCAGCACCATGCTCAACAGAAACTGGCAACTGAGTCTCATCATCATCAGATGCGTTCTGCGGTGTGCTGACCATCGGCACTGGCTCACCCGCCTCTTCAGATTCAGAGAGACACAGCTGTTGCGCATCACTGCATACTGCCTCTTCTTCACATTCCAGAATGCTGCTTGGCTGGGCCCCTGTTTGCAAGCCAACAGATTCTGAGAACAGAAGCAGAGACTCAGCTGGCTCCTGTACAGAGCTCTCTGACTGCTGGGCAATTTGGCAGGCGGTGAAGAGACTGATGGTTGTTCAACAGTGCTGTGGTCCTGAGAGGAGGTGGAAGCTATTGAAGTCGATGCATTGGCTGCCATCCAACCAACAACGGCTTCAATTTGTTCTTCACGCAGCAGGGGGGTACGCTGAGCTCCTACAAAAGTGCGCATAAAGGAACGCTCACGGGGAAAACTGGTGGATGCTGTGTCACTGGGTGCGGCAGCAGCCACAGAATCCCCACGTCCTCTCCCTGCTGCAAATCCACGGCCTCGACCACGACCACGTGCCTTACTCACTGACTTCTTCATCTTGGTAGATTGATAAAGAAAGTCAGAAAAGTTATAAGGCCTAAGTGTGGTTATTCCTCACAGACTACAGTGAACCCTGCAGACAACTGTTCAGTATCTGTGAAAGGCCCCTTTGTGTACTTCTATAGTGTTTGCAACCAATGTATTGTATACGGATGGAAGCGCGTCACACTAATAGATTAGATTTTTTCCCACTAAAATGGAGCAGCACCAATTAGAGAAAAATGTGAAGGATGAGGCAGTGACACACGCTCAGCAGACTACAACCGGCAGTGGTTGAAGAACAAACTGGAGCGTAATCTGCACTCACAAAATGAAAAGCTCACAGACTACAGTGAACACTGAAACACAACTGTTCAGTAGCTGTTAAAGGCCCCTTTGTCTACTTCTATAGTGTTTGCAACCAATGTATTGTATACGGATGGAAGCGCGTCACACTAATAGATTAGATTTTTTTCCACTAAAATGGAGCAGCACCAATTAGAGAAAAATGTGAAGGATGAGGCAGTGACACACGCTCAGCAGACTACAACCGGCAGTGGTTGAAGAACAAACTGGAGCGTAATCTGCACTCAAAAAATGAAAAGCTCACAGACTACAGTGAACACTGAAACACAACTGTTCAGTAGCTGTTAAAGGCCCTTTGTCTACTTCTATAGTGTTTGCAACCAATGTATTGTATACGGATGGAAGCGCGTCACACTAATAGATTAGATTTTTTTCCACTAAAATGGAGCAGCACCAATTAGAGAAAAATGTGAAGGATGAGGCAGTGACACACGCTCAGCAGACTACAACCGGCAGTGGTTGAAGAACAAACTGGAGCGTAATCTGCACTCAAAAAATGAAAAGCTCACAGACTACAGTGAACACTGAAACACAACTGTTCAGTAGCTGTTAAAGGCCCCTTTGTCTACTTCTATAGTGTTTGCAACCAATGTATTGTATACGGATGGAAGCGCGTCACACTAATAGATTAGATTTTTTTCCACTAAAATGGAGCAGCACCAATTAGAGAAAAATGTGAAGGATGAGGCAGTGACACACGCTCAGCAGACTACAACCGGCAGTGGTTGAAGAACAAACTGGAGCGTAATCTGCACTCAAAAAATGAAAAGCTCACAGACTACAGTGAACACTGAAACACAACTGTTCAGTAGCTGTTAAAGGCCCCTTTGTCTACTTCTATAGTGTTTGCAACCAATGTATTGTATACGGATGGAAGCGCGTCACACTAATAGATTAGATTTTTTTCCACTAAAATGGAGCAGCACCAATTAGAGAAAAATGTGAAGGATGAGGCAGTGACACACGCTCAGCAGACTACAACCGGCAGTGGTTGAAGAACTAACTGGAGCGTAATCTGCACTCACAAAATTAAAAGCTCACAGACTACAGTAAACCCCTGCAGACAACTGTTCAGTAGCTGTGAAAGGCTCCTTTCTGTACTTCTATAGTGTTTGCAACCAATGTATTGTATACGGATGGAAGCACGTCACACTAATAGATTTGATTTTTTTTCTAATATGGAGCTGCACCAATTCCACAAATAAAATAAAAAAAAAAAGAGTCAGTGACACCGTGCAGATGCTACAAACGCGTGGTTGAAGAGCAACTGCAGCGTCATCCTGCACTTGTCACACACACACCTTGCACAGAGCTGTTAAAACAACACTGGCAAAATGAAGCTTTACACAGCGGTTGGTAAACTAGCCTGCCTCAAGCACAGTAGTACACAAAATCGCAATATCTAACTGTCCCTCAGAGTGAGCAGAGTAGCGTTCTGTCCCTAACTGAGTTCACAGCACAGTGACGCTAAAATGGCTGCGGCGCCTTTTATAGTGCATTCTGACATCATTTCAGCAGCCAATCACAGCCATGCCATTAGTTAAGATGACCGCAGCATTACAGGATGTGCCCACACTTCATAAGATTCATCATTGGCTGACTAACATCACATTGCCTCTCAAAGAATTATGGGAACTTCCGATTCCGGTATACGATATTGAAAAAGTATCGGAATTAAGTATCGGAATTCCGATAACGCGAATATCGGCCGATACCCGATACTTGCGGTATCGGAATGCTCAACACTACTAAACACATCAGAAAAATCAGTCAAAAAGTCAGGAACATCCTGAGCCTGGGGAGAGGCAGAAAAAACAGGAGTGTTGGCATTAACACATTGGCAGCCCCAACTGGTTACAGACACAGATTTCCAATCCAAAACAGGATTATGAGACTGCAACCAAGGGAAACCTAGTACAATAATGTCATGCAGATTATACAGCACCAAAAATTTGCAACTCTCCTGATGATCAGGTTCAACCCTCATTGTCACCTGAGTAGAGAACTGGGGTTTATTCTCAGCCAAAGGGGTAGAATCAATCCCCAGTAGGGGAATAGACTTCCATAGGGGTATCAAGGGAAACCCACAACGTTTAGCAAAATCAAAATCCATCAGGTTAATAGCTGCTCCCGAATCAACAAAAGCCTGAGAAGAAAATGTGGACAGGGAGCAAATCAGGGTAACAGTCAACAGAAATTTAGTCTGAACACTACCCAAGACAACTGAGCGTGCAAAAGTCTTCCCCGCTTAGGGCAGACTGAAATAGCATGAGAGGCGTCACCACAGTAGAAACATAACCCATTGCGTTTACGAAACTCATGACGCTGTGCCCCAGAAGCCACTCTATCACACTGCATGGGTTCAGAAGCTGGTTCACAAGGCAACACTATTCCACGCATACCTCTACGCTCACGCAAACGTCTGTCAATTTGAATCGCTAATGACATAGAATCATTGAGACCAGAGGGAGCAGGGAAACCCACCATAACATCTTTTACATTCTCTGACAGACCCTTCCGAAAAAGGGCTGCCAAAGCATCATCATTCCATTTGGTCAGGACTGCCCACTTTCGGAATTTCTGACAGTACAACTCAGCGTCCTCAAGCCCCTGATTTAATGCCAACAAGGTTTTTTCAGCTTGATCAGTGACATTAGGTTCATCGTACAATAATCCCAGAGCCAGAAAAAATGCATCAACGTTACTCAAAACAGGGTCCCCAGGTGTCAGAGAAAAAGCCCAATCCTGAGGATCGCCGCGCAGGAGAGAGATGACAATTTGAACCTGCTGTGCTGCGTTCCCTGAGGACTTAGGTTTTAAGGCAAAAAAACAACTTACAGTTATTTTTGAAATTCAGAAATTTAGCTCGATCCCCCAAAATAAATCTGGCATTGGGATCCTAGGTTCCACAACCGGCAACCCTGCAAGATAGGTAGCAATACTCCGAACTTCAGTGGCAAGCTGATCCACACGGCCAGACAACTGTGCAAACTCCATTGAGAGAAAAAAAAAATCCTCAGCACCCAGAGAAAAAGAGGGAAAAAATGCAACAAACAGAGAAAAAAAAAAAAATTTTCTGACAACTTCCTTTTTTCTTTTTCCTTTTACTATTTTTCCCTTCTGTTGAGTACCATATAATTTTCAGTTTGGCGGTGATACTGTTATGATTTGATAGCTGAGGAGAGCAGGCAAAAACTGCAATACACCAGAGAGGTTGGAATCTACTGGTTGCAGTACCCTGACTAACCACCACAACTAAAGGCAGCCGTGGAGCGTTCCTACGTTGGTCCTAGACGCCTCGTCACAGCCTGAGAGGTTAACTACACCTAAAGATAGAAAGAGGAAAGCTATCTGCCCCGGAGCAGATCCTGTTGTGAATGGGTTTGAGATGAGTTCTGAGCAGAGCCTCCCTCTGGTGGTTACAAGCGGTACTAGTGAGGATTGTGAAGACTGGGAATCAGGTGTTACTGATTGGTCTTATTTAAGGGAATCATTTTCCCATCAGGGTTGCCGGTGATCAATTGTTCTGGTCTGAATCCTTCTTTCCAGTTTCCCTTGTAGCCTGCTGTGTCGTGTCTGCATCTCCTGCTATCAGATAAGACAATTTCTTATTTTGTGTTTTTGCTATATTTTTGCATTTTGTCCTGCACTTCTGTGGGGGCCTTCTGGGTCCCCTCCGGGGGCTTTTGCCCTCTCAGTTTAGTCCAGCCACTGTGTTTTGTACTTTTGCTTTTTCCAGTTTTTTCAGTGGCTGCTGTTTTTGTTACACCAGAGAACTAATTTGGGTGGTAGAGGTCGTGTGATCTCAGGTGATTTTGAAATTAGTAGAGTTGGTGTTTTTTCAGGGTTTCTGGGATTGCAGTAAGTACCCTTCCTGTCCTTTTCTATTTAGATAGTTTGGGCCCCAGCGTTTGCTCATACTATTTTCTTTCTGTGCAGTATTTTCTCTTGTCTAACCGCCATTACATGTTTGGGGGCTTTCTATTATCTTTGGGGTTCTGCTCGGGGCAGATAGCTTTCCTATTTCTATCTTTAGGTGTAGTTAGTTTCTCAGGCTGTGACGAGGCGTCTAGGACCAACGTAGGAACGCTCCACGGCTGCCTCTAGTTGCGGTGGTTAGTCAGGGTACTGCAATCTCATAGATTCCAACTGCTCTGGTGTATTTCCTTTTTTGCCTGCACTCCTCAGCTACCGTAACATAACAGTATCACCGGCCATAAAAATTGTATGGTACTCACAGAAGGGAAAAAATATTTTGAAGGAAGAAAAGTTGTCAGAGTATTTTTCTGTTTGTTGCATTTTTTTTTTTTTTCCCTCTGTATCTCTGGGTGCTGGGGAGGATCTTTTCTCCCAATGGAGTTTGCACAGTTGTCTGGCCGTGTGGATCAGCTTGCCACTGAGGTTCAGAGTATTGCTGCATATCTTGCTAGGTTGCCTGTTGTGGAACCTAGGATCCCCATGCCAGATTTGTTTTTAGGGGATCGAGCTAAGTTTCAGAATTTCAAAAATAATTGTAAATTGTTTTTTGCCTTAAAATCTAAGTCCTCAGGAAACGCAGCGCAGCAGGTTCAAATTATCATCTCCTCCTGTGCGGCGATCCTCAGGATTGGGCTTTTTCCCTGACACCTGGGGATCCTGTTTTGAGTGATGTTGATGCATTTTTTCAGGCTTTGGGGTTATTGTACGATGAGCCTAATGTCACTGATCAAGCTGAAAAAGCCTTGTTGGCATTAAATCAGGGGCTTGATGACGCTGAGTTATACTGTCAGAGATTCCGTAGGTGGGCAGTCCTGACCAAATGGAATGATGACGCTTTGGCGGCCCTTTTCCGGAAGGGTCTGTCGGATAATGTAAAGGATGTTATGGTGGGATTCCCTGTCCCCTCTGGTCTCAATGATTCTATGTCATTGGCAATTCAAATTGACAGACGTTTGCGTGAGCGGAGAAGTATGCGTGGAGTGGTGTTGCCTTGTGAGCCAGCTGCTGAGCCCATGCAGTGTGATGGAGTGGTGTCTGGGGCACAGCGTCATGAGTTTCGAAAGCGCAATGGGTTATGTTTCTACTGTGGTGATGCCTCTCATGCTATTTCAGTCTGCCCTAAGCGGGGAAGACATTTTGCACGCTCAGTTGTCTTGGGTAGTGTTCAGACTAAGTTTTTATTAACTGTCACTCTGATATGCTCTCTGTCCTCATTTTCTGCTCAGGCTTTCGTTGATTCTGGAGCAGCTATTAACCTGATGGATTATGATTTTGCTAAGCGTTGTGGGTTTTCCTTGATACCCCTACAGAAGTCTATTCCTTTACTGGGGATCGATTCTACCCTTTGGCTGAGAATAAACCCCAGTTTTCTACTCAGGTGATAATGAGGGTTGAACCTGATCACCAGGAGTGCTGCAAATTTTTGGTTCTATATAATCTGCATGACATTATAGTGCTGGGTTTCCCTTGGTTACAGTCTCATAATCCTGTTTTGGATTGGAAATCTGTGTCTGTAACCAGTTGGGGCTGCCAATGTGTTAGTGCCAACACTCCTGTTTTTTCTGCCTCCCCCCAGGCTGAGGATGTTCCTGACTTTTTGTTTGATTTTTCTGATGTGTTTAGCGAAAGTAAAATCTGCATCCTTACCTCCCCATAGGAGCTATGACTGCGCTATTGAATTAGTGCCAGGTAGTAAATTCCCTAAGGGTCGCCTTTTTAACTTGTCTGTACCTGAACATGACGCTATGCGGTCTTTATCAAGGAATCATTGGAGAAGGGTCATATCAGACCATCCTCTTCACCCTTAGGTGCCGGTTTTTTCTTTGTGGCCAAAAAAGATGGTTCATTAAGGCCGTGTATTGATTATCGTCTCTTGAACAATATTACTGTGAAATATCAATACCGTTACCCTTGATTTCTGACCTGTTTTCCAGGGTGAAAAAAGCTACTTGGTTTACTAAGCTTGACCTCAGGGGGGCGTATAACCTTATTCGCATTAAGCACGGGGATGAATGGAAGACGGCATTTAACACCCCTGAAGGGCATTTTGAGTACCTTGTGATGCCCTTTGGGCTCACTAATGCTCCTTCCGTCTTCCAGTCCTTCATGAATGACATTTTCAGGGATTTTGTGGACAAGTTTCTGATTGTTTATTTGGATGATATCTTGATTTTTTCTAATGACTGGGACTCTCATGTGAAACATGTTCGAACTGTATTCCAGATTTTGAGAGAGAATGCTCTGTATGTGAAGGGATCAAAGTGTCTTTTTGGCGTACAGAAGATCTCATTTCTGGGATTCATTTTGTCCCCATCTGTTATTGAAATGGACCCGGTCAAGGTTCAGGCCATCTGTGATTGGGTCCAACCTACTTCATTAAAGGCTCTTCAGAGATTTTTGGGTTTTGCCAATTTTTATCGTAAATTTATTGGTAATTTCTCTGTTATTGTTAAACCATTAACTGATTTGACCAGAAAGGGTTCTGATGTGGTGAATTGGCCTCCTGAGGCAGTCTCTGCGTTTCAGGAACTTAAGCAGAGATTCACTTCTGCTCCTGTTCTACGGCAGCCTGATGTTTCTCTGCCATTTCAGGTGGAGGTTGATGCCTCTGAAATTGGGGCAGGTGCCGTTTTGTCCCAAAAAGATCCAGAGACCTCTAAAAGTAACCCTTGTGCCTTTTTCTCTCGAAAATTTTCTCCTACTGAACGTAATTATGACGTGGGTAATCGGGAGTTATTGGCCATGAAGTGGGCTTTTGAAGAGTGGAGACATTGGCTGGAGGGAGCCAAACATCAGGTGGTGGTCCTTACGGACCATAAGAATCTGGTCTATCTGGAATCTGCCAAGCGACTCAATCCTAGACAGGCCAGGTGGGCCTTGTTTTTCACACGTTTTAATTTTGTGGTTTCCTTTCTTCCTGGCACTAAGAATGTTAAGGCGGATGCCCTCTCGAGGAGTTTCCTTGCGGACTCTCCTGAGCTATCTGATCCCTCTGTTATTTTGAAGGAGGGTGTAGTTCTTTCCGCCATCTCGCCCAATTTGAGACTTGCTCTGGAGGGGTGTCAGGAGGATAGGCCCGAGCGCTGCCCTGTTGGAAAATTGTTTGTCCCGGACCAATGGAAAAAGAGTGTGATGTCTGAGATTCATTGTTCCGCATTGGCTGGGCATCCCGGAATTTTTGGTACCAGAGACTTGGTTAGTCGGTCCTTTTGGTGGCCTACCTTGTCTCGCGATGTCAGGGAATTTGTGCAGTCCTGCGGGACTTGCTCTCGCTCCAAGCCTTGCTCTCGCTCTAGTGGTTTGTTGATGCCATTGCCTGTGCCCAAGAGACCATGGACCCATATCTCTATGGATTTCATTTCCGATCTTCCTGTTTCTCAGAGAATGACCACCATCTGGGTAATTTGTGATAGGTTTTCCAAAATGATACATCTTGTGCCATTACCTAAGTTGCCTTCCTCCTCTGAATTGGTGCCGTTGTTCCTTCAGCACGTGGTTCGTTTACACGGCATTCCTGAGAACATTGTGTCTGACAGAGGAGTCCAGTTTGTTTCCAGATTTTGGAGGACTTTTTGTTCTAAACTGGGTGTTCAATTGTCTTTCTCCTCGGCATTTCATCCTCAGACCAATGGTCAAACTGAGAGAACAAACCAGACATTGGAGACTTATCTAAGATGCTTTGTGTCTGCTGATCAGGATGACTGGGTCTCTTTTTTGCCTTTGGCTGAGTTTGCTCTTAATAATAGGGCTAGCTCTGCCACTTTGATGTCTCCGTTTTTCTGTAATTCTGGGTTTCACCCTCGATTTTCTTCAGGACAGACGGAGGCTTCTGTCTGTCCAGGTGTTGACTCTGTTGTTGAGCGTATGCAGCAGATTTGGGACCAGGTAGTGGAGAGGTTGTCCTTCTCTCAGGAGAAGGCCCAGCGGTTTGCTAACCGGCATAGGACTGATGGTCCTCGGTTTAGAGTGGGGGACTTGGTCTGGTTGTCCTCAAAGAATATTCCTATGAGAGTAGCATCTCCTAAATTTAAGCCTAGGTTCATTGGACCTTATAAGATCATGGAGATTATTAATCCTGTTTCTTTTCGTTTGCTTCTTCCAGGGACATTTAAGATCCATAACGTGTTCCACAAGTCCTTGTTGAAGAGGTTTGTTGAGCCAGTGGTTCCTGCTGCTGTGCCTCCTGACCCTGTTTTGGTTGAGGGCAATCTGGAGTATGTGGTTGAGAAAATATTGGATTCTCGTTTTTCTAGACGAAGACTCCAGTATTTGGTTAAATGGAGAGGTTATGGTCAGGAAGATAATTCTTGGGTGTTTGCTTCGGACATCCATGCTAGGAGACTTATCCGTGCGTATCATAGAACTCATCCTGACCGACCTGGTTGCTCAAATGAGGGTTCGGTGACCCCTCCTCAAGGGGGGGGTACTGTTGTGAATGGGTTTGAGATGAGTTCTGAGCAGAGCCTCCCTCTGGTGGTTACAAGCGGTACTAGTGAGGATTGTGAAGACTGGGAATCAGGTGTTACTGATTGGTCTTATTTAAGGGAATCATTTTCCCATCAGGGTTGCCGGTGATCAATTGTTCTGGTCTGAATCCTTCTTTCCAGTTTCCCTTGTAGCCTGCTGTGTCGTGTCTGCATCTCCTGCTATCAGATAAGACAATTTCTTATTTTGTGTTTTTGCTATATTTTTGCATTTTGTCCTGCACTTCTGTGGGGGCCTTCTGGGTCCCCTCCGGGGGCTTTTGCCCTCTCAGTTTAGTCCAGCCACTGTGTTTTGTACTTTTGCTTTTTCCAGTTTTTTCAGTGGCTGCTGTTTTTGTTACACCAGAGAACTAATTTGGGTGGTAGAGGTCGTGTGATCTCAGGTGATTTTGAAATTAGTAGAGTTGGTGTTTTTTCAGGGTTTTCTGGGATTGCAGTAAGTACCCTTCCTGTCCTTTTCTATTTAGATAGTTTGGGCCCCAGCGTTTGCTCATACTATTTTCTTTCTGTGTCAGTATTTCCTCTTGTCTAACCGCCATTACATGTTTGGGGGCTTTCTATTATCTTTGGGGTTCTGCTCCGGGGCAGATAGCTTTCCTATTTCTATCTTTAGGTGTAGTTAGTTTCTCAGGCTGTGACGAGGCGTCTAGGACCAACGTAGGAACGCTCCACGGCTGCCTCTAGTTGCGGTGGTTAGTCAGGGTACTGCAATCTCATAGATTCCAACTGCTCTGGTGTATTTCCTTTTTTGCCTGCACTCCTCAGCTACCGTAACATAACAAGATCCCCAAAGAACATAGGAAGCCCCCAAACATGTAATGGCGGTTAGACAAGAGGAAATACAGACACAGACAGAAAATAGTATGAGCAAACGTTGGGGCCCAATCTGCCTAGACAGAAAAGGATAGGAAGGACACTTACTGCAAACCAAAAAACCCTAAAAAATAACCAACTCTACTAATTGCAAAAACACCTGAGATCACACGACCTCTACCACCTAAATTAGTTCTCTGGTGTAACAAAACTAAGCCGCAGCCACTGAAAAAACTGGAAAAGGCAAATGAACAAATAACAGTGGCTCCAGAAGAACTGAGAGGAGCCCAAGCCCCCCCTCGGGGGGGGGGGAGAAACCTGGCTAACCTCACAGAAATGCAGAGAAATATGCAAATGGTAAGCACAAAAACAAAAAACAGAAAATATCTTATCTGAGAGCAGGAGAAGAGGCAAGACTCAGCAAACTTCCAAGTGAACCAGGAACCACAGTTGAGACAAGAACAATTGATCACCGGCAACCATGATGGGAGGGAACCTCCCTTATATAAGACCAATCTGTAACTCCTGATTGCCAATCTTCATTGAATGGTTCAGTACTGTTTGTAACCACCAGAGGGAGCTTCTGCTCAGAATTCATTTCTAACACATTCACAACACCTGACCTAAACCCAATTGAGCATCTCTGGAGAGACCTGAAAATGGCTGTCCACCAACGTTCACCATCCAACTTGGCAGAACTGGAGAGGATCTGCAAGGAAGAATGGCAGAGGATCCCCAAATCCAGGTGTGAAAAACTTGTTGCATCATTCCCAAGAAGACCTGGCTGTACTAGCTCAAAAGGGTGCTCCTACTCAATACTGAGCATAGGTTCTGAATACTTAGGACCATGTGATATTTCAGTTTTTCTTTTTTAATAAATTTGCAAAAATTTCTACATTTTTGATTTTTTCAGTCAAGACGGGGTGCAGAGTGTACATTAAGGAGAAAAAAAATGAACTTTTTTGCATTTACCAAACGGCTGCAATGAAACAAAGAGTGAAAAATTTAAAGGGGTCTGAATACTTTCTGAACCCACTGTGTGTGTGTGTGTGTGTGTGTGTGTATGTGTATATATACACAGCTCTGGCAAAAATTAAGAGACCACTGCACAGTTTTATACAAATCATCTTCTCTACATGTCTGACAGCCATTCCATTCCAGTGTCAGTTGAATTCTAACACCACCTCATTCCACTTAATGTGCTTCTGATTAGGTGATCACCTGAACCAAATCTTATTTAACGAAAGTATAAAAAACACTGCTGTGGTGTTCACAATCCTCTTGCAATAGGACAAGCTTGATGGCAAAACCAGGTGCTAGTAATATCCCAAAAGTAATAGGGATGAAAAAATAACTTTTAACAATGCCAAAGGAGTTGAAAAGAAAAGTCTTGAGTGAGGAAAAGAAAGGCTCAATTCTGGCTTTACTAGCAGAGGGATACAGTGAGCATCATGTTGCCTCCATCCTTAAAATTTCTAAAACGGCAGTCCTTTACAATAAGGCAAGCAGCAGACATTGGGGACAACAAAGCTACAGACCGGCAGAGGGTGGAAAACGACTCTCCACTGACCGGGATGACCATCATCTTATTCGAATGTCACTCATCAACCGCAGGATGACATCAAGTGACCAAAAAAAGGAATGGCAAATGGCAGCTGGGATGAAGTGCACGGCAAGAACAGTTCGTAACAGGCTCCTAGAGGCAGGGTTCAGGTCATGTAAAGCTAGAAAAAAGCTTTTCATCAATGAGAAGCAAAGGAGAGCCAGGCTGAAGTTTGCCAAAGACCATAAGGATTGGACCATAGAGGACTGGAGTAAGGTAATCTTCTCTGATGAGTCTAATTTTCAGCTTTGCCCAACACCTGATCGTCTAACGGTTAGACGGAGACCTGTAGAGGCGTATAAGCCACAGTGACTTGCACCCACTGTGAAATTTGGTGGAGGATCAGTGATCTGGGGAAGCTACAGCAAGGCTGGAATTGGGCAGGTTAATATTTGCTAAGGATGTATGAATCAAGCCGCATACAAGGTTATCCTGGAAAAACAGTTGATTCCTTCTGCTCAGGCAATGTTCCCCAACTCTGAGGACTGTTTTTTCCAGCAGGACAATGCGCCATGCTACACAGCTAGGTCAATCAATGTGTGGATGAAGGACCACCACTTCAAATCCCTGTTATGGCCAGCCCAATCTCCAGACCTGAACCCATTGAAAACCCCTGGAATGTAATCAAGAGGAAGATGGATAGTAACAAGCCATCAAACAAAGAACTGCTTACATTTTTGTACCAGTAGTGGCATAAGGTCACCCAAAAGCAGTGTGAAAGACTTGTGGAAAGCATGCCAAAACGCATGAAAGCTGTGATTAAAAATCTTGGTTATTCCAAAAAAATATTAATTTCTGAACTCTTCCTGAGTTGAAACATTAGTATTGTTGTTTCTAAATGATTATGAACTTGTTTTCTTAGCATTATTTGAGGTCTGCAAGCACTGAATTTTTTTGTTATTATGACCATTTCTCATTTTCTGAAAATAAATACAAAATTTATTGCTTGGAAATTTGGAGACAAGTTGTCAGTAGTTTATAGAATAAAAGCAATTTTCATTTTACTCAAAAAATATACCTATAAAGAAAAAATTAGACAAACTGAAAATTTTGCATTGGTCTCTTAATTTTTGCCAGAGCTGTATATACAAGAGTAGTATGATATAGGGCAAGAAAACCTGATTCTAGAGATGTATCACCTACTAGACTGCTTGATGTAGTTTTGATAGAATCCCTGTTTTGTCTGGTTTAGATGTAGGAGAGCTAAGTCTTCTGCTCTGCATATTACTCAACCTGCACCCCTGACTGGCAGTTTCCTGTGCACTTTTTGAATTGTCATCAAGCTGCCAATCATAGGTGGGGTTGGGTTACACGGATTTGCCTAATCGGTGTGCACGTGAGATGTAGTGCTATAGTGATAATCTGCTGATAAAACACTCATTGTATTGATACTACAATACTGTCCAATAGGTGACACAGCCCTGGAGTCAGTCTTTCTTGCCACATATTATGCTGCTCTCTCTTAAATAGCAAAATCCCTCTAACAGGTTCTGACTGTTTTCCCTCTATCTCCACCCTCCTCTGGTTCTATGAAGCAAGGAGCTGTCAAGCTAAGAAGAGGGGGGTGGAGATGGAGGGAAAACAAGCCGGTGGGAAGGTGTACCTATATGTTTGGCCCCACCATGAAGCACGGAGCACGTGTACTTGGTTTCAATAGTCGTTATGTGCTGATAGGTTCTCTTTAACCCCTCTCTGCCATCTGACATACTCTTCCGTCCATGTGACCTGGGACTTAATTCCCATGGACACAATAGTACGTCATAGGCGATCGACCGCACTCACGGTGGGAGCGCCGCCGGATGTCAGCTGATTCTCACCGCTGACACCCGGCACTAAGTGCCAGGAGCGGTCACAGACGGCTCCTGGCACTTTAACCCCCGAAACACTACTATCAAACAAGATCGCAGAGTTCCGGAGCCGGCACAGGGGCTGACAGCCCCTCTGCCTTTGAATCGGAGACCCCGTGGCACGCCACGAGGTCCCGATCGCTGCCATGGAGACCCGATGTCGTCATGACGACATCCGGGTCTCCAGAGCTGAGAAACGTCCTGTCATGCGCAGGCAATGTCAGGAAGTCTCTCAGGTCAGTGCACAGACATGCTATAGAAGCGATCAACCTGCACAAAATCATTGTCTCATAGTGGGACAAGGTGTAAAACTTATAATGAAATAAATATATATTTTTTTTAAATCATTGTAAAAATATTTAAAAAAAATTATAAAAAATTAAAAAAATCAATATTTATTCTATCACGAAATATATATTTGAATAAAAAAAATCTAAACAATAAAAGTACACATATTTGGTATCGCCAAATCCGTAGCGTCCCGACCTATAAAAATGTACCACTAGTTAACCCCTTTAGTGAACACCATAAAAAAAGGCAAAAAGCAATGCTTTATCATCATAATAATAATAATAATAATAATAATCTTTATTTATATAACGCCAACAAATTCCGCAGCGCTTTACATTTTAACAGTTTCAAAACGCAAGTCATAAGTAACAACGTTAACAATACAATAATTAAAGCAAAATAAGAAGACCCTGCTTGTGTGAGCTTACAATCTACAATGAGGTGGGGGAGATACAAAGTACAGGTGTGTATATACAATGGTGCAGTTACAATGATGGCCCAGCCATCTTGATGGAGTGAGGGATGGAGATAGTGATTGGGCTACACACACACTTACACCTAGAATGACTTTAATTAGTGAACGTGATAGGCCGCTCTTAACAAATGTGTTTTGAGGGAGAGCCTGAAACTATGCAAATTGTGGATGGTCCTAGTTTCTTGGGGTAGAGCATTCCAGAGGACTGGCACAGCGTGGGAGAAGTCTTGGAGTCGGGAGTGAGAGTTACGGATTGTTAAAAATGCTTAATTTTGTATATTTTTCAAGGACTTGTTACCAGATGCGATACTTCTAAAGAAAATGTCACGTTTCTTATAAAAAATTATAGTGGTTTATTGGACTGTTCATCAAAAAAACATCATTACAGGAAAACATAAAATGAGTGAAATAGTTACGAAGAGATTGTCCATTTGTCCATAGCAAAACTTGTACACATCTTTCCTTGGTGTCCTGAATGGTAAAATGACATTCTGGCCTTGTCAGCAGCATAGCAGGGAAACAACACGTGGTTGCAGCTGTTCATTCATCATAGTGTTCCATGTGTCTGTGGAGAGAGTGAGCGAGCAAGAGAGCGACCCCTCCCTTCGTGTAGCCATTATATAGATGTCCCTTAGATCACGTGGTCTCTATATATGGAGTTGTCACTTTACCATACAGAAATAGCATGTGTAATGTCAGCTGAAATTCAGTATACTCAGTACAGAATTGAGTGTAGAATAAATCCATAACCAATAATTAATATTTAACACGGATTAGTGCAGAGGTTAGTCTAAAGTCGTTTGCAGAGCGTAGCAGTCGGTTAGGCCGATAGATAGAAATGAGGGAGAAGATGTAGGGGGTGCTGCACTGTGGAGAGCTTTGTAGGTGAGAACAAGTACTTTGAATTGGATCCTATAATGAATGGGCAGCCAATGTAAGGACTGGTGAAGAGTGGACGCGCCCAAGTACCGATAAGCCAGATGGATGACCCTGGCTGCTGCATTAAGTATGGACTGGAGAGGGCATAGTCGAGTAATGGGGAGGCCAAGTAATAGAGCGTTGCAGTAGTCCAGGCGGGAGTGGATCAGGGCGACAGTGAGGGTTTTTGTTTCCATGGTGAGAAAAGGGCAGATTCTAGAGTTGTTCTTTAGGTGTAGGCAGCAAGAACGGGCAAGAGATTGTATATGGGAGGTGAAGGAGAGATTGGTGTCAAATCTAACACCCAGACAGCGAGCCTGTGGCCGGGGTGTTATTATGGTGCCACCCACAGAGAGGGAAATGTCAGATTTAGGGAGTTTAGTAGATGGCGGGAGCAGAAAAAGTTCAGTTTTGGAGAGGTTGAGTTTCACATAGAGAGCGGACATGATGTTGGAGACTGCAGACAGACAGTCAGTGACGTTCTGTAGTACAGCAGGGGTAATGTCGGGGGATGACATGTATAGTTGTGTGCAGCGTCGGACTGGAACACCTTGGGCCCACCAGAGAAAATCATTCTTGGGGCCCACTATGTAGCTACATAGAAATAAATACAAGACCACCAATTGTGCAGTAAAACACACTAATATCAGGGTATAATATAAGGTAGTACATGTCTTAATTATGTAGCAGGAGTTGGGGTAGCCTCCCTCATAGATTATAAAGCAGCCCCCCTCATAGGGGATAATGCTGCCCCCCTCATAGAGGATAATGCTGCCCCCCCTCATAGGGATAATTGCTATATATATATTATATATATATATATATATATATATAGATAGATGATAGATACCATATATACTCGAGTATAAGCCGACCCCCCTAATTTTGCGACAAAAAACTGGGAAAACTTATTGACTCGAGTATAAGCCTAGGGTGGAAAATGAGATTATGCCCCATATGCTGCCCCATGTATTATGCCCCACAAGATGCTCCATAGATTGTGCCCCATATGCTGCCCATGTATTATGCCCCCATAGATAATCCATAGATTGTGCCCTCATAGATGCTCCATAGATTATGCCCCCATAGATGCTCCATAGATTATGCCCCATAGATTATGCCCCCATAGATGCTCCATAGATTATTCCCCCATAGATGCTCCTTAGATTATGCCCCCATAGAAGCTCCATAGATTGTGCCCCCATAGATGCTCCTTAGATTATGCCCCCATAGAAGCTCCATAGATTGTGCCCAACCCACATAGATTATGCCCCATAGATGCTCCTTAGATTATGCCCCCAGAGATTATGCCCCATAGATGCTCCTTAGATTATGCCCCCATAGAAGCTCCATAGATTGTGCCCCCATAGATTATGCCCCTATAGATGCTCCATAGATTATGCCCCCATAAATGCTCCTTAGATTATGCCCCCATAGATTATGCCCCCATAGATGCTCCTTAGATTATGCCCCCATAGATTATGCCCCCATAGATGCTCCTTAGATTATGCCCCCATAGAAGCTCCATAGATTATGCCTCCATAGATGCTCCATAGATTATGCCCCCATAGAAGCTCCATAGATTATGCCCCCATAGATTATGCCCCCATAGATGCTCCATAGATTATGCCCCCATAGATTATGCCCCCATAAATGCTCCACAGATTATGCCCCATAAATGCTCCACAGATTATGCCCCCATAGATTATGCCCCCATAAATGCTCCAGATTATGCCCCCATAGATTATGCCCCCATAAATGCTCCAGATTATGCCCCCATAAATGCTCCACAGATTATGCCCCCATAGATTATGCCCCCATAAGTGCTCCTTAGATTATGCCCCATAGATGCTCCATAGATTATGCCCCCATAGATGCTCCATAGATTATGCCCCCATAAATGCTCCTTAGATTATTCCCCCATAAATGCTCCACAGATTATGCCCCTATAAATGCTCCACAGATTATGCCCCCATAGATTATGCCCCCATAAATGCTCCACAGATTATGCCCCCATAGATTATGCCCCCATAAATGCTCCTTAGATTATTCCCCCATAAATGCTCCACAGATTATGCCCCTATAAATGCTCCACAGATTATGCCCCCATAGATTATGCCCCCATAAATGCTCCACAGATTATGCCCCCATAAATGCTCCACAGATTATGCCCCCATAGATTATGCCCCCATAAATGCTCCACAGATTATGCCCCCATAAATGCTCCACAGATTATGCCCCCATAGATTATGCCCCCATAAATGCTCCAGATTATGCCCCCATAGATTATGCCCCATAAATGCTCCAGATTATGCCCCATAGATTATGCCCCCATAAATGCTCCACAGATTATGCCCCCATAGATTATGCCCCCATAGATTGTGCCCCCATAGATGCTCCACTGTGCCCCCATAGATGCTGCAAAAAAAAAAAAAAATACTCACCTCTCGTCGCTGGGGGCCAGGTGCTGGTGTCCTGGGCACCTGCGATATTTACCTGTCACTGGGTTCACTGCTGAGCGCCGCTATCTTCGGTCCTCCGGCAGTGAATGCTCAGGCAGGGGGCGCGGCGCTCACTAATGACGTCATCGCGCTCTCTGCCTGAACATTGCAGCAAGAGAGGGCCCGAGGACAGCGACGCTCAGCGGTTGGAGCGGGTGACAGGTAAGTAATGATATTCACTGATTCCCACGCCCATGTGGGCGTGGGAAGCAGTGAATATTCATTTCTCTTTAGCAGCGGGGACAGGGGCTCCTGCCTCCTGTCACCCGCTGCTGCTCCGCTGGCACGGGGCCCCCATGGCAGCTGCGTGGTGTGCCGCTATTAGCGACACGCCACCGGCTGGGGGCCCCTGGAGCAGCGGGGGCCCTAGGCAACTGGCCCCTGTATGCCAGCAGGTGCCAGGGCCCCCCAGATGCCAGGGCCCACCGGAGAATCCTCCGGTTCTCCGGTGGGCCAGTCCGACCCTGGTTGTGTGTCATCAGCATAAAGATGGTACTGAAAGCCAAATCTGTTGATGGTCTGCCCAATTGGGGCCGTGTAGAGAGAGAAGAGAAGGGGACCAAGGACTGAGCCCTGAGGTACCAGGACAGCGAGAGGAAGAGGAGATAACGTGGAGCCAGAGAACAAAACACTGAAGGAGCGGTCAGAAAGATAGGAAGAGAACCATACTGCCAAACAAGTGAAAAAACACGCGATCAAAAATACGGACATAAAAAAAATGGTATCACTGAAAACATCATCTTGTCCTGCAAAAACAAGCCGCCATACAGCATCAGCAAAAAATAAAAAATTATAGCTGTCAGAATAAAGTGATGCAAAAGCAATTATTTTTTCTATAAAGTAGTTTTTATTATATAAAAGCGCCAAAACATAAAAAAAATAAATGAGATATCGCTGTAATCATACTGACCGGAAGAATAAAAATGCCTTATCAATTTTACCACACGCGGAACGGTGTAAACGCCCCCCCCAAAAGAAAGTCATAAATTGCTGGTTTTTGCTCATTCTGTCTCCCAAAAATCGGAATAGAAAGTGATCAAAAATGTCATGTTCCCGAACATGGTACCAATAAAAACGTCAACTCGTCCCGCAAAATACAAGACCTCACATGACTGTGGGCCAAAATAAGGAAAAATTAGAGCTCTCAAAATGTGGTGATGCAAAAACTATTTTTTTCAATTTAAAGCGTCTTTTAGTGTGTGACAGCTGCCAAGCATAAAAACCTGCTATAAAAACCCTCTATAAATAGTAAATCAAACCCCCCTTTATCACACCCTTATTAAGGAAAAATAATAAACTAAAAAAGTTTTTATTTCCATTTTCCGGTTAGGGCTAAAGTTAGGGTTAGGGCTAAAGATAGGGTTGGGGCTAAAGTTAGAGTTAGTGTTGGGGCAAAAGTTAAGGTTAGGGTTGGGGCTCGAGTTAGGGTTGGGGCTCGAGTTAGGGTTGGGGCTAGAGTTGGGGTTAGGTTTTGGATTATGGTTACGGTTGGAATTAGGGTTGGGATTAGGGTTAGGGTTGGGATTAGGGTTAGGGGTGTGTTAGGGTTAGGTTTGTGGTTAGAGTTATGGTTCGGGTTGGGATTAGGGTTAGAGTTGTGTTAGGGTTGGAGTTAGAATTGGGGGTTTCCACTGTTTAGGCACATCAGGGGCTCTCCAAACGTGACATGGTGTCTAATCTCAATTCCAGCCAATTCTGCTTTGGAAAAGTCAAACGGTGCTTCTTCCCTTCCGAGCTCTGCCTTGCGCCCAAACAGTGGTTTACACCCACATATGGGCTATCAGCATACTCAGAACAAATTGCACAACAACTTTTGGCATCCAATTTCTCCTGTTACCCTTGGGAAAATAAAAAATTTGGGAAAAAAAGATCATTTTTGTGAAAAAATGATTTTTTATTTTTACGGCTCTACGTTATTAACTTCTGTGAAGCACTTGGGGGTTCATAGTGCTCACGACATATTAAGATAAGTTCCTTAGGAGGTATACTTTCCAAAATGGTGTCACTTGTGGTGAGTTTCCACTGTTTAGGCACATCAGGGGCTCTCCAAACCCGACATGGCATCCGATCTCAATTCCAGTCAATTTTGCATTGAAAAGTCAAACTGTGCTCCTTCCCTTCCGAGTTCTGCCATGCGCCCAAACAGTGGTTTACCTGCATATATCGGGTATCAGCGTACTCAGGACAAATTGTGCAACAACTTTTGGGGTCCAATTTCTTCTATTACCCTTGGTAAAATAAAACAAATTGGATCTGAAGTAAATTTTTTGTGAAAGAAAGTTAAATGTTCATTTTTTTTTAACATTCCAAAATTCCCGTGAAGCACTTGAAGGGTTAATAAACTTCTTGAACGTGATTTTGAGCACCTTCAGCTATACAGTTTTTAGAATGGTGTCACTTTTGGGTATTTTCTATCATATAGACTTCTCAAAGTGACTTCAAATGTAATGTAATATAGCATATTATAGCAATGGTAACCAAATCATTCATCCTCTGAATTGATCCTCTCTGCATGTATGCACTCCATTCATTGTCAGCAAGCAGCTGAATGACACAAGCCCCTTCTGTCTTGCATGTGGAAATATATAGCAATGGTAACCAAATCATTCATCCTCTGAATTGATCCTCTCTGCATGTATGCACTCCATTCATTGTCAGCAAGCAGCTGAATGACACAAGCCCCTTCTGTCTTGCATGTGGAAATATATAGCAATAGTATGCACTCCATACTTCTGATTGCTGCCAACCACTGCTGTACCATCTTGCAACATAGTTTAATGTGCCTGGTAAAACTTTAGTATAATTCATTTTTTGCACTGTGCTTAATACTTACTGCTGTGTATTCCTGTGACTGGGGCCTCTGTAGATGCTATCAGGTGGAAAGTGCTATAACATATAGATGTTGCCAGGTCTAGTGCCTTTGATGATCTAACCACCCCCTGGTGTGCTGGCCCCAGCTGGCAAATTATCCCAAAGCAGCTCCCACAATCCCACTTTCCTGACCCTGTAGTGTGGACTATATATTTAGGAGTAGTCTAAGGGGGCGCATGCATTGTGGGGGCGCATGCATCCCAGAAGTTAAGCATTACAGAAGAAAAGCATCTTGAAAACGGCAGTTATTCATGGCAGTTAATCAGGGCTGGAATCAGGTACCCCACACTTTGCCTTATTTTTCATTATGTACTTTATCTATTTCCTCCTGTGTTCCCTTGCCATCCACATTCACCGCCCCATCCCCCCTCCATCACGACTCATACCATCAGCCCCTCTATCCTTCCCTCTCCCATGTACAGCTCCCATGCACTCCTCACCTTCCTGAAAAACCTCAGCCCATCTTGCCCAAACACATCACATAAAAAACCTACTTACAATTCCAACAACTACCTGCTCTTTATCTTCCTACTCCTACTGATTTCAGGGGACATCTCCCCCAACCCTGGTCCACCATCCCCCAACCTCAATCCCTACCCTACCTCATACCGAAACCATAATAATCTTATTAATATTACTTGCACTCCCTCATCTCCTTCTTTCAATTGTGCCCTCTGGAATGCACGGTCTGCATACAACAAGCTATCCTTCCTGCACAACTACTTTCTGAACCACTCTCTTAATCTGTTGGCCCTCACTGAAACCTGGATTCAGGATTCTGACACTGTCTCCCCTGCTGCCATTTCCTATGGTGGTTTACAGTTCTCCCATTCCCCGAGACCCACAAACAGACATGGTGGTGGAGTTGGCATACTCCTGTCCCCACAATGCACTTTCCAGGTCATCCCCCCAATTCCATCACTCTCATTCCCTTCTTTTGAGGTCCACACCATCAGGCTCTTCCATCCCCTCTCCCTCAGAGTAGCGGTCATATATCGGCCCCCAGGCTCACCCACCCAGTTCCTTGACCACTTCTCAGCCTGGCTGCCGCACTTCATGTCCTCAGAACTACCAACCCTTATCCTTGGAGACTTCAACATCCCCATTAACAGCCCTACTTCCACATCTGCATCTCAGCTTCTATCACTAACCACTTCTCTAGGCCTCTCACAGCTTTCAACCTCTGAGACACACAAGGATGGCAACACCCTTGACCTGGTCTTTGTCCGCCTCTGTTCAATCTCCCACCTAAATAACTCACCGCTTCCACTCTCTGACCACAACATTCTCTCCTTCACGCTCACAAATCCTCCACCACCCCAGCGCACTCCTACCTACCACACATTCAGAAATCTACAAGCCATTAACCCTCAGACACTTTCAGACTCCCTACACTCATCGCTGTCCCCAATCTCCTCTTTTTCCTGTCCTGATCTGGCTGTTCATCACTACAATGACATTCTTAAAAGCACCCTTGACCAAGTAGCACCGCTCACCCTCAGAACCTCCAAACACACAGTAAAACAGCACTGGCTCACATTGCAAACTCGACTTCTTCAGCGATGCTCTAGGAGTGCTGAACGTCTCTGGAGAAAAACCCGCACACCAGAAGACTTCATCCACTTTAAATTCATGTTAAGAACTTATAATGCTGCCTTCACCTCGCCAAACAGACCTACTTCACCACACTGATCTCCTCACTAGCCAACAACCCCAAGAAACTTTTTGACACTTTTCACTCCCTCCTCAGGCCAAAAGCACAAGCCCCTATCACAGACATTTGTGCTGACGACCTGGCCTCCCACTTTATAGAAAAAATAGATACTATCCGTCAGGAAATCTGCTCTCAACCACCAAGTGCTGTGACTCCCATCCCACCCTGCAATTCCCCTGGCTCACTTTCCACATTTGATCCCATCACAGAAGAAGAAGTCTCCAGACTCCTCTCTTCCTCTCGTCCGACTACATGCACTACCGACCCCATCCCCTCACATCTCCTCCAGTCTCTCTCTCCAGTTGTCACAAATCACCTAACTACAATCTTTAATCTCTCACTCTCCTCTGGCATTTTCCCATCCTCCTTCAAACACTCCATCATTACTCCATTACTAAAGAAACCCGCTCTTGACCCTTCCTGCACAAACAACTACAGACCGGTCTCCAATCTCCCCTTCATCTCTAAACTTTTGGAGCGTCTAGTCTACTCCCGCCTCACCCGTTACCTCTCCACTTACTCCCTCCTAGACCCTTCACAGTCCGGCTTCCGCCCCCTACATTCGACTGAAACTGCACTCATCAAAGTGACCAATGACCTTCTTACAGCAAAACGTAACGGCGACCACTCTCTGCTCATTCTACTCGACCTTTCTGCAGCTTTCGACACTGTTGACCACTGTCTCCTACTGTCTAGGCTCCAGTCACTAGGTATTAAGGACACTGTTCTCTCCTGGTTCTCCTCCTATCTTTCTGACTGCTCCTTCAGTGTTTCGTTCTCTGGCTCCACGTCATCTCCTCTTCCTCTCACTGTCGGTGTACCCCAGGGCTCAGTCCTTGGCCCCCTTCTCTTCTCTCTCTACACGGCCCCAATTGGACAGACCATCAGCAGATTTGGCTTTCAGTACCATCTTTATGCCGATGACACACAACTATACACGTCATCCCCCGACCTTACCCCCGCTGTTCTACAGAACACCACCGACTGTCTGTCCGCAGTCTCCAACATCATGTCCGCTCTCTATCTGAAACTTAACCTCTCCAAGACTGAACTCCTTCTGCTCCCGCCGTCTACTGACCTCCCTAAATCTGACATTTCCCTCTCTGTGGGCGGCACCATAATAACACCCCGGCAGCAGGCTCGCTGTCTGGGTGTTATGTTTGACACCAATCTCTCCTTCACCTCCCATATACAATCTCTTGCCCGCTCTTGCCGTCTACACCTAAAGAACATCTCTAGAATCCGCCCTTTTCTCACCATGGAAAAAACAAAAACCCTCACTGTAGCATTGATCCACTCCCGCCTGGACTACTGCAACGCTCTATTACTTGGCCTCCCCATTACTCGACTATCCCCTCTCCAGTCCATCCTTAATGCAGCAGCCAGGGTCATCCATCTGGCTAATCGGTACTCGGACGCGTCCCTCTTCGCCAGTCCTTACACTGGCTGCCCATTCATTATAGGATCCAATTCAAAGTACTGGTTCTCACCCACAAAGCTCTCCACAGTGCAGCACCCCCCTACATCTCCTCCCTCATTTCTATCTATTGGCCTAACCGACTGCTGCGCTCTGCAAACGACTTTCGACTAACCTCTGCACTAATCCGTACCTCCCACTCCCGACTCCAAGACTTCTCCCGCACTGCGCCAATCCTCTGGAATGCTCTACCCCAAGAAATTAGGACTATCCACAATTTGCATGGTTTCAGGCGCTCCCTCAAAACACATTTGTTCAGAGTGGCCTATCACATTCACTAACCAAAGTCGTTCTATGTTTAAGTGTGTATGTGTAGCCCATTCACTATCTCCATCCATGCCTCACTCCCTCAAGATGGCTGGACCATCATTGTAAATGCACCATTGTATATACACACTTGTACTTTGTATCTCCCCCACCTCATTGTAGATTGTAAGCTCTCACGAGCAGGGTCGGCTTATTTTGCTTTAATTATTGTATTGTTAACGTTGTTACCTATGACTTGTGTTTTGAAACTGTTAAACTGTAAAGCGCTGCGGAATATGTTGGAGCTATATAAATAAAGATTATTATTATTATTATTAATGTGGTCCCTAAAAAAAAATTGTGTAAAAATGAGAAATCGCCACTTAATTTTTAACCCTTATAATTTCCTAACAAAAAAAAGTTGGTTCCAAAATTGTGCTGATGTAGAGTAAATATGTGGGAAATGTTACTTATTAAGTATTTTATGAGACATATCTCTGAGATTTAGGGGCATGAAAATTCAAAGCTGGAAAATTGCAAAAATTTCTAAATTTTTTCCTATTTTCTGTTTTTTTCACAAATAAACGCAAGTCATATCAAAGAAATTTTACCACTGTCATGAAGTACAATATGTCATGAGAAAACACTGTCAGAATCACCTGGATACATGGAATCATTCCAGAGTTATTACCTCATAAAGGGACAGTGGTCAAAATTTTAAAAATTGGCCTGGTCATTAACATGCAAACCACCCTTGGGGGTAAAGGGATTAAAGGGACTCTGTCATCATGATTTTGCATGTTAAAGTAAAGGCATGACCATATCTTTAATGAAGAAATCTTTATCTTGGTTGTTCTTTAATCCACATTTGAAGTTTGGTGTAATAAACTTTCTGTCAGGACTTGAACCCAGCAGCTCTTGTGCACCAGGCGGCAGCTCTTCCCTCTTAGCTATTCAGCTGGACAGTTCCTTGCTAACCCAGATACTAGTACCTGTGTGGTTCCTGATTGGCTCCACCCTGAGTTTCTGATTGGCTCCACCCTGATTGATCATCCTACTTAAGCCCGGCATTGCACTTCCTTTCTTGCGAGATTATTGAGCTTGCAGCCTTTAGTCTAGCTTCCTCTTCACCTGCTGCTCTCATTACAAAATTGTACTACTGTTCCATGTACCTATCCTTGGCTATTTCCTGACTATGCTACCTTGCTGCTGCCCCAGTAGTTGCAATACCACTACTCCAACTCAGGCCAGCCCATAACACTTTTGGTGGATAGGGGCGGGACTGTGGGTAGGGTCTTCGGCTTTGGTGTCTGTATTAGCCTCCTCGCTGCTGGAAACGCTTGATTTATATTGATTGCTTTGGGCTTCAGTAAAAAGGCTCCGGTGGTGGTGCATGTGCAGATTGAGATCTCAGTTCATCATTCACGTGGATTAAAGAACAAACAGGATTTGTATTTCTTCACCAAATGTATCTATTTAATCTTTATAACAGTGCCATTATGGCCATACCTTTAATCTAAAGTGCAAAATCGTGATGATAGGTTCTCTTTCAGTGAAGAGCAAGATTTCAGCAAGACATAAAAACAAAGCAAGCCAGATACTAAGGAAGATGGGATGTTCTCATGATAACAGACTATCACTGAAATTTTATGTGGGATTGGCCAGGCAGATCCCACTTGCAGAAGTCTTATAAAAGGAGCTTCTTGTGTATTGAATGACTGTGAAGGTTGTATCATAAATCTGTGCTTTTGGTATAATATAAGTAGATTTTCTTGTAGTATCATTTTCTTTTCATCTTTAATGTTTTCTTTATGCTTAAAAGATAGTCATTTAAAAATTTAATTAAAATATCCTGATTTGTTTTTTATTGGCAAGCAGAATGAAGATTGGTATATGGCACTATTTTGGAAATGGGCAGGTCAAATACACCCAGAAACATGTCTAACATTTGTGTAGCCAAAATGTGAATCATGTTATACATTTTGTTTCTAGAACTATTATTAAAATTCTTAAACCTTTGGTCCCCTAGAAAATCATATATCCTTTTCATTTACAGTTACAGCTTAAAGTCATGTTTAGCTCTGTATTCTTGTGTGTCTGTTTTATGTCTCTCATATTCATTTTCCTAGTTGAAAGCTGGTAATCTTTCCCTGGGGAATTACACCTGCAAGAACATTAGAGGCCAGTAGGAAAACTGCTCCTCGAATGTTCCAGCTGTGCTTCCAGGAATAGAATTGTTCTCTCTTACAGGTATAATACAAAAAAGTGGCAACAATCCAGCACATCATTCCTCTGGATTTAAGAATAATAAAAAAGGATTAGAAGTATACAAAGAAATATAGTGAAGACAGTAATCCAGATATAGAACATTTCCCATCATAACAATGTATCTTAAAAAAAAGGTTGCTAAGAACTCTTACCGGAGGCCATAAAATCTGTAGACCTACCATGATCTGACTGCACCTGCCTGCTCACATAGGGCATTCTAGGGCATAAGCACGATAGATGATGATACTCACCACATTGGTCGATATTTAATAGATATTTAAACTATCCTGCAAGGGCGGAATGAAGATAAGTTATATCATGTTATCATTATCCAATCTCTTTCTGTTTTTACTCATCTTTTGTATCTTAAACAGGGATGACAGGCTCAATTCATCATTTGCAATTTCTTGATGTCAGTTTTCTTTTTTGTCTTTGTGGATACACAGGGAGTCAGTGGATGCTCTAGTCCATAACATAGATTGTGAACATAGATTTATAGATTGTAAGCTTGCGAGCAGGGCCCTCATTCCTCTTGGTATCTGTTTTGATCTATGTGTTTATTGCTAGGCTGTAATGTCTATTGTATGTAGAAGTCCCCTCTATAATGTAAAGTGCTGCGGAATATGTTGGCGCTATAGAAATAAAATTATTTTATTATTATTATTATTATTAGTCCACTGGCCCGAGACTGCATGGATCAGGGCTCATCTCACTGAACGCCCACTCGTCTCTCCTGTGGGCATAATACTACTCAGACAACACAGGGTGAAGATAAAACAGAGTGGCAATACTTTATTGAACCACCAACAGACAATAACATATAGTCCCAGAAAAATACACTAGATGGTGCAAAATTACAGAGTCTCACCCATCCGCTCACTCACTGAGATTAAAGCAGCTGCGACTTTTGGGCTTCCAGCGCCGATTACCCCCACCTGTGACACACGTTTTTGGCAGGCACCCACAGAGAGGAGGTAACAAGAAGCTTAGGAAGCTGATAGTTTATTGAGGCTTGTGTTAAGGTGACCAGATGGTCTCAACCTGGCTTCTCCGAATGTCTCCATGGAGCCAGGTGACCGGATGGTCCCAACCTGGCTTTTCATAATGTATTCATGAGGTTTAGGTGACCAGAGGGTCCCAACCTGACTTCTCCAAACATATTCATATGTTCCAGGTGACCAGAGGGCCACAACCTGGATTCTCCGAATGTTTCTATGGAGGCCAGGTGACTGGATGGTCCCAACCTGGCTTTTACGAATGTATCCATAGCTTCTGTGATAGTCAGTGGAGCAGATCTATATTCTTCAATCCACATCTGTGGTCCCTCAAGCTGGCAACATGTAGAATCCAAATCTGTGTTCCCTTGATGGAGCCATGTTGTCCTGTTAAGAGTATTCCTTTATGGAGGCATAGAGTCCTGGCTATCATTCTGTCAAGTCTCTTGATTCTTCTTGCAGAATGATAGTAATCCCTTTTTATATCCACATCTGTGGCTCAGGTCATCATTTACAGGTCAAGGGGGGTTGGTGGGATGAGTGTTTTAATCACATTGTTTGAGTATTTTAACAACAAACATCTATTGTTCAATTACCCTGTGTTCCTGTCCTACAGAGATAAGACAATATGTTATAACAAACATCCCATCAACTCAAAGTCAACATCCAGGCTCATACGAACAATAGTTTGTGTTTGTTGACTAACTAAAGAAAAGCACATACATTAAAAAGTCAACATAAAGATAATAGCCTATGTCTCTGGGTCTCCTGAATTTACATCTGGATAATTAAGATTAAATGCTGTTTCGTCAGTCTTGTTTCATTTGCTAATTTTTTTTGCACCAAATTCTTAAAAATGGCACCTGCGGTTCATGAAATTGGAGCAAAATAAAAAATGCCCTGTACTATTTCTTTAGTAAGTCTTTTGCAGCTTTTCAGCACCAAAAGTCACAAGTCTTTTAAAAAGTGGCATATTTGTCTAAAAATGCGTCAAATTGGGAACTTCTCCAGAAACCTTTTAAAGGGACTGGAATGAGACATGCCAAATACAACATTTAGGCGGAGTCACACTTGCGTATGGCATCCAATGTGAGAGCATCGGATGCGATATGCTAATGACCCTCGGCTCCTGCTCTGCTGTGTGCGGGAGCTGTTATGTTTCGGTAGCTGAGGAGTGCAGGTAAAAAAGGCAATACACCAGAGCAGTTGGAATCTATGAGATTGCAGTACCCTGACTAACCACCACAACTAGAGGCAGCCGTGGAGCGTTCCTACGTTGGTCCTAGACGCCTCGTCACAGCCTGAGAAACTAACTACACCTAAAGATAGAAATAGGAAAGCTATCTGCCCCGGAGCAGAACCCCAAAGATAATAGAAAGCCCCCAAACATGTAATGGCGGTTAGACAAGATGAAATACTGACACAGAAAGAAAATAGTATGAGCAAACGCTGGGGCCCAAACTAACTAAATAGAAAAGGATAGGAAGGGTACTTACTGCAATCCCAGAAAACCCTGAAAAGCACCAACTCTACTAATTTCAAAAATACCTGAGATCACACGACCTCTACCACCTAAATTAGTTCTCTGGTGTAACAAAATCAAAACAGCAGCCACTGAAAAAACTGGAAAAAGCAAAAGTACAAACATCAGTGGCTGAACAAAACTGAGAGGGCAGAAGCCCCCAGAGGGGACCCTGAAGGCCCCCACAGAAGTGCAGGACAAAATGCAAAAATATAGCACAAACACAAAAGAAGAAAATGTCTTATCTGTTAACAGGAGATGCAGACACGACACAGCAGGCTACAAGGGAAACAGGAATAAAGGATCCAGACCAGAACAATTGATCATCGGCAACCCTGATGGGAAGGTGACTTCCTTATATAAGACCAATCAGTAACACCTGATTCCCAGTCCTCACAATCTTCACTGGACAGACTAGCACCGCTTGTAACCACCAGAGGGAGCTCTGCTCAGAACTCATCTCAAACCCATTCACAACAGTACCCCCCCCTTGAGGAGGGGTCACCGAACCCTCATTTGAGCAACCAGGTCGGTCAGGATGAGTTCTATGATACGCACGGATAAGTCTCCTAGCATGGATGTCCGAAGCAAACACCCAAGAATTGTCTTCCTGACCATAACCTCTCCATTTAACCAAATACTGGAGTTTCCGTCTAGAAAAATGAGAATCTAATATTTTCTCAACCACATACTCCAGATTGCCCTCAACCAAAACAGGGTCAGGAGGCACAGCAGCAGGAACCACTGGCTCAACAAACCTCTTCAACAAGGACTTGTGGAACACGTTATGGATCTTAAATGTCCCTGGAAGAAGCAAACGAAAAGAAACAGGATTAATAATCTCCATGATCTTATAAGGTCCAATGAACCTAGGCTTAAATTTAGGAGATGCTACTCTCATAGGAATATTCTTTGAGGACAACCAGACCAAGTCCCCCACTTTAAACCAAGGACCATCAGTCCTATGCCGGTTAGCAAACCGCTGGGCCCTCTCCTGAGAGAGGGACAACCTCTCCACTACCTGGTCCCAAATCTGTTGCATACGCTCCACAACAGAGTCTACAATAGGACAGACAGAAGCCTCCGTCTGTCCTGAAGAAAATCGAGGGTGAAACCCAGAATTACAAAAAAATGGAGACATCAAAGTGGCAGAACTAGCCCTATTATTAAGAGCAAACTCAGCCAAAGGCAAAAAAGAGACCCAGTCATCCTGATCAGCAGACACAAAGCATCTTAGATAAGTCTCCAATGTCTGGTTTGTTCTCTCAGTTTGACCATTGGTCTGAGGATGAAATGCCGAGGAGAAAGACAATTGAACACCCAGTTTAGAACAAAAAGTCCTCCAAAATCTGGAAACAAACTGGACTCCTCTGTCAGACACAATGTTCTCAGGAATGCCGTGTAAACGAACCACGTGCTGAAGGAACAACGGCACCAATTCAGAGGAGGAAGGCAACTTAGGTAATGGCACAAGATGTATCATTTTGGAAAACCTATCACAAATTACCCAGATGGTGGTCATTCTCTGAGAAACAGGAAGGTCGGAAATGAAATCCATAGAGATATGGGTCCATGGTCTCTTGGGCACAGGCAATGGCATCAACAAACCACTAGAGCGAGAGCAAGGCTTGGAGCGAGAGCAAGTCCCGCAGGACTGCACAAATTCCCTGACATCACGAGACAAGGTAGGCCACCAAAAGGACCGACTAACCAAGTCTCTGGTACCAAAAATTCCGGGATGCCCAGCCAATGCGGAACAATGAATCTCAGACATCACACTCTTTTTCCACTGGTCGGGACAAACAATTTTCCAACAGGGCAGCGCTCGGGCCTATCCTCCTGACACCCCTCCAGAGCAAGTCTCAAATTGGGCGAGATGGCGGAAAGAACTACACCCTCTTTCAAAATAACAGAAGGATCAGATAACTCAGGAGAGTCCGCAAGGAAACTCCTCGAGAGGGCATCCGCCTTAACATTCTTAGTGCCAGGAAGAAAGGAAACCACAAAATTAAAACGTGTGAAAAACAAGGCCCACCTGGCCTGTCTAGGATTGAGTCGCTTGGCAGATTCCAAATAGACCAGATTCTTATGGTCCGTAAGGACCACCACCTGATGTTTGGCTCCCTCCAGCCAATGTCTCCACTCTTCAAAAGCCCACTTCATGGCCAATAACTCCCGATTACCCACGTCATAATTACGTTCAGTAGGAGAAAATTTTCGAGAGAAAAAGGCACAAGGGTTACTTTTAGAGGTCTCTGGATCTTTTTGGGACAAAACGGCACCTGCCCCAATTTCAGAGGCATCAACCTCCACCTGAAATGGCAAAGAAACATCAGGCTGCCGTAGAACAGGAGCAGAAGTGAATCTCTGCTTAAGTTCCTGAAATGCAGAGACTGCCTCAGGAGGCCAATTCACCACATCAGAACCCTTTCTGGTCAAATCAGTTAATGGTTTAACAATAACCGAGAAATTACCAATAAATTTACGATAAAAATTGGCAAAACCCAAAAATCTCTGAAGAGCCTTTAATGAAGTAGGTTGGACCCAATCACAGATGGCCTGAACCTTGACCGGGTCCATTTCAATAACAGATGGGGACAAAATGAATCCCAGAAATGAGATCCTCTGTACGCCAAAAAGACACTTTGATCCCTTCACATACAGAGCATTCTCTCTCAAAATCTGGAATACAGTTCGAACATGTTTCACATGAGAGTCCCAGTCATTAGAAAAAATCAACATATCATCCAAATAAACAATCAGAAATTTGTCCACAAAATCCCTGAAAATGTCATTCATGAAGGACTGGAAGACGGAAGGAGCATTAGTGAGCCCAAAGGGCATCACCAGGTACTCAAAATGCCCTTCAGGGGTATTGAATGCCGTCTTCCATTCATCCCCGTGCTTAATGCGAATAAGGTTATACGCCCCCCTGAGGTCAAGCTTGGTAAACCAAGTAGCGTTTTTCACCCTGGAAAACAGGTCAGAAATCAAGGGTAACGGGTATTGATATTTCACAGTAATATTGTTCAAGAGACGATAATCAATACACGGCCTTAATGAACCATCCTTTTTGGCCACAAAGAAAAAACCGGCACCCAAGGGTGAAGAGGATGGTCTGATATGACCCTTCTCCAATGATTCCTTGATATAAGACCACATAGCGTTATGTTCAGGTACAGACAAGTTAAAAGGCGACCTTTAGGGAATTTACTACCCGGCACTAATTCAATAGCGCAGTCATAGCTCCTATGGGGAGGCAAGGATGCAGATTTACTTTCGCTAAACACATCAGAAAAATCAATCAAAAAGTCAGGAACATCCTGAGCCTGGGGGGAGGCAGAAAAAACAGGAGTGTTGGTATTAACACATTGGCAGCCCCAACTGGTTACAGACACAGATTTCCAATCCAAAACAGGATTATGAGACTGTAACCAAGGAAAACCCAGCACGATAATGTCATGCAGATTATACAGAACCAAAAATTTGCAGCACTCCTGGTGATCAGGTTCAACCCTCATTATCACCTGAGTAGAAAACTGGGGTTTATTCTCAGCCAAAGGGGTAGAATCGATCCCCAGTAGGGGAATAGACTTCTGTAGGGGTATCAAGGGAAATCCACAACGTTTAGCAAAATCATAATCCATCAGGTTAATAGCTGCTCCAGAATCAACGAAAGCCTGAGCAGAAAATGAGGACAGAGAGCATATCAGAGTGACAGTTAATAAAAACTTAGTCTGAACACTACCCAAGACAACTGAGCGTGCAAAACGTCTTCCCCGCTTAGGGCAGACTGAAATAGCATGAGAGGCATCACCACAGTAGAAACATAACCCATTGCGCTTTCGAAACTCATGACGCTGTGCCCCAGACACCACTCTATCACACTGCATGGGTTCAGAAGCTGGTTCACAAGGCAACATCATTCCACGCATACTTCTCCGCTCACGCAAACGTCTGTCAATTTGAATCGCTAATGACATAGAATCATTGAGACCAGAGGGGACAGGGAATCCCACCATAACATCCTTTACATTATCAGACAGACCCTTCCGGAAAAGGGCTGCCAAAGCGTCGTCATTCCATTTGGTCAGGACTGCCCACCTACGGAATCTCTGACAGTATAACTCAGCGTCCTCAAGCCCCTGATTTAATGCCAACAAGGCTTTTTCAGCTTGATAAGTGACATTAGGCTCATCGTACAATAACCCCAAGGCCTGAAAAAACGCATCAACATCACTCAAAACAGGATCCCCAGGTATCAGGGAAAAAGCCCAATCCTGAGGATCGCTGCGCAGGAGAGAGATGATAATTTGAACCTGCTGCGCTGCGTTCCCTGAGGACTTAGGTTTTAAGGCAAAAAACAATTTACAATTATTTTTGAAATTCTGAAACTTAGCTCGATCCCCTAAAAACAAATCTGGCATGGGAATCCTAGGTTCCACAACAGGCAACCCAGCAAGATAGATAGCAATACTCCGAACCTCAGTGGCAAGCTGATCCACACGGCCAGACAACTGTGCAAACTCCATTGAGAGAAAAGATCCTCCCCAGCACCCAGAGATACAGAGGGAAAAAAAAAAAATGCAACAAACAGAAAAATATCTCTGACAACTCTGACAACCTTTTTTCTTTCACAATATTTTTTCCCTTCTGTGAGTACCATACAATTTTCAATTTTTAGGCCGGTGATACTGTTATGTTTCGGTAGCTGAGGAGTGCAGGTAAAAAAGGCAATACACCAGAGCAGTTGGAATCTATGAGATTGCAGTACCCTGACTAACCACCACAACTAGAGGCAGCCGTGGAGCGTTCCTACGTTGGTCCTAGACGCCTCGTCACAGCCTGAGAAACTAACTACACCTAAAGATAGAAATAGGAAAGCTATCTGCCCCGGAGCAGAACCCCAAAGATAATAGAAAGCCCCCAAACATGTAATGGCGGTTAGACAAGATGAAATACTGACACAGAAAGAAAATAGTATGAGCAAACGCTGGGGCCCAAACTAACTAAATAGAAAAGGATAGGAAGGGTACTTACTGCAATCCCAGAAAACCCTGAAAAGCACCAACTCTACTAATTTCAAAAATACCTGAGATCACACAACCTCTACCACCTAAATTAGTTCTCTGGTGTAACAAAATCAAAACAGCAGCCACTGAAAAAACTGGAAAAAGCAAAAGTACAAACATCAGTGGCTGAACAAAACTGAGAGGGCAGAAGCCCCCAGAGGGGACCCTGAAGGCCCTCACAGAAGTGCAGGACAAAATGCAAAAATATAGCACAAACACAAAAGAAGAAAATGTCTTATCTGTTAGCAGGAGATGCAGACACGACACAGCAGGCTACAAGGGAAACAGGAATAAAGGATCCAGACCAGAACAATTGATCACTGGCAACCCTGATGGGAAGGTGACTCCCTTATATAAGACCAATCAGTAACACCTGATTCCCAGTCCTCACAATCTTCACTGGACAGACTAGCACCGCTTGTAACCACCAGAGGGAGCCTCTGCTCAGAACTCATCTCAAACCCATTCACAACAGGGAGCCAAGTGTCATGCTACTGTGCTCCGAGCCTCTCGCATAGAGAGGATCGGAGCACAGCTACGGAGGATGCGGAGAAATTAATTTCTCTATCTCCTCCATTGCCGGCGTTGGCGTATATCGCACAGCATTCGGTTGACATCCGAGTGATGTGCGCTGTGTCACTCGCACCCATAGACTTATAGGGGTGCGAGTGCGCAGATACTCGGCCAAGTGTCGGTGACAATCGCAGCATGCTGCAATTTCACTCGCATGTAGAATACGGCTGAGAAAAAAAGTGCTGATGTGATCTGCCCCATAGATTAATACTGGTCCGAGTGCTATGCGATGTTTTCTCGCATAGCACTCGTCCGTATTCATCGCTAGTGTGATCCCGGGCTCTAAAAGTCTCAGTTTGTGAATTTGTCTAAAACATTTGGATATGCAAAGTTGTCAAAGAAAAATAAAAAATGATGAATCGGGACAAGAATCTTTCTAGATAAGATTTTTAGTATCTTAATAAATTTTATTTTGACATGAACTTTGCAAAACATGACCTGTATTCTTAATATGAGTAGCAATATTCACTTGTTAAAAAGAATGTGATCAGAAAATAATTACCTATTGTGGAAATTAGGTTATTTAAAGGGAACCGCTGAACGTTCCAAGCCGACACTATAGCGTCCTATATAGCAAGTACTTTGCTCTAATAAGGTTTGTTATGTAGCAGATAAACATTGCTATGTGTAAGAAATAGATTTTTTTCTGCCAATCGCCTTATGCTAATGATGCAGGACTAATTCGGCAGGGCAATTCTTTCTTCAGACTAGTCTTTTAATAATGCTTCTCTGTATCTGATTAACAACCTCTCTTTTATACCTTAAAAGCACTGGAGGAGGTACATTACGTAAGATTTCTGCCTGTCACGCCCAGGGACCTGTGATTAGAGGAGATGTCCTGCTAGACTAGTTTTGTCTCATTTGCATATGATTACTAGTAGTATAGTCCATTTTTAAAACATTAGTTTGTCTGCAACAAAAAGACCTTACTAGGACAAAGTGAACATATAGGACGCCATAATGGTGGTATGAATTGCTCAGGTGACCTGACAGGTGTCCTTTGATTTTTCATATTACTATTTATAAAAAAAAATCCAGAAATCTTGCAGTTTTTGCACTGGCCACTAATCCTAATACTAGGCAAAAAATTTCCTGTTGTTTTCAGCAGTGACATGGAAATATTCTGCAATAGACTGGCTCTGACTCATTGAGTTGTATAAAATTAGATTCAGCTCACTCTGAAGGGAGAAAAGGAGGTGAACTATAGCCATCACCTTTTGATTATATGGATCGAGTGTTATCTACTGTATAAAGAAATGTTCTGTTTCATTATGAATTATGTCTGTGATAATAAAGAGATTACTGAAAACAGGGCCGGCTCCAGGTTTTTATGGGCCCCGGGCGAAAGAGCCTCAGTGGGCCCCTTTAACACAGACCACGATTCATGATGCACAGATACAGCAGAGAAATATAGGTATAGTACAATGCCAAACACTTCACTTCTTCCATTACATGAGTGATATCTATTGTAAATTGTACAATAGCTCAAAAACCGCCAAATCCTCACAGCGCACAGAACAGACTGGACAGTACAGTCCTCCATACAATATTATGGGCACCACAGTCTCCCCCTCATCACCCATATAATACCCCATGCAGGATGTCACCCCCCATATAATGCTCCATACAGAATACTGGACCCAAAATAATGCTCCATACAGAATACTGGACCCAATATAATGCTCCATACAGGATACTGGTCCCCATATAATGCTCCATACAGGATACTGGTCCGCATATAATGCTCCATACAAAATATGGAGCTCTCCTCTGCGCTGTACTGCGTTCTGCACTGTTACGGCTCAGGAAAGGGCGCTGTGGAAAGACTCCCCATTATCATCATGATTGCTTCCCCATCATCATCATTGCCTCCTTATCATCATCATTGCCTGCCCATCATCATCATCGCCTCCCCATCATCATTATCGAATCCCCATCATCATCAATGCCTCCCCATTATCATCAATGCCTGCCCATCATCATCATCGCCTCCCCATCATCATTATCGCCTCCCCATCATCATCAATGCCTGCCCATCATCATCTTCTCCCCATCATCAATGCCTGCCCATTATCATCAATGCCTGCCTATTATCATCATCTTCTCCCCATCATCATCAATGCCTCCCCATTATCAGCAATGCCTGCCCATCATCACACACAGACAGCACCACAGCACACAAGCACTCTCTCACATACATACACACACACATACACACACACACACACACACACACACACAAAGCACCGCACTACATACACACAGAGACACACATAGAGACACACACACACACGTCTCACCTGTCCAGCGTCCGCGCTCTCTGCCACATCCGGCCACTGAATGATGACGTCATTCAGCGGCGCTGCTGTGAGAGGAAGCGCAGGCGCCCCCTGGAGCCCGGAGCTGCGGCAGCGGAGGCACAGGAGAGGTAAGTATTGTGCCAGCTGATGCCGGGGCCCTGAGCAAGCGGGGGGGGAGCCCAGTGGGGCGCTGACACCGCACTCCTCCGCTAATGGGCGCGGGGGTGCCAGACGGCGAGTGGGCCCCCCGCCTGCTCAGGGCCCCGACACTTGCCCGGGTGTGCCGGGTGCTGACGCCGGCCCTGACTGAAAAGTCTTTTAAGGAAAAAGCTAGTGTAAAAGAAAAATACATTTAACATAAAAACAAATTTAAACATTAAGTCATTTTCTGATGCCACATTCCCTTTAGAGGTTATGTATCATTAGCAAACACAGAGCAAAACTGATTGCAATAACTTCCATACTCCATCCTTACCCAGATGCACAATGGAGGTCTTCCTTCTGTGAGAGCTGTGGCTGTGAAGAGGGAACAATAATGAGTGGCTTCTGGGATGGAAGTGCAGTGCCCCTGAGGGTCCAGTCACCACCGAGGTGCTGCACCTTAGCCATAGGTGTGGTAATCTGCTCTCAGGTAAGGAGGGGACACTATCCAGAACCCACACACATGCACTCAACACCAGACCTCTCAAGACCAGGGAGGGACTGAATAGAGGGTGTGGGTGGAGTCAGTGGTGGAGGTTGAGAAGTGACAGTTAGAAGGAGCAGTCATTTGGTTCTGGGGGCTCGAGCAGCGAGGATGTAAGGTTCTTTGTCTCTGTTGACATGTTCCTTGAAACTCAGTTTTCCGTCGGCCATTTTGCTTTCTGTCTTTCTGCAGCTCTTGCCCTCAGTTAATATGGAGTTCCAGTTTTCATGTTCCCGCCCTGATTCTTCCCTCTTGCTTCTTAAGCAGCCTCAGCTGAACAATCAGTGCTCCTGAATCAAGCCTCAGTCAGCCTGTGACCTGACTCCTGGAAACCTAGGATTTTGGACTCCAGCTATTTCCTACTGAGGAACTTTGGAACACTTTTGGACTTTGGAAACCTGCTGTCTGGTGAATCCATGTTTGCAGAGGAATTACGGTACAGAGAAGAGATCCTGAACCTGCTTGGAGAGTTATTGTAGAGCTTGAAGTTACTCTGGCCTGCTGTGTTCTCCTGCCTCTGTTCCTGCAAACTGTGTGACCTTTTCTGCATGCTTGTATGAAGTAATACAAGTCATTTCATATCAACCTATGTCTCATGTGTTTTCCTCGCACCCGAGCACAAGACGCTATAGGAACTGTACACTATACATGACAAGATTCAGGAGCCAATGTTTAGTGTCTGCTGGGTCTGGGAAAGCCGTGTCTGCTGTGACTGTGGATATCAGATGTCCGTTTAATACCTTCTGTGATGACAGTGGTTGTGACTTCTCACAACCATTCCAGGTGAGCGCATTCCCTTAAATGTTACTCTGGAGTGTTACCACAGGTAAACACTATTGTTTTTTTTTTTTTCCTTTCCTCTTCTCCTTCCAGCACTTCTGCCTTAAAAGATCTGGAAGATGGAGGCCCGCATAAAGGAGCTTTGCGGAGTGACTGATACAATCCTTGCAGATATACAGACTATAAAGACCCGTTTTGCAAGCCTACAGGACCTCACTAATCATAATTTGCAAGTGTTTGGACAAACTACTCAGGAATTACGAGCCAGGATTGAGGCTCTAGAGGAACGAGTCCAGGCTCCTGCCATAACCCCGAGTTCTGGGATCCCCAAGTTACCTCCTTTTCATTTTGGCAGTGAACGTGAGAAATTCAGGGGATTTATTAACCAATGCAATCTATTTTTCTCTGCACATGCTTCACAATTTCCCACTGAACGATCCAAAGTGCTTACTATAATCATGTTGCTTACCAATAAGGCTTTGATGTGGGCAAACCCTCTGATTGAGACTGAGGATGATTGTTTGAATCACCTTGATGCTTTTATTTCAGCCATGGGGCAGGTGTTTGATGAATCGAGGTGCAACAGCTGAAGCAGCCATGTTAACTTTGCGCCAAGGTAAGCGTTCAGTAGCCGAATATGCCTTGGATTTCAGGAGATGGGCTCTTGATACCACTTGGGACACTTCCGCCAAAAAATCTATTTTTCGGAAAGGGTTGTCTCCACTGATTAAGGATGAACTTGCTCGTGCCGACCCTCCCACTGCGTTAGGTGACTTTATTAACTATTGTATCCGTATTGATGCTCGTCTGACTGAACGCAGACAAGAGAGATGGTTCGAAAATAATCGCACTAACCTTTTCCTACCTCCCTCCTCAGCTAAGGAACCTTTGAGTAGGATCACAAGGGAACCAGAACCTGAACCCATGCAGGTGGACTCTTTACAAAGAGGGGTTAGTGATGCACGCAAAGAACATCGTATAAAGGAAAATCTATGTTTTTACTGTGGTAAGTCAGGGCACTTCATTATAAACTGCCCCAGCCGTTCTCGTAAGACTACTGCAGCAGTCATTCACTGTGAGTGTTGCGAGAGGAGCTCTGTCATGTCCGAGCCTCAGACTCCAGAGAGATCTGCTGCAAGAGATCTTGATTTTTCGGACTTAAACTCTGTTAGTTCTGGGGACAATGACGGTATAAACGCTGCAATTTTTCAAGTTTCCTCAGCGGTGTCCCAGCTGAGTTGTAAAATAAATAATTCTCATTGCTTCCTTTCCATCAAACTCTGGGTGGACTCAGTCTGGGTGTCTAGCTCTGCTATGATCGACTCAGGAGCAAGTGGAAATTTTATGGATATCTCCTTTGCTCTGAAACAGGGGATACGTTCAGTGAAGAAGGCTACTCCAGTACAGATGGAGACTGTGGATGGCTCCCTGCTGACCTCTGGACCAGTGGATCAGGAAACAGAGCCTTTGAGGGTCCTTATGGGTAAAGATCATCAGGAGAAAATGTCTTTTATGCTTATCTCTTCCCCCCACTTTCCCATTATTCTAGGGCTACCATGGCTGCAGGCGCAGAATCCTACGATTAACTGGGAGACCAAGGAATTACACTTTCCGGAGAAACAGATGAGTCAAGGAGTTTCAGCTTGCTCTGTTCCTAAAGGAACCTTGTCAGTCCCTGAACTACCAGCTGTATACCAGGACTATGTGGATTTATGTGACAAGAAGAACGCTGATCAGCTTCCTCCTCACCGTCCATATGATTGTCCAATCGAATTATTGCCTGGAGCCGAGATACCTTTTGGTAAGATCTACCCCCTAGCGGGGCCCGAGCTAAAAGCTTTGAAGGACTACATAGATGAAAATCTAGCCAAAGGCTTCATACGGCCCTCTTCATCTCCCGTAGGTGCACCCATCTTCTTTGTGAAGAAGAAAGATGGATCTCTGAGACCCTGCATAGACTATAGGGAACTCAATAAGGTTACTATTAGAAACCGTTATCCATTGCCTTTAATCCCTGAGTTGTTGGAGAGAGTGCGGCACGCCAAAATTTTCTCTAAACTGGATCTCCGTGGGGCCTATAACTTGGTCCATATTAGACCTGGGGATGAATGGAAGACTGCATTCAGGTCACGCTATGGACACTTCGAATATCTAGTTATGCCTTTTGGTCTGAGTACCGCCCCAGCCACTTTCCAACACTTGGTGAATGACATCTTCAGGGATCTCCTAGATACATTTGTGGTGATTTATCTGGATGATATTCTAATTTTTTCTAACTCCACAGAGGAACATCATGGACATGTGAGAATGGTCTTAGAACGCCTAAGACAAAACCATCTCTACATCAAACTTGAAAAGTGTGAATTCCATAGGACCGAAATTCAATTTCTGGGGTATGTACTATCTACGCAAGGGATTAGTATGGATGGAAGCAAGACCCAAGCCATCAAGGATTGGCCAATTCCTAGAAATGTGAAGGAGGTGCAGCGCTTCATCGGGTTTGCCAACTTCTATAGACGTTTCATTAAAAATTTTTCTGAGGTAGTGTCACCTATCACCCAATTTACCCGGAAACAGTCTAGGTTCTCCTGGACCCCGCAAGCTCAGGAAGCATTTTCCTGTTTAAAGGATAAATTTACCACCGCACCTATCTTAGTACATCCCAACCCCGAGCTTGCCTTCATAATAGAGGTGGATGCTTCAGACTGTGCCGTTGGAGCTATACTCTCTCAGAGAACAGGTGAGAAGAATGTCTTGCATCCCTGTGCCTTCTTTTCCCAGCAGTTGTCTTCAGCTGAGAGGAACTACGATGTGGGCAATAGAGAATTGTTGGCCATTATTGCCGCCTTCAAGGAATGGAGACACCTTCTTCAGGGCTGCACAGCAAATAGTCGTCCTGACAGACCATCGTAACCTTGAATTTATCAGGTCGGCTAAGTGCCTGACTCCTCGCCAGGCTCGCTGGAATCTTTTCCTAAACCAATTTAATTTTGTCATTTCTTATAGACCAGGATCGCGCAATGGAAAGGCTGATGCACTCTCTAGGATTCATTCAGCAGAGACACGTCCACTTACTCCTCCTAAGACTATTCTTCCTGACTCTAGATTCCTGGGAGTGATTCATAATCAAGACCTACTTAAGGACATCAAGGAAGCATACCATGCGGATTCTTTGTTGGCTCAACCCCCAAGGGACGTAAGTCTTGTCTTTAAGAATGGTGTGTGGATTCAGGGACAACGTCTGTATATACCTGAAACAGTCAGATTGAGAGTATTGTAACTCATCCACGATTCCAAGATAGCCGGGCATAGGGGAATTCTAAAGACACAAGATTTTCTTTCTTGTTTCTTTTGGTGGCCCACTTACAGGAAAGATGTTTTAAACTATGTCACTTCATGTGAAGTCTGTGCAAGATGCAAAACACCTCGCTCCTCACCAACTGGTCTGTTGCAACCTCTTCCCACCCCGTCCCGCCCGTGGGGATCCATTTCTATGGACTTCGTTGTGGAGTTACCAACCTCTCAAGGGAAGAACACCATTCTAGTGGTGGTTGACCGTCTAACAAAGGCAGCTCATTTTATCCCTTGTGTCGGCTTACCCACTGCAAAACAGACATCAGACTTGATGATTAAGAATGTGTTTCGCTTACATGGAGTACCGGATGAGGTCATTTCGGATCGAGGGGTGCAATTCACTTCAAGGTTTTGGCAAAATTTCTGTGCAGCATTGGACATTAAAGTAAACCTTTCTTCTGCTTTTCATCCTCAGACTAATGGACAGACAGAACGAACCAATCAGGCCCTGGAGCAGTATCTCCGCTGTTTTATCTGCCACCTACAGGATGATTGGGTGGATCTACTTCCACTGGCTGAGTTCTCTTATAACAACTCTCAGAGCGCCTCCATTAAGCAGTCTCCTTTTTACTCCAATCTAGGTTATCATCCTAACATTCTTCCTCGATTTCCCATAGATACGCCCTTGCCGGCAGTGGCTGAAAGAATCACTTCTTTACAAAAGAATATGGATCTTCTAAAGGAAAATCTAGAATTGGCTCAGGAAAGGTACAAGAAAGCAGCAGATACATTTCGTAAACCTGCACTAGCTTTCAAGGTAGGAGATTTGGTCTGGCTGTCAACCAGAAATCTTAAATTAAAGATTCCATCGTCTAAATTGGGACATAAGTACATTGGACCTTATAAGATCAGTAAGATTATAAGTGCTGTTGCTTGTCGTCTTCAACTGCCCAGAACTATGAGAATCCACCCTGTCTTTCATGTATCCCTACTAAAGGCTGCAACACCCAATACGTTTCCTGGACGTTCTTCTCCTTGCCCTGACCCAGTGCTGGTCGATGGTCAGGAAGAATTTATGGTGGAAAGGATTCTAGATTCCAGGTTGTACAGAAATCAGTTGCAATATTTGATTAAATGGCAGGGCTACCCAGTGGAGGACAACTCATGGGAACCAGTCAACAATGTAAATGCTCCTCGCCTGCTCCGCCAGTTTCATCAGAGGTACCCTGACAAGCCTGGTCTGAGGTCATCCGGAGGTTGTCCCTAAGGGGGGAGTAATGTAAGGTTCTTTGTCTCTGTTGACATGTTCCTTGAAACTCAGTTTTCCGTCGGCCATTTTGCTTTCTGTCTTTCTGCAGCTCTTGCCCTCAGTTAATATGGAGTTCCAGTTTTCATGTTCCCGCCCTGATTCTTCCCTCTTGCTTCTTAAGCAGCCTCAGCTGAACAATCAGTGCTCCTGAATCAAGCCTCAGTCAGCCTGTGACCTGACTCCTGGAAACCTAGGATTTTGGACTCCAGCTATTTCCTACTGAGGAACTTTGGAACACTTTTGGACTTTGGAAACCTGCTGTCTGGTGAATCCATGTTTGCAGAGGAATTACGGTACAGAGAAGAGATCCTGAACCTGCATTGAGAGTTATTGTAGAGCTTGAAGTTACTCTGGCCTGCTGTGTTCTCCTGCCTCTGTTCCTGCAAACTGTGTGACCTTTTCTGCATGCTTGTATGAAGTAATACAAGTTATTTCATATCAACCTATGTCTCATGTGTTTTCCTCGCACCCAAGCACAAGACGCTATAGGAACTGTACACTATACATGACAGAGGAGCTCATCCCTGGACCTGAGGACAGAGCGTGAGAGAAACAGCAGGATAGAAAGAGGAAAGCTTCAGTGAGAGAGAGGAAAACGGGGTCCTAGGGACACGGATAGTGAGGAATCCAACCGTGAAACCCGTATTCACCGGCGTGGTCGGTGGCGGGACCAGTTCACAGTAGGGAAACCAGCCCCCAAGACTAGTGGAGAACTACAAGGCTCAGCTAGCAAACCGGAGGCTGAGGTATCTGTATGTGCCTCAGCCAAATCTGCACGCATTTGCCGAAAAGGTAGCCGGATAGGATCAAGGAGACCTAGAGTACGTCGCCCGACAGGATCCGAGGCTACTGGCTTGGGACACTGCGTGCGTGGCGTGGGGCAGGAGAAGAGGTAGCCAGTGCAGGAAGACGGCCAGCGAAAGAACATCAGAAGGGAGCTCTGACAAAGTATTCCCCAAACTACTTGAGAGCTGGCTGGACCATATACCTGGAGGACACAGCACCCCGGCTGGGGAATTGTTCAACAACAGTGAGTAAACTGAAAGAGACTGCACCCTGCTGTGTCCTCTGAATTATTTTCTGCATCATCAGCCATGCACCACGACCGTTACCATCATTTACTTCAAAATCTAATACATCCCTGGGCCTCGCTCTTCCTGTGGGGAGCTGAACCATCTTTGCTGAGTCACCAACTGCCCCAAAAGATTTGAATCGCAGCGTCGGCCATTTTTATTGCCGAACACCACTGGTGGCGTCACGAACAATTCCCCTATAAACTACCCCATCATCATTTTTATTTCTCTTTTACATCTATCTCAAACAATACCTTTTTATTGGACACCAAGGGGCACGGACCAGGTCACTGCTGCCGTGACAACTTTCCCCTGAACCACCGCCGGCCCAGTACCGAGTTCCCCTGGCCCTGGGGGGCACTCCAGAAGTATGACAGGAGGTCCTGTTCAGCAAGAAAACAGTGCTCCTTGGTCAGCCTGAGCCTGAGTCCTGTTTGGGCATCAGGAAGGAAAAGGCATAGGGCCCTTAGGTAATGCAATATTGTGGAGGTTGGAGTAGGATGCGCCTATTCTGGAGCTTTGTCGGGTTCTTCCCACTTGCCCTGTAGTGGTGGCAAGTGGGGTTAATAAGGGGTTAAATATATAAAAAATATAAAAGTTCAAATCACCCCATTCAAAATAAAACAATAAAAAAATCAAACATACACAAATTTGGTATCGCCGCTTTCAGAATCGCCCGATCTCTCAATAGAAAAAAAGAATTAACCTGATTGTTAAACAGTGTAGCGAGAAAAAAAGTCAAAACGACAGAATTACGCTTTTTTGGTCACCGCTACATTGCATTAAAATACAATAACGGGCGATCAAAAGCTCGTATCTGCACCAAAATGGTATCATTAAAAACGTCAAATTGGTGCGCAAAAAATAAGCCCCCAATTTCACCGCACTTGGAATTTTTTCCCGTTTTCCAGTACATGACATGGTAAAACCAATGGTGTCGTTCAAAAATACAACTCGTCCTGCAAAAAACAAGCCCTCACATGGCCATATTGATAGAAACATAAAAAGTTATGGCTCTGGGACGAAGGGGAGCAAAAAATGAAAATGCAAAACCAAAAATACCTCTGGTCATTAAGGGGTTAAGTTAATTATCACTAATCCAAGACACAAAAAAGATTGCTTTAAAAAACTTTTTTTTAATGTCTGAAAAATAGTAACTATTCTAAACAAAGTAGAATTGGTTGGACGTTGTATACCTAAACACAGATCACTAATTTTATTATAACTAATTACCGCATTTTTCGGATTATAGATGCACCCCAAATTTTGAGGAGAGAAATAGGAATTTTTTTTTTTTAATAAAATGGTGGTGCTTCTTATAATCCATGTGTCTTATTGCTTATCGGGGGTGGTGGCTGCGAGGAAGCCGGTCCCAGGGTCGCTGATGGAGGAAGCAGTAGTGGGGTGATGCTGCAGACCGCAGGCTTGGATGAGGTGGTGTTCTGATGTAGGGCTAGCCACTGCGGGTGTCTGGTGCTGCTGCCGGTGTCTCAGGCACTGCTGCGAGTGTCTTTGGCGCTGCTGCGAGTGTCTCCGTTGCGGCTGTGGGCGTCTCCAGTGCCCTACCGACAGTTTGAGAAAGGCCAGAGCCCCCGCAGTTCCATGGTTTCCTATGCGGTGAACTCAGGGAAAATGGCCGCCGGGGTCGGCGCATGCACAGATGGAGATCTCGGCACCAAGATCTCGGGAGATGAGATCTCAGCTCTGAAATATCATCTCCCGAGATCTTGGTGCCGAGATTGCCATCTGCGCATGCGCCACCCCCCACAGCCATTTACCGGAGTCCCTCGCATAGGAAACCATGGAACTGCGGGGGTTCTGGCCTTTCTCAAAATGTCGGCAGGGCCCCCACAGCACCGTCCGACACCCCTTCATCCCAGCCTGCGGCCTGCAGCAACGGTACCGGTAAGGTATATCTGCATTATAACACGCACACCCATTTTCCACCCAAATTTGGGGGAAAAAAGTGCGTCTTATAATCCGAAAAATATGGTAAATTAAATTCTGCTTGGAGTGGGGAGAAACAAACGGATTGCTATAAAAAAATGAAGTGTAAATTATATTACAATACATTACATTACAATGAAAAACACTCACACCCATGCTGATGTAACAGTACCAATATATTATGGCCTATACTTGTGAAACCCATTTATTTTTGTGATTTTCCCATATTGTTGTACCTGCGTTTTTTTCAGCTAAAAACTGATTAATTTTGCTGCATTTTTGCTGTGTTTTTTTGCACTAATTGCTTTCTGTGGGTAAAAAAGATGCTGCAAAACTCTGAAAGAAGTGACATGCTGCAGTTTTTAAAGACACAGTAGTTTTCCAGTTCGGTCAGGAAAAAAAAACATGTGTGCATGAGATTTCTGAAATCTCATAGCTTTTGCTGGTACTGTAAAAATCAGCTTTTAAATTTGCATAAATAATGCAGCAAAAAAAAAAATGCTGGAAAAACACAGCTCGTGAGCATAGCCTAATGAAGATACAGATATAAGTGGAATGTGTGAACGCTGAACGTCTTGAACATCGTTTTTGAGTAGGTGTTGAGGTTGTAAATCAGAGGTTTAGCCACAAATACAAACATTATGCTTGGGCGGGTGCATGGCGCCATTCTTACAATAAATCAGATGTGAAAATAATGTTTTTGGGGTTATAATATATTTTTTATTTAATAATTCATGTTTAATTTTTGCATACGAGTCAATAGGTTTAGCAAAGTTTTAGCATGGTTTACCTATGATAATTTGCACTTTTCACAAAATAATAGGTAAAGTAAAAAAAAAAGAGATTTTATCATTTATAAAAAAAAACAAAAAACTAAAATAACCTACTAGTAACAAAATATGCAACAAAAATGGAATAAAATGAAAATCCACATTTTATATGCAAGTGTATGGGAGCCCTACAGCCACTTGCAATAACTACTCTCTTATCTGGAGATGAAATGTTAATATACTTTAATGCTCGTAAGCCTCAAGGTACTGCCACACTACACAATCCCGCTAGCGATCTCGTTAGCGTCGCATACTAATGAGATCGCTAGCGGGATTGTTTCTATATCGCTAGTAGCTACCTAACTTAGCGATGTCGTTAAGGACGCTATCGCAGTTAGCGATCTCCTTAACGACTTTAGCGGTACAAAAGTACCGCTAAATCGCTAAGAAAAGGTGCTACACTTAGCGATTATACTTACCCAGCGGGAGCGCCGGCGATAAAATAGGGTCCGGAACGATTCCAGCGACGAGCGAGATCACAGCAGGATCTCAGCAGGGAGCTCGTCGCTGGTAGATGCCGCACACACAACACATCGCTAACGGGATCGCTAAATAGTGACGTTTTTTAGCGATCCCGTTAGCGATGTTGTTTAGTGTGGCATACCCTTTAGTGAACCTTTCAGGATCTAGACCAGCTGTCTCCATAAGTTCACCATGTTTTGTAGTTGGAGCTAAGGTTTACAATGCACAATTGTATCAAATGTGCATAAATGAGTACTACCACCAGATGGCAGTATTGGCCTAAGAATCAAGAAATATTTCCTATCTGACCCCATGGCGAAATTCATTCTTCATGTGTACATAACAAGCATCATATCCTAAAACATCTGGCCCCTGAAAATAGATACAGTGAATTTCCATGACTAGTGAAAGTTTATGAGAAAAGTACATGGCTGTAAAAACTCAGAATTCTATATTAACCGCTCATATTACCCTTTTTAAAATGTTCATAATGTGTCAGATTTGCCTCTTCTTTTCCCATGATCATGTTATGGTGAGAACATGCATCTTAGTTCTTACTAGCTTGGCCTGTGCGAAATTTTCACACATTGGTCGTCGAGGGCGCAGGCAATTTCAGAAAAAGCAAGTTGGACAAATGTAAATGTATTTCATGAGATGATGAACACAGGTATTCATATATTTAAACATTACAGTCCAAAAAACCTCACAAATGGGTCACATTCCATGTGATAGCAATAGCAACAATACCCTCAAAGGATACAAGGAATGTATAAGTTATATCAATTTTTTTTTATTATTATTCAATATATACACATTTTACAAAAAACAAATAAAGGGTGTCAGTAGATCAAACCAGAAGACAGGCAGCTCTTGACACATAAATCACTCAATAATAATGTAAAAAGAGCTATGTGGTCATGATTACAGCAATTTATCCAATGATCACAATCAATTCATATGTCATGAAGGATATAGATGGCCAAATGCTGAAAAAATGTTAAAAAGCTTAAACCTTTTTCTCACAGCCTATATTGCCAATAAAAGACAAATCATGGAAAATATCCTAGGTCTGCCAAATGTATTCATAGCACTATATGCCACTATGACAATGCAAAATGCAGGAAGAAATGGACCACATATTAATCCTAATCTTGATACAAGAAGACTACAAATAAAGTGCAAATAGTGCTGGTTACCTGAGTGATGTGCTAGAAAGCTGCCACGAGCTCCCCGACGCGTGTTTCGGTGTACCTTTTCTTGCTGAAGGGGGCAAGTTTACCTTTCAAATGGTGTATCATTTGTGTGTGTGGGGCGAAGTAATCACCGAAAAAGCAGTGCATGTTTACATATGTGTTTGCATATGTGACTCCAATGTGCCTTAAATAGGCTGGACAAGCACTTGGGCAAGCTGGAAAGACCCCAAGGCAAATGTTTGGAGTTGTTTGTGATGTCTGTAAGCAGCTTTGTGGTAGTGTACTTTGGAGTAGCGTGCTGCCTCCTGCAGGTCATTTGACCTTTCAAATGGTGTATCATTTGTTTGTGTGGATGGAGTATGAACGGAGCAAATGTGCAATTCAATATGCAGTGCATGTTTACAAATGTGTTTGCATATGTGACTCACCTGCAGTGAAGTGTGCAATCCTCCAATGTGCCTGAAATAGGCTGGGCAAGCACTTGGGCAAGCTGGAAAGCCCCCAAGGCAAATGTTTGGATTTGTTCGTGATGTCTGTAAGCAGCTTTGTGGTAGTGTGCTTTGGGGTAGTGTGGTGCCACCTGCAGGTCATTTTTCCTTACTGCAGGTTTATGAAAATTAATGTTTAAACTGTATTTTGTGACCAAATTGTGGATGTGTGGTTTGTTTGGCTATTTTCTTGCTGAAGGAGGCAAGTTTACTTTTCAAATGGTGTATCATTTGTGTGTGTGGGTGCAGTATGAACGGAGATACAAAGTAATCACTGAAAAACAGTGTTTAGAAATAATAGAATAGATTCAGGTACTCAATATTTTCACATATGTGAAAAAGAAGGAATGATTATCATCAGTGTTTGGTCTTGGTGTCTGTTTTTAACATTAATGATTCATTTGTGATTTTATCGTTTGTTAAAAAAAAGAAAAATTTTGCAAAGCTTCTACTTATTGCAGTGTTAAAACTGGACAGCACACGGCCTGCGCTCTGATCGCCTCCATGTGCGTCTGGGATTTTCATGGAACCATAGACGTATATGAGTGACTGAGTGAGGACGTCTCCATGATTATATTGAGGGCATTCAGTCCGCAAAGAAACAGATGTGAACTGTACCATAGAATATATTGGGTGCATGTTTTAGGCGTGAAAGAAACTGATAGAACTATCAATCTACAGAGCATAACCTTGTATTCATTTTTTTTCTGTGCAAACTGGATGAACTTGATAAAAGCTCAGTACAGTTAGGCCGAACAAGTCTCCTTGTATGCCCATTGATGTGTACTGTTTTTTTCACATTAGCTTATGCATTATTAGTGATTGCCCTATAAGGGGATTCCTCTGGGAAAAAAAAACTAAAATGGTTATAGTAAAAGCCTGTGATTGCATGCCACCTAGTGGCAAATCACAAGTATTGCAATCCATTCTGATAGTACAGGCTAAGGCTAGTTTCACACATCCGTTTTTCCCCTTGCGGCGCCCCCGGCATTTTCCCGCAGCGCCGCATCTGAAAATCTGATGCGCCGCATGCGGCTTTTTTCGCATTGACATGCATTAGCGCCGCATGGCGCCGCATGTCAATGCGTTGCATGCGGTTTTGTCCGGATGCGTCGCAAATGTACATTGCGGCGTCCGGAAAAAACGCTGCATGTAACGTTTTTTTTTTTTGCCGGATGGTTTCTTATCTCTCCAAGCATCAGAAACCATCCGGCAAAAAACCGCATTTTGGGCGCCGGAAGTGTGAAAGCTTTTCACATGCGGCGCTGCGGTAAAATGCCGGGGGCGCCGTTTAGGCGCCCGCCGGATGTGTGAAAGAGGCCTAAGCTTGTTCTGTTTTTTTTTAAATTTTTGTAGACGTAATTGAACATCTGATACATATTGAGCTAATTTTACACATTAATTTCTAATCTGTCTTTTCTTACCTGATTCTATTTTAAGGCAGGGTTCACGTGATGCGGCTGAAGACACAGTAACATACAGTTCAATGCAGTAATCTCAAAGTGAAAGCAGGCAAAGGCATTTTAGTACCTGTGACTCCATTAAAGAGGACCTTTCACCAAGTTTTTCATGTTGAGCTGGACACATAATGTAATAGTGGCTTCAGAGCGGAATAAAACATTTTTGTCTTTATGGCCGCCTCTCTGTTGGGGAGATATTAGCAATTAAAGAATATATCATGTAATGATGAGTTGGGCTACATTCACACATCGATGTGACACTTCCGTGAGCTCTCTGTTTTTTTTTTCAGACTCATATGCACATCAGTTTTAAAAATGGATTCTTGTCTCCAGTCCATGAACATGTTCTATTCTCATCTGTTTTGTGGATCCGACTCAGCCATTAATGTCTATGAGGATCCGTGTGAGCCGCCCGCCAGGGCCGCGGGGACTCGGACCTGAGCCTATAGACTTCTATGGGGATGTCACGACAACGCAGCTCGGTCCGTTGCCCTGGGCGCTCACCCTTAATGTGGAATATTTACAGGGGAGTTGAATTTTGGTATGGGGATTCGTGACGCCACCTGTGGTACCTGGTCAGGGTGACCAGCGCTGCTGTGCAGATCCACTGAAGGGTTGGTGTGTACAGCTAGATGTTAGGCCTCCCACAGGTGAGGCTGAGTCCTTCAGGGCAGGTAGATGTGTAGGTATACAGGACGGAGGGGAACCAGGCAGGGTAGGTACAAGAAGGCGAACACACACACAAGTCACTTTGGTACCTTTACTGAAGATGTTGCAGGCACATCCCGGAGCGCTGTAGGGTGAAGGGTGCACATCCAGATTCTCCCACCGAGTAGGTATAGGGCCTCCTGTCTCCTATAATAAGTCTCTGACCTGCATGAAGCTAGGCCTGAGTTTGTCTCCGTCCTACGCCCGGCTGACCTTGTGGTAGGGCCTTCTCTTGAAGTACACAGTCCTGCTGGCAGTGCACTGCCTGACTCCGTCCTCCTGACCCAGTTACGTATCAGCTCTATAGGGCTCCTGAGACCTGTAGTCCTAAGGTTTCCGGTGTCTCCTACTGGGTCGTGAAGATCCCTGTAAGCTCGACCCGGCGTCCGGTATGTACTCATTGGGGTGAGCTGATTAGGCTCCTCCACCCCTTCTCCTACTTCTCTTTCCACTCGCCTTCGGCCTACTCGGGCCCTCACTCGAGTATACACACACTGGCTCTGTCTGAGCTGAGCTCTCCTCCTTGCTGCAGCCTGCAGCCTTCTCCAACCTGACTCAACTCACTTTCCTGGCTTCACTCTCCTTTTATATCACTATACAGCTCCCTCTAGTGGTCCTAGGGATGGGTGAAGGTGTGTGAATATATATTGAGACCTCTAGTGGTGAATTCCTTCTGCGCACCCTTCTGGGAGACATGAATCCAGACGCAGCTGGGCTCCACATGTGTAAAACAGATGACACACTGAGGACGTATACGGTGCTTCAGAGCTCCATATGTTTTTCATCCATTTTTCACTGATCCATTATTAAAGGGAACCTGTCATGTCAAAAAACGCTGTTAACCTTCAGCTATGGGGCTAATCTGCAGGCTAATATAGTTCTGAAGCCATATAGCTTGGCTACCAGGGAGGAAATAAACTTTACTCCTCCTAGCAGCCTCAGACTTTCAGTCACAGTGGCGCGGCCTGAGCGACTTCAGTCACTGGCTGGTGGATAGTGAGTGGCAGCTGTAATCGCGCCCCGGCACTGCTCAGCCGGCTGTCAGTCTGTGCAGAGGTGTGGTTATAGCCGTCACTCACTATCCACTGAGTGGTGACTGAAGCCTCTTCAGCTGTGCCTCTGTTTTGTTGTTGTTTTTTTTTTTTTCTGGCAATTTTATCCCTAAATTGGTTATGGACACACGTCCATAGACTATAATGGCCATTTGTTTTATCCATCAAAAGCACAGAGACAACATGCACATTTTTGGAATGTTGAAAAAAAAATTAAACTTTTTTTCACAAAAAATTTACTTCAGATCCATTTTTTTTTTATTTTGACAAGGGTAACAGAGAAAATGGACCGCAAAATTTGTTGTGTAATTTCTCCTGAGCATGCGGATATCCCATATGAGGGAGAAAACCACTGTTTGGCCGGCGTCACACTGGCGACAGAATCGGACGACTGCAATGCGATGAAAAATCGTATTGCAGTCTGCCCTATGTTAATCTATGGAACAGCTCCCAGTATCCGTTATTTTGTGGTCCGTTTTAAACGTCCGTGAGCAATCGCAGCATGCTGCGATTGTCACCGATTGTGGGTCGACAATCGCCAATGCAAGTCTATGGGAGCGATGAAAAATCTGATTACAAACGGACTGCATGTGTGACTTGCGATGAAATCGCATCGGTGTCCTTTAGAAAAGCCGGCAATTCATCCCCGGCTATACTGTAAAATCACACTGACAGCTTTAATAAAGACTAGAAAGAATAGATATACACACATAGAATACATATATATATATATATATATATATATAATTGTGACATGTATATATATATATATATTATATATATATTTATATTTCCTAGACTTCTACATACTGTAATAGCCGCTAATTCAATTGCCGGCTTCTGTGAAATCACAGAAGCCGACATGAAATGATACATTGTTTCCACACAGTTAACCATGTAATTTCCTGTATTTTGATATTTGTTTAGAACTTACAATTACATGAGTGTATTTGTGCTAAATTTCAGACATATAGGGGTTAATTAAAGGTGTAAATTCGTTGACAAAAAAATGCGTGGGCTCCCGCTGTATTTTCTCCACCAGACAGACAAAGCAAGCGAGTGGGGGCAGATAATAACAGCCTAGGGAGGGTACATTTTTTTGGTGCCCCCCCCTGGCTACTAACATCTGCCCCCAGACACCCCAGAAAGGGCAAATCTATAATTAGATTCGCCCTTTCTGGCACTTTGCCCGTCTATTCCCATTGCCCTGTAGCGGTGGCGAATGGGTTAATAAACTCACCTTAATGTCACCTTAGTATTGAAAGGTGACCTTAAGGCAGGTTAATAATTGAGAGCTGTCAATTAGACAACTATCAATTATTAATCCTATTGAAGTAAATAAAAAAACACACACACACTTTAAGAATAAATAATTTTAATGAAATAAAAACACATATTTTTGACCATCTTTTATTTAAGTCTTAATCCGTTCGAAGCCCTTGTTCTTCTAAAATAAATATAAAATAATAAAACAACATTATTCTTACCTATCTGGCAATCTGTCACGTCCCACGCTGTAATCCTTCACAAAGGGTTAACTAGCTTTGAGCCAAGCAGTGCAAGTAATCCTGCATGCTCAGCTCAAAGCTCCTGAATGAATAAGTTCCTCTCCTGGTGACAGGAGAGGATGTGTTTAATGAATGAAGCTTAATTGATTGTGTCCACTTTCCCTTTAGGTCAGGTCACTAAAGTTAAATTGCCAATAAATCAATTAAGCTCCATTCATGAATCACTTCCTCTACTTTCTGTGGTAGAGGAACTTATTCATTCAGGGGGTTACAGCTAGGAGACAGAATTATCTCTCTGCTTACTGTAACCTCTTAACCCTTTCTGATGGATTACAGCGTGGGACCTGACTGTACATCGGATTGGTAAGTATGATTTTGCTTTTTTATTTTATTTTTATTACAGGAAATGGTTTTAGCAGGAAAATAAAATATTGTCAAAAACTGTGTGATTAATTCATTAAAATTCTTTTTTATTAAACTGTGTGTGTTTGATTTTTCTTTCATACAATAGGATTAATAATTGATAGTTGTCTAATTGACAGCTCTCAATTATTAACCTGCCTTAAGGTCACCTTTCAATACTAAGGTGACATTAAGGTGAGTTTATTAACCCATTCGCCACCGCTACAGGGCAATGGGAATAGACGGGCAAAGTGCCAGAAAGGGCGAATCTAATTATAGATTTGCCCTTTCTGGGGTGTCTGAGGGCAGATGTTAGTAGCCAGGGGGGGCACCAAAAAAATGTACCCTCCCTAGGCTGTTATTATCTGCCCCACATCGCTTGCTTTGTCTGTCTGGTGGAGAAAATACAGCGGGAGCCCACGCATTTTTTTGTCAACGAATTTACACCTTTAATTAACCCCTACATGTCTGAAATTTAGTACAAATACACTCATGTAATTGTAAGTTCTAAACAAATCTCAAAATACAGGAAATGACATGGTTAACTGTGTGGAAACAATGTATCATTTCATGTCGGCTTCTGTGATTTCACAAAAGCCGGCAATTGAATTAGCGGCTATAACAGTATGTAGAAGTCTAGGAACTATAAATATATGTATATATACATGTCACAATGACATGTATATATATATATATATATGTGTTCTATGTGTATATATCTATTCTTTTTTTTGTGATTGAAATACTATTCTTTTGGATCCATTATATGTCAGTTTTGCAAGCCTGCGAGAAAATCTCGCAAGTCGGATGAAAATCGGATGTTACAAGGTACACACACATGCGACTAAATCGCATCTTTGAAGGAAAATCGGATGCCAGAAGGATGTGTGATGTTTGCATTTTGATCCGACAATCGACAGTCTAAAACGGACCGATTTTTTGTCGTTGTGTGTGACGCCGGCCTTTGGGCGCACAACAGGGCTCGGAAGGGAAGGAGCGCCATTTTACTTTTTGAATGCAAAATATGCTGGAACAATTGGTGGGTGCCATGTCGCGTTTGGAGAGCCCCTGATGTACCTAAACAGTGAAAATCCCCCCCAAAGTGACACCATTTTGGAAACTAGACCCCTCAAGTAACGGATCTAGATGTGTGGTGAGCACATTGAACCCTTGGGTGCTTCCCAGAAGTTTATAACGTTGAGCCCTGAAAATAAAAAAAGACATTTTCCCCACAAAGATGTTTTTAGCCCCAAATGTTGCATTTTCATAAGGGTAACAGGTGCAATTTCTCCTGAGTACGCCGATACATCATATATCAGGGAGAAAACTACTGTTTGGGCGCACGCACAGCCCGGAAGGGAAGGAGCGCCATTTGACTTTTTGAATGTAATTTAGATGTGTGGTGAGCACCTTGAGCCCCCATGTGCTTCACAGAAGTTTATAACGTTAAGCCGTGAAAATAAATGTTATTGCATTTTCATAAGGGTAGCAGGAAAACTTGCATCATACAATTTGTTGTGCAATTTCTCCTGAGTACGCTGATATCCCATATATGGGAAAATACTACTTTTGAGGCGCAGTGCAAAGCTCAGAAGGGAAGAGGCGCCATATTTGAGTTCAGATTTTGCTGGAATGGTTTGAGGGTGCCATGTCACACTGGCAGAGCCCCTGAGATGCCATAACAACAGAAACCCCCTATATGTGAACTAATTTTACAAACTACACTCCCCAATGAATTGATCTAGGGGTGCAGTGATCATATTGACACCACATGTGCCTCACAGAATTTTTTACCATTGAGTGGTGAAGAAAGAATAAATTACATTGTTACCACTAAAGTGTTGTTTTAGCCCCAAGTTTTTAATTTTTCTAAGGGCTAAGGCTACTTTCACACTTGCGTTTTTTTTGCGCTGCGCATCGAGCGCACATCAAACGCATGAAAAAAACGCGTGCAAACGCGTGTAATCGCTGCAATATTTTGCCAACGAATAGTGCGCATTGTTTTTGAAAAGCGCAGCGATTGTAAGCGATTCTATGCGATTTAAAGCGTTTTTGTCTGCGTTTGCGTTTTTTCTGTGCAAAACACATGATGAAAATCCTTGAAAAATTCTTTCAACAGAACCCACCAATGGGACACCAGTGGGCGTGTCTTATTGAAAATATAAATAGAGCCTGTTCACAGCCATTCTTCACATTCGCTTGCATTTGCCTTGGTGAACATGGATCAGCTTATGCAGACTTTCTTCTTCAACCTTGATGTGGACATGGATATGGCTCGGGCTTATGCCTTTGCTTGCCATGAACAAAGGAAGAGAGATAGACAGTGGAGACGGCAGCGTCGTCGTTTGTGGGTACATCCCATTGTAGAACTCCGGGAGAGCAGTGGAGCGTATCACACCCTCTACAGTGAGCTGCAGTCAAACCCGGAGAAATTTAACGACTACACCCGGATGTCACAACAATCCTTCATGGATTTACTTGCTCGGGTACAACAATTAATAAGGAGACAGGACACACAGCTCCGTCGGGCGATTCCTCCAGAGGAAAGACTCCTGGTGACTTTACGGTACGTATTATTGAGAAACCAATGCCTGCATAATTGTATTACCATATATACCATGTATGCCTTGTACTATTCCAAAGATGACATCATTCTTGTTCTGCCAGCTAGTAAACAAAGACCTGCAGAATTATTTTTATTTTCATTTTTTGGATTATTAATGTTTTACAAAAACATATACAATAATATTTTTTTTGTTCTTTCTCTAGTTTCCTTGCTACTGGAGAGAGCCTGTCTTCACTCCACTTCCAGTACAGGATTGGTATCTCCACGTTGTCAGAAATTGTTCTGGACACCTGCCGGGCATTGTGGACTGTTCTTTGTCCGGAATTTATGCCCCTGCCCACCACAGAAAAGTGGCTACAAATTGCTGACAAATTCTGGACAACCTGCAATTTCCCCAACTGTTTGGGAGCAGTTGATGGGAAACACATACGGATTATCAAACCCAAAAGAACAGGCTCGGAGTACTACAATTACAAGAAGTACTATTCTACAGTTCTTATGGCCATTGCGGATGCAGACTGTATGTTTGTTGCGGTGGACATTGGTGCATTTGGCCATGGGAATGACTCACAGGCGTTTAAGAACTCGGACATGGGACGGAGGTTGTATGAAAACCAGTTTAATTTCCCCATGCCACGGCCTCTTCCCCACACCGAAACTCCACCATTGTCATTTGTAATGGTTGGGGATGAGGCATTCCAGATGAGCCAACACCTGCTTAAACCCTACTCCAGCGGGACTTGGACCACAACAAAAGAATTTTCAATTACAGGCTGACCAGGGCAAGGAGAACTGTAGAGTGTGCCTTCGGTATACTGGTTTCCAGATGGCGCATTCTGGGCACAGCCATTCATCTGAAACTGGAAACAGTGGATGAAGTAGTGAAGGCCTGTGTGGTGCTTCATAACTTTGTGATGTCTAAAGAGCACCCAAACTTTGAACTTGATGATGCAGCTCCTAACCCATTGCCTGATTTCACTCAGCACCCTCTCAGGTCTTCTGTTGAAGTCAGCCAAATGAGAGACCAATTTGCGGCCTACTTCATGTCAGATGTAGGACGGGTGGATTGGCAAGATCAAATGGTGTAAAATAATGTTCTTGTCTGTATGTTAATACATTTTTTTTTTTAATGTAAATAAAATAACTCTGTTTATACCTGTACCACGTGCAGTCTGTTTTTAATTTTAAAAAAAATTATGAAATGGCCAGGTTTACCAGTGAATTCATGATGCATATTTTTGGGTGCATCATCAAATCATTTGTAATCCTGATTATGTAGTTAAATATACATGCACACAAGTTGTATGACCTTTATTATTTATCCACTTTTGCTTCCATTTTCAGTGACGGTGGAGATAACACAACAATTATTTGTGGCACTGTGAATTGATTTGTATTGCAGAGATAAAAGATTAGACATCTTGTTCTATACCAATGCCTGGTGGCATGCTGAAGTGGTGATGCCCCAAATAACGCATGTATCAGGCCTGGGCAGGTGAGTACACGAGTTATAAACAGCAGCATCGCTACAGTATGCTTCAAATTAATGCATACTGAAGCAACGCTGCTGGTTAAAACTCATGTCTGTTCACCTGCCCAGGTGTGATAGTAATGATCGAAGGTCAGGGTATTGTACATATATAGTGTATTTTCACCATCATTTCCTCTGTTTCTTCAACACACACTGAATAGAGGATGTGCTCAATTACAAGCTATATGTAGAATCCCTGGCCTTCTATCACCAAGTGAAATAATGTAAAAAACACACCACACTCATTTCAGTTTTTAGTATATATGGCAAGGTTAAATAGATATGCCTTGCACGGAACCCCATCCTCTATTCAGTCTGTTCAATATTAGCAGACTGACAGAGTGGTTGTGAACAAAAAAGGAATATATTTGTGTTTTGGAGTAAACATATCTCCATGAAGTACACAAACATGTGTCATTCGTGGAGTTATGTGTACTCCAAAACGCAAAGTGTACGGCGCAGTGTGTGTACGGCGAAGTGTGTAGGCGGCAAAATAAACACAAAGCAAACCAAAATTACTAAAAGAAGATTGGCACATTTATTTTCTACAACCGTAAAACAACATTTGAATTACCAATTTTATTTTTGGCTGACATTTCTACATATCACATTAAATAATTTTTTGGTTTACTCATAAAAATGAAAAATAGTCACACAAAGGTTTTGGATATCAGATTATTAAAATTTGGGTCAAACATGACCATGGTATCGTCACTGCCACAGAAATTGTATAGAAATGTGAGAAATTTTTATTGCTAATGACGTTTTGGTGGTGATTTTGAGACTCTGGGGGTGTGCAGAGATGAAGACCGGCTGGAAAGCGATGAAGGGGTTTGAGGGGAAGGGGAAACAAAAGTAGTAGGTGAAGGAAGCTGAGACATCAAATGAGAGTCACTTTCAGACACATTAGGAGGAGAGGGTGGATGCACCAACAAAGATTTTTTTTTTTTCTTCTTGGGGACTGGAGTACCTTGCGTGGACCGACTTCTCTGTGTCCGCCTTAAGCTGGTTGACTGTGGCCTTGACCTAAAAAAGACAGAATGTAGGTCACCGCTCTCATGCTCGCTGGTGGCAGTGGCGGTGGAAGTGTTGCCAGTGCTCGGAGTAACAGAAGGGTTGGCGGTGTTCCAAGGAGAAGTGGCTGCCCTTGAAATGCATGGTTGATGACTGGTGGCGGTACTCATAGCATCAGTGGCTGGTGTGTCCATAAATTGATGACGACTCATGGCGCTATTCATAGAAGGAGAAGTGGGTGCCCTTGAAATGCATGGTTGATGACTGGTGGCGGTACTCATAGGATCAGTGGCTGGTGTGTCCATAAATTGTTGACGACTCGTGGCGGTACTCATAGAAGGAGAAGTGGGTGCCCTTGAAATGGCTTTCTGACTGGTGACGGTACTCATTTGATCAGTGGGTGCTGTTCCAGAAAATTGTTGACTGGTAGCAGTACTAGTAGAAGGACAAGTTGGTATGTTGGCCCAAGCAGGTAGTGTGCTAGCTTGAGTCCATGACTGTGGACCAGTGTCAGTGGTGGTGTTGCTCCACACAGGAGCAGCGCTTGCCATGGTGGTGGCAACGGTGGACTGTCCAACAGTACTTGGACTTGTGGTGGTGTAGTGTTGACTTGGAATGCTGGTGGCCGTGCAGTGGTATGCAGCAGAAGTCGGTAGTGATGTGTGGCGAATCAGTGGTGGCACTGTTGGATATGCAACCACTGACTGCTGCGCGTACCGATTCTGCTGGATATACTGCATGTAAGCATTGTTGCAGGCCTGCATCACACCCAGCTGTTGCTCAGGAGTCAAGGTGTTCCGCCATGCCCCGTTCTATTTTACTAAAAAAATGGTGCGCTGGTCTGTTGAGGTCGGCCTCCAGGCGATCAAAACGCTGGTCGACAGCGTTGAAGCGGTGATCCATATGGGTAAAACCACGTTCCATCAGTGAAAAACCGCTTCCAACTCTGCCTCCAAGCGTCTTGATATTGCCTTGAAAGGACTCGCTCAAGTGAACAAACTCGGGCAAGACATTCCTCTCCATGGCCCTCTGCCGCTGGCGGGAAGTGCCCGCATAACCAGTGGCAGAGACCTGGGAGAGGGGAACACCTGATGGACCAGCTTCCTGGTCACCAGCTGTCCGTGTTGCTGACCTGCAAGTTGCTTCTTGGCTGTCGGATGGCTGGGACGTGTCCAAGGTCGTCCGAGGAAGGACCGCTTCAGGGACAGGCTGCATGGTGCTGCTCCAGGTGCTGTGGAAAGAAAAACAAAACATTACTATAATGCATGAACAAGAAGCATCAGCTGTAGAAAAGAAAAAATAAATTAAAAAATAACAAAAAAATTGAAAATCTAAAAACTTACGCTCTGCTGGCAAGGACCGGTCTCAGGAACGCCAACTCGCGATAGTAGCGATATTTCTTTTTGTGCCTTGCTGCAGAACCACTGCGAACCTGTCCCTCTGCTCGAACATCAGTGTTGAAGCGGTCTTTCATCGAGCGCCATCGTGTGCGTATTTTGTTCACTGTTTATAAAAAAAAAAAAAAAAATTAATACAATGCAGTATGTGCAAATTCACTCTCAACACACATAACTCAATATAAATGTCAAACTGTTAATGAAGCATTATAAAAAGCTTTAGAATCCACATGTCATTGACTGTTGAACCACATGACACTGTTATGTTTGCTGTTAGAATATATCAGGCAGCAAAAACAAACTTCACATGAGGAACAAGAGTGAGTGCAGCATAAAAACAAACACTAGAATGCAGAACTCATAGCAATAGCATACACAGGGCAGTCACTTTTGAACCTGAGGGCACTGTTGGGTTTGCTTGCAGAATATATCTGCAAGTAAACCCATCAGTAGACACAGGAACAAGAGTGAGTGCAGCATAAAAACAAACACTAGAATGCAGAACTCATAGCAATAGCATACACAGGGCAGTCACTTTTGAACCTGAGGGCACTGTTGGGTTTGCTTGCAGAATATATCTGCAAGTAAACCCATCAGTAGACACAGGAACAAGAGTGAGTGCAGCATAAAAACAAACACTAGAATGCAGAACTCATAGCAATAGCATACACAGGGCAGTCACTTTTGAACCTGAGGGCACTGTTGGGTTTGCTTGCAGAATATATCTGCAAGTAAACCCATCAGTAGACACAGGAACAAGAGTGAGTGCAGCATAAAAACAAACACTAGAATGCAGAACTCATAGCAATAGCATACACAGGGCAGTCACTTTTGAACCTGAGGGCACTGTTGGGTTTGCTTGCAGAATATATCTGCAAGTAAACCCATCAGTAGACACAGGAACAAGAGCGAGTGCAGCATAAAAACAAACACTAGAATGCAGAACTCATAGCAATAGCATACACAGGGCAGTCACTTTTGAACCTGAGGGCACTGTTGGGTTTGCTTGCAGAATATATCTGCAAGTAAACCCATCAGTAGACACAGGAACAAGAGTGAGTGCAGCATAAAAACAAACACTAGAATGCAGAACTCATAGCAATAGCATACACAGGGCAGTCACTTTTGAACCTGAGGGCACTGTTGGGTTTGCTTGCAGAATATATCTGCAAGTAAACCCATCAGTAGACACAGGAACAAGAGTGAGTGCAGCATAAAAACAAACACTAGAATGCAGAACTCATAGCAATAGCATACACAGGGCAGTCAGTGTTGAAGCAGAGGGCACTGTTGGGTTTACTGGCAGAATATATCTGCCAGTAAACCCATCAGTGGCCTCAGGAACAACACTGAGTGCAGCATAAAAACAAACACTAGAATGCAGAACACATTGCAATAGCATACACAGGGCAGTCAGTGTTGAAGCAGAGGGCACTGTTGGGTTTACTGGCAGAATATATCTGCAAGTAAACCCATCAGTAGACACAGGAACAAGAGTGCAATATTACAGAGAATGAAAATACTTACTAAACGCCTTTTTCAGGTTTGGAGAGGCGCTGTCCCAGCCATCCATCAACGCTGCGGCCACCTCGTTCCATAGCCGCCGGGTCACCACATTGTCCTTGTACTGGGTATTTCGGCTGTCCCACAACGGGACACGCTCCTGGACCTGGCAGATCAGGGCATCGTTGTCCACATACATGTCCTCGTCCCTTGTGGAACCTAGAAGAAACAAAAACAAAATTACAATCTTGTATATTTTAGACAAAGAAAAGAACAATAGGAGTAGAAAAGAAATAGACATTCAAAGGCTATATACTTACATTCCGTCTCGCCACCGGGACTTGACTCGGCTGCGACTGCTCCTGCTGAGACTCCTCAATGGCCGTGTCCGACGATGATGTCTGAAAAAGGAACCCAAATTTAAGCCATTTGTAGATTCAGCAGCAATACTTACCCAAAGGCAGGAAGATACTCACATCATGCTCTGCTTCGGCCAGTTCTTGCCGGGATGGGGAATATTCAGATCCAGAAGACATGCTGCAAAAAAAAAATAAAAAATACATGAACACATATTACATTATAAGGACAGTCTGTCATTTGGTTAAAGAATACTCACATTCTTGCCCTTTGGATCTGTCTTGATTCAAGAAGCAGTGTCTCCAGACAATGTTCAGCCTTGGTCCAAGATGGATCTTCAAGTGTTCAGCTACAGTCTCCAGGCAGTGTATGTAGCTTGTTGGTTGCTGGCCTTTTATAGGGATCCAGGCTGTATAATCTTCAGGTGTTATCAGCATGCAGTCTCCAGATAGTCTGAGGGGTCTGTGTGTCACTTCCTTTATCTATACTACTTTTATCTAGACTCCTCACAAACAATGTATCTTGTCTAGGGGGTCATTTGACAAGTGTCTAGACATGTTTACTAAAATATCGCATGCGCACACAATCGCTGACAAGCGCACAGCCATGCGCACACCAGCGTTCACATAGACTGCAATTATATTTTTATGCGCATAGCGTGCGCACACGTGCGCACGCGCATTTTTATAATGGTGTGCTGAAAAAAAAAATGCAACATGTAGCGTCTGGCGCGTCTGGGCGCACACCTGGAAAATGCGCTGCGCACGTAAAACGCTGATGAACGCGTGCAAGCGCAATACAATGCGCCCGCCATGTTAATGATAGGGGAAAATTGCGCATGCGAACAATAGCGCACGATGCGCAGCGCAAAAAAACGCAAGTGTGAAAGTAGCCTAACAGGAAATTTTTTTTACAACAAACTGAGGTCCAATGCCTTACATGTAATTGGGAAATTTTTTTTCAGGCACAATGGAAAGCTCTGAAGGCAAGGAGCGCCAGATTTTACCCTTATGGTTTGCAGGTGTCATGACCCACTGGGAGAGCACATGAGATGCCAGAACAGCAGAAACCCCATAAGTGACCCCATGGTGTTCACTAAAGGGATTAACTAGTGGGACAGTTTTATAAGTCAGGTCGTTCCGGACGTGGCTACACCAAATATGTGTACTTATTTTTTTTGTTCATACAAATATTTATTTATGGGTACAATATCTTTTGATGTTTTATTTTTAATTTTTATTTTTTTTTACATTTTTACAATTATTTTCAAACATTTTTACTTTTTTTTATTTGAACTCTTTTACTTTGTCCCTCTATGGGACTTACCTTTTTTGCAGGCTGATCGCTTGTATAGCATGGGACTGCAGCAGCATCCCTATGCTTTGCAAACCGTCAGCTCTGCACTGACAGAGGGAGTTGCTGATCATGCTCTGAGAATCAGAATCAGCTGACACACCGTGGCGATCAAGCGTGTATAGCCTGTGTGTGCACACAATCGCATAGACGTAATAATACGTTCTGCGTCAATAAGGCCCATTGCACAGGGACGTATTATTACTGACAATGTCGGAAAGGGGTTAATGTGGATGTGGTCATTGGTTGGATTGAACCAGAGCCCTAGTGCTGCTGCAAGGTAAAAATGTTACCACAGAGCCACTACTAATGGCGCATCATATGGTGTGTCCTTCTGATGCCCACAGTGTGCATAATGATGGATTGTGCAGTCTTCAGCACAAATGTGAAAAAGCCATGTTTGCACAGCATATCTCCTTATTCAAAAGACACATATGTCTTAGTTTTTGTTGGCATTTTGTCAGGAAAGTTACATGTACTATTACTTGTTGACTGTAAAAATCCAGCCATGTTCCATTCTCTTTCTTGTAGTGGAAGTGTAATCTATTAATTCAGAGGCTGCAGCCTTTTATCACCCACTCCATTTATTTCCTGCCTCAATTTTCGGATCCACTTGCAATCAAAGGTTGGGTTCAAAGCGCTATACTAAAACGCGGGCCAGTCACTGGCTCAATGTGCAATTCAGTGTGCTCGTCCACATAGCGGCAGTTTGCTTGTCTATAATTCAGACTAGAGCATGCGACGACTTTCTTCACATTGACCATAGGTACAGGCACACTGGTATATTGGATCAATGAGCTATCCTCCCTCATGAGAGATTTGCTTTGCAACTGATGTCCTCTCAGGGTCTCTTTTACTGCACATTATATATATATATATATATATATATATATATATATATTATATATATAGAGTAATGGCCGGAAGTGTTGCAGCCCTTGAAATTGTTCCAGAAAATGAAGTATATCTCCCAGAAAAGTACTGCAATTACACATGTTTGTTATACACATGTTTACTTCCTTGTGTGTATTGGAATAACACAGAAAAAAAAGCAGAGCAAAAAAAGGCAAATTGGATATTTTTTCACACAAAACTCCAAAAATGGGCCGGACCAAATTGTTGGCACCCTTAACTTAATCTTTGGTTGCACACCCTTTGAAATAAATAACTGCAATCAATTGCTTCCTATAACCATCAACAAGCTTCTTACATGTCTCAACTGGAATTTCAGACCACTATTCCTTTGCAACCTGCTCCAGGTCTCATATCTGAAGGGTGCCTTCTCCCATCAGCAATTTAAAGATCTCTCCACAGGTGCTTAATGGGATTTAGATCCCGACTCATTGCTGGCCACTTCAGGACTCTACAGTGCTTTGTTTCCATCTATTTCTGGGTGCTTCTTAAAGTATGTTTGGAGACATTGTCCTGCTGGAAGAGCCATGACCTAGGCTTTTTGACACTGGGCACAACACTGCAACTCAAAATCCGTTTGTAAACTTCAGATTTCATGATGCCTTGCACACAGTCAAGGCACCCAGTGCCAGAGGCAGCAATGCAACCCCAAAACACCTTTGAACCTCCACCATATTTGACTCTAGGTACTGCGTTCTTTTCTTTGTAGGACTCATTCCATTTTTGGTAAGCATTAGAATGATGTGCTTTACCAAAAAGCTCTATCTTGGTCTCATCTGTCCACAAGAGTCTGTTTAATAGTAATTTCTATTTCCACTGATTATTCAAAAAAAATCTAATGAGCTAATTGTTCCAATGTCAGATTTTTGCCTCTTTTTATTTAACTTCCAATGCCTATTTTTTTGGATTCTCCCTCCTATAAGGTGGTTGAGGGATCTTATATATTGATCTAAATAGATCTTTGTACTGCCCTTACACTTTTCTCATAACTGGCTTTTGGATGGTCCATCCATCTAATACCCTTTAAATGTTCACCCCGACTTCTCCTTATATGGATTTGTTTCCACAGGATTAAATAACTTTTCCATTTACCTTGTGGGAGTTATTTTTATGTTTTGTTACCTTGAACACCATACCGGATGTGATATGTGCGTTCCACCACTGTGCTCCACGGTATCGCGCGCTGGAAGTCACATAGCTATATTCAATGGACACGCCAGCGCCGGAAGTGACGCGTGCGTGTCATTGGTGCGTTCATCTTTATCTCCCCTGATGATCATCATCTGACTATTGAAACGTGTTGGGAGCAAATTTGGGTGTTACACTTTGATGGATCCTATCAGGTGTCCTATGGTGGGGTAATGTATGGACATGATTGTGAGCATCCCCCTCACTAACTAGACAATCAGGACCCTGCAATGTTCATTGGAACACAATTTGGTTTAACAGGAGCAACACTGGCTGAGATTGTTCCTTTTCATATATGTTGCTTATCATTTCTTTATATACCAGGGCATAGATCTAACTGTTATAGTATACCTGCAGTAGTTAACAGGCAGTGGTTCAGAAATAGATCCTGCTCTTCGGTCTTCATAAGGGTTTCAGGTTAAAGTTCTTACATGACTTTGTGCAATTATACCCATACCCATGATATATATATATATATATATATATATATATACAGTACAGACCAAAAGTTTGGACACACTTTCTCTTTCAAAGATTTTTCTGTATTTTCATGACTATGAAAATTGTAGAATCACACTGAAGGCATCAAAACTATGAATTAACACATGTGGAATTATACATTACACTTTACAAAAAAGTGTGAAACAACTGAAAATATGTCTTATATTCTAGGTTCTTCAAAGTAGCCACATTTTGCTTTGATTACTGCCTTGCACGCAGAAAAGGTGAACGGATGGACTCTACATGCCTCGTTCCCACCGTGAAGCATGGAGAAGGTGGTGTGATGGTGTGGGGATGCTTTGCTGGTGACACTGTTGGGGATTTATTCAAAATTGAAGCGGTGAGCGGTCCAGCTCACCCCAAACCATCTCAATTGGATTCAGGTCTGGTGACTGTGGAGGCCAGGTCATCTGGTGTAGCACCCCAACACTCTCCTTCTTGGTCAAATAGCCCTTACACAGCCTGGAGGTGTGTTTGGGGTCATTGTCCTGTTGAAAAATAAATGATGGTCCAACTAAACGCAAACCGGATGGAATAGCATGCCGCTGCAAGATGCTGTGGTAGCCGTGCTGGTTCACTATGCCTTCAATTTTGAATAAATATCAAAAAACTGACCGGCACATCCAAACTTAGATTCAGTGTGAACAGGTGCTAAACCTAGAGTCACCAACTCATATACATACAAGAAGAAAAGGTAGCACACTGTAGCGCTATAGCTTGCAAACACGAAATATGAAAAATATGAAAAATGAATTACATCATTACCTTAGAAATATGAAAAATTGAGAAGTCTTAGCGCATAAGATGGCCAAATTATGTGAGCCTGATAGCCACGTCAAGGCTCTTCTCGTATATCAGGTCCCTAACTAATGCCTATCCTCGCTTTAGAAAAGTCTGTCTGCATGGGAACCTATGAATCCTCTTTTCAGACTAAAATCTACATCTCTGTGGAGGGTGATGAACCTGCTGTAATTAAAAGGCCTGTGACCACCAGGTGGAGTGCTCAGGCAGAAGGTAAATGAATACATATCAAAAAACTGACCGGCACATCCAAACTTAGATTCAGTGTGAACAGGTGCTAAACCTAGAGTCATCAACTCATATACATACAAGAAGAAAAGGTAGCACACTGTAGCGCTGTAGCTTGCAAACACGAAATATGAAAAATATGAAAAATGAATTACATCATTACCTTAGAAATATGAAAAATTGAGAAGTCTTAGCGCATAAGATGGCCAAATTATGTGAGCCTGATAGCCACGTCAAGGCTCTTCTCGCATATCAGGTCCCTAACTAATGCCTATCCTCGCTTTAGAAAAGTCTGTCTGCATGGGAACCTATGAATCCTCTTTTCAGACTAAAATCTACATCTCTGTGGAGGGGTGATGAACCTGCTGTAATTAAAAGGCCTGTGACCACCAGGTGGAGTGCTCAGGCAGAAGGTAAATGAATACATATCAAAAAACTGACCGGCACATCCAAACTTAGATTCAGTGTGAACAGGTGCTAAACCTAGAGTCACCAACTCATATACATACAAGAAGAAAAGGTAGCACACTGTAGCGCTATAGCTTGCAAACACGAAATATGAAAAATATGAAAAATGAATTACATCATTACCTTAGAAATATGAAAAATTGAGAAGTCTTAGCGCATAAGATGGCCAAATTATGTGAGCCTGATAGCCACGTCAAGGCTCTTCTCGTATATCAGGTCCCTAACTAATGCCTATCCTCGCTTTAGAAAAGTCTGTCTGCATGGGAACCTATGAATCCTCTTTTCAGACTAAAATCTACATCTCTGTGGAGGGGTGATGAACCTGCTGTAATTAAAAGGCCTGTGACCACCAGGTGGAGTGCTCAGGCAGAAGGTAAATGAATACATATCAAAAAACTGACCGGCACATCCAAACTTAGATTCAGTGTGAACAGGTGCTAAACCTAGAGTCATCAACTCATATACATACAAGAAGAAAAGGTAGCACACTGTAGCGCTATAGCTTGCAAACACGAAATATGAAAAATATGAAAAATGAATTACATCATTACCTTAGAAATATGAAAAATTGAGAAGTCTTAGCGCATAAGATGGCCAAATTATGTGAGCCTGATAGCCACGTCAAGGCTCTTCTCGCATATCAGGTCCCTAACTAATGCCTATCCTCGCTTTAGAAAAGTCTGTCTGCATGGGAACCTATGAATCCTCTTTTCAGACTAAAATCTACATCTCTGTGGAGGGGTGATGAACCTGCTGTAATTAAAAGGCCTGTGACCACCAGGTGGAGTGCTCAGGCAGAAGGTAAATGAATACATATCAAAAAACTGACCGGCACATCCAAACTTAGATTCAGTGTGAACAGGTGCTAAACCTAGAGTCACCAACTCATATACATACAAGAAGAAAAGGTAGCACACTGTAGCGCTATAGCTTGCAAACACGAAATATGAAAAATATGAAAAATGAATTACATCATTACCTTAGAAATATGAAAAATTGAGAAGTCTTAGCGCATAAGATGGCCAAATTATGTGAGCCTGATAGCCACGTCAAGGCTCTTCTCGTATATCAGGTCCCTAACTAATGCCTATCCTCGCTTTAGAAAAGTCTGTCTGCATGGGAACCTATGAATCCTCTTTTCAGACTAAAATCTACATCTCTGTGGAGGGGTGATAAACCTGCTGTAATTAAAAGGCCTGTGACCACCAGGTGGAGTGCTCAGGCAGAAGGTAAATGAATACATATCAAAAAACTGACCGGCACATCCAAACTTAGATTCAGTGTGAACAGGTGCTAAACCTAGAGTCACCAACTCATATACATACAAGAAGAAAAGGTAGCACACTGTAGCGCTATAGCTTGCAAACACGAAATATGAAAAATATGAAAAATGAATTACATCATTACCTTAGAAATATGAAAAATTGAGAAGTCTTAGCGCATAAGATGGCCAAATTATGTGAGCCTGATAGCCACGTCAAGGCTCTTCTCGCATATCAGGTCCCTAACTAATGCCTATCCTCGCTTTAGAAAAGTCTGTCTGCATGGGAACCTATGAATCCTCTTTTCAGACTAAAATCTACATCTCTGTGGAGGGGTGATGAACCTGCTGTAATTAAAAGGCCTGTGACCACCAGGTGGAGTGCTCAGGCAGAAGGTAAATGAATACATATCAAAAAACTGACCGGCACATCCAAACTTAGATTCAGTGTGAACAGGTGCTAAACCTAGAGTCACCAACTCATATACATACAAGACGAAAAGGTAGCACACTGTAGCGCTATAGCTTGCAAACACGAAATATGAAAAATATGAAAAATGAATTACATCATTACCTTAGAAATATGAAAAATTGAGAAGTCTTAGCGCATAAGATGGCCAAATTATGTGAGCCTGATAGCCACGTCAAGGCTCTTCTCGTATATCAGGTCCCTAACTAATGCCTATCCTCGCTTTAGAAAAGTCTGTCTGCATGGGAACCTATGAATCCTCTTTTCAGACTAAAATCTACATCTCTGTGGAGGGGTGATGAACCTGCTGTAATTAAAAGGCCTGTGACCACCAGGTGGAGTTCTCAGGCAGAAGGTAAATGAATACATATCAAAAAACTGACCGGCACATCCAAACTTAGATTCAGTGTGAACAGGTGCTAAACCTAGAGTCACCAACTCATATACATACAAGAAGAAAAGGTAGCACACTGTAGCGCTATAGCTTGCAAACACGAAATATGAAAAATATGAAAAATGAATTACATCATTACCTTAGAAATATGAAAAATTGAGAAGTCTTAGCGCATAAGATGGCCAAATTATGTGAGTCTGATAGCCACGTCAAGGCTCTTCTCGTATATCACGTCCCTAACTAATGCCTATCCTCGCTTTAGAAAAGTCTGTCTGCATGGGAACCTATGAATCCTCTTTTCAGACTAAAATCTACATCTCTGTGGAGGGGTGATGAACCTGCTGTAATTAAAAGGCCTGTGACCACCAGGTGGAGTGCTCAGGCAGAAGGTAAATGAATACATATCAAAAAACTGACCGGCACATCCAAACTTAGATTCAGTGTGAACAGGTGCTAAATCTAGAGTCACCAACTCATATACATACAAGAAGAAAAGGTAGCACACTGTAGCGCTATAGCTTGCAAACACGAAATATGAAAAATATGAAAAATGAATTACATCATTACCTTAGAAATATGAAAAATTGAGAAGTCTTAGCGCATAAGATGGCCAAATTATGTGAGCCTGATAGCCACGTCAAGGCTCTTCTCGTATATCAGGTCCCTAACTAATGCCTATCCTCGCTTTAGAAAAGTCTGTCTGCATGGGAACCTATGAATCCTCTTTTCAGACTAAAATCTACATCTCTGTGGAGGGGTGATGAACCTGCTGTAATTAAAAGGCCTGTGACCACCAGGTGGAGTGCTCAGGCAGAAGGTAAATGAATACATATCAAAAAACTGACCGGCACATCCAAACTTAGATTCAGTGTGAACAGGTGCTAAACCTAGAGTCACCAACTCATATACATACAAGAAGAAAAGGTAGCACACTGTAGCGCTATAGCTTGCAAACACGAAATATGAAAAATATGAAAAATGAATTACATCATTACCTTAGAAATATGAAAAATTGAGAAGTCTTAGCGCATAAGATGGCCAAATTATGTGAGCCTGATAGCCACGTAAAGGCTCTTCTCGTATATCAGGTCCCTAACTAATGCCTATCCTCGCTTTAGAAAAGTCTGTCTGCATGGGAACCTATGAATCCTCTTTTCAGACTAAAATCTACATCTCTGTGGAGGGTGATGAACCTGCTGTAATTAAAAGGCCTGTGACCACCAGGTGGAGTGCTCAGGCAGAAGGTAAATGAATACATATCAAAAAACTGACCGGCACATCCAAACTTAGATTCAGTGTGAACAGGTGCTAAACCTAGAGTCACCAACTCATATACATACAAGAAGAAAAGGTAGCACACTGTAGCGCTATAGCTTGCAAACACGAAATATGAAAAATATGAAAAATGAATTACATCATTACCTTAGAAATCATATATTGGGATCATATATTACATCAGATAGGTATTACTCTATTCATAGTGGTAAATCAGATCCTGTCTATTATTGATGCCATGCGGGACCCTGGTGTTTAGTTGATAGATCCACCATGTTTCATGGCTTATCAGTTTTCTTTTAATATCGCCACCTCTGGCTGGAATTTTGACCTTTTCTATACCCGACACCTCAAAAGCGGACACATCCCCCCCATGACTATTAATAAAATGTTTTGAAATTGCTGAACTTTTATTAATGATTTTACTAGTGGCATCTGAGAGGTGACGTCTTATTCTGATTTTTAATGGTCCTCCTGTGCAGCCGACATACTGGAGGTCACACAAGGCGCATCGCACGGTGTACACCACATTACTTGTGTTGCAGTTTATATATGAATTAATCATATACTCTTTTTTTTATTTGCACATGAGGCAAAAGTTTTAGTATTTTTCATAAACTTGCAACAGGTGCAAACACTGTGGCCGCATTTGGATGACCCTTTAGTACTAAGCCAATTGTCTTTTTTATTATTATCACTAAGATAGAGGCTGGGGGACAGAATTTCTCCCAGAGTAGAGACTTTTTTAGCAATAAATTTCACAGGATTTATCAGGATTTTCTCCAGTTTTTTGTCCTGATATAGTATAGGTAATCATTTTTTAATGATGTTGGTAATATTTTTGAAATATGGGCTGTACATAGTTGTAAAAACCACGCCATCATTCTTATTACCCACATAATTAGATCTATATATATATAGGTGGTCCCTAAAAAAATGGTTTTGAACAATTTGTTGTAAAAATTGAGAAATCGCTGGTCAACTTTTAACCCTTATAACTTCGTAATAAAAAAATTTGTTTCCAAAATTGTGCTTATGTTAAGTAGACATGTGGGAAATGTTATTTAGTAACTATTTTGTGTTACATATTTCTCTGTTTTAAGGGAATAAAAATTAAAATTTTGAAGATTGCAAACTTTTCAATAATTTCGCCATATTTCCATTTTTTTTTATAAATAAACACAAGTTATATTGAAGAAATTTTACAACTATCATGAAGTACAATATGTCACGAGAAAACTTTCTCAGAATCGCGAAGATCCGTTGAAGCGTTCTAGAGTTATAGCCTCATAAAGAGACAGTGGTCAGAATTGTAAAAATTGGCCCGGTCTTTAATGTGCAAACCACCCTTGGGGGTTAAGGGGTTAAGTATTTAAAAATCATTCAATGTGATTTTTGGGTTTCAATTTTTAGATTGTCGCTCACATATGAAGTGTACCTACGATGAAAATTACAGACCTATCCATTCTTCGTAGGTGGGAAAACTTGCAAAATCGGCAGTGTATCAAATACTTATTTTCCCTACTGTAGATGCTGATTGCAATATGTTAGTGGTTGCTTGTGAATGTGATTACTATTGCAGATAACAAAGGCATCTAGTTTACCACACACGTTCCCCTGACATCAACCATTTCTTATGGTATTCATTATAGATTTAATGCTTTTCTTTAGTATGGTACATTTGATAGTAGTGAGGAATTGGTAATGTTTAGTAATGATGCATGTACAACGTAGCTCAGATTCTTACACTGAACAGACTCTGATTGTTCCATTGTACACTGAATCTGCCAGCTATAGAGCCATTAATAGTGGTGACCGGTGAATCCAAACATTGCTTTATTACAGCTTACAATGTCTCTCCTTTATGTCTGCTGATTCATTTTCACAATAAAAGGAAATCATCTCATTCACCTATACAGAAAGGCTGGAGTGGGTTATGGTATGTGGAAGACATAAAGTTTTAATATGCCACAATGACATTTTGCTTGTCTATTTTGTAAAGCCATCTAATGATTTATATAATTCAATGCGAATATACAGAATTGATATTGAAAGAAGCACTCCTCCTCCCATCAAAGTTTTCATCTTAATATATTGCAATCATCATATTATATAGGACTGTGTACTTATAATTGCTCATTTTGCCTTTCTACCCAGTTAATTCTCCTCTTTTCTGTGCTCTATGTAGAAACAGGAAGTCTCTTTTTTCTGCATGAGTCATCCCCCTATTCCATGCCTGACACAGCTGCTCCACTTGTCCCAGGCAGTTTTTGCAGTGACTGATAACTAGGGATGGGTGTTGTGAACACCTTTGATCTGGCTTCTGAGTTTGAGCTTCCTCTGGTGGTTGCTGCTGGTAAAGGAACTGGTCTGCCTGACAGAAGTCAATCACCTGAAGATGATTGGAGATCAGGTGTTACGGACTGGAGAGATTTAAGTGAACAGCCTTCCCTTAGTTGTTGCCGGTGATTTTGGGTTTCTTCCTGAGCCTTCTGGTAGTCTGCTTGCTCCCTGATTTGTCCTGCATCTTTCAGATAAGATATTTGTCTGTTTTACTCTGTGGCATTTTTGCTTTTCTCTGTTCTCTGCCTTGCTGGTGTGAGTTCAGCCGGGTTCCCTGCGGGGACCTGTGCTGGACTCTGTTTTCCTTTGCCACAGCTTATGTCAGTCTTTTCTGTATTTCTAGTCCCCAGTTATTTCAGTATCTGTTGTTTTGCGTCCAGTTCACACCAGAGTTATTATTATTATTATTTATTTCTATAGCACCATTGATTCCATACATGACAAGGGGTTACATGCAAATTACAGGTATCACAGTAAACAAACTAACAATGACAGACTGATACAGAGGGGAGAGGACTCTTCCCTTTCGGGCTTACATTCTACAGGACGGTGGGGAAGGAAACAGCAGGTTGGTGGGTCGCAGCAGTTCCGGTGTTGGTTGAGGCGATATCTCCGGTAGTGGTGAGGAGGTAGCAGGGTCATTGCAGGCTGTAAGCTTTCCTGAAGAGATGGGTTTTCAGGTTCCGTCTGAAGGATTCGACTGTGGTTGATAGTCGGACGTGTTGGGGCAAAGAATTCCAGAGGATGGGGGATATTCGGGAGAAGTCTTGGAGGCGGTTAGGTGAGGAGCGAATAAGTGTGGAGGAGAGAAGGAGGTCTTGGGAGGATCGGAGATTATGTGAGGGAAGATATCGGGAGATTAGTTCAGAGATATATGGAGGAGACAGGTTATAGATGGCCTTGTAGGTCAGTATTAGTAATTTGAACTGGATACGCTGAGGGAATGGGAGCCAGTGAAGAGATTTGCAGAGGGGAGAAGTGAAGGAGTAGTGAGGAAAGAGATGAATTAGTCGGGCAGCAGAGTTAAGGATGGACTGGAGAGGTGCGTGGGTGTTAGCAGGGAGGCCAGAGAAAAGGGTGTTGCAGTAGTCGAGGCGGGAGATGATGAGGGCGTGCACAATAATTTTAGTAGATTAAGGGTTGAGGAAAGGACGGATTCTTGAAATATTTTTGAGCTGAAGGCGACAGGAGGTAGAAAGAGCTTGGATGTGCGGTTTGAAGGACAGGGCAGAGTCAAGGGCTACTCCGAGGCAGCGGACTTCTGGTACGGGGGAAAACGTGATGTCGTTAATTGTGATAGATAGGTCAGGTAAGGAAGATCTGTGGGATGGGGGAAAGATGATGAGTTCAGATTTGTCCACATTGAGTTTGAGGAAGCTGGAGGAGAAGAAGGAGGATATGGCTGATAGACACTCAGGGATTCTGGACAGCAGAGAGGTGACGTCTGGGCCAGAGAGGTAGATCTGAGTGTCATCAGCATAAAGGTGGTACTGGAATCCGTGGGACTTTATGAGTTGCCCCAGGCCAAGTGTATAGATTGAGAAGAGTAGGGGTCCTAGAACAGAGCCTTGGGGGACTACAACAGAGAGAGAGTGGGACGAGGAGGTAGTGTGGGAGACGCTGAATGTGCGGTTGGAAAGGTATGAGGAGATCCAGGATAGGGCGAGGTCCTTGACGCCAAAGGAGGAGAGAATCTGTAGTAGAAGGCAGTGGTCAACTGTGTCAAAAGCAGAGGACAGGTCAAGAAGCAGGAGTATAGAGTATTGTCAGTTCGCTTTGGCTGTAAGTAGATCATTAGTGATTTTGGTCAGGGCTGTCTCAGTGGAGTGATGGTGCGGAAACCAGATTGTAGAGTGTCAAAGAGCAAGTTAGAAGAGAGGTGGTAGGAAAGCTCAGCGTGGACGTGCAGTTCCAGGAGTTTGGAAGCGAATGGGAGCAGCAATATTGGGCAATAGCTGGACATAGCGGTTGGGTCGAGGGTTGGCTTTTTAAGGATAGGCGTGATTGTGACATGCTTGAAAGCAGAAGGGAAGGTACCGGAAGTTAGTGACAGATTGAAGAGGTGGGTTAGGGATGGGATAATAGTGGTGGTGAGGTTTTTGGAGCAGGTGGGTTAGGATGGGGTCAAGTGCACAGGTTGTGAGGTGCGATTTACAGAGGAGACAATTAAGCTCCCCTTCGGTTATGTTGGAGAGGGAGGTTATGGGGTTAGGGCATTGGTCTGGTATACAAAGGGGTTGTGGTAGTTGAACAATGAAGACTTGCCTTGTTTAGTCGATCTTATTTTTGAAGTGTGTGGCAAAGTCCTCAGCAGAGATGAGGGAGGTAGGAGGGGGCAGTGGTGGGCGGAGGAGGGAGTTAAAAGTTTTCAATAACTGTTTGGGGTTGTAGGATAGGGAAGACACGAGGGTTGTGAAGTAGGCCTGTTTAGCAGAGGTGAGGGCAGATTTGAAAGAGAGTGTTGCTTGTTTGAATGCAGTGAAGTTGTCTTGCGAATTTGTTTTCTTCCAACGCCGCTCTGTAATCCTGGACACTTGCCGGAGCTTTTTAGTGGTGGAATTGTGCCAGGGTTGTTTGTTGGTACGTCGCACTCTGCCATGAACGAGAGGGGCGACCGTGTCAATAGCCGATGCGAGAGTGGCATTGTAGAAAGCAGTGGCACTGTCTGTGTCGTGGAGTGAGGATATGGATGCCAGTGGTAGAATAGAGTCAGAGAGTGTGTGGATGTCTAGGTGTGCAAGGTTTCTGCGGGGGTGCTCGTGTTGCTGGACATGGGTGACAGGAGAGGAGGACAGGGATGAGAAAGTGAGTAGATGGTGGTAGGATAGAGGGAGAGGGGAGGTGGTGAAATTAGATAGAGAGCAGAGGAGGGTGAAGACCAGGTCTAATGTATGTCCGTCCGTGTGGGTGGCTGAGGAGGACCACTGAGTAAGTCCAAAGGATGAAGTAAGGGACAGGAGTTTTGAGGCTGCTGACTGAAGGGTATTAGTGGGGATGTTGAAGTCACCCATGATGATGGGGGGATGTCAGTGGAGAGAAAGTGAAGAAGCCAGGTAGAGAATTGGTCGATGAAGGCAGTGGTCGGGCCTGGAGGTCGGTATATGATGGCCACTTAGAGGTTGGAGGGAGAGTAGATGTGGACAGAGTGGACTTCAAAAGAGGGGAGGATTAGGGAGGGAAGAGGTAGGATTGGGTTAAAGTTGCAGTTAGAGGAAAGGAAAAACCCACTTCTCCACCATGTCTGCTTCCAGGGCGAGGAGTGTGGGTGAATTGGAGGCCACCGTAACACAGCGCAGCAGGGGAGTCAGTGTCAGAGGGTGTCAGCCATGTTTCTGTGAGGGCAAGGAAAGCAAGATTGCGAGAGAGAAAGAGGTCATGAATCACATGAAGCTTATTGCAGATAGAGCGGGCATTCCAGAGTGCTCCAGAGAGAGGGAGCAGGGGGGGTGGGTGTCAATGGCATGGGTTTTACGTTGGAAAGATTGCGGTAGTTCTAATTAGATAGGGAGTGGTAGGAAGGAGTACTAATGGTGGGTATGAGCTGTGGAGGTCCAGGATTGGGAGATATGTCACCAGCAGTGAGGAGAAGCAGAGAAAGGGAGAGCAGGTGTGAGGAGAGAGGGCAGCTTGTTTTGTGTTTTATTAGGACAGATTTGAGGTTGAGGAGCAGGTCAGCAGAGGAGGTCAGGTGGGAGGAAGGAGGGAAGGGGAGATGATTACTTGGTTAGAGGGTGCGGGGGTTTGGGGATAGCGAAGGAGACAGAGTTCTGATTTAGTGGGGGAGAGGTCATGTGGCCTCAGTATTTTTGCATATCAGACGTGTTGGAATTTTTCTTAGGGTTTTTGCGGGATTGCAGACAGTATCCTTTCCTGTGCTGCTCTATCCAGACAGTTTGGGCCCCAGTATTTGCTCACTCTATTTTCTGCCTGTGTTTTGTACTTCATCTGTCTCACTGGCAATATATGTTTTGGGACTATCTATTTCTTTGGGGCTCTATTCCGGGGCAGTTTAGCTTTCCCCTTTCTCTCTTTAGGCTTAGTTAACTCTTTGGCTGTGTCGAGGCGTCTAGGGCATCGTAGGTACGTCCCAAGGCTAATTCTAGTTGTCTTGTCAGTTTAGGGGTCTGCAATCCGCTAAGTTACCAACCTCTCTGGGTGTCTGCTTGCCTAGCCTATTTCTCTGTTATCCTCCTCGGTTACCGAATCATAACAGATGGGCGAACCCGAACTGTTACAGTTCGGGTCCAGGGCCATTATAATTATACTTACCTGTCCAGCGACGCTTCCTCCCATCCCGCTGTCTCCCGGCCGCATCTGATTCCGGGGCTGCTCATTAACTGCCGGCAGTATTCACTGCACTCGGCAGTCTTCGGCTTTTTGCGGCAGTGTTCGGGCGGTGACTGCAATATATTAAGAGGATAAATGTTTTGATGGGAGGAGGAGTGCTTCTTTAAAAAGAATAGAAATTGTACCATGGAAAATAAGTTTAAAGATACATTCACACATATCAGAAAAAAGTACATAGCAAATTTTGCTGGGAATTCATGTTTTGCATATGGATTGTATTGCATACTTTCTGCAGATTCCACAATACTGTATGCATCACAATTGACATGCAACAGATTTTTTAAAAATTCATCCACTCTGTTACTGTAATAACTAGTGATGATCAAATAGTGAAATATTCGGATTCGGGAAAATGATCATGATTCATGAATAATTTTTGGATTCGGGAAAATCATCATGATTCATGAATAATTTCTAGTATCCATGTATTTGTACCGAGTAAGGCTAGTTTCCCACTAGCGTTGCACTGACCTGCGTTAGTCAGCGCACGGCCACAGCTAAGCTCCGCCCCGGCCGTGCCTCCTCCCGATCGCTCTGCCTATGGGTGCATGAAGCTGCATGCAACCTGCGCACCCTATCTTTAGTATTGGGTTTGCAGGCCGTACGCAGGTCGTGCGCTGCTATGCGTTTGCCGGCACATGCGTCCTTTTGACGGTGCGCCGACCTGCGCCCAACGCACCATGTTGCATTTTGGTGCGCTCGGCGGACCGTCAAAGATACGCTTGCACCAGCAAACGCATAGCTGCGCATGGCCTGCGTACCTAATGCTAAAGATAGGGTACGCAGGTCACATGCAGCGTCATGCGCCCATAAGCGGAGCGATCGGAAGGAGGCACGGCCGGGGTAGAGCTTAGCTGTGGCCGTGCGCTGACTAACGCAGGTCAGTGCAACGCTAGTGGGAAACTAGCCTTACGAATCCAATGCAAGTCAATAGGAAAGCCAAAAATATTTTTCTGCTGGACCCAACAAACAGCTCTGGGGGCATGCGAAAAAAGCTGAAATGGATGGGAAAGAGCTAAAAATAAATGGGAACAGCATAGAGAAGATGCCTGCTTGTCTTTCTAACTCACATAAGATATCTGGGAATAATGTTGTCAGACTATTGCGCCGGTTTTAGGGATTTATAATAAGACCTACCAAACTAAACCTACATTTGTTTAAAGGGAAAAATGCTAAGAAACATTTTTCCTTCATAATTGCATGTATACAATGCAAAATAAAAGAAAAAAAACAATTATACCTCCCATTTAGCATATGTTCACACGGAGCATTTTGGCTTTAGTTTTTTCTTTAACATTTGTGAGGGCTCTCACTCCTACATTTGGGAGGTCCCACTCTCATGCCAAATTGTTAGCTAGATAGTGGAATACATATTCCCCATCCCTTTACAATGCCATTTCAAACATGCCCATTTGAATTTTAGGCTTCGCCTGCCACCACCACCATGTCCACCTCCATGTCACTATGCGTCCCTCGCTTTTAATTTTCAGAAGGCCAGCAGGTGCTGTGAAACCTGTATTTTGTAAGATCCACAGTTCATTTTTTCCACCAGATACCAATGGAACCACTGTCATAGTGGGTGAAGCCGCTGTAAGTGAATATAATACAGGGGTTGGGGGAGCTGTATGATCAATGTTAGTAATTTGTATTCTACCAGACACCAAAAGGATTAGAATTAAATTCTGAATACAGTGTATGCAAGCGAGGGCCTGTATTGTGCACTGTCTGTCAGGCCTGAAACCTATGTCATGAACATGTACAAGCCTCATTTTACTTGGAAGCAGCCTTCTCAAGGGAAAGAGCCAGGAGTGCCATTGACCAATCTGCACAAGCCTACGCACTTCTTTTGGAAACTACCCAAGCAGGTAGAATTTATCTTTTGCATGGTTTTGAGCAACAATGGATTAATTACAGGATATGTCCCATAGAGTGCCAAGGTCTGTGGAGTGTATTACTCAGGTGACGGGTAATGCTACAGAGCTCAGGTAAAGGCATTAGCGTGGCAATGACCATGTTCAAATATGTGTATGGCTGGGGCCTGAATAGGTCTGTGGAGCGGATTAACCCAGTATCTTAGACGTGCTTAAAATGTGCAGAAACTGGCCAATACCACACCACCATTTTTTTGGAAGGACTCAAATTTAGAAAATGTAAGGGAAGCTGCAGTTTTATAAAGAGACATGAGTCTCATTTATGAGCCTGGAAAAGTCAGCAATGGTCTTTGTCCAGCATCGGACAATGTAAATTGCTAATGAATATGTATGCCCTATCTAACAATTTTGAATAGACATACAGTACAGACCAAAAGTTTGGACACACCTTCTCATTCAAAGATTTTTCTGTATT
>JARQOD010000007.1:21347174-21389254 GCA_033576555.1 Oophaga sylvatica
GGAGAGGTTCGCAGAATATCTGTCAGGGTCTGAAGTCTTAGTGCGCACCGACTACAACCTGTTGGCTCACCTGGAGAACGCAAAGTTGGGAGTCCTGGAACAATTTGTGTGGCCAGAATGGCAAAGGTTCGATAAAAAATTTCTTACAAAAGAGGAGCTGAGAATACTCATCCTGATGCCGCCCTGTCTAGGGAGAGACACGCTAAACCTGGGTGGAGTAGGGATGAAGATCTGGAAAATGAGATACCCAGGTTCCTAAGTCCCGCCAGGACGATGGTGGCTACGCTGGACCAGGTGCAAGCCTGACTCAGGAAGGCGTCTTGGGGCTAGCCCAGGATGATTTGGGTTCGGTTACAACAAGAAAATAGCGAGCTGAGACAGTGGATGACATCAAAGAGACTTCCCAGTGAAAAGAGAAGAAATGCTCTATCCCCCGAAATCCTACGGATTCTTCGACAGTGGGAGCGCCTCAGATGAAAAATGGATTGTTGTATCGAAAGTGCAGCTTCAAAGAGAGCTGGTGCTACGTGGCAAGTCTTAGTCCGGAAACACTGTTACCCGAGATAGCTACTGAGGCACATGAAAGAGGAGCACACTTTGGTCAGAGAAGACTTTTCAGTGGCTACAGCGATTTGCTTACATCCCTAGCTCAAGGCTGTAGTGGAAGAAGCCACCAGAGCAGAGGACTCCCATATAGACTATCGTAACATCCGCATCCCGGGAGCTGTTAATGATAGATTATATAACCATCGGGCCGGCCCACCAAGGGTATGAACATAGTTTAGTGATGATAGATCATTTCACGAAGTTTGCCGTCGTGACTCCAACCCAGTATTAAACTGCGGAATCACCTGCACATCCATCTTCAAATATTCATTCAAGTTTAGGCTGTCCGAAGCGAATCCATTCTGACCAGGGAGCCTGTTCTTAGGGAAAGTGATGGAAGAATAACATTGGATATATCAATTGAGAAGTCTCCGCACCACACCTTACCACCTCCAGGGGAATGGCGCCTGTGAAGGTTCAATATGACGTTAATCCAAATGTTAGGGACTCTGGATGAAGATCAGAAAACCCGGTGGCCTGAGTATGTCTCCGAATTAGTTTGGGTATACAACAATCGAGTACACCGAACCACTGGTTTTTACCCCTTAAACTCTCTTTTTCAGCCTGCAGGAAAAGGAATCACTGAGCTGGAGTTGGCTCCAGAGGAGGACTACAAGCGGACGGGGTGTCCACCTGGGTGCGTGAACATCGTCATTGCTTACAGACTTTGTATTGCTTGGTACAGACCAGGCTTTGATAGTTGGAACATGCGGAAAGCACTCACCGCAGGGAACAGGTCTTCGGGTCGGGGACTGTGTCTTAGTGCAGGAAAAACATCCTCGGGATAAACTGGAAAATTGATGGGAAAAGGACACGTACTGGGTGAAGCGACGAGTCAGCTCTGAAGGACCATATAACAAGTTTCAGCCTGAAGAAGGAGGAGGTTCCTCTACTGGATAGTTCACTGGAATATGCTTCGGCCCTGTCTGTCAAAAGATCCTGTTGTAATGTATGTGATACAGTTCATATAGCGTCTTGTGCTTGGGTGCGATGAAAATACTTGAGACACAGGTTGAAAAAGAAAGTCTTGTATTGCTTCATACAAATTGGCAAAAATAAACATACAGGTTGCAAACACAGAAGCAGGAGACACAGCAGGCCAAAGTAATCTAAGTTCATCAATAACTCTCCACAACAGATTCAGATCTTCTTCTATGTTACCGAAGTCCATGCAACCGTGAGGCTTTCAAGAGCAGAGTTCAGAGTCCACAAGAGCTCCAGAGTTTCTCAGTAGAAATGGCTGGAGTACAAAGTCCAAGGCTTCAGGAGTCAGAACACAGGTTCACTGCAGGCCAGATTCTGAAGCACTGATTGCTGAGGTGTGGCTGTTTAAGAAGCAAACGGAGAGAATCAGGGCGGGAACATGCAAGCTGGAAAACTCCATTTTAACTGAGGGCAAGATAGCTGCAGCAAACAGAAAGCAAAATGGCCGACGAACAAACTGAGTTTCAGAAACAGATATACAGAACCTTACATTACTCCCCCCTTAGGGGCAACCTCCGGATGACCTCAGACCAGGCTTGTGTGGGTACCTCTGATGAAACTGACGGAGCAAGCGAGGAGCATTAACGTTATTGACTGGCTCCCATGAGTTGTCCTCCACTGGGTAGCCCTGCCATTTGATCAGATATTGTAACTGATTTCTATACAACCTGGAATCTAAAATCCTTTCCACCACAAATTCTTCCTGACCATCGACTAGCACTGGGTCAGGGCAAGGAGAAGAACGTCCAGGAAACGTATTGGGTGTTGCAGCCTTTAGTAGGGATACATGAAAGACAGGGTGGATTCTCATAGTTCTGGGCAATTGAAGACGACAAGCAACGGCACTTATAATCTTACTGATTTTATAGGGTCCAATGTACTTATGTCCCAACTTAGATGATGGAATCCTTAACTTAAGATTTCTGGTTGACAGCCAGACCAGGTCTCCTACCTTAAAAAAATGGTGCAGGTTTACGAAATTTATCTGCTGCCTTCTTGTACCTTTCCTGAGCCGATTCCAGATTCTCCTTTAGAAGATCCATATTCTTCTGTAAAGTCGTGACTCTTTCAGCCACTGCTGGCAAAGGCGTCTCTATGGGAAATCGTGGTAGAATATTAGGATGATAACCTAAATTAGAGAAAAAAGGAGACTGTTTAGTGGAGGCACTCTGAGAGTTTGTTGTAAAGAACTCAGCCAATGGAAGTAGATCCACCCAATCATCCTGTAGGTGGCAGATAAAGCAGCGGAGATACTGCTCCAGGTTTGATTGGTTCGTTCGGTTTGTCCATTAGTCTGGGGATGAAAAGCAGAAGAAAGGTTTACTTTAATGTCCAATGCTGCACAGAAATTTTGCCAAAACCTAGAAGTGAATTGCACCCCTCGATCCGAAATAACCTCATCCGGTACTCCATGTAAGCGAAACACATCTTTAATCATCAAGTCTGATGTCTGTTTTGCAGTGGGTAAGCCGACACAAGGGATAAAATGAGCTGCCTTTGTTAAACGATCAACCACCACTAGAATAGTGTTCTTCCCTTGAGAGGTTGGTAATTCGACAATGAAGTCCATAGAAATGGATCCCCACGGGCGGGACGGGGTGGGAAGAGGCTGTAACAGACCAGTTGGTGAAGAGCGAGGTGTTTTGCATCTTGCACAAACCTCACATGAAGTGACATAATCCAAAACATCCTTCCTACAAGTGGGCCACCAAAAGAAACGAGAAAGAAATTCCTGTGTCTTTAGAATTCCTCTATGCCCGGCTATTTTGGAATCATGAATGAGTTGCAATACTCTCAATCTGACTGTTTCAGGTATATACAGACGTTGTCCCAGAATCCACACACCATTCTTAAAGACAAGACTTACGTCCCTTGGGGGTTGAGCCAAAAAAGAATCCGCATGGTATGCTTCCTTGATGTCTTTAATTAGGTCTTGATGATGAATCACTCCTAGGAATCTAGAATCAGGAAGAATAGTCTTAGGAGGAGTAATTGGACGTGTCTCTGCTGAGTAAATCCTAGAGAGTGCATCAGCCTTTCCATTGCGCGATCCTGGTCTATAAGAAATAATAAAATTAAATTGGTTTAAGAAAAGATTCCAGCGAGCCTGGCGAGGAGTCAGGCACTTAGCCGACCTGATAAACTCAAGATTACGATGATCTGTCAGAACGACTATTTGCTGTGCAGCTCCTTGCAGAAGGTGTCTCCATTCTTTGAAGGCGGCAATAATGGCCAACAACTCTCTATTGCCCACATCGTAGTTCTTCTCAGCCGAAGATAACTGCTGGGAAAAGAAGGCACAGGGATGCAAGACATTCTTCTCACCTGTTCTCTGAGAGAGTATAGCTCCCACGGCACAGTCTGAAGCATCCACCTCTATTATGAAGGCAAGCTCTGGGTTGGGATGTACTAGAATAGGTGCAGTGGTAAATTTATCTTTTAGACGGGAAAATGCTTCCTGGGCTTGGGGAGTCCAGGAGAACTTAGACTCTTTCCGGGTAAGTTGGGTGATAGGTGACACTACCTCAGAGAAATTTCTAATGAAACGTCTATAGAAGTTTGCAAACCCGATGAAGCGCTGTACCTCCTTCACATTTCTAGGACTTGGCCAATCATTGATGGCTTGGGTTTTACTTCCATCCATACTAATTCCTTGTGTAGACAGTACATACCCCAGAAATTGAATTTCGGTCTTATGGAATTCACACTTTTCAAGCTTGATGTAAAGATGATTTTGTCTTAGACGTTCCAAGACCATTCTCACATGTCCATGATGTTCCTCTGTGGAGTTAGAAAAAATTAAAATATCATCCAAATAAATTACCACGAATGTATCTAAGAGATCCCTGAAGATGTCATTCACCAAGTGTTGGAAAGTGGCTGGGGCGGTACTCAGACCAAAAGGCATAACCAGATATTCAAAGTGTCCATAGCGTGACCTGAATGCAGTCTTCCATTCATCCCCAGGTCTAATACGGACTAAGTTATAGGCCCCACGAAGATCTAGCTTAGAAAAAATTTTGGCATGTCGCACTCTCTCCAATAACTCAGGGATTAAAGGCAATGGATAACGGTTTCTAATAGTAACCTTATTAAGTTCCCTATAGTCTACGCATGGTCTCAGGGATCCATCTTTCTTCTTTACAAAGAATATGGGTGCCCCTGCAGGAGATGAAGAGGGGCGTATGAAGCCCTTGGCTAGATTTTCGTCTATGTACTCTTTTAAAGCCTTCAGCTCGGGCCCCGCCAGGGGGTAGATCTTACCAAAAGGTATCTCTGCTCCAGGCAATAATTCAATTGGACAATCATATGGACGGTGAGGAGGAAGCTGGTCAGCGTTCTTCTTGTCACATAAATCCACATAGTCCTGGTATTCAGCTGGTAATTCAGGGACTGACATGGTTCCTTTAGGAACAGAGCAAGCTGAAATTTTTTGACTCATCTGTTTCTCTGGAAAATGTAATTCCTTGGTCTCCCAGTTAATGGTAGGATTCTGAGCCTGCAGCCATGGTAGCCCTAGAATAATGGGAAAGTGGGGAGAAGAGATAAGCATAAAGGACAGTTTCTCTTGATGATCTTTACCCATAAGAACCTTTAAAGGCTCTGTTTCCTGATCCACTGGTCCAGAGGTCAGCAGGGAGCCATCCACAGTTTCCATCTGTACTGGAGCAGCCTTCTTCACTGAACGTATTCCCTGTTTTAGAGCAAAGGAGACATCCATAAAATTTCCACTTGCACCTGAATCGATCATAGCAGAGCTAGACACCCAGGCTGAGTCAACCCAGAGTTTGATGGAAAGGAAACAGTGAGAATTGTTTTTCTTACAACTCAGCTGGGACACTGCTGAGGAAACTTGAAAGATGGCAGCATTTACACAATCAACGTCCTCAGAGGTAACGGAGTTTAAGTCCGAGAAATCAAGGTCTGTTGCTGCAGCTCTCTCTGGAGCCTGAGGCTCGGACCTGACAGATCCCCTCTCGCAACACTCACAATGAATGAGTGCTGCAGTAGTCTTGCGAGCACGGCTGGGACAGTTAATAATAAAGTGCCCTGACTTACCACAATAAAAACATAGATTCTCCTTAAAACGATGTTCCTTGCGTGCATCACTAACCCGTCGTAGTAAAGAGTCTACTTGCATGGGTTCAGGTTCAGGTTCCCGTGTAATCCTATTCAGAGGTTCCTTAGCTGGAGAGGAAGGTAGGAAAAGATTAGTACGATTGCTTTCGAACCATCTCTCTTGCCTGCGTTCAGTTAAACGAGTATCAATACGGATGCAGTAGTTAATAAAGTCACCTAACGCAGTGGGAGGGTCGGCACGAGCAAGTTCATCCTTAATCAGTGGGGATAACCCCTTTCGAAAAATAGATTTTTTGGCGGAATTGTCCCATGTGGTATCAAGGGCCCATTTCCTGAAATCCAAGGCATATTCAGCTACCGAGTGCTTACCTTGGCGCAAAGCTAATATGGCTGCTTCAGCTGTTGCACCTCGATTGGGGTCATCAAACACCTGCCCCATGGCTGAAATAAAATCATCAAGGTGATCCAAACAATCATCCTCAGTCTCAATCAGAGGGTTTGCCCATATTAAAGCCTTGTTGGTAAGCAACATAATTATAGTAAGCACCTTAGATCGTTCAGTAGGAAATTGTGAAGCATGTGCAGAAAAAAAAAGATTACATTGATTAACAAATCCCCTGAATTTTTCACGTTCACCACCAAAACGAAAAGGAGGCAACTTGGGAATCCCAGAACTCGGGGCCACGGCAGGAGCCTGGACTCGCCCCTCCAGAACCTCAATCCTGGCTCGCAAATCCTGAGTAGTCTGTCCAACCACTTGCATATTGTGATTATTTAGGTCCTGAAGATTTGTAAAACGGGTCTTTATATTCTGCAACTCTGCAAGGATATTATCAGTCACTCCACAAAGTTCCTTCATGCGGGCCTCCATTTTCCAGATCTTTTAAGACAGGATACTGGAAGAAGAGGAGAAAAAAAAACAATAGTGTTCACCTGTGGCAACACTGAAGAAAGAAAAAAAAACTTTAAGGGAACTGCTCACCTGGAATGGTTGTGAGAAGTCACAACCACTATCATCACAGAAAGCTTTCAACCAGACATCTGATATCCAGAGTTTCAGCAGACAAAAGAGAAGAGAAAAAAAAAAAACAATAGTGTTTACCTGTGATAACTCTGCAGAAAAAAAAACTTAAGGGAATTGCTCACCTGGAATGGTTGTGAGAAGTCACAACCACTGTTATCACAGAGAGTACAACCGGACATCCGATATCCACAGCACAGCAGACAAGCCTTTCCAGACCCAGCAGACACTAACGTTTGGCTTCAGAATCTTGTAATGTATGTGATACAGTTCATATAGCGTCTTGTGCTTGGGTGCGATGAAAATACTTGAGACACAGGTTGAAAAAGAAAGTCTTGTATTGCTTCATACAAATTGGCAAAAATAAACATACAGGTTGCAAACACAGAAGCAGGAGACACAGCAGGCCAAAGTAATCTAAGTTCATCAATAACTCTCCACAACAGATTCAGATCTTCTTCTATGTTACCGCAAGTCCATGCAACCGTGAGGCTTTCAAGAGCAGAGTTCAGAGTCCACAAGAGCTCCAGAGTTTCTCAGTAGAAATGGCTGGAGTACAAAGTCCAAGGCTTCAGGAGTCAGAACACAGGTTCACTGCAGGCCAGATTCTGAAGCACTGATTGCTGAGGTGTGGCTGTTTAAGAAGCAAACGGAGAGAATCAGGGCGGGAACATGCAAGCTGGAAAACTCCATTTTAACTGAGGGCAAGATAGCTGCAGCAAACAGAAAGCAAAATGGCCGACGAACAAACTGAGTTTCAGAAACAGATATACAGAACCTTACACCTGTACAGGTAGAAAAACACCAGAGCCCCCTGAAGAGGTTCCTGTGGTAGCAGAGGAAGAAGAGAGTTTTGAACAACTTCCTAAGGATGGACAAGCAAGGCAGGAACCCAGAGCCTCAGAAGGAATTGCCATAGAATCAATAGACACATTACCGCTCTCTCCTGAGGAACCTGATTCTGCTACTCTAGGGGACTCCACTGCTCCTAATTTGCAATGCTCCAAGTGAACAACAGCCGGCAATCACCCCAACCATTATGACCAGGACCAGTTCATCTGACAGCAAACTGTTCAAAAGAAAAAGAAACAGCCACGCGTTTCACACAAATCGTCGCCCATGGAATGGCGAGCAAAAGGAGTGGGAGAGTGTAGGGAAATGGACTGGGCAAGTGATGCTCTTCCCATGTCGGGGCCGGAACTATCGGGGCAGTCACCATTGTTGCAGGGGGGAAAGACTTTCTGACTGGCATGGACCCTTGCATCTGACTGTGGGAAGCGGGTCAGATATAAAAGGGACTGCGTGCGCCAGAATGCTCTCTCTGGCGTTAAGACAGCGTGTGTGACAGGAGATCGTTGACTCCCTCCCTGCAGACGGACACCAGCTACCAGGCCCTAGCAGTACAGGTTCATCCCTCGCGCTTCCTGACCTTGCATTACCAGAGACTGTAATCGCTGTTGCCTCTGACTCCCGTAATTCTTACCGGTCCGTACCACTGTCTGTGGCCGGCGCTCCACGTGGGATTCGCCAGGCATTGCACGTTGATTCCGGTACTGAGAACGCGGGCTGTACTCCGGGACTGTGTATATCCACCGCAGTGCCTCACGCATCCTCTTGCGCGGCACCCCGTTCCAGGACCAAAGGACTACGCTTGCAGAGACCAAGACACATCGCCATTGTAAAAAGACAGTGCCTCACCTATCTTCAGGACCAATTCAGAGACTGCTCCAAATTCCTGTGGCGTCATCGAGGGATATTCCAGCCTCCTTCAACTGGGAACTGCAGACTGATAAGTTAACCTGTTATTTGCACTCCTATTTTCATGTTGTAATTGCATACTCTTGTTGCTTACATACTCTCTTAATCTCTCCCTGCGCGGAGTATTCAGTGTGGTCATATTCTTTATAAAGAGAAACCTGTTAACTCTTGCTCTGCCTCCTGCTCGTCACTGCATCCAACGTTCCTGCTCGTTATTTTATAAGATCACGATGCAAGGAGTGGCCACAGGTCTTTTGACCTGAACTCAGAGGCATATGTGAAGTCTTGTACAAAAATCCTCTGATACTGTTACGGGATTACCGCAATGGAGTGGAGCCAGAAGACCACAGCGTCTGGTTGCTCCTACCCCGACGCTGAGAATAAGCACTTCTCTGATTTATTAAACGTGTTTATTTCTTCCAGAACGGGGGTTAATCAGCCATGTTGGAAATTCCTGTGTTCAGCTGTGCTTGGTCAGCCACTCCTTTTCCCTGTAAAATCTGGGCTCTATTACCTAGTCTTCATCAGCATTAGCTCTTGCTGCATGACAAAAGGAGGGAGAGACGTTGGTATGAGGAGTGCTGGAGGAGTTATTAGCAACTGTTGTTTGGTTTGTATGCTTGATAATCCCTTATCCTTCCCTGTTTTGCTTTCTTCCTCTTCCTGCACACCCTGGTGGATTCCTCTGTTATATGCAAGTGAATATTTTGTGTGGAGTTTTCAGTTTACCCTTGTCTTTGTTGCCCTGTTTGTCGATTTGGTGTACTGCGGTGCACAGTAGCGCCCTCTCTTCCCTGAGTGGGGAAAGGGGACAGATGAAGGGCTAACTTAGGAGATAAGGCAAGGGCGGAGGCCCCAGTGTCTTTGCCATCTGAAGTATCCCGGGGAACAGGGTGAGCTATGGTGCCCCCTAGCGTTAGGGCCAGGAAAGGAGCCCCTGGTACCAGGTCACTTGACAGCTGTGTCGTGACAGATACATAATATTATATGTCCCCTCACTTGTTAGAACTAAACCAAAAACCAAATGGCATAGTACGATCAATCAAATATCAGCCCAAAAAGACAAAAAATAGAGGGATAAGGCAGCAAATATACATATGTAATATTTTTATTTTTAGCGTTGGCTCAGCAGTTAGCAATCCTGGGTTCAAATCTCTCCAAAGTCAACAACTGTGTGAGTTTGCTCTGAGTCCTCCAGTTTTCTCCCACAGGAAATATATACTGACAGAGAATTTAGATTGTGAGTCCTAATGGGGACAGTGCTGGTAATGTATGTAAATCACTCTGGAATTAATGGCATTATATAAGGGAGTAAAATAAATGATAAAAAATCAAAAATCAATGGATAAATTTTGTGAAAGGAAACCAGACTAAAATGTCATGTATAAGAAGGAGGACTAATGTAATACAGTAGTCCATATAAAAGAAGTCCCATAATAACAAAACTGCTCATAGTAAATGCTTGATACACCTTACAGCAACAGCATTAAAGCCATACATCTTGAAAGAATTATATTAAAATCAACTGGTGATTCTGTCCACAATAAGTCCTAGAATTGCCTGAAGCAAACAAATGAAAAAAGTAAAGAAAGAGAATCTGTTGCGCTAAAAACTCAATAAGATACTCCAAAGTTAGTTCAGTACAGTCTCCGATACAAAAGTGACAAACTGCATTGATAAACTATACTGCTATCAGCAATTGTCAGCAAGGACAATACCAACTGCAAAGTTGCTGTTTACTAACCACTCAACTAACAACTGCTACAGACCTGTAAATTGTTTTATTTATTGATGTGTCATATTATGATATATTATTTGTTTGTTGAAAATGTAAAGCTATATTCTTTATTGAGTTTTTAGCGCAACAGATTATTTACTTTTGCAGCTTCTTTTACAGTTCTTTCACACAAATCTGTATCTCTCTTTTTGCTGCTTCATCCTCAGATTACTTTGTGGGGCGCTCTTGTATTTATTCTTATAAATGCAAAAAGTAAATATTTAGGATGGAAATACCGAGGTGGATGGCGCTCAAGTGGTAGTGAATGTGATGAATCAAAATAATATCTATGTGGAGGCTTTTTTTCTCCGGCTTCTTCCTGGAATTCCAGGAGAGTAGTGGGTGTTTGGCAGTAACTGCTTTAGGAGCATGTGCATGTCCTTTTAACTTAAACACAATTATTTTTTGTTTAAAGGTTCTTTTTTTTCTACAGCTACAAGGCTGCCCTATGGGAGACAGCTTTTCTCCTTGGTTCGCAAATATTTTTATGAGGTGGTGGGAGAAGTATATATACAATTCAACCAACCCTTTTATGCTTGAGATCCATAGGTACTGATTTGTGATGAGCAAACGTGCTTGGATAACGTGGTATCCGAGCATCTTGGGTGTGCTCGGATAATATATTTGAGTAATTGAAAAAAGGGTAACCAGCTCATCTGAAGCAGCTTGTGGTGTGTGGAAGCACGGAACTCACGCAGTCTCACGTGCAAACAATAGGAAAGGGAAGTAATGTTCCAGCTTCCAATTTGATCCAAAATGTATTGTTTAAAATATGATGAAAAAGGTCATGATAAAACAGTTCACATGAATGCTAGTAGCAGCAACGCGTTTCGAACACAAGATACATGTCCTTTATCATGAAGAACAGAGGACTGCCGGATTGAATCCTGAGGCATGACAATGTGTCTACAGAAAATGTATAGTTGGGAACAGTATTCTCAATGCTGACAGTACACAACATAAGCACATAATACACAATTTAACTAAGTGGAGTATGACAGGGCCAAACGCATCTGCAGAAAAAATCACACATCTGAATTTGAATATCAACGTATTGATCATAGACTGCAATCTACAGGATACAAAAAACAGGTTCTTAATCCCTTCACAAGATATTACGTATATGTACATTATATGTCATCTCACTGCCTTTCATGTGGCCCCGCACGCCGAGCCCACACATGATGACTGATTAAATCAGCCAACATGTGCCTTTATCAGCTGTGGCTGTTAACCTTAATTTCTGACAGTGGCATTTAGCAATTATTGGCAGGAGAATCACATTGCCAGGACATTTTTGCTATATAGTGCACATGGTAAATAAAAAACTCAAACAATTGTGAAATTGCACTTTTTTATGCAATTTCAATGCCCTTAGATTTTTTTTCCTGTTTTCCAGTACACTATGTGGCAGAATGAATGGTATCTTTCAAAAGTACAACTTGTCTCACAAAAACAAACCCTTATACGGATATGTGGCCGGAAAACAAAATAGTTATAGCTCTTGGAAGAAAAGGAGGAAAAAATTAAAACCAAAAGTAACGCTAACAGCAAAACTATGGAATTATATCTGTGTAACCCTAGCAGTTGTATCACCAACAAGGCACTCTCATCTAAAGGGAAATTCATAACTAATCATAGCCAGAATTATTATGAAATAGTTACCATAATGAAAAAATACCTGCCTATTATATACACAGAAGACGATGTGACCAAGGCATAGGAGCCTGAATGCGCCTCTATAGCATGTAGATGTTCTGTTTCTCGTTTATGCCTCTGACACGATTGTGGTAACGGGTTACTTTATTGTGTGCAGGTTCTGTCAGCCACCATTACATGAATGCTTCCTGTCTCCTGCTCCTACCAACGAGTCCCTCCTTTCTATCCTCTGAATACATCCAGGTAGTGAGACCCCTAGAGGCGGCTCAGCATATAACATATTGCTACATCCTTTGTCTTTTAACTGAAGAAATAACTAAGCTAATATAACTAACATACATGTGAACATTTCAATATTCAAGATATTGGTAACATAAACATAACTGGCAAGCATCATGCTATTAAGATACTTTAAAATACTTGGTTGTATATATAGTCCTTGAGGTGTGCTGGCTTTGTGATCATTCTGCCCGATCTAGTAACATACGATGCGTTACTGCCACTATTCGGTGGTTCTCTCGATTCGGGCGTTACCGCATCTGGTATTGCCTGTCTCCGACCAGAATCTCCTCTCTGAACCTGGGCCATCCCTGTAGCCACTCTGCTTAGACTTGCTGTTTCCTCATCTTGGATATGAGGATACTGTTCATATGACCATGTATCAGATCCTTCTTGCGTTTTCCTCAGATATCTCCGATTTCTCCTTAGTTTTCTTCCCTCCTCTGTCACAATTTCGTAGGATCTAGGTCCTAGTTTCTGGAGCACCTTTGCTTTTCTCCATTGTTTGTCATATTTGCTCGGCTGCATCCTGATGTTGTCATTTTGTCTCAGTTCTGGTAGATCTTTTGCCGACTGATTATAATAGAACGCTTGTCTATCCTGATTTTTCTTTAGTTTTGACCTCATTCCCCTCACCAGATTTGGCTTCAGAAGACGACTAGCTGTTGGTATGAGTGTCCTTGTCCGTTTACTCAGAAGCCTCTGTGCTGGGCTGCTGTCTAGACCTTGGGAAGGTGTGTTTCTGTGGTCCAGTATAGATAGATATACATCTGTCCCTGCCTGTTTCGCTCTCTTAATCAACTTCTTTGCTGTTTTCACCGCTGATTCCGCTTTGCCATTGCTTTGAGGATATCCAGGAGATGATGTATTGTGTTAAAATTCCCATAACTTGCTGAACTCCTTGAACTCTTCTGACCTAAATTGAGCGGCATTATCAGTAAAAACAATCTCTGGAATCCCATATCTGGCAAAATGAGCCTTGAGTTTTTTAATAACTGTTCTTGCTCTTGTATCCTTCAAATGGTCCACTTCCCAAAAGTTAGAAAAATAGTCCACAGTTACCAGGTATTCTCTTTCTTCCAATGTGAACAAATCTATTCCTATTTTGACCATGGTCTATTTGGAACGGCATGCGGTTGCAATGGCTCTTTCGGTTGTTTATCCCGCCGGATGCACATATCTCACATTGTGCTATGTAACTTTTTATGTGATCATTCATACCCGGCCAATAAACTGATTCTCTTGCTCGCCGCAAACATCCTTCAATGCCCAAGTGGGACGAGTGTAATTTCTGTAGTATGTCTCTTCTCAGAGTCTCCGGTATCACTGCCCTTTCTCCCTTTATGATGATTCCTTGGTGTACTGACAGTTCATCTCGTATATGGAAGAATGGAGCAACTTCCTTTGGAGCATGCTGCTTATATTTTGGCCAGCCCTGCAGGATCACAGTTTTTAATATCTGTAGTGTTTTATCTTTTTCTGTGAAGGTCTGTATTTGTTTCAGTTTATCTTCAGATACTGCAAGATAATCACACATATTGATGTTGTCCATTTCTTGTCCTTTATCCTCTGAGTTGGGTAAGTACGCTCTGCTTAGAGTATCTGCAATCAACAAGTCTTTTCCTGGACAATATCCAATTTCATAATCATATTTTTGAAGTCGCAGAAGCATGCGCTGCAGTCTCTTTGGTGCATTTAGTAGTGTTTTTTTTGTAATGCTCTCCAACGGTTTGTGATCTGACTGTACTGTTACCTGTCGACCGTATGTGTACTGATGAAACCTTTCCATTCCAAACACCACAGCTAGTAACTCCTTTTCGATTTGGGCATATCCTTGCTCTGTCGGTGTTAGCGCTTTGCTTGCAAATGTGATTGGTTGCCGCTCTTGCATTAATGTGGCACCTAGGCCTTTTTCTGACGCATCACATTGGACTACCACCTCTAACTGTGGATCAAAATATTTTAAGGTTGCTGTGTCTGCAATGGCTGTCTTTACTGATTGGAAAGCCGTCTCCTGTGCTTCTGTCCATTCCCACAACACATCTTTGTGAGTTAGCTGTCTCATTGGCTCACACATGTCTGATAGATTCTTGCAAAACTTGGACAGATAATTCACCATGCCCAAAAATCGTTGTACTCCACACACATCAGTTGGGGTAGGCATCTCTTGTATCGTCTTCACCTTTTCCGGATCCACTTTCACTCCATTTGAGGTTAGCAGATGTCCTATATATGGCACTTCCGTCATTTTCAGTTTCAACTTTTCCAAGTTCAACTTTATCCTTTTTTCTCTACACCTATCTAAAAATCGTAGCATCCTTGTATCGTGATTCTTTATTGCAGATTGCATATCGTCACCTTCTCCCACTATTAATATATCATCTGCTATCATCTTTACCCCTGGGAGTCCTTCCAAAGCTTGCATCAACTTCTGCTGAAATATTTCTGGAGCTGGTGTCAGTCCCATGGGCATTCTCAGCCATTTACGGCGACCAAATGGAGAAGAAAACGTTGTCAATAAACTGGATTCTTCATCCAGTTCCACATGCCAAAATCCATTTTTTACGTCACAAACTGAAAATATTTTTGCCTTTGATAAATCTGGTAGCACATCCTCTATTGTAGGCATCGGATAGTGATTCCTTTTGAGAGCTTTGTTGAGTGGTTTGGGATCGATACAAATTCTTAGTTTTCCTGATGGTTTCTGCACTATGACCAAACTACTTATCCAGTCTGTGTGTCATGTATAGTGTACAGTTCCTATAGCGTCTTGTGCTTGGGTGCGAGGAAAACACAGGAGACATAGGTTGAAATGAAATGACTTGTATTACTTCATACAAGCATGCTGAAAAGTTCACACAGTTTGCAGGAACAGCGACAGGAGACACAGCAGGCAGAGTAACTTCAAGCACTACAATAAATCTCCAAAGCAGGTTCAGGATCTCTTCTCTGTACCGTAATTCCTCTGCAAACATGGATTCACCAAACAGCAGGTTTCCAGAGTCCAAAAGTGTTCCAAGGTTCCTCAGTAGGGAATAGCTGGAGTACAAGTCCAAGGTTTCAGGAGTCAGGTCACAGACTGACTGAGGCTTGATTCAGGAGCACTGATTGTTCAGCTGAGGCTGCTTAACCCCTTAATGACCAAGCCATTTTGTAGGTTAAAGACCAGGCCAATTTTTACAATTCTGACCACTGTCTCTTTATGAGGTTATAACTCTGGAACGCTTCTACGGATCTTGGCGATTCTGAGATTGTTTTCTCGTGACATATTGTACTTCATGATAGTGGTAAAATTTCTTCAATATAACTTGCGTTTTTTTATGAAAAAAATGGAAATATGGCAAAAATTTTGAAAATTTTGCAATTTTCAAACTTTTCATTTTTATGCCATTAAATCAGAGAGATATGTCACAAAAATTAGTTAATAAATAACATTTCCCACATGTCTACTTTACATCAGCACAATTTTGGAACCAAAATTTTTTTTTGTTACGAAGTTATAAGTGTTAAAAGTTGACCAGCAATTTCTCATTTTTCCAACAAAATTTACAAAACCATTTTTTTAGGGACCACCTCACATTTGAAGTGAATTTGAGGGGTCAATATGACAGAAAATACCCAAAAGTGACACCATTCTAAAAACTGCACCCCTCAACGTGTTCAAAGCCACATTCAAGAAGTTTATTAACCCTTTAGGTACTTCACAAGAATTGAAGCAATGTGGAAGGAAAAAATGAACATTTAACTTTTTTTCCCAAAATTTTTCTTTCGACACAATTTTTTTAAATTTTGTCAAGGGTATCAGGAGAAAATGAACCACAATATTTGTTGTACAATTTCTCCAGAGTACACCGATATACCATGTGTGGGGGTAAACCACTATTTGGGCGCATGGCAGAGCTCGGAATGGAAGCAGCGCCATTTGACTTTTTTGGCTGGAATTGAGATTGGACGCCATGTCGCATTTGGAGAGTCCCTGTGTGCCTAAACAGTGGAAACCCCCCACAAGTGACCCCATTTTGGAAACTGGACCCCTCAAGGAACTCATCTAAATGTGTTGTGAGAGCTTTTAACCCCCAAGGGCTTCACAGAAGGTTATAACGTAGAGCAGTAAAATTAAAAAATCATATTTTTTCCACAAAAATGATCTTTTCATCCCAATTATTATTTTCCAAAGGATAAAAGGACCCCAAAAGTTATTGGGCAATTAGTCCTGAGTACGCTGATACCCCATATGTGGGGGTAAACCACTATTTGGGCGCATGGCAGAGCTCGGAAGGGAAGCAGCGCCATTTGACTTTTGGCTGGAATTGAGATTGGACGCCATGTCGCATTTGGAGAGTCCCTGTGTGCCTAAACAGTGGAAACCCCCCACAAGTGACCCCATTTTGGAAACTAGACCCCCCAAGGAACTTATCTAAATGTGTTGTGAGAGCTTTTAACCCCCAAGCGCTTCACAGAAGGTTATAACTAGAGCTGTAAATTAAAAAATCATATTTTTTTCCACAAAAATGATCTTTTCATCCCAATTTTTATTTTCCAAAGGATAAAAGGACCCCAAAATTTATTGTGCAATTAGTCCTGAGTACGCTGATACCCCATAGGTGGGGGTAAACCACTATTTGGGCGCATAGCAGAGCTCGGAAGGGAAGCAGCGCCATTTGACTTTTTTGGCTGGAATTGAGATTGGATGCCATTTAGCATTTGGAGAGTCCCTGTGTGCCTAAACAGTGGAAACCCCCCACAAGTGACCCCATTTTGGAAACTAGACCCCCCAAGGAACTTATCTAGATGTGTGGTGAGAGCTTTGAACCCCAAGGGCTTCACAGAAGGTTATAACGTAGAGCAGTAAAATTAAAAAATCATATCTTTTCCACAAAAATGATCTTTCCACCCCCAATTGTTATTTTCCAAAGGGTAACAGGACCCCAAAAGTTATTGTGCAATTTGTCCTGAGTACGCTGATACCCCATATGTGGGGGGAAACCACTATTTTGACGCATGGCAGAGCTCGAAAGGGAAGCAGCGCCTTTTTCAAATGCAGACTTTGATGGAATGGTCTGTGGGTGTCATGTCACGTTTGGATAGCCCCTGATGTGCCTAAACAGTAGAAACCCCCCACAAGTGACTCCATTTTGGAAACTAGACCCCCCAAGGAACTTTTCTAGATGTGTGGTGAGCACTTTGAACCCCCAAGTGCTTCACAGAAGTTTATAACGTAGAGCCGTGAAAATAAAAAAATCATATTTTTTTCCACAAAAATAATCTTTTTGCCCCAAATTTTTATTTTTATAATGGTAACAGGAGAAATAGGACCCCAAAAGCTATTGTGCAATTTGTCCTGAGTACGCAGATATCCCATATGTGGGGGGGAACCACTATTTTGACGCATGGCAGAGCTCGAAAGGGAAGTAGCGCCGTTTTTAAATGCAGACTTTGATGGAATGGTCTGCGGGTGTCATGTCGCGCTTGGAGAGCCCCTGATGTGCCTAAACAGTAGAAACCCCCCACAAATGACCCCATTTTGCAAACTAGACCCCCAAGGAACTTATCTAGATGTGTGGTCAGCACTTTGAACCCCCAAGGGCTTCACAGAAGTTTATAACGTAGAGCCGTGAAAATAAAAAAAATCATATTTTTTTCCACAAAAATGACCTTTTTGCCCCCAAATTTTTATTTTTATAAGGGTAACAGGAGAAATAGGACCCCAAAAGCTATTGTGCATTTTGTCCTGAGTACGCTGATACCCCATATGCGGGGGGAACCACTGTGATCACCTTACTGCGATCTTTGGGAGGCACAATGAACAAATCTACCAAAGGTGAAGAATTGGTTTTCTTTTTTACGCCGTTCCTCGTGCGATATTAGTGATTAGGCGACTTTATTCCTCGGATCGGTGCGATTACAGCGATACCAGATTTACACCCTTTTTTCATGTTTAGCTTCTGTCACACACTAAAAGATGCTTTTTTTTGGAATAATTTTTTGTAAGAATTTTTTGCATCGCCGTATTTTGAGAGCTATAATTTTTCCATATTTCGGCCGACAGAGTTATCTGTGGGCTTATTTTTTGCGGGACAAGCTGACGTATTTATTGGTACCATATTCGGGCACATAACGTTTTTTGATCGCTTCCTATTCCGATTTTTGTGGAAGCAGAATGAACAAAAACCAGCAATTCAGGAATTGTTTTTTTTTTAATTTTTTTCCCCCGTTCCGCGTGTGGTAAAATTGATAAAGCAGCTTTATTCTTCGGGTCACTACGGTTACGGCGATTCCTCATTTATATATTTTTTTTATGTTTTGGCGTTTTTTACACAATAAAGAATTTTATAGAAAAAATAATTATTTTTGCATCAGTTTATTCCGCGAGCTATAACTTTTTATTTTTTCGCTGATGATGCTGTATAGCGGCTTGTTTTTTGCAGGACAAGATGACGTTTTCAGTGGTACCATGATTATTTATATCTGACTTTTTGATCGCGTGTTATTGCACTTTTTCCAAGCGGTATAATGATACCGCTTGGAAAAAGTATAATTTACTACTTTTTTGTGTTTTTTTTTTACGGCTTTCACTGAAGGGGTTAACTAGGGTTATGCTTTTATAGATGGGATTTTTACGGACATGGCGATACCTAACATGTGTATTTTTTGTTTTTTATTTTTTTTATTACATAAAAATGTGTATTTTTTAGGGGATTTTTTTTAAATTATTTTTTAATATTTTTTTTACAATTTTTTTAAAAAATGATTTTTTTCAACTTGTCCCTTTATGGGACTTTCACTTTTTTTACTTTTGATTGCAGTTACAATGCATTGCAATGCTCTGGCATTGCAATGCATTGCAACTATAGTGGAAGCTGCTGTGACATGATCACAGCAGCTTCCCGTAGCTAGATGACCCGGAGGTTGTCATGACAACCCCTGGGTCATCAAGGCAGAGATCAGGCCCTGCGATTACATCACTGGGACGCTGATCTGAGGCAGAGGGAGCACCCGACCCTCTGCCTCCCCCCCTGAGCTCTGCAATCGCGCTGGATCGCAGCAGTCAGGGGGTTAACAGCCAGGGGCAGTGGGGGCTCCGCTCCTGGCTGTCAGTGCAGGAAGCCTGGCCACTGCAGCGCCGGCTCCTGCACTGATCGCGCTGGGGAAGCTGAAATTTCAGCTTCTCCTGCGCGATCGCTGCTGTGTTTGGTCAGTCAGATTGACTGACCAACCACAGCGCTGTGAGTGCGGGGACCGACGGCAAAGGTCCCCGCACCGCTTGCCGTGCCTGTCAGCTGTCTGTGACAGCTGTCGGCACTGATTTACCACAGCGTGTTTACACGCTGTGGTAGATCAAAGCCATGACGTGCAGAGTCCGTCCTGGTGCCGAACTGGCACCTTGTCATGACGGACTCTGCACGTCATTGGACATTAAGGGGTTAAGAAGCAAGAGGGAAGAATCAGGGCGGGAACATGAAAACTGGAAACTCCATATTAACTGAGGGCAAGAGCTGCAGAAAGACAGAAAGCAAAATGGCCGACGGAAAACTGAGTTTCAAGGAACATGTCAACAGAGACAAAGAACCTTACATTACTCCCCCCTTAGGGACAACCTCCGGATGACCTCAGACCAGGCTTGTCAGGGTACCTCTGATGAAACTGGCGGAGCAGGCGAGGAGCATTTACATTATTGACTGGTTCCCATGAGTTGTCCTCCACTGGGTAGCCCTGCCATTTAATCAAATATTGCAACTGATTTCTGTACAACCTGGAATCTAGAATCCTTTCCACCATAAATTCTTCCTGACCATCGACCAGCACTGGGTCAGGGCAAGGAGAAGAATGTCCAGGAAACGTATTGGGTGTTGCAGCCTTTAGTAGGGATACATGAAAGACAGGGTGGATTCTCATAGTTCTGGGCAGTTGAAGACGACAAGCAACAGCACTTATAATCTTATTGATCTTATAAGGTCCAATGTACTTATGTCCCAATTTAGACGATGGAATCTTTAATTTAAGATTTCTGGTTGACAGCCAGACCAAATCTCCTACCTTGAAAGCTGGTGCAGGTTTACGAAATTTATCTGCTGCTTTCTTGTACCTTTCCTGAGCCAATTCTAGATTTTCCTTTAGAAGATCCATATTCTTTTGTAAAGAAGTGATTCTTTCAGCCACTGCCGGCAAGGGCGTATCTATGGGAAATCGAGGAAGAATGTTAGGATGATAACCTAGATTGGAGTAAAAAGGAGACTGCTTAGTGGAGGCGCTCTGAGAGTTGTTATAAGAGAACTCAGCCAGTGGAAGTAGATCCACCCAATCATCCTGTAGGTGGCAGATAAAACAGCGGAGATACTGCTCCAGGGTCTGATTGGTTCGTTCTGTCTGTCCATTAGTCTGGGGATGAAAAGCAGAAGAAAGGTTTACTTTAATGTCCAATGCTGCACAGAAATTTTGCCAAAACCTTGAAGTGAATTGCACCCCTCGATCCGAAATGACCTCATCCGGTACTCCATGTAAGCGAAACACATTTTTAATCATCAAGTCTGATGTCTGTTTTGCAGTGGGTAAGCCGACACAAGGGATAAAATGAGCTGCCTTTGTTAGACGGTCAACCACCACTAGAATGGTGTTCTTCCCTTGAGAGGTTGGTAACTCCACAATGAAGTCCATAGAAATGGATCCCCACGGGCGGGACGGGGTGGGAAGAGGTTGCAACAGACCAGTTGGTGAGGAGCGAGGTGTTTTGCATCTTGCACAGACTTCACATGAAGTGACATAGTTTAAGACTAGTGTTGAGCATTCCGATACCGCAAGTATCGGGTATCGGCCGATATTCGCTGTATCGGAATTCCGATACTTAGTTCCGATATTTTTCATATATCGTATACCGGAATCGGAAGTTCCCATAATTCTTTGAGAGGCAATGTGATTTTAGTCAGCCAATGAGGAATCTTATGAAGTGTGGGCACATCCTGTAATGCTGCGGTCATCTTAACTAATGGCATGGCTGTGATTGGCTGCTGAAATGATGTCAGAATGCTCCATTTTAGCGTCACTGTGCTGTGAACTCAGTTAGGGACAGAACGCTGCTGTGCTGACTCTGAGGGACAGTTAGACATTGCGATTTTGTGTACTCTACTGTGCTTTAGGCAGGCTAGTTTACCAACCACTGTGTAAAGCTTCCTTTTGCCAGTGTTGTTTTAACAGCTCTGTGCAAGGTGTCTGTGAGAGTGCAGGTGACGCTGCAGTTTGCTCTGCATCCACCGCTGTTTGTAGGCATCTGCACGTGTCACTCACTGACTCTTTTTTTTATTTGATTTTGTGGAATTGGTGCAGCTCCATTATATTTAAAAAAAATCTAATCTATTAGTGTGACGCGCTTCCATCCGTATACAATACATTGGTTGCAAACACTATAGAAGTAGACAAAGGGGCCTTTCACAGCTACTGAACAGTTGTGTTTCAGTGTTCACTGTAGTCTGTGAGCTTTTCATTTTTTGAGTGCAGATCACGCTCCATTTAGTTCTTCAACTACTGCTGGTTGTAGTCTGCTGAGCGTGTGTCACTGCCTCATCCTTCACATTTTTCTCTAATTGGTGCTGCTCCATTATATTTTAAAAAAATCTAATCTATTAGTGTGACGCGCTTCCATCCGTATACAATACATTGGTTGCAAACACTATAGAAGTAGACAAAGGGGCCTTTCACAGCTACTGAACAATTGTGTTTCAGTGTTCACTGTAGTCTGTGAGCTTTTCATTTTTTGAGTGCAGATCACGCTCCAGTTAGTTCTTCAACCACTGCTGGTTGTAGTCTGCTGAGCGTGTGTCACTGCCTCATCCTTCACTAATTGGTGCTGCTCCATTATATTTGAAAAAAATCTAATCTATTAGTGTGACGCGCTTCCATCCGTATACAATACATTGGTTGCAAACACTATAGAAGTAGACAAAGGGGCCTTTCACAGCTACTGAACAGTTGTGTTTCAGTGTTCACTGTAGTCTGTGAGCTTTTCATTTTTTGAGTGCAGATCACGCTCCAGTTAGTTCTTCAACCACTGCTGGTTGTAGTCTGCTGAGCGTGTGTCACTGCCTCATCCTTCACTAATTGGTGCTGCTCCATTATATTTGAAAAAAATCTAATCTATTAGTGTGACGCGCTTCCATCCGTATACAATACATTGGTTGCAAACACTATAGAAGTAGACAAAGGGGCCTTTCACAGCTACTGAACAGTTGTGTTTCAGTGTTCACTGTAGTCTGTGAGCTTTTCATTTTTTGAGTGCAGATCACGCTCCAGTTAGTTCTTCAACCACTGCTGGTTGTAGTCTGCTGAGCGTGTGTCACTGCCTCATCCTTCACTAATTGGTGCTGCTCCATTATATTTAAAAAAAATCTAATCTATTAGTGTGACGCGCTTCCATCCGTATACAATACATTGGTTGCAAACACTATAGAAGTAGACAAAGGGGCCTTTCACAGCTACTGAACAGTTGTGTTTCAGTGTTCACTGTAGTCTGTGAGGAATAACCACACTTAGGCCTTATAACTTTTCTGACTTTCTTTATCAATCTACCAAGATGAAGAAGGCAGGGAGTAAGGCACGTGGTCGTGGCCGTGGAGTTGCAGCAGGGAGAGGACGTGGGGATTCTGTGCCTGCTGCTGCCGCACCCAGTGACACAGCATCCACCAGTTTTCCCCTTGAGCGTTCCTTTATGCGCACTTTTGTAGGAGCTCAGCGTACCCCCCTGCTGCGGGAAGAACAAATTGAAGCCGTTGTTGGTTGGATGGCAGCCAATGCATCGACTTCAATTGCTTCCACCTCCTCTCAGGACCACAGCACTGTTGAACAACCATCTGTCTCTTCACCGCCTGCCAAATTGCCCAGGCAGTCAGAGAGTTCTGAACTGGAGCCAGCTGAGTCTCTGCTTCTGTTCTCAGAATCTGTTGGCTTGGAAACAGGGGCCCAGCCAAGCAGCATTCTGGAATGTGAAGGAGAGGCAGTGTGCAGTGATGCGCAACAGCTGTGTCTCTCTGAATCTGAAGAGGCGGGTGAGCCAGTGCCGATGGTCAGCACACCGCAGAACGCATCTGATGATGATGAGACTCAGGTGCCATTTTCTGTTGAGCAAGGTGCTGGCCAGACCACCCAACAGCAGCAGGTGTTGGAAGAGGGTAGTGGAGATGATGAGGTCCAAGACCCAACATGGCGTGAGGAACAGGAAGGTGGTGGTAGCAGCTCTGAGGAAGAGATTGCCCCAACGGTCCAAACAGTAGGGAGAGGTAGGCTGCAGACTCGGTTGCCTGTACCCTCCAGTTTGGCACCCGTTCGTAGCAGTTCTCTTCCAACAGTAAAAACGGGCGCTCCCAGGACTTGTACTGCGTGGTCCTTTTTTGACACACTTGCAGATGATATTTGCTATGTCAAATGCAAGCTGTGTAATCAAAAAGTTAAAAGAGGTAAAAATACCAGTAACCTCAATACCACAAATATGTGGAAACATGTACGGACAAAGCACGTAGCTGAGTTACAAAGACACACTGGAGATGTAGGCCAACCTACAGCAGCAACTACATCTTCAGCTCGTGTTGGAGCCTCTTCCTCCAGCTCACACACAGCTGGTTCGGCTTCCTCACAGGATCGCCATGGAAGAACCTCTGTAACTGTTGTCCAGAGACCCAGTGTTATTCCACCCACAGCTGCAAGTTCCCTGTCATCCTCACACTCCCAGGCGACAAAACAGCCATCGGTAGCACAGGCATGGGATAAAAGACGGCCATACTCGGCAAACCATCCACGAGCACAGGCTCTGAATGCTGGCATTGCAAAACTCCTGTCCCTTGAAATGCTGTCATTCAGGCTGGTGGAGACTGACACTTTCCGTAACTTTATGGCATTGGCAGTCCCACAATACAATGTGCCCAGCCGATTTTATTTCAGCAGGCAAGCCGTCCCTGGTCTGCAAAAGCATGTCGAGGGAAAAATTAAACATGCGCTACTAAACGCCGTCAGTAGCAAGGTCCACCTGACCACCGATGCGTGGACCAGTACCCATGGCCAGGGACGATACCTTTCCCTCACTGCCCATTGGGTCAATGTTGTGGAGCCGGGTACAGATCTTGAGAGTGGCGCTGTACGTGTTCTGCCAACTCCAAGGATTGCAGGAATCAAGTCTGTCCACATTGACTCCTCCTCCTACTCCAGTTCCTCAGAATCATCGCTGCAGGAGCCGTCACGGTCTACCTCCACATGGACCCGTGAACGCTTACCTGATGCGACCGATATGAGCACAGCGGTGGCCAAACGTCAACAGGCCGTCCTGAAATTAATTTACATGGGGAATCGAAGCCACACAGCGCAGGAGCTCTGGAATGCCATCAAGCAGGAGAGCGACGTGTGGTTTTTGCCAGCGAATCTCCAGCCAGGCTTGGGAGTGTGTGACAATGGCCGAAATCTGGTGGCAGCTCTGGCCCTTGGCAATCTCACTCACATACCATGTCTGGCACATGTGCTCAACTTGGTCGTGCAGAGTTTTTTGAGGGACTATCCGGATCTTGATGCACTGCTGCACAAGGTCCGCCTAGAGTGCGCTCACTTGCGACGTTCCAGCATGGCCAGATCGCGCATTGCAGCTCTGCAACGCAGATTTCGCCTTCCTGAACATCGCATCATATGTGACGTACCCACCAGGTGGAATTCCACGTTACATATGTTGGAGCGGTTGTGTGAGCAGCAGCCAGCAGTAATGGAGTATCAGCTGCATCAGGCGCAATCAACTCGCAATTTGCGTCGTTCACACTTCACCACTACTGAGTGGGCCTCTATGAAGGACATCTGCCACGTTTTGCGTGCGTTTGATGAGTCAACGCGGATGGCGAGTGCAGATGATGCACTAGTCAGCCTGACTGTCCCCCTTATCTGCCTGCTTCAAAAAACACTGCAAGCAATAAGGGATGAGGTTTTGGAAGAGGTGGAGGATGAGGAGTCACAAATTCCATCACCTTCTGGACAGTCAGCGCAACGTGGTTCCTCACAAAGGGCTGGGCAGTGTTCACTTTGTGAGGAGGATGAGGAGGAGTCAATGGAGGAGGAAGACATCGCTCCAGAGGGAGGTACACAACGCTCTAGTCAGTATGTAGAGCGAGGGTGGGGTGATGCAGAGCAGGCAGAGATGACGCCTCTTGCAGGGGACAGCGTTTCTTGGCCAGTTGGGAGTCTGCAGCACATGGTTGATTTCATGCTGCAGTGCCTGAGAAACGACCGCCGCATCGCCCACATTCTCACCACGTCTGATTATTGGGTGTACACCCTCCTAGACCCTCGCTACCGGGACAACTTACAAAGCCTCATCACACCGTTGAACCGGGAGCGTAAAATGCGGGAGTACCAAGACACACTGGTGCAATCCATAATGTTCTCCATTCCAGCCGAGAGCACTGCTGCTGCTACTGCTTTACAAAGCAGCTCTGTGCGTCGAGGCAGTGGAGACAGCTCTGCAACAAGAGGGAGCACAAGCAGCGCCTCTGCACAGGGCAAGACCAGTATGTTCCAAATGTGGCGAAGTTTTGTGGCAGCGCCACCAATGTCTACACCATCCGAGACGGCTCCAGTCAGCAGGAGGCAACGTTTCCGTAAGATGGTGACAGACTACATGTCTTTCCCTCTCAGTGTACTCCCAGATGGCTCTTCCCCATTCAAGTTTTGGGTCTCTAAGCTGGATACATGGCCAGAGCTTAGCCAGTATGCATTGGAGGTGCTGGCTTGCCCTGCTGCCAGTGTATTATCGGAGTGCGTCTTTAGTGCCGCAGGTGGTGTACTAACAGACCGTCGCATGCGACTATCCTCCGATAATGTAGACCGGCTTACTTTTCTGAAAATGAACAAGGCATGGATCTCGCCAGAATTTGTCTGTCCGTTTTCAGATTAAATAACTGGTTCGCAACGTTATCCATGTCTCCTGTTATGTTCATCTTTCTACCACCTGAACTCTACTCCCTGTGCTACAACACTGCCAGTTGCTGCTCAGAAGTGTTGTGTCCACAGACCAATACACAAGCTATAGTGTTAGTGGGGTTCAGTAACGCCAGCTGTTCCCCTGCTGTGTGTCCGGCAACAAGTCTCCTGTTCCCTACACATGCACAGAAAAACCCATGTCGAACATGCTCCAAATAGGGAAGAGCCGTCACTCTGATTGTTATGCTTAAAACATGAAATTGTGAAGTTTTCCAGGCCTAGAATGATACATTTTTATGACAAATATGGACAAATAATAATTTGTCATCACAGCGCATATCTGCACATGTCAATTATAAATGGTAACAAAAACTAAAACATAGTCTTCACTTTTTGAAATTAATGCATAAAAGTACATTTCATACTTATCAATTAATGCTTTTTAAGGAACTTTATCTGTACCTGTAAGATAATGCAGTCAATGGATGTACGAATCATAAAATCCTCATCATCATCATCACGAGTTTTATTTATGACAGACATTATAAAATACACATACTGATGCCAACTGTAACTTCACACACCATATATGAAATGGCCAGCATCTAAACCTGGTAATAATGTGCAATAATAAATTATTACATCTAGAAAGTGCATCATGCATACTGACAATAGGTAGTACTAGTTATACCTGCAAGTGCTGTTGAAACAACCACAACAGATTTAAATTAATAATGGTATATAGGTATCACAGTGCATAGTTACTCATGGACAATGTCGATGTAATACTGTACCTCAATAAAGTCAGCGTCAACCATTATGCTTGGTAGTCTTGTAGATTGTTAAAGAGGGAACGGTCTTTTTTGGTTGGTCATAGGTGGAGTATTAGACAGTAAATGATTACTGCTGTCGTATTTTTGGTGTCCCTAGGGCGCAATAACGCTGCGTAACGTCACATTTTATAGAGTCATCTAATTGACACACGCTACCCTACCCTTCGTGTGACAGTAGGAAGGTAGTGTTGACGGATAAAGCCTTGCGCAACCAGACATGCTTTTACCCTCTTCAACACTGTACAAGCAAAAAATGCATGATTGCAGCCGCAGACTTTATTGACGTACAGTATAACATCGCCATTACCCATCAGAGGCTGTCCACTGTCTGATACAGACATAGAATATACCTTTGCTATCTGTAGCCTTTGTTTCACCTACACTTGCAGGCACACACTTAAATTGTGACAATGCATTATGTTTTTTTAAATGGTTATTTTTTATCGTACATTATTGTGTCATCACATTGATGAGTCCATGCTGGACATGTCATACATGGTGTACAAAGTAACTATTTTATTAACTTAAATAATTGAAATGTCTGTGACTGTCACATCTAAATTGCAATGATGATGATGATAAGTGACTATTACAAAATCCATTGTCTTCACTATGTTATGGTTTAACATAGCGTTCCTTAAGCATTATTCATAAATACAAAAATGGACTTTTATTGTTAAATTTACAACACTATATTTTGTAACCAATTTTTTGGGTGGTGTGTTGTTCCATTTCTTGTTGGCATGTGCATATATGCGTTTATATTTGCAGTGTCTTTATTTGTATTCTTGAAGTTAGGAAACATGTGTATCTTTGTACCTGTTAGCCAGTAGATAGATAAATATTTAGACTTGAGAGTCCGCAGTGGTTGATACCTTTGAATGGATAACTAACTGAAAAGATGGTAACAAATTGCAAGCTTTCGAGGCTACTCACGTCTCTTCATCAGGCAAAGACTAAACCAAAAAATGAAGCATCACATATTTCTATACACAACAGGACACAGGAATAGTGCAATAGGTAAGACAAGTAAGTGACGTGTAGCAGAACTGTCATTTTCACAGAGGGATGAACATAAATATTGGAACAGTTCCTAGATAACGATAGAAAGTTTTATTGCCCTCTGATTGGGGTCTGGTTTTGTGTTTTCATGCCCTGGAAGGGCAGAGACGCAGATTCCTTAATTGATATAGAATGACATAAATCCGTGTGATCTATTCATTCCATCACTAACAGTGTCAAAGGTCATGATGAGCTTATATTCTGAAACCTTTGTATCTTTGTCATATTTGAAGTTATATTTTAATACCAGTAATTCCATATCCATCATGCTATGACCGGGCATACAAAAGTGTTTTGCCACAGGTAAATCCATTATTTTTTGTCTTATCGTGTGGCGCTGATAATTCATCCTTGTTCTCATTTTTTGGCCGGTCTCCCCTCACTTGTCCCTCCCTCACTTGTCTTACCTATTCCTGTGTCCTGTTGTGTGTAGAAATATGTGATTCTTCCTTTTTTTTTTTAGTCTTAGCCTGATGAAGAGACCTGAGTAGTCTCGAAAGCTTTGAATTTGTTACCATATTTTCAGTTAGCCATTAAACGGTATCAACCACAGAGGACTCTCAAGTATAAATATTTTTCTATTCTTGGAATTGAAATTCATCATTTTATTGTCCTAGTAAAACTTCATTTATTCTTGTTTGAAGTACATACATTTGCAATGGCCACGTAACAAGGCAATAACTCAATATTTTGTGCCTACACCCTCCTTGACCCTGGGCTTCAACAGCGCCAGTTGCTGCTCAGAAGTGTTAGATGCACAGATGAAAACAATCGCTGATGTGTTTGTGGGGTTCAGTAACGCCTGCTGTTCCCCTGCTGTGTGTCTGGCAAAAATTACTGCTGCTAACTACAACTTCAACTTCAAACGTCTCATACTAGGCCTCTGCCTACACTCTCCTTGACCCTGGGCTTCAACAGCGCCAGTTGCTGCTCAGAAGTGTTAGATGCACAGATGAAAACAATCGCTGATGTGTTTGTGGGGTTCAGTAACGCCTGCTGTTCCCCTGCTGTGTGTCTGGCAAAAATTACTGCTGCTAACTACAACTTCAACTTCAAACGTCTCATACTAGGCCTCTGCCTACACTCTCCTTGACCCTGGGCTTCAACAGCGCCAGTTGCTGCTCAGAAGTGTTAGATGCACAGATGAAAACAATCGCTGATGTGTTTGTGGGGTTCAGTAACGCCTGCTGTTCCCCTGCTGTGTGTCTGGCAAAAATTACTGCTGCTAACTACAACTTCAACTTCAAACGTCTCATACTAGGCCTCTGCCTACACCCTCCTTGACCCTGGGCTTTAACAGCGCCAGTTGCTGCTCAGAAGTGTTAGATGCACAGATGAAAACAATCGCTGATGTGTTTGTGGGGTTCAGTAACGCCTGCTGTTCCCCTGCTGTGTGTCTGGCAAAAATTACTGCTGCTAACTACAACTTCAACTTCAAACGTCTCATACTAGGCCTCTGCCTACACCCTCCTTGACCCTGGGCTTCAACAGCGCCAGTTGCTGCTCAGAAGTGTTAGATGCACAGATGAAAACAATCGCTGATGTGTTTGTGGGTTCAGTAACGCCTGCTGTTCCCCTGCTGTGTGTCTGCAAAAATTACTGCTGCTAACTACAACTTCAACTTCAAACGTCTCATACTAGGCCTCTGCCTACACCCTCCTTGACCCTGGGCTTCAACAGCGCCAGTTGCTGCTCAGAAGTGTTAGATGCACAGATGAAAACAATCGCTGATGTGTTTGTGGGGTTCAGTAACGCCTGCTGTTCCCCTGCTGTGTGTCTGGCAAAATTACAGCTGCTAACTACAACTTCAACTTCAAACGTCTCATACTAGGCCTCTGCCTACACCCTCCTTGACCCTGGGCTTCAACAGCGCCAGTTGCTGCTCAGAAGTGTTAGATGCACAGATGAAAACAATCGCTGATGTGTTTGTGGGGTTCAGTAACGCCTGCTATTCCCCTGCTGTGTGTCCGGCAAAAATTACTGCTAGCTACCTAATCATGGTGAAAAAAACATGACATCTCAAAGTGTCTAGTGCTACACATAGATATGAGGCTACACCATGATTTCTAAGCTGTAAACATTTGAAACGTCAACTTTCAAACCATAAAATGATTTGTCTTTGTCACAAATCTGTAACAAAATAATTGTGACATATTATTACAGATATGCACATGTCGAAAACAAATGCAAACACAAAAGCCTACTTATGCTATAGGATACTGATGGTCAACCTTGTCACTCCATAGCTTAGACAAATCCAACTCACATCATGATGACTCAAATACTGCAATGTTGGAAGTGCATAATGTGGGTTGAACTTTGACAACTGCTGCAGTGCGAAGGTTATACTTCAGTGTTCTTGCCTTTGAAATAAAAGCATACAAGTAAATATAATAATCCAATGTTGATTAAGGGACGTGATGTACACCTGTAATATTGTGCAAACAATGCATGTAGGAATAGTCCTCTTCAACATTACTTATATTTGTGTCATTTTAAAAAATACGTATTTGATTAGAAAGTTAACAGCCCATATCATAAAGGTCCTTCATGTAAACATGATAATCGCTAACAAAAATCATGCATTACCTTGGTAAAGTCAATAGTGCATAGTCACAATAGCAAAATATATACCTGTAAGTGGTGCTGAAAGAACGACAACTGATAGAATACGTGAATGATATATATTTATCAGACTGAATAGCGACATCTGTACAATGTCGATATAATACTGTACCTTAACAAAACAGCTGTGTCACACCTCACACTCGTTTTTCTTGTAGCTTGTTATGTAATAGGGCACATGCGTGTATGTTTCATCATAGGTGCATGTTTACTGAGTAAAGCAGTCATGACAACGCCTTTGTGTTGTCGGTACGCTTGCGATGATGAACGATGCGCACCGTGAATGTTAGTCTGCGTCATAAGACGTACAGACGCTCCAATACCCAACGCGTCACAGCAGGAAGCCAGTCTGTGCGTCCAAACAAAGGCGCAACCATACATGCACGTAACCTTTTATAAAGCTAGATAAAAAAAAGGATGTAGTAGTAACGCACACTTTATTGAGGTACAGTATTACATCGCCATTCACCATCTGTGGCTATGCAGTCTCATCTATATATACCTTATCTATCCGTTGTCATGCTTGCAAGTCCACAGTCAGGCATAAATATCTGTTTTCACTCTGCACTATGCACTTTTTAAATTTTTGTTTTGTTAATATAAATGATTGGCACATATTATCAGTATTACATGATGGAAATTTTAGATATTTTTTTAAAAAATTTTAGTGATATTATTCACCAAATGTAAAGTTTTATGAATGTCAAAGAAAACTTGTAATGCTGATTATGTTTTTAAGTCAGCCATTCATTGTCTACACAATAAAAATGGTGTACATACTGTTACTTACCCATCATTAATGGATTCTGATGTGTACTTGTATGCTTTTATTTTAAACCGTATAGCAGATTATTTAACCTATTTTAATTGTGGTTTGCATTGCTTTTCAACATGTTAATGTATGCGTTTATGTTTGTAAATTATTAATTTACATATATTTTTTTAAGTTAAATCATCATCTTATGGTACTAAAGTTTATATTTCTCTTGTTTGGAGTATAGACATTTTTAATTGACACGTAACAAGGAAAATACTTGATATAGTATTTAAACATCCTCCTTGACCCTGGGCTACAACACCGCCAGTTGTAGCTCGGAAGTGCTGTTAGCACAGTCAACACTTGCTCCTGTGTTACTGGGGTTCAGTAATGTCAGCTGTTCCCCTGCTGTGATAACGGCAAAAAGTCCTGCTGCCTCCACCATGTTCTATTCTCATCCCTGGGCTACAACACCGCCAGTTGTAGCTCGGAAGTGCTGTTAGCACAGTCTACACTTGCTCCTGTGTTACTGGGGTTCAGTAATGTCAGCTGTTCCCCTGCTGTGTGAACGGCAAAAAGTCCTGCTGCCTCCACCATGTTCTATTCTCATCCCTGGGCTACAACACCGCCAGTTGTAGCTCGGAAGTGCTGTTAGCACAGTCTACACTTGCTCCTGTGTTACTGGGGTTCAGTAATGTCAGCTGTTCCCCTGCTGTGTGAACGGCAAAAAGTCCTGCTGCCTCCACCATATTCTATTCTCATCCCTGGGCTACAACACCGCCAGTTGTAGCTCGGAAGTGCTGTTAGCACAGTCTACACTTGCTCCTGTGTTACTGGGGTTCAGTAATGTCAGCTGTTCCCCTGCTGTGATAAGCGGCAAAAAGTCCTGCTGCCTCCACCCTGTTCTCTTCTCATCCCTGGGCTACAACACCGCCAGTTGTAGCTCGGAAGTGCTGTTAGCACAGTCTACACTTGCTCCTGTGTTACTGGGGTTCAGTAATGTCAGCTGTTCCCCTGCTGTGTGAACGGCAAAAAGTCCTGCTGCCTCCACCATGTTCTATTCTCATCCCTGGGCTACAACACCGCCAGTTGTAGCTCGGAAGTGCTGTTAGCACAGTCTACACTTGCTCCTGTGTTACTGGGGTTCAGTAATGTCAGCTGTTCCCCTGCTGTGATAACGGCAAAAAGTCCTGCTGCCTCCACCCTGTTCTCTTCTCATCCCTGGGCTACAACACCGCCAGTTGTAGCTCGGAAGTGCTGTTAGCACAGTCTACACTTGCTCCTGTGTTACTGGGGTTCAGTAATGTCAGCTGTTCCCCTGCTGTGATAACGGCAAAAAGTCCTGCTGCCTCCACCATGTTCTCTTCTCATCCCTGGGCTACAACACCGCCAGTTGTAGCTCGGAAGTGCTGTTAGCACAGTCTACACTTGCTCCTGTGTTACTGGGGTTCAGTAATGTCAGCTGTTCCCCTGCTGTGTGAACGGCAAAAAGTCCTACTGCCTCCACCATGTTCTATTCTCATCCCTGGGCTACAACACCGCCAGTTGTTGCTCGGAAGTGCTGTTAGCAGTCAACACTTGCTCCTGTGTTACTGGGGTTCAGTAATGTCAGCTGTTCCCCTGCTGTGTGAACGGCAAAAAGTCCTGCTGCCTCCACCCTGTTTCTTCTCATCCCTGGGCTACAACACTGCCAGTTGTTGCTCGGAAGTGCTGTTAGCACAGTCAACACTTGCTCCTGTGTTACTGGGGTTCAGTAATGTCAGCTGTTCCCCTGCTGTGTGAACGGCAAAAAGTCCTGCTGCCTCCACCATGTTCTCTTCTCATTCCTGGGCTACAACACCGCCAGTTGTTGCTCGGAAGTGCTGTTAGCACAGTCTACACTTGCTCCTGTGTTACTGGGGTTCAGTAATGTCAGCTGTTCCCCTGCTGTGATAACGGCAAAAAGTCCTGCTGCCTCCACCCTGTTCTCTTCTCATCCCTGGGCTACAACACTGCCAGTTGTTGCTCGGAAGTGCTGTTAGCACAGTCAACACTTGCTCCTGTGTTACTGGGGTTCAGTAATGTCAGCTGTTCCCCTGCTGTGTGAACGGCAAAAAGTCCTGCTGCCTCCACCCTGTTCTCTTCTCATCCCTGGGCTACAACACCGCAAGTTGTAGCTCGGAAGTGCTGTTAGCACAGTCTACACTTGCTCCTGTGTTACTGGGGTTCAGTAATGTCAGCTGTTCCCCTGCTGTGATAATGGCAAAAAGTCCTGCTGCCTCCACCATGTTCTCTTCTCATCCCTGGGCTACAACACCGCCAGTTGTAGCTCGGAAGTGCTGTTAGCACAGTCTACACTTGCTCCTGTGTTACTGGGGTTCAGTAATGTCAGCTGTTCCCCTGCTGTGATAACGGCAAAAAGTCCTGCTGCCTCCACCATGTTCTATTCTCATCCCTGGGCTACAACACCGCCAGTTGTTGCTCGGAAGTGCTGTTAGCACAGTCAACACTTGCTCCTGTGTTACTGGGGTTCAGTAATGTCAGCTGTTCCCCTGCTGTGTGAACGGCAAAAAGTCCTGCTGCCTCCACCCTGTTCTCTTCTCATCCCTGGGCTACAACACTGCCAGTTGTTGCTCGGAAGTGTCATTGGCACGGGTACTCACTCCTGCCCAGACTGGTTACAGCACGCCATCTGTTTCCTGTCAGTGTAAACGTCACTTAGCCTCCAATAAGTTGTCCTGTCGTGTTGCGGTCGGGTTAGCCGACTCTATGGTGCTTGGAGTTTAGGTGCTTCCTATGTGTGCTGCGGGATATGCAAATAAAGGCTGTTTCCGTTGTGACAATAGGACAATCACCCACTGTAGTACTGTGGGATTCAGTAACTGCGGCCGGCTCGCGGCCTGTCATCTTAAATTTCCATGGGTACCTTCTGCTACCCGTCCGGGTTCCAGTACCGTCAGCTGGTTCTCCGCAGTGCCTTTGGCCTAGGTGCCTCCATCTCGTATCTGAGTTCCAGCAACGTCTGCTGGTCCTTGGTAGTGCTTTGGAGCACAGGTACCTCCTGCTTAGTAACCGTGTCCCAGTAACGTCAGCTGGTCCTCGGTTGTGCCATTGGCTCTTTTCCTTCTGCTGCCCCTCCGGGTTCCAGCACAGTCAGCTGGTCCTCGTTACTTGCATTGGCTCTTGTACCTTCTGCTACCCGTCCGGGTTCCAGTACCGTCAGCTGGTTCTCCGCAGTGCCTTTGGCCTAGGTGCCTCCATCTCGGTATCCGAGTTCCAGCAACGTCTGCTGGTCCTTGGTAGTGCTTTGGAGCACAGGTACCTCCTGCTTAGTAACCGTGTCCCAGTAACGTCAGCTGGTCCTCGGTTGTGCCATTGCTCTTTTCCTTCTGCTGCCCCTCCGGGTTCCAGCACAGTCAGCTGGTCCTCGTTACTTGCATTGGCTCTTGTACCTTCTGCTACATTTACAAATTGAAGATTTTTTCAATGCTTTTTTGGGTAATCACTCTGGATCTCCAACAATGAAGACGACGACCCTGATGACCACCCCGAAGAAGATGACAACCACAAGGACGACGAGCATCAAGCCAACCAGCTTAAACACCATTACAAAGAAGAACAATAAGCAGAAGATCAAAAAGCAGAAGAACATGAAGTATAAGACCAAAATGAAGAGCAAAATATATGCTCTAAATTCTAAGCAGAAGAAGACTAAGCAGTGTATGGAGGTGAGTCCGTTCCTCCTCGTGGTGCCCCTGGAAAATGCCTGCTGCTGCAGGCTAAACTGAACACGGACAAATACTGTTGTAATTTAAATCTTTTGTGACAGCAAGAACGGAAGGATGAAAAATTCATACTTTGACAGATTACAAGTACAGGATTCTCTGTCACAAATAAGAATATGATGAAAAGATGAAGTACAATATGAATAAGAATAATAGTTTAATAAGAAGAATCTGAATAATGTTAACAAAAAGATGAATAGCAAGAAGTTTAAGAAGAAGATAAAGAAGGTGAAGATGAAGAATAATTTGATGAAAAAGATGATGCTGCTGAAGATTATGAAGGAGAAAGTGTGTGAAAAGTTAAAAAGGTGAAGAGCATGGAAGTTGTGAAATATACATATTTGCCAAAATAGAAAAAACGTTAACAACATTGTCAATTTCTTCGTCAATCCGAACATCTTTAAAAAAAAAAATATTTATGCTATTCCATTTGATTGGGTTAAACATCTATGCCTTTAATGTCTCCTCAACCTTCCACAATACATTGTACATTACTCTTTGTTGTTTTCCTTCATGTACAATTAACCAACAAGGCAAGAATGGGTTTTTTTTAATTCCGATATTTTGTTCCCATAGACTTACATGGGACTTCCGGTATCGGGTATCGGGTATCGGCGATACCATTCCATTCCGATTCTACTTTTGGATATCGGAAAGTATCGCTCAACTCTATTTAAGACATCTTTCCTGTAAGTGGGCCACCAAAAGAAACGAGAAAGAAATTCTTGTGTCTTTAGAATTCCCCTATGCCCGGCTATCTTGGAATCGTGGATGAGTTGCAATACTCTCAATCTGACTGTTTCAGGTATATACAGACGTCCCTGAATCCACACACCATTCTTAAAGACAAGACTTACGTCCCTTGGGGGTTGAGCCAACAAAGAATCCGCATGGTATGCTTCCTTGATGTCCTTAAGTAGGTCTTGATTATGAATCACTCCCAGGAATCTAGAGTCAGGAAGAATAGTCTTAGGAGGAGTAAGTGGACGTGTCTCTGCTGAATGAATCCTAGAGAGTGCATCAGCCTTTCCATTGCACGATCCTGGTCTATAAGAAATGACACAATTAAATTGGTTTAGGAAAAGATTCCAGCGAGCCTGGCGAGGAGTCAGGCACTTAGCCGACCTGATAAATTCAAGGTTACGATGGTCTGTCAGGACGACTATTTGCTGTGCAGCCCTGAAGAAGGTGTCTCCATTCCTTGAAGGCGGCAATAATGGCCAACAATTCTCTATTGCCCACATCGTAGTTCCTCTCAGCCGAAGACAACTGCTGGGAAAAGAAGGCACAGGGATGCAAGACATTCTTCTCACCTGTTCTCTGAGAGAGTATAGCTCCAACGGCACAGTCTGAAGCATCCACCACTATTATGAAGGCAAGCTCGGGGTTGGGATGTACTAAGATAGGTGCGGTGGTAAATTTATCCTTTAAACAGGAAAATGCTTCCTGAGCTTGCGGGGTCCAGGAGAACCTAGACTGTTTCCGGTAAGTTGGGTGATAGGTGACACTACCTCAGAAAAATTCTTAATGAAACGTCTATAGAAGTTGGCAAACCCGATGAAACGCTGCACCTCCTTCACATTTCTGGGAATTGGCCAATCCTTGATGGCTTGGGTCTTGCTTCCATCCATACTAATTCCCTTGCGTAGATAGTACATACCCCAGAAATTGAATTTCGGTCCTATGGAATTCACATTTTTCAAGTTTGATGTAGAGATGGTTTTGTCTTAGGCGTTCTAAGACCATTCTCACATGTCCATGATGTTCCTCTGTGGAGTTAGAAAAAATTAGAATATCATCCAGATAAATCACCACAAATGTTCTAGGAGATCCCTGAAGATATCATTCACGAAGTGTTGGAAAGGGGCTGGGGCGGTACTCAGACCAAAAGGCATAACTAGATATTCAAAGTGTCCATAGCGTGACCTGAAAGCATCTTCCATCATCCCAGGGTCTAATACGGACCAAGTTATAGGCCCCACGGAGATCCAGTTTAGAAAAATTTTGGCATGCCGCACTCTCTCCAACAACTCAGGGATAAAGGCAATGGATAACGGTTTCTAATATAACCTTATTGAGTTCCCTATAGTCTATGCAGTCTCAGAGATCCATCTTTCTTCTTCACAAAGAAGAATGGGTTGCACCTGCGGGAGATGAAGAGGGGCGTATGAAGCCCTTGGCTAAATTTTCGTCTATATAATCCTTCAAAGCTTTTTAGCTGGGGCCCCGCTAGGGGGTAGATCTTACCAAAAGGGTATCTCGGCTCCAGGCAATAATTCAATTGGACAATCATATGGACGGTGAGGAGGAAGCTGAACAGCGTTCTTCTTGTCACAATAAATCCACATAGTCCTGGTATACAGCTGGTAGTTCAGGGACTGACATGGTTCCTTTAGGAACAGAGCAAGCTGAAAACTCTTGATCATCTGTTTCTCCCGGAAAGTGTAATTCCTTGGTCTCCCAGTTAATCGTGGGATTCTGCGCCTGCAGCCATGGTAGCCCTAGAATAAGGGGAAAGTGGGGAGAAGAGATAAGCAAAAAGACATTTTCTCCTGATGATCTTTACCCATAAGGACCCTCAAAGGCTCTGTTTCTTGATCCACGGGTCCAGAAGTCAGTAGAGAGCCATACCACAGTCTCCATCTGTAGGATAGCCTTCTTCACTGAACGTATCCCCTGTTAAGAGCAAATGAGATATCCAAAAAATTTTCCACTTGCTCCTGAGTCGATCATAGCAGAGCTAGACACCCAGACTGAGTCAACCCAGAGTTTGATGGAAAGGAAGCAATGAGAATTGTTTCTTTTACAACTCAGCTGGGACACCGCTGAGGAAACTTGAAAAATTGCAGCGTTTATACCGTCATCATCCCCAGAACTAACAAGTTTAAAAAGTCCGAGAAATCAAGATCTCTTGCAGCAGATCTCTCTGGAGCCTGAGGCTCGGACATGACAGAGCTCCTCTCGCAACACTCACAGTGAATGACTGCTGCAGTAGTCTTGCGAGAACGGCTGGGGCAGTTTATAATGAAGTGCCCTGACTTACCACAGTAGAAACATAGATTTTCCTTTATACGATGTTTTTGCGTGCATCACTAACCCGTCTTTGTAAAGAGTCCACCTGCATGGTTCAGGTTCTGGTTCCCTTGTGATCCTACTCAAAGGTTCCTTACTGAGGAGGGAGGTAGTAAAAGGTTAGTGCGATTATTTTCGAACCATCTCTCTTGTCTGCGTTCAGTCAGACGAGCATCAAACGGATACAATTAGTTAAAAAGTCCCTAACGCAGTGGGAGGGTCGGCACGAGCAAGTTCATCCTTAATCATGAGACAACCCTTTCTGAAAAATAGATTTTTTAGTGGAAGTTGTCCCAAGTGGTATGAAGAGCCCATCTCCTGAAATCCAGGGCATATTCGGCTACTAAACGCTTAACCCTTGGCGCAAAGTTAACATGGCTGCTTCAGCTGTTCCCTCGATTGGGGTCATCAAACACCTGCCCCATGACTGAAATAAGCAAACAAGGTGATTCAAACAATCATCCTCAGTCTCAAACAAGGTTTTGCCCACATCAAAGCCTTATTGGTAAGCAACATATATAGTAAGCACTTTGGATCGTTCAGTGGGAAATTGTGAAGCAATGTGCAGAGAAAAATAATAACCCCCCCCCCGACGAAGGTATCAATACCGAAACGCGCGCGGGGCGCGTTCTTTTCTGGCTGACAGCATCCCATCCAGGCTCACAGGTAGCGGACACTTTTCCACATGGTCCTTGTTTGGTGTAATTACGTTTTTGTATTTAACACGTTCCTGATGTTTGCATTGCACTAGTTATTATGTTCACACAGTGGTGTTTAAAGTTTGATATGCCTGAGGATATATTTACACCTATAGCACTTTTTATGTAGCGCATTTAGACCATATATACTGCGTACATGTTATTGATTTATTACACTTTTTTGTGGATTTATTTATTCACAACTCCTGTATGTAATTTGAGCCTGTCTGTATTACCTGGGCTATTATATCATGCTGACAGCCATCTATTTTATTTTATTATATATATGTTTTTATTAATTATTGTTTCATGTACAACATTGTCTAATAAAGATTATACATTTTCTTGTCACATTTCGATTTTCTTTTTTTATTTTTATAGAGTATTATTAACATCTTTATTATTTTTTTAGAGAATGTATATTCATTATTATTGATTAGGTCCACTTGGGTCCTCCGGTCTTTATCCACGTCTGGTATATAGGGTTTTTCAATCTTTCGGATGGTCTGCCATCTCACTTCTCTTGGATCATTGGTATCACCTTGTAGTTATTCACATGTGTACAAGTTTATAATTATTATATATACTATACATTGAGGGTATTTTTTTGTGCAAGCATACTTTTTCTTGTTCATCTTTATCATTCTGATCATTGGTGTCTACTGTAAGATCCACATACAGTGTAAACTCCTCCTTCCAATGTCTCCCGGTCTGCGATAGATTTGAGGACATGATGTCTAGTCTCTGAGGAGTTTTAATGCGTCTCCATAATGCTGTACTGTGGGCACTGTACTTACAGTTTGAAGCTTTGAACCACAAGTGCCTGGATTGTCTGTCCACTTGTTCTTTATAGGTTCAGGCCCTGCTGCCACCATGTTCTATTTCTCGTTTATGCCTCTGACACGATTGTGGTAACGGTGTTACTTTATTGTGTGCAGGTTCTGTCAGCCACCATTACATGAATGCTTCCTGTCTGTGCTCTTACCAACGAGTCCCCTTTTATCCTCTGAATACATCCAGGTAGTGAGACCCCTAGAGGCGGCTCAGCATATAAATATTGCTACAGTAGAGACAAAACCATTGGCAATGTAGTCTCATTTATTTTTAACCTCTACTAACAAGAGCGCATACACCTGTTAGATATCAAGGCTTTTTACAAGTGTTGTAGCCAAGAGCAGTCTGTGTAAATATGTTAAAAATACTTAAATGTTAAGTCCCCCTGACATTGTCAGACAAATTTCATAGAAATATTATGAAATCTATGAATATGTGTAGTTATAAGCTTGGTCGATATCTCCCATTCAGAAGACTGCCCATAACAACAACACAATTTGCCCTCCATTTACCTGCGCAAAGAAAAACGCTCAAAACAAATTCAATAACACTTTATTGAATAATAACAATCCAAAATTCTTCTTTTATCACACCCACTGTTGGAGGGGTAAGGTCCCAGCTCTCCATATATTCTCGAAACTTGTGGGGATATGCCACCGGACTCCCGGCGCATGTATCCCAGTCTTCCTCCGCCATTGCTGCGACTTTCATCATCATGAACTCCAAACCAAAATTCCCTTTAAAACCAACACCAAAACGGGGTGGCGGTGGGCCGCTCTCGCTGACAGCGTTCAAGAGACCGAAATCCTTCCTCACTCCCCTTTATACCCCTTGGGAGGGACTACTCCCCGGAAAATACCTCAAAGCAGGCCGATCCCAAAAGGTAACTCAAGCGTTAACCCTTTCCTTTGCGCCACAGGAAAATGACGGGGAAGGCAAAAATTAACCCTTTATCAAACTTGGCTGGCCAGTCAGGGGCCCCATCTGATAAAGCGGGTTCCCACAGACTGCCCAAACCAACACCACAATTGCCCCCATTTTTCCTACGCAAAGAAATACACTCAAATTCAATTAACACTTTTCTTGAATATTAACAATCCAAAATTCTTCTTTTATCACACCCACTGTTGGAGGGGATAAGTCACAGCTCTCCATATTATTCTCGAAATTTGTAGGATATGCCACCGGACTCCCGGCGCATGTAACCCAGTGTTTCTCTTCCGCCATGGAGTAGCGACCCCTAGAAGCTACGACCCCCCCTGAAAGACAAAATGCTTCTTCAATACCTTCCTGTAATCCCGACAGAAAAATATCTAAACCGATCTCCGTTAGGTGACCCCATCTGACGCAATAGTCTCCGCTTATTCCTTCTAATTGTCTATGCCTCACAATAATACCCCCTTAAATTGTACAAAACGAGCTATTTGTTGTTCACATGCTCTCCTTGACCACTCTATCCCAGCCCAGTCCTGGCCCCTTGTCATAACCCTCTGGGGATTATTTCCGACCATACTAAAACCATCTGAGAAAATAAACCTGAAAAATTTGTCAATATCAGCCCTCATTACCGTAAGAAGTTTTCAATATCTGCACCGAACCCAAATCATTTCCTCCAGCAGTAATACCAGTAAAACCAGAGAATTCACTCCCCTCTTGAAATCTAACCACCTTAACAAAAACTGTGACCACCTTAATCCTCTAATCCCTTTCAATTCACTTCCATATTATAAAAACCCAAAGACCTTCCCGCCGGGCGCATCTCCACCCTCTGTTCAGCCCAATATATATATGATGACCAAAAATCCACACACTGGGTCTTGGACGCCTAAAATGGAGAAAGAAACAATTTAAATGCCACCAACGTATTATAATGTTTAACAATTCAGTCTAATGTAACGAAAAAACATGTCGAATGCACCTTCCTATTCTCATGATCTCATCATCTCTGATCCCGCGCGAGCTGCTACCATCGCTGCACCAATTCTGAATGAATGGTCCCCAAACTCACCCGCTGGAAGCCTAGAATTACCAAAATCTTAAGTAATAATGTCAAAAACTGAAATTTTGTTGCCGGAACCCCCATCCGCATGCGCAAAAATCGACATACTATTAGCCCTTATTTCCAAATATTGGGTTACCAACTTATTGGGGAATACCGGACCGACAATAAGTCCAATACAAAGCTTAAACCGCTGTCTGTAGGGTCTGTCTTTGAACGCCTAATTCGTATCCAAAATTCCCCTATTGCATAATATTACATCATTGTTTGTAACCCGCCCAATGCTCGCCCGACGGAGCAGCAATCACTGACTCGTAACGCCCCAAAAAACGCA
>JARQOD010000007.1:21389354-21493261 GCA_033576555.1 Oophaga sylvatica
ATATTTTGTGCTGACTTTCTTTATACAGTACAGAGTGCAAATAGAGGATTTGGCCAATTTTTCCAAGATGATCTACCAACTCTGGGTGATAACTCCCTACCTAGGATAGACTCCCATCTGCTCATATAGGAACGCTTTAGCTGTTGGCCCCCTTGTGGGTAATTTAGAATCCTATAATTTTCTGAGATCAATCCTTTGGTCAACAGCCCCCTTTTGCAAATTCTCTGGAAATCAGTTGGCAGAGACATTTTTGACAAACCATATAGTGAAGAAGCAAAATGTTTAATCTGCAAATACTGAAAGAACTCTTTATTAGAAATGGCAAATTTGGACCTGATAGCATCTAACGGAAGAAGCTCCAGCGTGTCTCCATCAACCAGGTCCGCAAATCTGAATAATCCCTCAGTAATCCACGGGTGGACCATTATGAAATCCATACTATTTGGTATCAGATCTAATACACTTTTAATACCTGCCCTGCTCCTGTAGGCTCATCACTCTTTGGGTCATATATCATTCTGTTTTCATTCTGGCTTTGTTACTTCTGATCTGAAGACCGGATAGGAAGGACAGAGCAGGGCATGTCATTGGTGGAGGTGGGGCTACGTTTCGGTGAGTGACAGTGGTCTGAGTTTGCATGCTCAGATCATACTCTCCTCGATGCTTGGATGCTACTTTGAAGTGCCGTTCGTTCAGCTGACATGCCCTGCGATGTGCTGATCATTAGAAAGTATATCACAGGTCTTGTCAGCTGAAGGGACGGCGCTTGGGAGCTCAATCATGCGTGGTGCCGAATGAGTCTGCTGATGCTTTGAAGTGTTGTCCATTTGTTTGTTTTTGCAGGATAAGTTTCAAGTTTAAATGATCCTATTAATTTTAAGATATAATGTACTGAAAAATGAGAAGTAAAATTCCAAATGGGATGTATTTGAAGAAACACTGAAATTTCACCATTGTTACCGTATTTTTCGGACTATAAGGAACACTTTTTTCCCCAAAAATGTGGAGGAAAATGGGAGGTGCGTCTTCTAGTCCGGATGTACCTGCTTTGGTTGTGGATGGGAAGGTGGGGCAGCGGGTCACAGAAGGCAGGAGCCGACTGCTGAGGCTAACTCCTGTGCCCGCTGCTAAAGAGAAATGAATGTTCACTGCCCTCCATGCCCATGGGAGTGGAAAGCAGTGAATAGTCATTTCTCTTTAATAGCAGACATGTTGTTAGCCACAGCCGCCGACTTCCTGTAGCTGCCGGGCTTTCATGTGTGCCCGCTACTTAAGGGAATAAATATTCACTGTTCTCCACTCCCATAGGCGTGGAGAGAAGTGAACATTCATTTATCTTTAATAGCGGGCACAGGAGCAGCAGCCACCGGCTGCTGGGTGATCACATGTGCCTGCTATTAAAGAGAATGAATATTCGCTGCTCCCAGTGAATATTCATTCCCTTTAGAAGAGAGCAGACGTGAACGCCCGGTAGATGCAAGAAGCCGGCGGCTGTGGCTAACACTGTTCCCTCTATTAAAGACCAGTGAATATTCACTGCTCCACACTCACATAGTCCCGGTGTGGAGAGCAGTGAGAATTCCGGCAGCTGTCCTCTGCTTGTAGGCAGCACATGACATCAATGCCATGTGCTGCTTACAAGCATAAATCAGCTACTGACATCGGAAAAGGAAGCTTCGAGGGAGCTCAGAAAGGTAAGTAGAATGGTTTGTTTTTTTAACATTTTTCTGATAGGGCCATGTATACCAGGATGGTGATGGGGGCCCTGCATGCAAGGATAGGGATGAGGGGTCCATTCCTAGCAGGATAGGAATGAGGGGGCCATGCATACCAGGATTGGAATGAGCAGGCCATGCATACCAGGATAGGGATGAGGGGGCCATGCTTACCAGGATGGGGATGTGGGGACCATATATACCTTGATAGGGGATATTAGTACAGAATTGACCACATTTTGTGCTTCAATTTTTTTTTCTAATTTCCTCTTCTAAAACCTATGTGTGTCTTATGGTCCGGTGTGTCTTATAGTCTGAAAAATATGGTAGTTGTTTTTTTTTCAACTTGACTCACTAACTTTTTTCTATGGATCAGTTCGGTTGTAATGATACCAAACTTATATAAGAATTTTTAAAATTTAGTTACTTAAAAAAATGAATAAAAAAATAACTTGAAAAATAAAAAAAAAATGGCTTCAGTCATGTTCTGAGAGCCATAACTTTTGTCTTCTTTGGTTGATGGTCACTTGCATTGTGTTGTGGTTTATTTTGTGGGACGAGCTGTAGTTTTTGTGATACCATTTTGATGTTTATATGAGTTTCTGTGCTCTTTTTATTCCATTTTTCAGGGGATGCATTGTAATTAAAAAAAAAAAACAGTGATCTTGTCATTTCCAATTTTCTCGTTTGTTTTGCAATCATCATATCATGCTTACAGAGGTCTGCACAGAGATACATCATAGCTTCTCTGTATCATCCACATTCTACATATATCAATACACACATATTTATGAGCTACCACTGGTGTTATGATGCAGTAATTCACATTTATCACAATGCGAATGAGAAAAAGCAAGAAAACAAAACAAAATTCCCAGGACAAATATACAGCAGAAAATGATGGTGAAGGTGGGATAGTCCTGGAGTGATGGAAGCATTCTAAAAAATGGTAGTTGTGTGTTATCCTCATCACCAACAAGTGAAGAGTTCACTGCACTACATCTCCTCGTCTCCTGGGATGTATTAGCGAAGAGCAGAGCCTTTCAGCAAAACTACAGTCTGAGATAAATCTGCTGTCAGAGGAATAACAAGGATTTCAATTGCAGCCTCTATTTTTTAACAAACACAAAACAACCATATGGATGAGCCAGTGAGGAGCTGTCTTCTCTGTGCAGTCCTATCTGATATATTTTAACCTGCTTCTCCAGAATTAATCCATAATGTGTACCATTTATCAAATATACTTTAACTCTGTAATAATAAATCCACTTATAGGGGATTCAGTCAGATGAGGAAAAATCAATGCACAATTCAGTTTTGCCTTGTTTTGCTAATAATTTGTGCATTGTGTGAAGAGAGCTGTGAAGCAGGTAGGCTACAAGATAAAATACAATAGTACAATACATGAGTGTATTTTTTATTATTTGGCATTCATTTTGCAGGTCTACTTCAGCTATAAATGATGTTGGACACTATGCAGAATTCTTAACATCTAGAGCTCAATTTATTATTGCATTTGCACCTCTTATTTTAGTGTTTTGTGTCTTCTTTGTTTGCTCCTCATTTATCTTTCCATTTGTGCCTTTTTTTAAATCTATTTAGTATAGTTCTCTTGACTTTTTTTTATGTCGCAGGGTTTTTGTTGTGGACAGGGTTTGGGGGTTACCAAATGTTTTCATCTGATTCCCATTATAGACTTTTCCAAAAAGACACAAAATTTGTCACAAATGTACCCCGATCTCTAATGGAGTGATTAAATGTACAGTAGATACTTGTGTGCCATTTTGTAAGATATGTGGCTTTTTGCATTAAAAATAATGAGGATTTTTGAAGTGGTGCTGTCATGACCCAGGACGGGGTTTGGTCTTTGTCCCGTCCTGGCCAGACTGGGGTTAATGGTTTCAGCCTCTCTCTGGCAGAAGGCGGCTATTTAGTTGCCAATTGACCTAGGTCTGGTGTCAGTTATACTCTTGCCCTCGGCTGAGTTAGTTGACCTCCTGTGTGCCTGTGCCTTGTGCCTGATCTTGTTGCTTGTTTGGTTTTGACCCGGTCCGTCTCTTCGTTGTGAGTTTGTCTACTGTCTTGTTACTGTGTATTTGCCCGTTCTGGTTTTCTGATCCCTTGGCTACGTTCTGGTTATTCTCTGCCTGCTCCTCTTGTACTGCGTTGCTCCCTCTGTGTATGACCTAGCTATCCTGACTATCCGTTTTGTCTATGCCCCTTGGTAACTCTGTCCCGTAGTTACCCTTCTAGGAGTTTTCCTTCTGCTCATAGCTCTCTGGAGCTTAGGCCACGCCCATCAGCAGTCACGTGCTTAAGGTCCTCTGGCCTGAAGCATTCTCTGTCTGTTACTGCTTTCTCTGAGAGACCTGTGGCCGGCGCCGCCCCTTGGCAGTCACGTGCTTCAGGTCCTGTTAGTCTGAAGCACGCATCTTCACCACTGCTGCCCCGCTCCACAGGTATCATTGAGTGCAGTCTGTCTGATTCAGGACACGCGCACTGGCTCAGTGAGCAAGTGCAGTGCGGTATTCGTGATATTATAACTGACCGCTACTTTTTTTTTTTTCTCCTGTGTGTTATGGATCCTATGTATGCCCTTTCTGAGCAGGTAAAGCACCTGACTCAGATGTCTCAGAAACTGAATGAGGAACAGCGAGTTCTGGCTCAGTCTCAGCAGCTGATGGCTGACACTGTGCAGGGGGCTTTATCATCTGGTGCTCATGGGACAGGGGTTCAAGATGTTACATTAGTTTCCCCAGAGCCCCCGGTTAAATTACCGGATACCTTTTCCGGAGATAGAAAGGAATTTAAAGTTTTCAAAGAGGGCTGTAAGCTTTTTTTTTTCTTTAAGACCGCACTCTTCTGGGGATGAAAGTCAGAGGGTGGGGGTCATTATGTCTCTGTTAAGGGGAGTCCCCCAGGCTTGGGCTTTTTCCCTTACTATCACTGCCCCTGAGAGAATGACTGTGGATGCATTTTTTGAGGCCCTGGGGCATATTTATGATGAGCCTGATCGAGTGCTAATGGCTGAGGACATGGTGATGAGTGTATGTCAGGGGAAGCAGTCAGCCGATTGGTTTTGCTCAGAGTTCAGACGCTGGGCTGCTGAAGTCTGTTGGGATGATGCCGCCCTCCGGGGCTTGTTCCGTAGAGGTCTGTCTGAACGTCTGAAAGATGCCTTGGCACTCCACCTTCCGCCTGATTCTCTGGAGGATGCCATGACGCAGGCCGTCCGAATGGATCGCAGGCTGCGGGCGAGAGGTGTGATGCAGGCTGAGACACCATTTTTCTCCAGTGGAAGGGGAGCCAGTCCTGTATTGGAGTCCATGGAGATGGGAGCCATCGACCTCAAAGAGAAAGAAAGGAGACGGAGGCGCTTAGAAAAGCTGTGTTTTTACTGCGGTGATCCTGGACATTGGAAAAGGAACTGTCCCTCCTGCCCACCGACTAACAAGCGACTGAGTCTGGGTGATCATTGTGGAGGTCACTCAGACTCTCAGGTACCCTTTCCTTCATTTTCTAAGATACTGTAAGGTTCTATGTATATATTCCTGAAACTCAGTTTGTTCGTCAGCCATTTTACTTTCTGTCTTGCTGCAGCTATCTTGCCCTCAGTCAAAATGGAGTTTTCAGCTTGCATGTTCCCGCCCTGATTCTCTCCTTTGCTTCTTAAGCAGCCACAGCTGAGCAATCAGTGCTTCAGAATCTAGCCTGCAGTGAACCTGTGACTTGACTCCTGTAAGCCTTGGACCTTGTACTCCAGCTATTCCTACTGAGGAACTCTGAAGCACTTGTGGACTCTGAACCCTGCTCTTTGAAAGACCCACGTTTGCATGGACTTACGGTAACAGAGAAGAAGATCCTGAATCTGTATTGGAGAGTAATTGCTGAGCTTGGATTACTCTGGCCTGCTGTGTCTCCTGTTTCTGTGTCTGCAAACTGTGTGACTATTTCTGCCAACTTGTATGAAGTAATACAGGACTTTTCTATATCAAACCTGTGACTCCTGTGTTTTCATCGCACCCAAGCACAAGACGCTATATGAACTGTACTACATACATTACAAGATTCTGAAGCCAAAACGTTAGTGTCTGCTGGGTCTGGAAGGCTGTGTCTGCTGTACTGTGGATATCAGCGTCCGGTTGTACTTTCTGTGATGACAGTGGTTGTGACTTCTCACAACCATTCCAGGAGAGCAATTCCCTTAAGTTTTTTCTTTTTGCAGTGTTACCACAGGTAACACTATTGTTTTTTTTTTTTTTTTCCTTTCTTTTCTCTTTTTTGTCTGCTGTAACTCTGGATATCAGATGTCTGGTTGAAACTTTCTGTGATGATAGTGGTTGTGACTTCTCACAACCATTCCAGGTGAGCAGTTCCCTTAATTTTTTTTTTTTCTCTGCAGTGTTGCCACAGGTGAACACTATTGTTTTTTTTTTCTCTCCTCTTCTTCCAGTAATCCTGTCTTAAAAGATCTGGAAAATGGAGGCCCGCATAAAGGAACTTTGCGGAGTGACTGATAATATCCTTGCAGATTTGCAGAATATAAAGACCCGTTTTACAAATCTACAGGACCTCAATAATCACAATTTGCAAGTGGTTGGACAGACTACCCAGGATTTGCGAGCCAGGATTGAGGTTCTAGAGGGGCGAGTCCAGGCTCCTGCCGTAGCCCCGAGTGCTGGGATTCCCAAGTTGCCCCCTTTTCGTTTTGGCGGTGAACGTGAGAAATTCAGGGGATTTATTAATCAATGCAATCTTTTTTTTTCTGCACATGCTTCACAATTTCCCACTGAACGATCTAAGGTGCTTACTATAATTATGTTGCTTTAATGTGGGCAAACCCTCTGATTGAGACTGAGGATGATTGTTTGAATCACCTTGATGATTTTATTTCAGCCATGGGGCAGGTGTTTGATGACCCCAATCGAGGTGCAACAGCTGAAGCAGCCATGTTAGCTTTGCGCCAAGGTAAGCACTCGGTAGCTGAATATGCCTTGGATTTCAGGAGATGGGCCCTTGATACCACCTGGGACAGTTCCGCCAAAAAAATCTATTTTTCGAAAGGGGTTATCTCCACTGATTAAGGATGAACTTGCTCGTGCCGACCCTCCCACTGCGTTAGGTGACTTTATTAACTACTGCATCCGTATTGATACTCGTCTGACTGAACGCAGGCAAGAGAGATGGTTCGAAAGCAATCGTACTAACCTTTTCCTACCTTCCTCTCCAGCTAAGGAACCTTTGAGTAGGATTACACGGGAACCTGAACCTGAACCCATGCAGGTAGACTCTTTACAACGACGGGTTAGTGATGCACGCAAGGAACATCGTTTTAAGGAGAATCTATGTTTCTATTGTGGTAAGTCAGGGCACTTCATTATAAACTGCCCCAGCCGTTCTCGTAAGACTACTGCAGCACTCATTCATTGTGAGTGTTGCGAGAGGGGATCTGTCAGGTCCGAGCCTCAGGCTCCAGAGAGATCTGCAGCAACAGATCTTGATTTCTCGGACTTAAACTCCGTTACCTCTGAGGACGTTGACTGTGTAAACGCTGCCATTTTTCAAGTTTCCTCAGCGGTGTCCCAGCTGAGTTGTAAGAAAAACAATTCTCATTGCTTTCTTTCCATCAAACTCTGGGTTGACTCAGCTTGGGTGTCTAGCTCTGCTATGATCGACTCAGGGGCAAGTGGAAATTTTATGGATGTCTCCTTTGCTCTGAAACAGGGAATACGTTCAGTGAAGAAGGCTACTCCAGTACAGATGGAAACTGTGGATGGCTCCCTGCTGACCTCTGGACCAGTGGATCAGGAAACAGAGCCTTTGAGGGTTCTTATGGGTAAAGATCATCAAGAGAAACTGTCCTTTATGCTTATCTCTTCTCCCCACTTTCCCATTATTCTAGGGCTACCATGGCTGCAGGCTCAGAATCCTACCATTAACTGGGAGACCAAGGAATTACACTTTCCAGAGAAACAGATGAGTCCAAAAGTTTCAGCTTGCTCTGTTCCTAAAGGAATCATGTCAGTCCCTGAACTACCAGCTGTATACCAGGACTATGTGGATTTATGTGACAAGAAGAACGCTGACCAGCTTCCTCCTCACCGTCCATATGATTGTCCAATTGAATTATTGCCTGGAGCAGAGATACCTTTTGGTAAGATCTACCCCCTGGCGGGGCCCGAGCTAAAGGCTTTAAAGGATTACATAGATGAAAATCTAGCCAAGGGCTTCATACGCCCCTCTTCATCTCCTGCAGGTGCACCCATCTTCTTTGTAAAGAAGAAAGATGGATCTCTGAGACCATGCGTAGACTATAGGGAACTCAATAAGGTTACTATTAGAAACCGTTATCCATTGCCTTTAATCCCTGAGTTATTGGAGAGAGTGCGACATGCCAAAATTTTTTCTAAACTAGATCTTCGTGGGGCCTATAACTTAGTCCGTATTAGACCTGGGGATGAATGGAAGACTGCATTCAGGTCACGCTATGGACACTTTGAATATCTAGTTATGCCTTTTGGTCTGAGTACCGCCCCAGCCACTTTCCAACACTTGGTGAATGACATCTTCAGGGATCTCCTAGATACATTCGTGGTAATTTATTTGGATGATATTCTAATTTTTTCTAACTCCACAGAGGAACATCATGGACATGTGAGAATGGTCTTGGAACGTCTAAGACAAAATCATCTTTACATCAAACTTGAAAAGTGTGAATTCCATAGGACCGAAATTCAATTTCTGGGGTATGTACTGTCTACACAAGGAATTAGTATGGATGGAAGCAAAACCCAAGCCATCAAGGATTGGCCAAGTCCTAGAAATGTGAAGGAGGTACAGCGCTTCATCGGGTTTGCCAACTTCTATAGACGTTTCATTAGAAATTTCTCTGAGGTAGTGTCACCTATCACTCAACTTACCCGGAAAGAGTCTAGGTTTTCCTGGACTCCCCAAGCCCAGGAAGCATTTTCCCGTCTAAAAGATAAATTTACCACTGCACCTATCCTAGTACATCCCAACCCCGAGCTTGCCTTCATAATAGAGGTGGATGCTTCAGACTGTGCCGTTGGAGCTATACTCTCTCAGAGAACAGGTGAGAAGAATGTCTTGCATCCCTGTGCCTTCTTTTCCCAGCAGTTGTCTTCGGCTGAGAGGAACTACGATGTGGGCAATAGAGAGTTGTTGGCCATTATTGCCGCCTTCAAAGAATGGAGACACCTTCTTCAGGGAGCTGCACAGCAAATAGTCGTCCTGACAGACCATCGTAACCTTGAGTTTATCAGGTCGGCTAAGTGCCTGACTCCTCGCCAGGCTCGCTGGAATCTTTTCTTAAACCAATTTAATTTTATCATCTCTTATAGACCAGGATCGCGCAATGGAAAGGCTGATGCACTCTCTAGGATTTACTCAGCAGAGACACGTCCAATTACTCCTCCTAAGACTATTCTTCCTGACTCTAGATTCCTAGGAGTAATTCATAATCAAGACCTACTTAAGGACATCAAGGAAGCATACCATGCGGATTCCTTTTTGGCACAACCCCCAAGGGACGTAAGTCTTGTCTTTAAGAATGGTGTGTGGATTCAGGGACAACGTCTGTATATTCCTGAAACAGTCAGATTAAGAGTATTGCAACTCATTCACGATTCCAAGATAGCTGGGCATAGAGGAATTCTAAAGACACAGGAATTTCTTTCTCGTTTCTTTTGGTGGCCCACTTGCAGGAAGGATGTTTTGAATTATGTCACTTCATGTGAGGTCTGTGCAAGATGCAAAACACCTCGCTCCTCACCAACTGGTCTGTTACAGCCTCTTCCCACCCCGTCCCGCCCGTGGGGATCCATTTCTATGGACTTCATTGTGGAGTTACCAACCTCTCAGGGGAAGAACACCATTCTAGTGGTGGTTGACCGTCTAACAAAGGCAGCTCATTTTATCCCTTGTGTCGGCTTACCCACTGCAAAACAGACATCAGATTTGATGATTAAAGATGTGTTTCGCTTACATGGAGTACCGGATGAGGTTATTTCGGATCGAGGGGTGCAATTCACTTCTAGGTTTTGGCAAAATTTCTGTGCAGCATTGGACATTAAAGTAAACCTTTCTTCTGCTTTTCATCCCCAGACTAATGGACAGACCGAACGAACCAATCAAACCCTGGAGCAGTATCTCCGCTGCTTTATCTGCCACCTACAGGATGATTGGGTGGATCTACTTCCATTAGCTGAGTTCTCGTATAACAACTCTCAGAGTGCCTCCACTAAACAGTCTCCTTTTTACTCTAATCTAGGTTATCATCCTAACATTCTACCACGATTTCCCATAGAAACGCCTTTACCAGCAGTGGCTGAAAGAATCACGTCTTTACAGAAGAATATGGATCTTCTAAAGGAAAATCTGGAATCGGCTCAAGAAAGGTACAAGAAAGCAGCAGATAAATTTCGTAAACCTGCACCAGCTTTCAAGGTAGGAGACTTGGTCTGGCTGTCAACCAGAAATCTTAAGTTAAGGATTCCATCGTCTAAGTTGGGACATAAGTACATTGGACCCTATAAAATCAGTAAAATTATAAGTGCCGTTGCTTGTCGTCTTCAACTGCCCAGAACTATGAGAATCCACCCTGTCTTTCATGTATCCCTACTAAAGGCTGCGACACCCAATACGTTTCCTGGACGTTCCTCTCCTTGCCCTGACCCAGTGCTAGTCGATGGTCAGGAAGAATTTGTGGTGGAAAGGATTTTAGATTCCAGGTTGTATAGAAATCAGTTACAATATCTGATTAAATGGCAGGGCTACCCAGTGGAGGACAACTCATGGGAACCGGTCAATAACGTTAATGCTCCTCGCTTGCTCCGTCAGTTTCATCAGAGGTACCCACACAAGCCTGGTCTGAGGTCATCCGGAGGTTGTCCTTAAGGGGGGAGTAATGTAAGGTTCTATGTATATATTCCTGAAACTCAGTTTGTTCGTCAGCCATTTCACTTTCTGTCTTGCTGCAGCTATCTTGCCCTCAGTCAAAATGGAGTTTTCAGCTTGCATGTTCCCGCCCTGATTCTCTCCTTTGCTTCTTAAGCAGCCACAGCTGAGCAATCAGTGCTTCAGAATCTAGCCTGCAGTGAACCTGTGACTTGACTCCTGTAAGCCTTGGACCTTGTACTCCAGCTATTCCTACTGAGGAACTCTGAAGCACTTGTGGACTCTGAACCCTGCTCTTTGAAAGACCCACGTTTGCATGGACTTACGGTAACAGAGAAGAAGATCCTGAATCTGTATTGGAGAGTGATTGCTGAGCTTGGATTACTCTGGCCTGCTGTGTCTCCTGTTTCTGTGTCTGCAAACTGTGTGACTATTTCTGCCAACTTGTATGAAGTAATACAGGACTTTTCTATATCAAACCTGTGACTCCTGTGTTTTCATCGCACCCAAGCACAAGACGCTATATGAACTGTACTACATACATTACATATACTGTTAAAGGTGGAACTTGGTGTGAAGAACTGCTTTTTCCTTACTTCAGCTTTTGTGGACTGTGGGTCATCCTTGAACCTGATTGACTCTAAGCTGGTGGCCAGCTGTAGATTAGGGACAGTTAGGTTGGAGACTCCTATAAAAATAATGGCCATTGATTCTACACCTCTCACCAAGGACTGTGTCCATTTTGTTTCTGAAGAATTCACCCTCAGGGTGGGGGCCCTTCACCAGGAGCGTATGTCATGTTTTGTTTTGGATAACCTCTCTGCTGGCCTTGTGTTAGGGTTTCCCTAGTTGCAACGGCATAACCCGATTATTGACTGGGATTCCCGTGATATTGTTAAATGGGGATCTAATTGTTCTGAAAGATGTCTTGTTACTGTGTCTGTGTCGTCCGTTGGTCTGGAAGGTATTCCGGAGTACCTGAAGGACTATGCGGACGTTTTCTCTGAAAAAGAGGCTGAAGTTTTACCACCACACCGCCCATTTGATTGTGCCATTGACCTGGTTCCAGGTACTAAATTGCCCAAGGCCCGCTTGTATAACCTCTCGGGTCCCGAGCGGGCTGCTATGAAAGAATACATTACCGAGAGCCTTCGTAAGGGACACATTCGTCCTTCTGTTTCCCCCATGGCGGCGGGGTTCTTTTTCGTTAAGAAAAAAGACGGTGGTTTGCGCCCATGCCTCGATTTTCGAGAGTTAAATAAGATAACTGTGAGAAATACTTACCCCCTCCCACTTATTCCTGATTTGTACAACCAGTTGTCTGGGGCTAAGTGCTTTTCGAAATTGGATCTGCGGGGGCATATAACCTTATCCGGGTCCGGGAGGGAGATGAGTGGAAGACTGCTTTTCTCACTACTGAAGGGTTGTTTGAAAACTTGGTCATGCCTTTCGGTCTGACCAACGCACCAGCAGTCTTCCAAAATTTTATTAATCATGTATTCTCTGACTTTATTGGGCGTTTTATGGTTGTGTATTTGGATGACATTCTTATCTACTCGCCTGATAAACAAACTCACAACGATCATCTTCGGGCAGTTCTCCAAAGGCTCCGGGAGAACTGTCTCTTTGCTAAGCTAGAGAAATGTTCATTCTTCGTTCAGGAACTGTCTTTTCTGGGGTTCATTGTGTCTGCTGAGGGTATCGCATGGATCCTAATAAGGTGCAGGCCATTGTTGATTGGGTACAACCTCGTGATTTGAAGGCTCTGCAGCGTTTCTTAGGATTCGCAAATTACTATCGCAAGTTTATAAGGGGGTTCTCGCAGGTAGTTATACCTCTCACAGATCTGACTCAAAAGGGGGCTGATGTCAAGAATTGGTCAGCCGCAGCGGTGGCGGCGTTTCGGTTTTTAAAAAAAATGTTTCATGTCTGCTCCGGTTCTAATTCAACCGGACCCGTCTGAACCATTTATTGTTGAGGTGGACGCCTCAGAGGTGGGGGTGGGGGCGGTGTTGTCCCAGGGACCCGCCACTTTGACTAATTTGAGACCCTGTGCCTTTTTCTCTAAGAAATTCTCTCCTGCGGAGAGAAACTATGATGTTGGGAATCGAGAACTTCTGGCCGTGAAGTTGGCCTTTGAAGAATGGAGGCATTTTTTGGAGGGTGCTTTCCATCCTATTACCGTGGTTATGGACCACAAGAACCTAGCTTACATTGAGTCTGCTAAAAGGTTGACTCCTAGACAGGCAAGATGGTAGTTTTTTTTTTCCCGATTCCAGTTCTCCATCACTTTTCGGTCAGGATCCAAAAATGTCAAGGCTGATGCCTTGTCACGCAGTCTGGATCCAGTGTCTCCCCCCGAACCTCCATCCTCCATTCTTCAGCCTGGGGTGGTGGTGGCAGTTGTTTCTGCTGGGTTGGAGCAGGAGATTCGGGAAGCTCAGTCTCTTGCCCCTCCGGCTAAGCCAGTGGATAAACTTTTTGTACCAGTTCAATTTCGTCTCAGGATCCTTCGGGAATTCCACTACTCAGTTCTGAGTGGACATCCTGGGATCTCGGCTACCCGGAGGGCCATCGCTAGGACATTCTGGTGGTCTTCTTTAGCCTCTGATGTTGGGGAATTTGTGTCTGCTTGTGGGGTATGTGCCCGTGCGAAACCCCCCCATAACCGGCCGGCCGGGGAATTGGTGCCACTGCCAATTCCTGATAGACCATGGACCCATTTGTCCATGGATTTTATCACCAACCTTCCTCCTTCCAAGGGTAACACCGTCATTTGGGTAGTGGTGGACAGGTTTAGTAAACAGGCACATTTTGTACCCTTGGCGGCTTTACCTAATGCGGAAACGTTGTCCAGATTGTTTGTTGAGCATGTGGTGCGGTTGCATGGGGTACCCTTGAATGTGGTGTCTGATAGGGGGGTACAATTTGTTTCCAGATTTTGGAGGGCATTTTGTAAGAGGTTAGGTATTGGTCTGTCTTTTTCATCCGCTTATCATCCAGAAACTAATGGGCAGACTGAGCGGACCAATCAGTCTCTGGAGCAAATCCTGCGTTGCCTGACCTCAGCCCGACAGGATGATTGGTGTACTGCATTACCTTTGGCTGAGTTTGCGTTTAACAACCGCATTAACCAGTCTACGGGCACATCTCCCTTTTTCTGCAATTATGGGTTTCATCCACATTTTGGGGAGTTCTCCCGTTTGGACTCTGGGTGTCCTGGGGCGGATGGGACAATCCAGCGATTGGGGGAGTTATGGCGGGAGGTCCAAAGGAACATTACGAAGGCTCAGTCTAAATATAAGTTTTTTGCTGACAAAAAAAGGTCTGTGGGGCCGGTGTTCCAGGTTGGGGATAAGGTATGGTTATCTACTAGGAATATAAGGCTCAAGGTCCCCTCTGCGAAACTTGGACCTAAATTTATTGGTCCTTATGAAATTACGGAAGCAGTTAACCCGGTGGCATTTCGGTTGCGTCTCCCTCCGTCTCTACGGATTCCCAACGTTTTCCATAGGGCCCTTTTGAAACCTGTGGGGTCCTGTAGGGAAGGACCATTGTCTTCCCCACCACCAGTTTTGGTAGACAGGCAGTCTGAGTACGAGGTGGAACGAATTCTTGACTCTAGGTTTGTCCGTCGTGCTCTTCAGTATCTGATACATTGGAAAGGCTACGGTCCAGAGGACCGGTCGTAGGTTCCTGCCCGATCTGTTCATGCGGATCAGTTGGTCCGGGCCTTTCATGCCAGGTGTCCTGAGAAACCCGGGGGTCTGGTGGCCCCCCGTTGAGAGGGGGGTATTGTCATGACCCAGGACGGGGTTTGGTCTTTGTCCCGTCCTGGCCAGACTGGGGTTAATGGTTTCAGCCTCTCTCTGGCAGAAGGCGGCTATTTAGTTGCCAATTGACCTAGGTCTGGTGTCAGTTATACTCCTGCCCTCGGCTGAGTTAGTTGACCTCCTGTGTGCCTGTGCCTTGTGCCTGATCTTGTTGCTTGTTTGGTTTTGACCCGGTCCGTCTCTTCGTTGTGAGTTTGTCTACTGTCTTGGTACTGTGTATTTGCCCGTTCTGGTTTTCTGATCCCTTGGCTACGTTCTGGTTATTCTCTGCCTGCTCCTCTTGTACTGCGTTGCTCCCTCTGTGTATGACCTAGCTATCCTGACTATCCGTTTTGTCTATGCCCCTTGGTAACTCTGTCCCGTAGTTACCCTTCTAGGAGTTTTCCTTCTGCTCATAGCTCTCTGGAGCTTAGGTCACGCCCATCAGCAGTCACGTGCTTAAGGTCCTCTGGCCTGAAGCATTCTCTGTCTGTTACTGCTTTCTCTGAGAGACCTGTGGCCGGCGCCGCCCCTTGGCAGTCACGTGCTTCAGGTCCTGTTAGTCTGAAGCACGCATCTTCACCGCTGCTGCCCCGCTCCACAGGTATCATTGAGTGCAGTCTGTCTGATTCAGGACACGTGCACTGGCTCAGTGAGCAAGTGCGGTGTTCGTGATAGGTGCAAAAGTCATGAACTGTATGTGAAATTTTGAAGAATTTGGCACAATAAACTGCAACAAATATCACAGGACAAAAAAGAAAAGTGACTTAAAAAATGCAAATGCTGAATTGGACCCTATAGTCTACAGATCACATAATCAGGACACAACAATTTCCTTAAATATTGGATAATTGTATAATGTGCTCTTTTACAGCACAGAGTATGTGAAAATCTAAAAAGTTGCAGCTTCATCAGGAATAACCTATCTCTAGAACTTTGTGACCAGACTTCCTAGGAATAGACTGACAAGAGCATTCTTAAGGTGATACCTTTATTGGCTAACCAGAAAATTATATGTTCCTAGCTTTCAGAGCTCAAGGCTCCTTCTTCAGGCAAAATTACATTTGGAATAATAAGAAAGACACATTAGATGCTTACTATAGTAGGACATTTGTTCAAGACCTGGGAGGTGTGATGCCTTCAAAAGATAAGCAAAGGAAATCAAATTAGCATTTTCTACAAATGGAGAGCTAGTGGGAATGTGTTATTAGCTATCTGGAGTCCTTCTGGTGAAGGTGTGAACTGTGTCTATGTAATGAGTCATAAAACCGGGTGTTAAGTTGAGTCCTAGTGTCAAAGTATTGAACATCCTAATAAGTTTGAATTCCCATATTTTTCTCTCCCTGTCATCCTTAAAATGACCTTTTAGTATTAAGACTTTTAAGTCTGTCATACAATGTCCAGTTCCAGAGAAATGTTTTCCCACAGGCGTGTCCATTTCATTCCTGATCGTATGTCTGTGTAGATTCATCCTTGTTTGTAGTTTTTGCATGGTTTCCCCAATATAGATAGCTCCAGGGCACCTTGTACATTGTATCATGTACACCACATTGGAGGATGTACATGAAAAGGAACCCATGACCTTATAGTCCTGATTTGTGTTTGGTACACGGACAACAACAGGGTACCTCTTGTGGTCACATACAACCCCCACATGAGCATCCTAAGGAAAATTGGTGCTGATCTCCAACCCATATTCCACAGGGACCACAAATTGAAAGACATATTCCCAGAACTACCACTCCTCTCCTACAAACAGCCCCCTAACTTAAGGAATCTCCTTGTCAGAAGTGTCCTTTCGTCACCATCAGTGACTGGCACATTCCCATGTAACAACAAAAAATGCAAAACTTGTACCCACATATTACCAACAAATACAGTCCGTGTACCAAACACAAATCAGGACTATAAGGTCATGGGTTCCTTTTCATGTACATCCTCCAATGTGGTGTACATGATACAATGTACAAGGTGCCCTGGAGCTATCTATATTGGGGAAACCATGCAAAAACTACAAACAAGGATGAATCTACACAGACATACGATCAGGAATGAAATGGACACGCCGTGGGAAAACATTTCTCTGGAACTGGACATTGTATGACAGACTTAAAAGTCTTAATACTAAAAGGTCATTTTAAGGATGACAGGGAGAGAAAAATATGGGAATTCAAACTTATTAGGATGTTCAATACTTTGACACTAGGACTCAACTTAACACCCGGTTTTATGACTCATTACATAGACACAGTTCACACCTTCACCAGAAGGACTCCAGATAGCTAATAACACATTCCCACTAGCTCTCCATTTGTAAGAAAATGCTAATTTGATTTCCTTTGCTTATCTTTTGAAGGCATCACACCTCCCAGGTCTTGAACAAATTTCCTACTATAGTAAGCATCTAATGTGTCTTTCTTATTATTCCAAATGTAATTTTGCCTGAAGAAGGAGCCTTGAGCTCTGAAAGCTAGCGAACATATAATTTTCTGGTTAGCCAATAAAGGTATCACCTTAAGAATGCTCTTGTCATAATTGGATGGAAAAGTATTCACATCGATTTTTCTGGCTAACACGGTACCACAATATAATTTATTATTGTACACCTAGGAATAGACTGATATTTTGTGTAATCTGCCTATGGCACGCTTGAAATATATATCATGTAGAGACTTGAACAGCTGTGTACACAAAAAGGAGTTCAGATTTGCAGCTTTGTAGTTTTTGGGTATCTTCTTGGTGCCCTGTACGTTAACTAAAATAAATTAATCTTTGAAGAGACACTTCAATACCCCTCCACTGTGAACATCATGAATCCTGACTTTTTTACTCTTTTTTTAGGCGTATGTATTTGTAATGGTAGGGGCCATTGACTACAATGTGTCCTAGACAATGTGACAAAGTATGCAAATCACTTATAGGTTGGGTAGAATCCTCTTGATATTCTGCCTTTACATTGTGAGTGCAGAAACTATTTTTTCATTTATCAAAATAACTTAAGAGGACACACAATATGAATAGAAAGGCCAGGGAGCCCCATAGGGTGTACAGACTGCATAACAATACAGAGAGTGGGGAGTAATGGGTTAAGCAATTTGAAAGGAATAGTAGGGATACATGTGAGGGTTTTTGAATGGAGGGGATGGTTTGGGGGCACAGTTAAGAGGGCTAAAAGGGGGTGAATGGGACAGTTACCTCTTCTTGCTTCCTGGGGACACAGGACTAGGAGCCATGACAGACCTTGCTGCCTTGATGAATTTGGTGAGGGCTGCCACTGCGATACATGGTCCCCTTTACTCATTGAAAAGTGAAAGACAGAGCAGGAGATGCTACAAGAGACCCTTCGGGTACCCTCTGTGACAACTGGAGCAGCTTAAGTCGGCGGCTCCTTCTCTGATCCCCAGGTGGAATCCTTGTCGGAGCCATGGCCTACTTCGAGTGGATGTTCCCGAGCCGCGGACTACGTCCAGTTCGTGACCAGTTAGGTACCAGACCAGCATGACGGTTGCTCCCAGTAATGTGCTGGCTGGGGGGTCAAATCCAGTGTCGGGAGAGCATCAGTGAGCCCCCTTGCAAGCAGCAAGGGGTGTAGCGGCCTTCCTCTGGGGTGCGGCCTGCTAGAGTCTGGTCCCTGGTAGCGGTGGTCCCTGGGGAGGTGATATAGAGGGGTCGAATCCAGGGTTGGAGGGACCAGGAGGATCCTCCCTGCAATTGGCAGGGAGGGTTGTGGCTTGCTGGGTCCCTGGATCCAGCTGGGGCCTGGGGATACAACCAGTCCCACAGGGCCTTTCATAGTCAACTGGTCAGAAGAGTAAAACAGCCTGAGGAAGAAGATGATTAAAGAAGAATGTCCATGGAGGTGGAGCATAGATGGCATAGGGTGGTTCCTCCTGCGGCCTTATCGAGGCCTGACGACGTCATGCGGAGCAATCAGTCCAGTGGGGAGGAAGGCGAGATTTCCCCAGGAGTATCAGCAAATGAACAAGTTCAATTAGGAAATGTCATGGCTGGTCTAAGTATTTCTCAGAGGCAGCCTGGGGAGGAGACATCGATTGTTGAAAATTTAGCTGTTGTGGGTGATTTTGGTAATGAGTTGGGGGTTAATAATGTTATGGTAGTCGATAGAGATAGTCAAGGGTTGAATATGGGTGGGCCTGATTTATGATTTTTGCTCGGCTCTTTTTGCATGTACGGATGCGATAGGGTTTACAGGGGCTTGGTGTGGCTGAGGTACGATGAGCAGTTTAGGCAGAAAAAGGTCATGAGGCCTAGCTTGCGGTGGGATCATAAGGATATTTTCTTATGGATGCATTTGATGGCAGGTCCCTTTCGGGGAGGTGCTGGGGATTCTAGCTCAGCGAGCGGATCCTTAGAGATGCAAAAGAAAGGTTACTGTTGGCAGTTTATCGAGGGACCGTGTAAGTTGGGGGCAGCATTCAAGTTTAAACATGTGTGTTCCGGCTATGGGGGCAGTCATGGCCTCACCAGGTACTTTAAGCAATCAAAGGGAAAATCAGGGGAGGGTGCTGGAAAATGGGAGGACCCCGGAAAGTGTTGTGGCAATGTTTCCATTTTTAGGTAGATACCTGGATTATGAGGCTGCTGTTTTATTCAAGTTAAGTTTCTTAGAAGAATTCATAATCCCGTTTGATCCTGGGGCGCCTATTTTTTGGCCAGGAAATTTGAAGTCAGCAAGGGAGCACACAGTAGTAGAGCAGGAAAAGCTATGTAAGGAAATAGAATTGGGAGGCATGGCAGGTCTATTCCAGGATCCTCCTTGGCCATAGTTAAGGATTTCCCCTTTGGGAGTTGTTCCTAAGCAACCAATAAGTTTTGGCTTATCCATCACTTATCACACCCAGCGGGAGATTCAGTGAATGACCGCATCTAGCTGGAATTATCGTCGGAGTCATATGTTTCTTTTGATAGGGCATTGGAATTGGTAAGGACAGCAAGGCAGGAGGCTTTCATGGCAAAGTCCAACATTGAAGCAGCCTTTCATTTGCTCCCAGTGCAACTTGACAGTTTTTATCTGTTGGGGTGTATGTGGAATGGAGAATTTTCTGTTTATTGGTGTTTACCCATGGGGTTCTCCAACTCATGTTTGCATTTGAGGCTTTCAGTTCATTAGTTGAATGGGTGATATGGGAAGTGTCAGGCGTTCCCTCGATAATTCTCTACTTGGGACAATTTATTTTGTGTTGGTCCCTCGGGTTTGATGATTTGTTTAATTTTACTAGTTTTGTTAAAAAGGTAGCTTCATTATTCGGTATTCCATTGGCTCAAAACAAGACTGAGGGCCTTCCTACGGTAATGCGTTTACTAAGCATAGAGATTGATAGTACAGCTAGGCTTTCAGAGGAAAAACTGGTTGATTTTAAGCTAGCGGTAGCAGCTTTGAATTGGGGGCCAAGAAAGTTAAGTTGAAGGTAGTACAGTCTTTGTTAGGTAAGCTTAACTTCACTTGCCAAATTATGCCAATGAGCCAGGTGTTTTAAGATGTTTATCAACGGCCATGACAGGGAAGTCAGCCCCGCACCACTTTGCTCGCATTAATCTGGAAATCAGGGCTGATCTGGAGGTTTGGGATTCCTTTTTAAAATAATGTAATGGTCATACTTTGTGGATGGATAAGGTGGTGTTCAATGGTTATTTGCAGCTTTACACAGATGCCAGAGGTTTTATTGGTTTTGGTGCATTCTTTCAGGGGGACTGGTGTGCCAGCCATTGGCCTGAGTCATGGCAGGAAGCAGTCTTAGTGAGGAACTTGTCCTTGTTGGAAAGATTTCCAATTGTAGTGGCTCTTGAGCTTTGGGAGTCAGAGTTTACTGGCAAAAAAGTGTGTTTTCATTGCGACAACTTGTCGATAGTTCACATGATAAATACGCTCTCAGCTAAATCTCCTCCAGTACTAGCTTATTTGATTTTGTGGTGTTTGGAGTGGAATGTGTATGTAGTAGCTAGATATGGTCCAGGGATATCCAATGATGTGACTGATGCACTGACTCATATTCTGTTTCCACAAGTTTTGAGGTCTGGTACAATGGGCAGACGAAGTGTACATTTTAGTTTAAATTAGAAAGTGTAAAGGATGTGACAATGAAATTTTTGGTGACCCAGGCATTGAAGGGTTTTCGGAAAGAAGTTAAAAGCCAGGATAGAAGAAGACAGGTTTCCTTTGAACTGCTGGGTAGGTTTCTGTTTTATGTGAGGTCAGTTTGTCATTGCAAATGTGAGGTGTTGTTGTTTTCAGCAGCTTTTGGTTTGGCTTTTTACGGTGCTTTTTGTATTAGTGAATTGGTTAGTTCTTCGAGGTTGGTGGAATGGGGTTTGTTATTGTGTGATGTTTGCCTATTAAAATATAGGGTGGAATGTTTTTTAGGGCTATCTAAGGTGGATCAAAATGGTCGAGGCAAGTGGATAGTCTTGTATGCAATCCCTGGTCATGAGGCCTCCCCTATTGCGGTGGTAAAATGTTTCGTGGAAATTTGGAGCGAATATCCAGGTTCGTTCTTTGAAGAATAAGGATTGCTCTTCACCTTCAAAATATCAATTTATTGCAGTTTTTAAGCCATGTTTGTTGCATATGGGTGAAGAGCCGAGGGTTATGGGTCACATTCTTTTCGCATTGGGGCATCGACTGAGGCTTCATGTTAGGGTTTGGGGGAGGAGATTGTTCGCCGTATTGGGAGTTAGGAATCGGCATGATTTCATTCTTATGTTCGCCCTCATCTTCTGGATTTATAATTCTGTGCGGGTCAGAAGTCATGTTTTGGTTTAGTCTCTGTAATGTGTGTATTTGGTGATTGTTTTGCTTCATTTTAGGTGCTTGCTTAACTTGGATCTTGGACCACTCTTGCATGTTCTGGGAGGCATTGCAGGCCAATGTGTGTCCTGATGGTCATCAGCTTGAACAGGCTAGGTCCACGGCGCTGATCAAATGGCTTGGAATTAGTGGTATGACTTGGGGGAAGGTTTTGCCTGAAGTCTCCTACTATTGAAGAGTGGATTATCCATGGAATGTTCTGGTTTTGCATGTAGGTGGTAATGATCTGGGAGTTAGATATTCTTGGGAGTTAATCAGAGACATTAAGGTTGATCTTTTAAAGTTGTGGTCCTCCTATCCGGGGATTATTATTGTTTATTCAGACATAGAGTCACGGCTTACCTGGAGGTATGCAAAATAAATGGAGCAGATCAACAAGACCAGGATTAAAGTTAAAATTGCAAGGAAAGGCGTAATAGTGGTGAGGCACAAGGAGTTGAAAGTACCATTAAAGGAGCATTTGAGGTTGAATGGAGTGTTCAGTTTAAGGGATGGTATCCAGCAAGCTTTGGGGGTCAAGCCTTTGTAAGGTGTCAAGTGGCCAGGTCTGTGGCGGGGGATAGGTCAGGTTCTGAGGCTGGTTATTGGTAATGTCCGTTTTAGTGGGGAGTCACTAGTGTGGAAAAGTGGCTTCTGTTACAGGACAAAGTAACTTGCGGACCAAGGTCATGCAAAGGTAGGGGTATTAATTACAGGATATTAATACCTTATCCCTGTGCTGTTGTATTGTGTCCAGGGATATATGTTGGGGTTTGCTTCTGGACCAGACTTAGCAGTTGTTATTATATATGTCAGTTTACATTGTTATTGTTTATAATGTTCTGCAAATAGTTAGCAAACAATTTGAATAAAAGGTCCAGCTGCAGGTTATATTTACAAAAAGCAGGCATACGATATCTGTTCATTTAAACCCTTTGGGGTCAGCAAGTCCATTCTAAAAATCCTCTCACTTTCTCTTTTGAGGATGTTTTTGTCATGGTCCCCTCCCAGGACTAGGTTTTACTACTGCAATCACAGAGAAGAAAATATTATTTGAATCCCCTTGATGAGTTACCCTCATATGTCTTACCAGTGGTGTCTCACAATCATTTCTGATATCTCCCAGGTGTTCACTCACTCTTCTTCTATGCTCCCACTTTGTTTTTCCCAAATAATCCCAGGGATAGGGACATGTGGCCATATAGATAACCCCAACAGTCCTGCAATTTAAAAAGTCTCTTTGGTAAAATATCTCCCCCCCACTGAGGCACTTCTGAAAGATTTATTTGGTCTCACGCATTTGCAGAAATGACAGTTCATCATATTTGTAGAACCCACGTCTTCCTATCTATTCATGTTCCCTCCAACCTGGATTCTTGGTAATGGCTATGCACCAAATGGTCTCTAATGGATCTTCTTTTCCTATAGGTGATCAGGGGGAAAGCCTTCACAATCTCCCTCAGGTCTGGATCCATCCTCAAGATATCCCACTGTCTCTTCGGCACATTTCAGATCTGATCATGATGGCTATCATAGATGCCAATAATCCTGGTGATGTCGTTTTGGGAACTACCTTCTTTTCTCAATTCTTTATTTTGTAAAAGGGACTGTTTATTTTCATTTTCTGAAAATTTGTGGGCTGAGTAAAGAATATGGTGGGGTAACCATTATCACTAAATCTGCGATAAATGTCTTCAGCTTGTCTCCGGAATTCTTGGATATTCGAGCAGTTCCTCCTCAATCTGAGGATCTGTCCTTTTGGTATACCTTTTCTAAGGGAGGCCATTATAAGACTGTATGGTTGTTTTTTGATACATGCAAGTTTCTAGAGTTCCACCTGATTCTTGTTTAATCCCTACATCCAAAAAAGATAGCTCCCTATTGCTTGTTTCAGACATGAACTTCAAACCTACTGCATTAACATTAATTTCTGTTACAAACTCAATGAACTGCTCCTCGGAACCACACCAGATAATGAAGATGTCATCAATTATGCTATACCATACTCCTATGTGGGGGTGCTACCACATCAGCTCATCCCCAAACACTATGGTTTCCCCTCCACCAGCCCAGAACAGGTTTGCAAATGATGGAGCACATGGACTTATCATCGTGATGTGTTCTGATTCTGTAACCGAGGAGGATAATAGGAAAATAGGCTAGGCAACCAGACAGCAAGAGAGGTTGGTAGCTTAGCGGATTGCAGACCCCTAAACTGACAACACAACTAGAATTAGCCATGGGACGTACCTACGATACCCTAGATGCCTCGACACAGCCAAAGAGTTAACTAAGCCTAAAGAGTAGTGTTGAGCGATACTGCTCGATATCTAAAAATATCGTATCGGAATGGTATCGCCGATATCACTAAATATCGTCGATATCCGATTCCGATACCGGAAGTCCCATGTAAGTCTATGGGAACAAAATATCGCAACAAAAAAAACCCTTTCTTTCGTTGTAAACACAAAATATACACACATAGAATACATATATATATATATATATACATGTCATTGTGACATATATATATACATATATTTATAGTTTATACACTTCTACATAGTAAAATAGACTCTGATTCAATTGCCGGGTAAAGCCGTGACATACCCCATAGAAGTCGACGGGCTCGGTGCCGAGTACTCCCAAAACCTCTGGCTCTGTGCGACTCAACTTGGGCGTCACGAACAGGATTCTGTAGCTCGCTATAAGCGAGTCCTGTGTGCCTGAATTGAACTGGTTTTGTGCTTGAGAATTGCTAAAATCATCAGAGAATGTATTTGCCATTTTTCCGCTATATCTGCGTCACGACGAGGCACTGGTGAAGAAGAAGGGCGTGCTCTTCGTGGGTGTACACTCACTCAGTGGCGCGAAAACGATGGCCGACCACTCTAAATGGTACTGCAATGTAAGATCGTGCCCCACAGCTCTTCAGTTCCGCCTCCTCATCCTCCTCAGTGTGCGGAAACTAACACGAAGGTCCCGCCTCCCTACAAAAGAGGGGCCCTCTCCAGATGCTAATGACACATGTGACTTGGCAGAGATGGCTAATGGACACGAGCAGAAGTGTGAAGGGATGGAGCAGTCAGAGCTCTCCCCCCACGGAAGCGACCCGATCGCCACGGAACCACCGTTGGGCACCCGGCCTGGAAACCCTCCTACGCTGCAAGAAGCGGAGGATACCCTAAGAGGCCTGGCCCGGCACCGGGAGGAGGTCGCCAGGATGGAAGCCAGCTGGCGTGCCCTAAAACTAAACTTGGAGCGGCGCCAATCCCTCTTACCTGAAGTGTCTGTACCGGAAGGTGAGGCACCCGTTCTAGTAGAGGAGTCCGTGCGGGCATCCCAGCCCTTGCAATGTGATCCGGTTGACGTTGTCGCAGTGGAGGCACCCGTTCCTGCAAAAAACTCTGCACCGGCAGCACCCCAGATCCCGCTGTCTGCCCCCGTCGCTGAGACAGAAGAAGCGACACCCGTCCTCATGGAGGAGGCCGCGCAGGCACCAGAGGTCTACCTGTCTGTAGACTCTGTACCGGAGCCCCGACTGTCATCTGTTCCAGAGCCGGCTGCTTCCGCCACAGGTGAGCGCCGCCAGGACTGAGGGGCGCCAGGAGAGATGCCTCAAATCGGGCATCGTAAGCTGGCATTTGATGGTGGAGACATGGAGCAGCTGGTGGAGGAGAATTACAACCGGCGTCAGGAGGAAGTGTGGAGACGTTGGGAGCGGGAAGCAGAGCGACAAAGGGAGCAGCGAGAATCCCAAAAGCTTCGGCAACGTCACCTGGAGAAGGACCGGGCAGATAAGGACCGGATGAGAAAAGATAAAGGAACCCTGTGGGAGCCGCGGCGTAAGGGTGCAGTACGGAGCTTTAAATTGAAAGGTGGTTGGGGCTTCATCCAGGAGCCTGGACTTTATTTAGAAGTCTTTGTGACCCGGCGGGACGTGGAGACTCACCTCCCAGAAGGACACCCGGGGAGGGACCTGTTGCCAGGAGACTTGGTGACTTACACCCGACACTGGGGTTACAATGGATGGTACGCCCTAAATGTTACCAGATGCGACCCCTACCCCCAGAGTGTCAGGAACCTGTGAGACCCTCGGAGCCTTCAGCCTCCCACATCCAGGCCTCTGCACAAGTGCCCACCCCACGCCGTAAATCTCCCCAGCCTCCCTCAGTGGTCTCCTCAGCAGCCCCAGCTATGGACATGATAACTATAGCTGGCCCATACCCGGCGCCTGTTAGGCCCCCTGGGGTTCGTTCAGTCCGTGACATAGGGCTCCAGACCCGGAGGGAGATGAAAGAGGTGGCCACACAGACACAGATAGCGGGTCACGACTTGACTGTACAGGCCACACGACGTCATCAGGTCCTGGTGGTCCTTGGTGTCTCGGATGTTTGGCAAGCATCAGAAGAGTACCAGGTGGTACCTGGAACACCCCTGCCAAAGAATTATAAATAACCCGGACAGGGTCCCTGTATGTAAATAGTTAAATTGTTGATGTACCCGGACGGGTGAATGTTCATAAAAATTTTTTTAATTTAATAAAAAACACAACACAGTTTTCATTACTTTTATTACAGTCTCATCCTGCGACGCCATCGATCTCCTGTAAAAAAATGAAAAAAAAAAACAGCAGTATACCACCTGTCCGACGCAGTCCATAGTAACAAGTGTCCCACGACGATCCAGCTCTGCTACATCAGAATGACAGGCAGAGCCTGTCATCCCGGCGCAGCACAGCTGATTACCTGCTTTCCCGGCGGTGACGTCATCGGACTGGTTTACGGCCGGGATTACCCTGCAGTCACTGCAGTTATCGCGAAAAAACTGCATGTGACCGCCAGGGAGAAGATAATGGCGGCCATCAAGCAGTCCAGGACGTGACCGCCGGAGATCTTCTGCCAGGTAAGTGCCGCTGACTCCTGACAGACCCGACCGACGGACACTCACAGTGACAGTGACAAATCCGATTCCGGTATCCGATATGACGAAAATATCGGTACTCGGAATCGAAAGCCCGATACAGCTAATATCGGCCGATACCCGATATTTGCAGTATCGTATCGCTCAACACTACTAAAGAGAGAAAGGGGAAAGCTCACTGCCCCGGAGTAGAGCCCGAAAGGAATAGATAGCCCCCAAACATATAGCCGGTGAGACAGATGAGGCACAAACACAGGCAGAAAACAGATTAAGCAAATGCTTGGGTCAAAACTGGATAGAACAGGACAGGAAAGGATACTGTCTGCAATTCTGCAAAAACCCTAAGAAAAATTCCAACACGTCTGATATGCAAAAATACTGAGGCCACACGACCTCTCCCCCACTAAATCAGAACTCTGGTGTGAACTGGACGCAAAACAACAGAAATTGAAAAACAGGGGACTAGAAATACTGAAATGACTGACATAAGCTGTGGCCAATGAAAACAGAGTCCAGCACAGGTCCCCGCAGGGAACCCGGCTGAACTCACACCAGCAAGGCAGAAAACAGAGAAAAACAAAGGGAAAAATGCCACAGATTAAACAGACAAAAAACTTATCTGAAAGATGCAGGCCAAAGCAGGTAGCAAGCTGGCTTCCAAAAGGCTCAGGAAGAAAACCAAAATCACCGGCAACAGCTAAGGGAAGGCTGCTCATTTAAATCTCCCCAGTCTGTAACACCTGATCTCCAATCATCCTCTTGAGGTGATTGACTTCTGTCAGCCAGACCAGCTCCATTACCATCAGCAACCACCAGAGGGAGCCCAAACTCAGAAGCCAGATTAAAAGTGTTCACAACAGTACCGCGCCCTTGAGGAGGGGTCACCGAACCCTCACCCAAGCCACCAGGCTGATCAGGATGGGCCCGGTGAAAGGCGTGAACCAATCTCTCGGCATGAATGTCAGAAGCAAACACCCAAGAATTATCCTCCTGACCATAACCTTTCCACTTGACCAAGTACTGAAGTCTCCGTCTAGCCAGACGAGAATCCAATACCTTCTCTACTTCATACTCCAGATTTCCCTTAACCAATACAGGATCAGGGGGTGCAGCCATGGGAACTACTGGCTCAACAAACCTTTTCAACAAAGATTTATGAAAGACGTTGTGAATCTTAAACGTTCCTGGAAGAGCCAAACGGAAAGAAACGGGATTAAGGATTTCCAAAATTTTATAAGGTCCAATGAACCTTGGCTAAAATTTTGGAGATGCAACCATCATAGGAATATTTTTTGAGGACAACCAAACCATGTCACCTACTTTAAACCGGGGACCATCAGTCCTATGCCGGTTGGCAAACCATTGGACCTTCTCTTGAGAGTTAGACAACTTATCCACTACTTGATTCCAAATCTTCTGCATTCTCTCTACCATAGAATCAACACCTGGACAGGCTGAAGCCTCCACCTGCCCTGAAGAAAACCGAGGATGAAACCCGAAGTTGCAGAAGAAAGGGGACATCAAAGTGGCAGAACTAGCCCTATTATTTAGAGCAAATTCAGCCAAGGGCAAAAAAGAGACCCAGTCATCTTGATCAGCAGACACAAAACATCTCAAACAAGTTTCTAAAGTCTGGTTTGCTCTCTCAGTCTGCCCATTGGTCTGAGGGTGAAATGCAAGGAGGAGAAGGACAACTGAATTCCCAGTTTAGAACAAAAGGCTCTCCAAAATCTGGAAACAAACTGGACTCCTCTGTCAGACGCAATGTTCTCCGGAATGCCGTGCAAACAAAACACCTGCTGAAAAAACAAGGGCACCAACTCGGAAGAGGATGGCAACTTCGGCAGTGGTATGAGATGGACCATCTTGGAAAATCTATCACAGATCACCCAGATAACAGTCATTCTCTGAGAGACAGGGAGGTCAGAAATAAAATCCATTGAGATAAGGGTCCATGGCCTCCTGGGCACCGACAGTGGCACTAACAATCCACTAGCGCGAGAACAGGGTTTGGACAGAGAACAAGTTCCACAGGACTGCGCAAAATTCCTGACATCACGAGATAAAGCAGGCCACCAAAAAGACCAACTCAACAAATCTCTGGTACCAAAAACACCGGGATGACCGGCCAACGCGGAGCAATGAATTTCAGACATTACTTTCTTCCTCCATTGGTCAGGGATATACAATTTCCCCATAGGGCATCGTTCAGGTTTATCCTCCTGAAATTCCTCCAGGGCAAGTCTCAAATTGGGTGAGATAGCGGAAAGAACCACACCCTCGTTTAGAATGGTAGTAGACTCAGTCACATCAAGAGAATCCGCAAAGAAACTCCTAGAGAGGGCATCAGCCTTAATATTCTTAGTGCCCGGAAGAAAGGAGACAACAAAATTAAAATGCGTGAAAAACAAGGCCCACCTAGCCTGTCTAGGATTCAATAGCTTGGCTGATTCAAAATAAATCAAGTTCTTGTTGTCGGTGAGGGCCACAACTTGATGTTTGGCTCCCTCCAACAAATATCTCCATTCTTGAAAAGCCCACTTCATAGCCAATAATTCCCAATTCCCCACATCATAATTATGTTCAGATGGGGACAATTTTTGAGAAAAGAAGGCACAAGGGTTATTCTTAGAGGTTACAGGATCTCTTTGAGACAAAACGGGTCCTGCACCAATCTCAGAAGCATCTATCTCCACCTGAAATGGGAGAGAAACATCAGGTTGCCGTAGAACAGGAGCAGAAGTGAATCTCTGCTTCAGCTCCTGAAACGCTGAAACTGCCTCTGGAGACCAATTCACCACATCAGCGCCCTTTTTGGTCAAATCCCTCAGTGGTTTCACAATACCAGAAAAATTACTTATGAATTTACGGTAAAAATTAGCAAAACCCAAAAACTTCTGAAGAGCCTTCAAGGAAGTGGGTTTAACCCAATCATAAATGGCCTGAAACTTGACTGGGTCCATTTCAATAGCGGATGGAGACTAAATGAATCCCAAAACCGAAATTTTTTGTACGCCAAAGAGACATTTTGATCCCTTAACATTCAAAGCATTTTCTTTCAAAATCCGGAATACAATTCGAACATGTTCCACGTGAAAATCCCAGTCATTGGAAAAAATCAAAATATCGTCCAAATAAACGATCAAAAACTTGTCCACAAAATCCTGGAAAATATCGTTCATGAAAGATTGGAAGATGGAAGGGGCATTAGTAAGCCCAAAAGGCATCACTTGGTACTCAAAATGCCACTCAGGACTCGGAGTATTAAACGTCGTCTTCCATTCATCACTGTGCTTAATGCGAATAAGATTATACGCCCCCCTAAGGTCAAGCTTGGTAAACCAACCTTTCACTCTGGAGAATAAATCTGAAATCAGGGTTAACGGATACTGATATTTAACAGTGATTTTATTAAGGGGATGATAGTCAATACATGGCTTCAAGGAGCCATCCTTCTTGGCCACAAAGAAAAAGCCGGCACCTAAAGGTGAAGAGGATGGTCTGATATGACCCTTCTCCAATGACTCTTTGATATAAGATCACATAGCATCATGTTCTGGTACAGATAAATTGAAGAGCCGAACCTTGGAAAATTTACAACCGGGCACTAACTCGATCGCGCAATCATAACTCCTGTGAGGAGGCAAGGACGCAGACTCACTCTCACTAAACACATCAGAGAAATCAGCCAAATAGTCAGGGACCTCCTGAGACTGGGGAGAGGTAGAGAAAACAGGAGTGTCACTAAGAACACATTAACAACCCCAACTAACCACAGACACAGACTTCCAATCCAGAACAGGATTATGGGTCTGCAACCAAAGAAAACCCAGCACAATAATGTTATGTAAATTATGTAACACCAAAAATTTACAATTCTCTTGGTGGTCCGGGGCTACCCATATTATCACCTGGGTCCAAAACTGGGGTTTGTTCTCCGCCAAAGGGTAGCATCAATACCTCTCAAAGGAATAGGAGTCCGCAGGGGTACCATGGGAAAACCACAATGTTTGGCAAAGTCCAAATCCATCAGGTTCAGGGCTGCTCCTGTATCAACAAAAGCCTTAGCAGAAAATGAAGATAAGGAGCAGATCAAGGTCAAAAGGAATTTAGGCTGTACATTGCCCAAAACAAATGAGTGAGCAAAACGTTTTTCCCGCTTAGGGCAGACGGAAATAGTATGAGAGGCGCCCCACAAAAGAAGCACAACTTATTACGCCTTCTAAATTCTTGAAGTCAGCCCTAGAAACAACCCTATCACACTGCATGGGCTCAGAGGTTTGTTCGAAAGGAAACACCTCCTCTTGCATAGTTTATGTTCATGTAAACATCTGTCAATTTGAATGGCTAATGAGTCATTAGTCATTAGTAATGACATAGAGTCGTTGAGACCAGAGGGGACAGGAAATCCCACCATAACATCTTTTACGGTCTCTGCCAGTTTTTTCCAAAAAAGAGCCGCTAGGGCATCATCGTTCCATTTAGTAAGGACTGACGACTTTCGGAATTTTTGACAATATAACTTTGCCGCTTCCTGACCCTGGTTCAATGACAATAAGGTTTTTTCAGCTTGATTAATAACATTAGGTTCATCATACAACAACCCCAGAGCTTGAAAAAACGCATCCACATTAGTCAAAACAGGATCCCCAGGTGTCAAGGAAAAAGCCCAGTCCTAAGGGTCGCCGCGCAACAGGGAGATGACAATTTTAACCTGCTGCACTGAGTTCCCTGAGGAATTAGGTTTCAAGGCAAAAAAGAAGTTACAATTATTCTTAAAGTTCAAAAATTTAGACCGATCCCCAGAAAATAAATCAGGAATAGGGATCTTAGGTTCTACAGTAGACAACTGAGCTAGATAGGCAGAAATTCTGCGAACTTCAGCAGCGAGAATCTCAACACGATCAGACAAATGCTTAGTCTCTATTAACGAAGAAAAAATCCTCTTACGGCCCCCAGAGAAAAGAGGAAAAAATATATAAAAAATTCTGACACCCCTTTTTTTTTACTATTCTTTCCTTCTTTAGAGTACCCTAGAATCTACAGTGAGGCCAGTGATTCTGTTATGATTCGGTAACCGAGGAGGATAATAGGAAAATAGGCTAGGCAACCAGACACCCAGAGAGGTTGGTAGCTTAGCGGATTGCAGACCCCTAAACTGACAACACAACTACAATTAGCCATGGGACGTACCTATGATGCCCTAGACGCCTCGACACAGCCAAAGAGTTAACTAAGCCTAAGGAGAGAAAGGGGAAAGCTCACTGCCCCGGAGTAGAGCCCCAAAAGGAATAGATAGCCCCCAAACATATATTGCCGGTGAGACAGGTGAGGCACAAACACAGGCAGAAAACAGATTAAGCAAATGCTGGGGCCCAAACTGTCTGGATAGAACAGGACAGGAAAGGATACTGTCTGCAATTCTGCTAAAAACCCTAAGAAAAATTCCAACACATCTGATATGCAAAAATACTGAGGCCACACAACCTCTCCCCCACTAAATCAGAACTCTGGTGTGAACTGGTCGCAAAACAACAGATATTTAAAAACAGGGGACTAGAAATACTGAAACAATTGACATAAGCTGTGGCAGATGAAAACAGAGTCCAGCACAGGCCCCCGCAGGGAACCAGGCTGAACTCACACCAGCAAGGCAGAAAACAGAGAAAAACAAAGGGAAAAATGCCACAGATTAAACAGACAAAAAACTTATCTGAAAGATGCAGAACAAAGCAGGTAGCAAGCTGGCTTCCAAAAGGCTCAGGAAGAAAACCAAAATCACCGGCAACAGCTAAGGGAACGCTGCTCATTTAAATCTCCCCAGTCTGTAACACCTGATCTCCAATCATCCTCTTGAGGTGATTGACTTCTGTCAGCCAGACCAGCTCCATTACCATCAGCAACCACCAGAGGGAGCCCAAACTCAGAAGCCAGCTTAAAAGTGTTCATAACAGCGATGTCCCTGAGCTGGTGGAAGTACTTTTGATCAAAGAGGAAGACATTATGGGTGAGGGTAAACCTAAGGAGACCCATGACAAATGCATTATGATTTTTGCATGCTGTGGACCATGACTTGAGAAAGTGGAGGATTCCTTGGATACATGACTCATGTGGGATATTGCTATAAAGAGCCTCCACATCAATGGAAGCCAATATACCTATAAAGTGTAAACACGACTGAAATGAATATAAATATTTATTAACATAATTATATCACTACATCACAAAATAATGGCAAAACAGATCTCTCAACAGAAAAAATGGGTGTAGGGCAGGGTATGGTAAGATGCTTAAGTAAAATACATAGTTATAATAGCAGCCATATAATTTAGATTAAATAATATATTGCACAGGAGGGGAGCATTTTGCTAAGCCATAATTAGTAAATAAACGTTCAATGTGTTCACATTTGTTCACTTTGTTCACATTAGTGGCATAGTTGCAATTGGGGCAGTGATGGTAATATCTGTAAAGTGTAGCAAAATATGATGGTGTTATATAAGCAAAGCGTTACTCTGAGTGACTACTCATGGCCAAGCCTTGAGCCAGGGTAGTCAGGAAGTCTGAGGTCAGATACCAAGAGGGCTCAAAGTACAGAGGAGTAAGACAAAGGCGTGGTCAGGAAACACTTTGGGGTCAAATGCCAGAAGGGTATGTTGTTATGTTTTGGTAGCTGAGGAGAGCAGGCAAAAACGGCAATACACCAGAGAGGTTGGAATCTATTGGATTGCAGTACCCTGACTAACCACCACAACTAAAGGCAGCCGTGGAGCGTTCCTACGTTGGTCCTAGACGCCTCGTCACAGCCTGAGAGGCTAACTACACCTAAAGATACAAAGAGGAAAGCTATCTGCCCCGGAGCAGATCCCCAAAGAACATAGGAAGCCCCCAAACATGTAATGGCGGTTAGACAAGAGGAAATACAGACACAGACAGAAAATAGTATGAACAAACGCTGGGGCCCAATCTGCCTAGACAGAAAAGGATAGGAAGGATATTTACTGCAATTCCAAAAAACCCTAAAAAAAGCCAACGCTACTAATTGCAAAAACACCTGAGATCACACGACCTCTACCACCTAAATTAGTTCTCTGGTGTAACAAAACTAAGCCGCAGCCATAGAAAAAACTGGAAAAGGCAAATGAACAAACAACAGTGGCTCCAGAGGAACCGAGAGGAGACCAAGCCCCCCAGGGAGGGGAACCTGGCCAACCTCACAGAAATGCAGAGAAAAATGCAAATGGCAAGCACAAAACCAAAAAACAGAAAATATCTTATCTGAGAGCAGGAGAAGAGGCAAGATTCAGCAAGCTTCCAAGTGAACCAGGAACCACAGTTGAGACAAGAACAATTGATCACCGGCAACCATGATAGGAGGAAACCTCCCTTATATCCAGCCTGTCTGTAATTCCTGATTGCCAATCCTCATTGAATGGTTCAGTACTGTTTGTAACCACCAGAGGGAGCTTCTGCTCAGAATTCACCTCTAAAACATTCATAACAGTACCCCCCCCTTGAGGAGGGGTCACCGAACCCTCATTTGTGCAACCAGGTCAGTCAGGATGAGCTCTGTGATACGCACGGATCAGTCTCCTAGCATGGATGTCCGAAGCAAACACCCAAGAATTGTCCTCCTGACCATAACCTCACCACTTAACCAAATACTGGAGTTTCCGTCTAGAAAAACGAGAAATATTTTCTCAACCACATACTCCAGATTGCCCTCAACCAAAACAAGGTCAGGGGGCGCAGCCATAGGAACCACTGGCTCGACAAACCTCTTCAATAAGGACTTGTGGAACACGTTATGGATCTTAAATGTCCCTGGAAGAAGTAAACGAAAGGAAACAGGATTAAGAATCTCCATGATCTTATAAGGTCCAATGAACCTAGGCTTAAACTTAGGAGATGCAACTATCATAGGGATATTTCTTGAGGACAACCAGACCAAGTCCCCCACTTTAAACCGAGAACCATCAGTCCTATGCCGGTTGGCAAACCGCTGGGCCTTCTCCTGAGAGAGGGACAACCTCTCCACTACCTGGTCCCAAATCTGCTGCATACGCTCCACAACAGAGTCAACACCCGGACAGAAAGAAGCCTCCGTCTGTCTCGAAGAAAATCGAGGGTGAAACCCAAAATTGCAGAAAAATGGAGACATCAAAGTGGCAGAGCTTGCCCTATTATTAAGAGCAAACTCAGCCAAAGGCAAAAAAGAGACCCAGTCATCTTGATCAGCAGACACAAAGCATCTCAGATAAGTCTCCAATGTCTGGTTTGTTCTCTCAGTTTGTCCATTGGTCTGAGGATGAAAAGCAGAGGAGAAAGACAATTGAACACCAAGTTTAGAACAAAAAGTCCTCCAAAATCTGGAAACAAACTGGACTCCTCTGTCAGACACAATGTTCTCAGGAATGCCGTGTAACCGAACCACGTGCTGAAGAAACAAAGGCACCAATTCGGAGGAGGAAGGCAACTTAGGTAATGGCACAAGATGTATCATCTTGGAAAACCTATCACAAATCACCCAGATAACGGTCATTCTCTGAGAAACAGGGAGGTCGGAAATAAAATCCATAGAGATATGGGTCCATGGTCTCTTGGGCACAGGCAATGGCATCAACAAACCACTAGAGCGAGAGCAAGGCTTGGAGTGAGAGCAAGTCCCACAGGACTGCACAAACTCCCTGACATCACGAGACAAGGTAGGCCACCAAAAGGACCGACTCACCAAGTCTCTGGTACCAAAAATTCCGGGATGACCAGCCAACGCGGAACAATGAATCTCAGACATCACACTCTTTTTCCACTGGTCCGGGACAAACAATTTTCCAACAGGGCAGCGCTCGGGCCTATCCTCCTGACACCCCTCCAGAGCAAGTCTCAAATAGGGCGAGATGGCGGAAATAACTACACCCTCTTTCAAAATAACAGAAGGAGCAGATAACTCAGGAGAGTCCGCAAGGAAACTCCTCGAGAGGGCATCCGCCTTAACATTCTTAGTGCCAGGAAGAAAGGAAACCACAAAATTAAAACGTGTGAAAAACAAGGCCCACCTGGCCTGTCTAGGATTTGAGTCGCTTGGCAGATTCAAGATAGACCAGATTCTTATGGTCCGTAAGGACCACCACCTGATGTTTGGCTCCCTCCAGCCAATGTCTCCACTCTTCAAAAGCCCACTTCATGGCCAATAACTCCCGATTACCCACGTCATAATTACGTTCAGTAGGAGAAAATTTTCGAGAGAAAAAGGCACAAGGGTTACTTTTAGAGGTCTCTGGATCTTTTTGGGACAAAACGGCACCTGCCCCAATTTCAGAGGCATCAACCTCCACTGAAATGGCAGAGAAACATCAGGCTGCCGTAGAACAGGAGCAGAAGTGAATCTTTGCTTAAGTTCCTGAAATGCAGAGACTGCCTCAGGAGGCCAATTCACCACATCAGAACCCTTTTTGGTCAAATCAGTTAATGGTTTAACAATAACCGAGAAATTACCAATAAATTTACGATAAAAATTGGCAAAACCCAAAAATCTTTGAAGAGCCTTTAATGAAGTAGGTTGGACCCAATCACAGATGGCCTGAACCTTGACCGGGTCCATTTCAATAACAGATGGGGACAAAATGAATCCCAGAAATGAGATCCTCTGTACGCCAAAAAGACACTTTGATCCCTTCACATACAGAGCATTCTCTCTCAAAATCTGTAATACAGTTCGAACATGTTTCACATGAGAGTCCCAGTCATTAGAAAAAATCAAGATATCATCCAAATAAACAATCAGAAATTTGTCCACAAAATCCCTGAAAATGTCATTCATGAAGGACTGGAAGACAGAAGGAGCATTAGTGAGCCCAAAGGGCATCACTAGGTACTCAAAATGCCCTTCAGGGGTATTGAATGCCGTCTTCCATTCATCCCCGTGCTTAATGCGAATAAGGTTATACGCCCCCTGAGGTCAAGCTTGGTAAACCAAGTAGCGTTTTTCATCCTGGAAAACAGGTCAGAAATCAAGGGTAACGGGTATTGATATTTCACAGTAATATTGTTCAAAAGACGATAATCAATACACGGCCTTAATGAACCATCCTTTTTGGCCACAAAGAAAAAAAACGGCACCCAAGGGTGAAGAGGATGGTCTGATATGACCCTTCTCCAATGATTCCTTGATATAAGACTGCATAGCGTCATGTTCAGGCACAGACAAGTTAAAAAGGTGACCTTTAGGGAATTTACTACCTGGCACTAATTCAATAGCGCAGTCATAGCTCCTATGGGGAGGCAAGGATGCAGATTTACTTTCGCTAAACACATCAGAAAAATCAATCAAAAAGTCAGGAACATCCTGAGCCTGGGGGGAGGCAGAAAAAACAGGAGTGTTGGTATTAACACATTGGCAGCCCCAACTGGTTACAGACACAGATTTCCAATCCAAAACAGGATTATGAGACTGTAACCAAGGGAAACCCAGTACGACAATATCATGCAGATTATACAGAACCAAAAATTTGCAGCACTCCTGGTGATCAGGTTCAACCCTCATTATCACCTGAGTAGAGAACTGAGGTTTATTCTCAGCCAAAGGGGTAGAATCGATCCCCAGTAGGGGAATAGACTTTTGTAGGGGTATCAAGGGAAACCCACAACGTTTATCAAAATCATAATCCATCAGGTTAATAGCTGCTCCAGAATCAACGAAAGCCTGAGCAGAAAATGAGGACAGAGAGCATATCAGAGTAACAGTTAATAAAAACTTAGTCTGAACACTACCCAAGACAACTGAGCGTGCAAAACGTCTTCCCCGCTTAGGGCAGACTGAAATAGCATGTGAGGCATCACCACAGTAGAAACATAACCCATTGCGCTTTCGAAACTCATGACGCTGTGCCCCAGACACCACTCTATCACACTGCATGGATTCAGAAGCAGGTTCACAAGGCAACACTATTCCACGCATACTTCTCCGCTCACGCAAACGTCTGTCAATTTGAATCGCTAATGACATAGAATCATTGAGACCAGAGGGGACAGGGAATCCCACCATAACATCCTTTACATTATCTGACAGACCCTTCCGGAAAAGGGTCGCCAAAGCGTCGTCATTCCACTTGGTCAGGACTGCCCACCTACGGAATCTCTGACAGTATAACTCAGCGTCATCAAGCCCCTGATTTAATGCCAACAAGGCTTTTTCAGCTTGATCAGTGACATTAGGCTCATCGTACAATAACCCCAAAGCCTGAAATAATGCATCAACATCACTCAAAACAGGATCCCCAGGTGTCAGGGAAAAAGCCCAATCCTGAGGATTGCCGCGCAGGAGAGAGATGACAATTTGAACCTGCTGCGCTGCGTTCCCTGAGGACTTAGATTTTAAGGCAAAAAACAATTTACAATTATTTTTGAAATTCTGAAACTTAGCTCGATCCCCTAAAAACAAATCTGGCATGGGGATCCTAGGTTCCACAACAGGCAACCTAGCAAGATATGCAGCAATACTCTGAACCTCAGTGGCAAGCTGATCCACACGGCCAGACAACTGTGCAAACTCCATTGAGAGAAAAGATCCTCCCCAGCACCCAGAGATACAGAGGGAAAAAAAAAAATGCAACAAACAGAAAAATATCTCTGACAACTCTGACAACCGTTTTTTCTTTCACAATATTTTCCCCTTCTGTGAGTACCATACAATATTAAATTTTGGGCCGGTGATACTGTTATGTTTCGGTAACTGAGGAGTGCAGGTAAAAAGGCAATACACCAGAGCAGTTGGAATCTATGAGATTGCAGTACCCTGACTAACCACCACAACTAGAGGCAGCCGTGGAGTCTTCCTACATTGGTCCTAGACGCCTCGTCACAGCCTGAGAGATTAACTACACCTAAAGATAGAAAGAAGAAAGCTATCTGCCCCGGAGCAGATCCCCAAAGATAATAGAAAGCCCCCAAACATGTAATGGCGGTTAGACAAGAAGAAATACTGACACAGACAGAAAATTGTATGAGCAAACGCTGGGGCCCAAACTATCTAAATAGAAAAGGATAGGAAGGGTACTTACTGCAATCCCAGAAAACCCTGAAAAGAACCAACTCTACTAATTTCAAAAACACCTGAGATCACACGACCTCTACCAACTAAATTAGCTCTCTGGTGTAACAAAATCAAAACAGCAGCCACTGAAAAAACTAGAAAAAGCAAATGTACAAACATCAGTGGCTGAACTAAACTGAGGGGGCAAAAGCCCCCAGAGGGGACCCTGAAGGCCCCCACAGAAGTGCAGGACAAAATGCAAAAATCAAGCACAAAAACAAAAAGAAGAAAATGTCTTATCTGATAGCAGAAGATGCAGACACGACACAGCAGGCTACAAGGGAAACAGGAATCATGGATTGAGACCAGAACAATTGATCACCGGCAACCCTGATGGGAAGGTGACTCCCTTATATAAGACCAGTCAGTAACACCTGACTCCCAATCCTCACAATCTCCACTGGACAGACCAGCACCGCTTGTAACCACCAGAGGGAGCCTCTGCTCAGAACTCATCTCAAGCCCATTCACAACACCCACCATAACATCTTTTACATTCTCTGACAGACCCTTCCGAAAAAGGGCTGCCAAGGAATCATCATTCCATTTGGTTAGAACTGCCCACTTTCGGAATTTCTGACAGTACAACTCAGCGTCCTCAAGCCCCTGATTTAATGCCAACAAGGTTTTTTCAGCTTGATCAGTGACATTAGGTTCATCGTACAATAACCCCAGAGCCAGAAAAAATGCATCAATATTACTCAAAACAGGGTCCCAGGTGTCAGGGAAAAAGCCCAATCCTGAGGATCGCCACGCAGGAGAGAGATGACAATTTGAACCTGCTGTGCTGCGTTCCCTGAGGACTTAGGTTTTAAGGCAAAAAACAACTTACAGTTATTTTTGAAATTCAGAAATTTAGCTCGATCCCCCCAAAACAAATCTGGCATGGGGATCCTAGGTTCCACAACCGGCAACCCTGCAAGATAGGTAGCAATACTCCGAACTTCAGTGGCAAGCTGATCCACACGGCCAGATAACTGTGCAAAGTCCATTGAGAGGAAAAAAAAAAAATCCTCCTCAGCACCCAGAGAAAAAGAGGGAAATAAAAAAATGCAGAAAAAAAAAAATCTCTGACAACTCTGACAACTTTTTTCTTTCCACACTATTTTTCCCTTCTGTGAGTACCATATAATTTTCAGTTTGCGCCGGTGATACTGTTATGTTTTGGTAGCTGAGGAGAGCAGGCAAAAACGGCAATACACCAGAGAGGTTGGAATCTACTGGATTGCAGTACCCTGACTAACCACCACAACTAAAGGCAGCCGTGGAGCGTTCCTACGTTGGTCCTAGACGCCTCGTCACAGCCTGAGAGGCTAACTACACCTAAAGATACAAAGAGGAAAGCTATCTGCCCCGGAGCAGATCCCCAAAGAACATAGGAAGCCCCCAAACATGTAATGGCGGTTAGACAAGAGGAAATACAGACACAGACAGAAAATAGTATGAGCAAACGCTGGGGCCCAATCTGTCTAGACAGAAAAGGATAGGAAGGATACTTACTGCAATTCCAAAAAACCCTAAAAAAAGCCAAATCTACTAATTGCAAAAACACCTGAGATCACACGACCTCTACCACCTAAATTAGTTCTCTGGTGTAACAAAACTAAGCCGCAGCCACAGAAAAAACTGGAAAAGGCAAATGAACAAACAACTGTGGCTCCAGAGGAACCGAGAGGAGACCAAGCCCCCGGGGAGGGGAACTTGGCCAACCTCACAGAAATGCAGAGAAAAATGCAAATGGCAAGCACAAAACCAAAAAACAGAAAATATCTTATCTGAGAGCAGGAGAAAAGGCAAGACTCAGCAAGCTTCCAAGTGAACCAGGAACCACAGTTGAGACAAGAACAATTGATCACCGGCAACCATGATGGGGGAAACCTCCCATATATCCAGCCAGTCTGTAAGTCCTGATTGCCAATCCTCATTGAATGGTTCAGTACTGTTTGTAACCACCAGAGGGAGCTTCTTCTCAGAATTCACCTCTAAAACATTCATAACAGTATGTCAAGACAAGGGAGTACAACAAACGGATAGTCAGAGGAAAAGTCTGGGGTCAGATACCTGAAGTCAGAAAGTGTCAAGAGCAGAAAGGATAGTCTACACGAATAGTCACAACAAATTCTAGGTCCCGCAACAAGATCAGCGACACAGAGCTGAGTACACACACCTAACAAAGCTAATCTACAACTGACAATGGACTGCTCACAGCTAGCCAGTTAAATAGCTGTCATATGATTGTTAGGAGACACCAGATTGAGCAGTCAAAATGCTGACAGCCCAGCATGCCCTAGGATCAGATTAGATGACTGGACTGTCAGTCACATAACTGATAGTCCAGCACACTCCAGATCCCATAGAGCGGCTGAGCTGTCACTCATAGTCCCTCAACCACAGTCAATGATGAGACGGTGGCACAAAGTATAATAAATAAAATAATAACTTGCAGATTTTTGTCCTTCTATAACTCCTCACCTGGCCTGTTCTCCTCTCCCCAATTGACATAGCTCTACCTTGTTCTGTGATCTATCTGTCTCCTTGGCTGAACTTTTGTAACATTTTGGTACTAATTTTTAATTACAAACATATCGTGAAAAAACAAACAGACATGTTAAAACGCTGGTTTTCTGTTACTGGAAATTAATTGAGGATTTGCAATATTGTGAATTAGATATGAAAACACAATATGACTTTAGCCATGCCGGTTTTTAAGGTATGCCGACACAGTTACACAACTGTTTAGCATGGGAAGAATTTAATGCATATTGATAAAATAGAACAGGAACCATTATATAAATCAAAGACAAGGAGAACAAAAAATAAAATGTAAAGCACGTGTGCATTCCTCTAGATACTCAAATGCAACGATTATAGCAGACATAGGAATTTATTTAAGCCTCTTAATATTATTGTGTGAAGATGTGTGCGCACAGGTTTTTTTTCTCATGTGTTTTTCAATCTTTTTTTTACTGGATCTGTTGATAAAAGAACATTATAAAGTACCTTGTAAAGGCGCAGTCTGTGTACATTATCTTTATTAAAGATAAATTAACCATACATATCCAAAATCAAAATGAATACTCAAATAATAGAGTAAGTTCTCATCATAAAGAGAGAAAGTGCAGTAAGACTAAAAGTGTCATATTCTTCTGTAATTATCTTATGTGGCATAAAAGAAAATGCAGTTAAAAAGGAATGTGAACAAAAGTGAAATCATTAAAAGATGCACTATTACCAAACAAGTTAAAGAAGCCCTCCTCCTCCCATCAACGTTTTCATCCTCTTAATATATTGTAGTCATATTATATAGCACTGTGCACTTACAATTGCTCATTTTGCCTTTATACATAGCAAATGCTTCTCTTTTTTTCTGCTTTATGCAGAGACAGGAAGTGTCTTGTCCCTGCAGAAATAATTCCTTTGTTCCACTCTTGACCAAGATTCGCCCCTCCCCCTGCATTTGACTTTTGCAGTGACTGTAACTCAGACAGGGAAAATTTACCTCCTGTTTAGAGATCAGCAAACCCAAACTAAACCCAAACTGTAAAGTCTGGAGTTCATACTGGACTCCTAGTGTTGGGTGGTGAACTCCGAACATAGACTTCTTCTGGAAGTCTGTTTTACAGTTCAGGGAGAGAGAGAGATATTTTCCAGCTCCAAAACTGATTTATATGAAGTTCAGATTTGGGTTCAAGTTGGGGTACAGTTCTTGTACCTGAACCGAACATTGGACTAAAGTTCGGATGAACCTGAACTTCCACGAGCCCAATCATCCCTATTCCTGTTTTTGTATATAGCTTAGAAGGATTCAGCTAGTCAGTCTCTAATCACGTGATGTCATAGATCTAACGGAAAATAGAATAATTAAGTAGGTTGAAAGGCAAAATGAGCAATTGTAAGTGCACAATGAAATATAATATAAAGACTGCAATATTGTAAGAGGATAAATGTTTTGATGGGAGGAGTGCTTCTTTGAGAAGAATAGAACTTGTAACATGGAAAATAAGCTTAAAGATGTGGTTCACATATACCCGAATAAGTACATGGCAGATTTTCCTGGGAATCCATTTTTTACATGTGGATTGTATTGCATACTTTCTGTAGATTCCATCCTATGCATCACAATTGGCATGCAGCAGATTTGTTAAAATCTGTTACTGTAATAACGTTATGGAGACTGAATGTAGATTCTGGCAACTCTTCAAGGGAATATGCTACTAGAAAATGTCAAATTTTTATATTGATTTTTTTTTTACATTTTTGACAATTAAAAATATTCATATCACTATTTGTTAAAATAATATATATATTGCAATTGTCATAGTGGTCAATATGCCTCACATTCACATTCAACTTTCCTGTTCTTCTAAGCAGTTACAGTTTTTCATCATGTTATGTCATAGTCCTAATGGAAAACAGAATTAAGTGGTGAGAAAGGCAAAATGAGCAATTTGAAGTGCACAGTGCTATATAATATGATGACTGTAATATATTAAGAGGATAAAAACTGATGGGAGTGCTTCTTTAACTAACTAAAGGCAGTGTAAACTTTAAGAGGACCTTTGTTGGCAGTGGATTACTCAGGATACTTTCCAAGCGTGTGACAACAGAGCTTCCTTAAGGTACTGCCACACTAAGCTATCCCGCTAGCGATCTCGTTAGCGTTGCATACTAATGAGATCGCTAGCGGGATTGTTTCTATATCGCTAAATGCAGTCACATTTAGTGATATAGTTAACGACGCTATCGCCGTTAGCGATCTTCTTAACGACTTTAGCGGTACAAAAGTACCGCTAAATCGCTAAGAAAAGGTGCCACACAGAGATTAGATACTTACCCAGCGGGAGCGCCAGCGATGAAATAGGGTCCGGAACGATTCCAGCGACGAGCGAGATCACAGCAGGAAGCTCGTCGCTGGAAGCTGCCGCACTGAACAATATCGCTAACGGGATCGCTAAATAGTGACGTTTTTTAGCGATCCCGTTAGCGATATTGTTTAGTGTGGCATACCCTTTAGTCAGGAACAAACAGGAACAATATATGATAAGCTTAATAGATCAGGAATAGAGTTGAGCGAAACAGGTCGGTCAGATTCATAAGTCGTCGACTTTCGGCAAAGTCGGGTTTCCCTGATCGAAACCCGACCATAGCGTGAAGTCAGATTTCCCAGAATGCTTGCAGGCGCCTTTTTTTCAGCCAATGAGCAAGGACGTACACTGTGGGCAACGAGATGATATGTGCAGCGTCCACCGCCATCTTAGAGAAGGGCATTGCAGTGATTGGCTTGCTTTGGGGGGCGTCATAGTGTCTATAAAAGCCCTTACTGCCGACCTCCATTTTACTTCTGCCGATCTTAATAGTAGGGAGAGGTTGCTGATGCCGTTTATCAGTAGGGAGAGAGTTAGGCAAGAAAGAAGTGATTCTGTGCTTGTGCTGATAGCAATTGTGCTGTACAGTTAGTGTGCAGTGACAGGGGAGGATTTTCTTGTGTGCAGCAGCGCTGGTTATTAGGCTGCCTGATAGCTGTATTGCTGTGTGTACACTGCTGTGCAGACTGCTTTTTACACAGCACTAATACTTTTATTCTTTTTTTCTGCACAGTTACCGACCGTTCATTTTTTCCCACACTGTTTAGAGCTGTACGCTCCTCACACACTACCGTGTACCGGCTGGTATCACGGAAAAATACATGCTGACTATCGGCGTGTGACTCCGGAAATATACACAGAGATTTAAATTTTCCCCTACACCGTATACAGCTGTACGCTTCTGATACAGTACAGTATTTCAGCTGTTTGTATTACGGTCAAATCCATACTGAGTGAGCGTCTGTGTGTGACTCTGGAAATATATGCAGAGATTTAAATTTTCCCCTACACTGTATACAGGTGTACGCTTCTGATAGAGTACCGTTTTTCTGCTCTTTGTATTACGGTCAAATCCATACTGAGTGAGCGTCTGTGTCTGACTCCGGAAATATATACGGAGATTTAAATTTTCCCCTTCACTGTATACAGTTGTACGCTTCTGACACAGTACCGTATTTCTGCTTTTTGTATTACGGTCAAATCCATACTGTGTGGGTGTCTGTGTGTGACTCCGGAAATATATACAGAGATTTAAATTTTCCCCCACACCGTATACAGCTGTACGCTCCCCATAAAGTACCATATATCTGGTGGTATTTTTGGTACATTTTCCCAAACATGAGGAAGTATGGTGGAAGAGGCCACGGATGTGGGCAAGGGGGGCCAGCTGATACTGATGGTGGTGGTGATGCATCTGCTGGTAGTGCCAAAAGCACAATAGCACCTAAGGCAGGAGGCGTTGTCTGGCTCCAGAAGGCCTGGAAGGCTCCCTTTTCTGGGAGTAGGTAAACCGCTTTTAAAGCCGGAGCATCAGGAACAGGTTTTGGCTTACATTGCCAAAACAGCCTCCAGCTCTATCGCCTCCTCTTCTGAAGTTTCAAAAACTGCAAGCACTGAGTCGTCAGTGTAGGCTCCTGGTCAGGAACAACACCTTTCCTTGTGTCCTTCACCCCCACCAAAAGTGAAGGATATGGCAGGCCACACTTCAGATTACTCCCTGGAGCTCTTTTCACATACCATGCCTAACTTATCAAGTCAAATCCTGAATTCCCCAGTCCAAGATGAATATGACATGGAGTGCACTGATGCACAGCCACTGCTATATGATTCTGCTGGTACATTCACCCAGAGCACTACATTGCCCTCGCAGTCTACTGAGCCAGAATCTGACCCTGATGAAACTCAGGTGCCCCTTCCCGCATACTATATCACCTTACACGGTGACACAGAGGGTGCAGATGAAATTGAAGAGGAGGTGATGGATGACCCAGTTGTTGACCCGGATTGGAATCCATTGGGGAAGAGGGTGCCACTGGCAATAGCTCAGAAGAGGAGGAGGATCAGCAGCAGGCATCGACATCGCAGCTGCGGTTATCTGGCAGGCCCGTAGCAGTCCAAAAACGTGTTAAAAAAACAAAAAGAGTTGCAGGACAGCTTGGCCAGACGGTCCAATTAGCAAAGCGTGTAAGTCCTGAAAAGTTTTCCCATAATAGGAAGAGTGCAGTGTGGCACTTTTTTGACCAAAATCCTATTGATGAGGCAAAGGTTATCTGTAAGAAGTGCGGAAGGACCTTTAGCCGAGGGAAAAATCTCAGAAATTTGAATACCAGTTGCATGCTTAGACATTTATACACCATGCACTTGCAAGCGTGGACGGACTACAAAACCTCAGGTAGCACACGTGCACCTGCTCCGAATGAAGGTAGCCAGCAACGCTACATTGCTTCCCCACTGTAAGCTCACCGGTTAGCACACCACCAACAAGAAATGATGTAGTGTCGTCGCAAGGCCAAAGCAGTCAGGGAATCCCAATGGTTTTCCAACGAAAGACTGCATCTAGGCCATCACCACCACCACCACCACCATCACCAAACCCCTTTCAGTCCGCCATGTCCACCGCTACTTCCACCATATGCAGCTCTCAAGTCCAGCTCACCGTAGCAGAGACTCTAAGTAGGACAAGAAAATACTCATCCTCTCATTCGCGTACACTGGGTTTGAACGCCTACATTGCCAAACTGATCTCATTAGAGATGATGCCCTTCCATTTGGTTTGAGTGCATGGACAATGCGGTCTTTCACATGCAGGTGGAGGGCAGGGATGGCTTTTCTAGCAAAGAAGTGCCGAGAGCTTATGGCCTACGCTATCCCATGCTATGACCTACCCAGTTGGCACTTCTTTGCTAGAAAAGCCATCCCTGCCCTCCACCTGCATGTGAAAGACCGCATTGTCCATGCACTCAAACAATCAGTGATTGGAAAGGTGCTCTTCACAACAGATGCATGGGCCAGTAGACATGGCCAGGGCCATTACGTGTTCATCACTGCGCACTGGGTTAATGTGGTGGATGCAGGGTCCACAGGGGACAGCGGCGGTGGGACAGTGCTGCCTAGCCCACGGTATAGGCAATAGTTGGCTGTAGGCGTTTGACCCTCCTCCTCCTCCAGAAGCAAAAGCTCGTCGACAGACCGCAGTCGCACGAGCACTCCATCGGCAGCTGCCAGTGTTGCACATGAGGTGTCACACTATCGAACAGCTAGTGGTAAGCGTCAGCAGGCTGTTTTAAAGATGATGTCTTTGCGCGACAGCAGACACACCGTAGAGGTACTGGCCGACTACTTGCAGTGAGAAACTGAGTCATGGCTGGGCAATCTACCTCTTGAGCCAGGCAAGGTAGTCAGTGATAACGGCCGTAATTTTGTGGTGGCCATAACCCTGGCAAAACTCAGACACATACCTTGCCTGGCTCACACCTTGAACCTGGTGGTGCAGTTCTTCACAAATAATTATCCGGAGTTACCAGCCCTGCTCCATAAGGTGCGAAGACTGTGCTCGCACATCCGTTGCTCGCCCATAGACTCCATTCGTAAGCAGAGGCTGCAGCGATTGCTCTACCTCCCCAAGCACCACCTAATCATAGCCGTTGCAACAAGGTGGAACTCCACCATGCACATGGTTGAGAGGCTGTGCGAACAGAGGCAGGCTGTAATGCATTTGTGGGAGGATACACAGGCAGGCAGTTTGAGGGCAGACATGGAGTTGTCGGGTGTGCAGTGGTCAAAGCTGAAAGACCTCTGTAAAGTCCTTCAGTGTTTTGAGGAATGCACACGGCTGGTAAGCGCAGACGACGCCATCATAAGCATGAGCATCCCACTTATGCGTCTGCTCACGCAAACTTTGACGCACATTAAGGATCAGGAGTCTGCAGCGGAGGAGGAAGAGGAAGAGGAGGGAAGCCTTGATGACAGTCAGCCATTGTCTGCTCAGGGAACTGTCCTGGACGAGGTGGAGGAAGAAGAGGAGAGGAGGAGGAGGATGAGGGGGATGATTATTTTGGGGAGGAGGATGCTTTTCAGGGGGCAAGAGAGAATGTTGGCTTGCAAGGTCAGGTACAGGGTTTGTGCGTGACTGGAGGTATGTGGATTTGGCAGAAAGTGCTCCTCCACCCACCACTGGCAGTGCAGTACACCTGGAACATTGGCCCACATGTGTGATTATGTCTTGCGGATCCTAAAAAGGGACCCCCGCATTGCCAAAATTATGAAGGATGACGACTATTGGTTGGCCTGCATCCTCAATCCACGCTATAAAGGCAAATTACAGAACATCATACCACAGGAAAACCTAGAGCTAATATTGGCAAACAAACAAGCAAACTCTGGTAAACCATTTGTTAGAGGCATTCCCAGCACACGCAGCGGTGCAGGTTCTACCACGAGCTGTACTGGGCAACATGGAAGAGATGTTCATGGTGCACACATCCGAAGTGGCGTTGGAGACGGGTTTCATGACCATGTTGTGGACTGATTTCTCGAGTACCGCTCACACGACTGGTAATACTGAATCGATTGCAATAGACAGGAGACAGCAGTTGTCATCTATGGTTCAAAGTTACCTCCTCCCCTATTGATGTTCTACCTCACAGTTCATTCCCCTATGACTACTGGGCCTGTAAACTGGACACCTGGCCTGAATTGGCAAAATATGCCTTACAGGAGCTCGCTTGCCCTGCTGGCAGTGTGCTATCAGAAAGACTCTTCAGTTCTGCTGGATCAATCCTGACAGAAAGAAGGACCCAGCTGTCGACGCAAAATGTAGGTGATCTCACCTTCATTAAAATGAACCATGCCTGGGTTGCAAAGGATTATGTACCACCTTCCCCTGATGACACATAGGTTGCCAGCAAAATGGCTCGCTTTGTCCTCCTCTTCCTCCGACTTCTCCAATTCCTCCATTTGCAGCTGCTGAACGTCCAGCCTACACCTCAACATATGCCAGTTTTTCCACCTCCCTAACTGGGCTGTACCCCCCAGAGGCCCGGGGTCAGCACCTGGCGCACCCGGGCAAGTCCCGGGGCCCTGAGCAGGTGGGGGGGACCCACTTGCCATCAGAGACACCGGCATACTGTGAGGGGCCCTGTGCCAGTGCTGGCACCCACAAGTGTGCCCCCCTGCTTGCTCAGGGCCCCAGCACTTGCAATACTTACATCTCCCTGCTCCACCGCTGTGACGCCTTCCGCGTTTCCTGACAGTGACATTCAGGTCAGAGAGCGCGATGACATCACGTCTGTGTGCCCTCTGCCTGAACAGTCACAGTGCAGTGAGTTGGAAGATGACGACGCTGAGGAGTCCAGAGTAGAGCAGTGCCCAGCGAGGAGAGGTATTTCATTTTTTTTAATGTTTAGAGCAATATATGGGGAGCATTATACACTGGAGAATTATACAGTGGTTGGAAAAAAATAATGGAAACACCTAACTTTTTGGCATCATAATCTTTGAACATGTTATAAACATGCAAACCGTGACATATGGTAATGTGTTATGATTGGTAGCTGAGGAGAGCAGGCAAAAACGGCAATACACCAGAGAGGTTGGAATCTATGGATTGCAGTACCTGACTAACCACCACAACTAAAGGCAGCCGTGGAGCGTTCCTACGTTGGTCCTAGACGCCTCGTCACAGCCAGAGAGGTTAACTACACCTAAAGATAGAAAGAGGAAAGCTATCTGCCCGGAGAGATCCCCAAAGAACATAGGAAGCCCCCAAACATGTAATGACGGTTAGACAAGAGGAAATACAGACACAGACAGAAAATAGTATGAGCAAATGTTGGGGCCCAATTTTCCTAGACAGAAAAGGATAGGAAGGACACTTACTGCAATCCAAAAAACCCTAAAAAATACCAACTCTACTAATTGCAAAAACACTGAGATCACACGACCTCTACCACCTAAATTAGTTCTCTGGTGTAACAAAACTAAGCCGCAGCCACTGAAAAAACTGGAAAAGGCAAATGAACAAATAACAGTGGCTCCAGAAGAACTGAGAGAGAAGCCCAAGCCCCCGGGGGGAGGGTGGACCTGGCTAACCTCACAGAAATGCAGAGAAAAATGCAAATGGTAAGCACAAAAACAAAAAACAGAAAATATCTTCTCTGAGAGCAGGAGAAGAGGCAAGACTCAGCAAGCTTCCAAGTGAACCAGGAACCACAGTTGAGACAAGAACAATTGATCACCGGCAACCATGATGGGAGGGAACCTCCCTTATATAAGACCAGTCTGTAACTCCTGATTGCCAATCCTCATTGAATGGTTCAGTACTGTTTGTAACCACCAGAGGGAGCTTCTGCTCAGAATTCATTTCTAACACATTCACAACAGTACCCCCCGTGAGGAGGGGTCACCGAACCCTCATTTGGGCAACCAGGTCGGTCAGGATGAGCTCTGTGATACGCACGGATCAGTCTCCTAGCATGGATGTCCGAAGCAAACACCCAAGAATTGTCCTCCTGACCATAACCTCTCCACTTAACCAAATACTGGAGTTTCCGTCTAGAAAAACGAGAATCCAATATTTTCTCAACCACATGGCAGAGCTAGCCCTATTATTAAGAGCAAACTCAGCCAAGGCTAAAAAGAGACCCAGTCATCTTGATCAGCAGACACAAAGCATCTCAGATAAGTCTCCAATGTCTGGTTTGTTCTCTCAGTTTGTCCATTGGTCTGAGGATGAAAAGCCGAGGAGAAAGACAATTGAACACCAAGTTTAGAACAAAAAGTCTTCCAAAATCTGGAAACAAACTGGACTCCTCTGTCAGACACAATGTTCTCAGGAATGCCGTGTAACCGAACCACGTGCTGAAGGAACAAAGGCACCAATTCGGAGGAGGAAGGCAACTTAGGTAATGGCACAAGATGTATCATTTTGGAAAACCTATCACAAATCACCCAGATAACGGTCATTTTCTGAGAAACAGGGAGATCGGAAATGAAATCCATAGAGATATGGGTCCATGGTCTCTTGGGCACAGGCAATGGCATCAACAAACCACTAGAGCGAGAGCAAGGCTTGGAGCGAGAGCAAGTCCCGCAGGACTGCACAAATTACCTGACGTCACGAGACAAAGTAGGCCACCAAAAGGACCGACTAACCAAGTCTCTGGTACCAAAAATTCCGGGATGACGGCCAACGCGGAACAATGAATCTCAGACATCACACTCTTTTTCCACCGGTTTGGGATAAACAATTTCCCAATAGGGCAGCGTTAGGGTTTATCCTCCTGACAACCTTCCAGAGCCAGTCTCAAATTGGGCGAGATGGCGGAAAGAACTACACCCTCTTTCAAAATAGCAGCAGGATCAGATAACTCAGGAGAGTCCGCAAGGAAACTCCTCGAGAGGGCATCCGCCTTAACATTCTTAGTGCCAGGAAGAAAGGAAACCACAAAATTAAAATGTGTGAAAAACAAGGCTCACCTGGCCTGTCTAGGATTAAGTCGCTTGGTGATTCCAGATAAACCAGATTCTTATGGTCCGTGAGGACCACCACCTGATGTTTGGCTCCTTCCAGCCAATGTTTCCATTCTTCAAAGGCCCACTTCATGGCCAATAACTCCCGATTACCCACGTCATAATTACGTTCAGTTGGAAAAAACTTTGAGAGAAAAAGGCACAAGGGTTACTCTTATAGGTCTCTGGATCTCTTTGGGACAAAACGGCACCTGCCCCAATTTCAGAGGCATCAACCTCCACCTGAAACAGTAGAGAAACATCAGGTGCCGTAGAACAGGAGCAGAAGTGAATCTCTGCTTAAGTTCCTGAAACGCAGAGACTGCCTCAGGAGGCCAATTCACCACATCAGAAACCCTTTTTGGTCAAATCAGTCAATGGTTTAACAATAACAGAGAAATTACCTATACATTTACGATAAAAATTGGCAAAACCCAAGAATCTCTGAAGAGCCTTTAATGAAGTAGGTTGGACCCAATCACAGATGGCCTGAACCTTGACCGGGTCCATTTCAATAACAGATGGGGGAAAAATGAATCCCAGAAATGAGATCCTCTGTACGCCAAAAAGACACTTTGATCCCTTTACATACAGAGCATTCTCTCTCAAAATCTGGAACACAGTCCGAACATGTTTCACATGAGAGTCTCAGTCATTGGAAAAAATCAAGATATCATCCAAATAAACAATCAGAAATTTATCCACAAAATCCCTGAAAATGTCATTCATGAAGGACTGGAAGACGGAAGGAGCATTAGTGAGCCCAAAGGGCATCACTAGGTACTCAAAATGTCCCTCTGGGGTATTAAACGCCGTCTTCCATTCATCCCCGTGCTTAATGCGAATAAGGTTATACGCCCCCCTGAGGTCAAGCTTGGTAAACCAAGTAGCAATTTTCACCCTGGAAAACAGGTCTGAAATCAAGGGTAACGGATATTGATATTTCACAGTGATATTGTTCAAGAGACGATAATCAATACACGGCCTTAATGAACCATCCTTTTTGGCCACAAAGAAAAAAACGGCACCCAAGGGTGAGGAGGATGGTCTGATATGACCCTTCTCCAATGACTCCTTGATATAAGACCGCATAGCGTCATGTTCAGGTACAGACAAGTTAAAAAGGCGACCTTTAGGGAATTTACTACCAGGCACTAATTCAATAGCGCAGTCATAGCTCCTATGGGGGGGCAAGGATGCAGATTTACTTTCACTAAACACATCAGAAAATCAATCAAAAAGTCAGGAACATCCTGAGCCTGGGGAGAGGCAGAAATAACAGGAGTGTTGGCATTAACACATTGGCAGCCCCAACTAGTTACAGACACAGATTTCCAATCCAAAACAGGATTATGAGACTGTAACCAAGGAAACCTAGCACAATAATGTCATGCAGATTATACAGCACCAAAAATTTGCAACTCTCCTGATGATCAGGTTCAACCCTCATTATCACCTGAGTAGAGAACTGGGGTTTATTCTCAGCCAAAGGGGTAGAATCAATCCCCAGTAGGGGAATAGACTTCCGTAGGGGTATCAAGGGAAACCCACAACGTTTAGCAAAATCAAAATCCATCAGGTTAATAGCTGCTCCAGAATCAACAAAAGCCTGAGCAGAAAATGTGGACAGGGAGCAAATCAGGGTAACAGTCAACAGAAATTTAGTCTGAACACTACCCAAGACAACTGAGCGTGCAAAACGTCTTCCCCGCTTAGGGCAGACTGAAATAGCATGAGAGGCGTCACCACAGTAGAAACATAACCCATTGCGGTTTTCGAAACTCATGACGCTGTGCCCCAGAAGCCACTCTATCACACTGCATGGGTTCGGAAGCTGGTTCACAAGGCAACACTATTCCACGCATACCTCTACGCTCACGCAAACATCTGTCAATTTGAATCGCTAATGACATAGAATCATTGAGACCTGAGGGAGCAGGGAAACCCACCATAACATCTTTTACTTTCTCTGACAGACCCTTCCGAAAAAGGGCTGCCAAAGCATCATCATTCCATTTGGTCAGGACTGCCCACTTTCGGAATTTCTGACAGTACAACTCAGCTCCTCAAGCCTCTGATTTAATGCCAACAAGGTTTTTTCAGCTTGATCAGTGACATTAGGTTCATCGTACAATAACCCCAGAGCCAGAAAAAATGCATCAACATTACTCAAAACAGGATCCCCAGGTGTCAGGGAAAAAGCCCAATCCTGAGGATCGCCGTGCAGGAGAGAGATGACAATTTGAACCTGTTGTGCTGCGTTCCCTGAGGACTTAGGTTTTAAGGCAAAAAAACAACTTACAGTTATTTTTGAAATTCAGAAATTTAGCCTGATCCCCCAAAAATAAATCTGGCATGGGGATCTGTTATGTTACGGTAGCTGAGGAGTGCAGGCAAAAAGGAAATACACCAGAGCAGTTGGAATCTATGAGATTGCAGTACCCTGACTAACCACCGCAACTAGAGGCAGCCGTGGAGCGTTCCTACGTTGGTCCTAGACGCCTCGTCACAGCCTGAGAAACTAACTACACCTAAAGATAGAAATAGGAAAGCTATCTGCCCGGAGCAGAACCCCAAAGATAATAGAAAGCCCCCAAACATGTAATGGCGGTTAGACAAGAGGAAATACTGACACAGAAAGAAAATAGTATGAGCAAACGCTGGGCCCAAACTATCTAAATAGAAAAGGACAGGAAGGGTACTTACTGCAATCCCAGAAAACCCTGAAAAACACCAACTCTACTAATTTCAAAATCACCTGAGATCACACGACCTCTACACCTAAATTAGTTCTCTGGTGTAACAAAAACAGCAGCCACTGAAAAAAAACTGGAAAAAGCAAAAGTACAAACACAGTGGCTGAACTAAACTGAGAGGGCAAAAGCCCCCGGAGGGGACCCCGAAGGCCCCCACAGAAGTGCAGGACCAAATGCAAAATTATAAAAAAACACAAAATAAGAAATTGTCTTATCTGATAGCAGGAGATGCAGACACGACACAGCAGGCTACAAGGGAAACTGGAAAGAAGGATTCAGACCAGAACAATTGATCACCGGCAACCCTGATGGGAAAATGATTCCCTTAAATAAGACCAATCAGTAACACCCGATTCCCAGTCCTCACAATCCTCACTAGTACCGCTTGTAACCCCCAGAGGGAGCCTCTGCTCAGAACTCATCTCAAACCCATTCACAACAGGGATCCCAGGTTCCACAACCGGCAACCCTGCAAGATAGGTAGCAATTACTTTCCCAACTTCAGTGGCAAGCTGATCCACACGGCCAGACAACTGTGCAAACTCCATTGGGGAGAAAAAAATAAAATCCTCCTCAGCACCCAGAGAAAAAGAGGGAAAAAATGCAACAAACAGAGAAAAAAAAATTTCTGACAACTTTCTCTTTTATTTTTCCTTTTACTATTTTTCCCTTCTGTTGAGTACCATATAATTTTCAGTTTGGCCGGTAATACTGCTATGATTTGGTAGCTGAGGAGAGCAGGCAAAAACGGCAATACACCAGAGAGGTTGGAATCTACTGGATTGCAGTACCCTGACTAACCACCACAACTAAAGGCAGCCGTGGAGCGTTCCTACGTTGGTCCTAGACGCCTCGTCACAGCCTGAGAGGTTAACTACACCTAAAGATAGAAAGAGGAAAGCTATCTGCCCCGGAGCAGATCCCCAAAGAACATAGGAAGCCCCCAAACATGTAATGGCGGTTAGACAAGAGGAAATACAGACACAGACAGAAAATAGTATGAGCAAACGTTGGGGCCCAATTTTCCTAGACAGAAAAGGATAGGAAGGACACTTACTGCAATCCAAAAAACCCTAAAAAATACCAACTCTACTAATTGCAAAAACACCTGAGATCACACGACCTCTACCACCTAAATTAGTTCTCTGGTGTAACAAAACTAAGCCGCAGCCACTGAAAAAACTGGAAAAGGCAAATGAACAAATAACAGTGGCTCCAGAAGAACTGAGAGAAGCCAAGCCCCCCGGGGGGAGGGTGGACCTGGCTAACCTCACAGAAATGCAGAGAAAAATGCAAATGGTAAGCACAAAAACAAAAAACAGAAAATATCTTCTCTGAGAGCAGGAGAAGAGGCAAGACTCAGCAAGCTTCCAAGTGAACCAGGAACCACAGTTGAGACAAGAACAATTGATCACCGGCAACCATGATGGGAGGGAACCTCCCTTATATAAGACCAGTCTGTAACTCCTGATTGCCAATCCTCATTGAATGGTTCAGTACTGTTTGTAACCACCAGAGGGAGCTTCTGCTCAGAATTCATTTCTAACACATTCACAACAGTAATGTTTTGTAGTTGATTATTTGTGTTATGTGATATGTGTATGTAAATTAACTGTTTGTTTTGCATAACTGTAAGAACGTTGATGAGAACTTGATACAAAATGGCAGACCTCTCGAATATTCAAAGAGGCTAAATTGTTGGTGCTGGTATGGCAGGCGCTAGTCTAACCGAAAGTGCCCGAATGCTTGGTGTGTCAAGAGGTACTGTCTCCAAAGTAATGACTGCGTTTGAAAGAGAAGAAAAAACGTCCGCAGCAAAGCACAGGTCCGGCCGAAAGTCGGAGTTGACTGAGAGAGTCTGTCGGACTCTAAAGCCAATTGTGAGAGAGGATCGCAAGACCACGGCTCCGAAAATCACTGTTGAGCTCAATGAACACCTACAGAACCCAGTTTCCACGAAAACTGTTCGTTGGGAGCTGAACAAATCTGGATTCCACGGAAGAGCTGCAAATCGAAAACCGCTGCTCTCAATGACAAATATTTCCAAGCATTTAGAGTGGTGAAGAACCCTCCAGAACTGGTCCCTCGAGCAGTGGAAACATGTGATATTCTCAGACGAATCATCGTTTACCCTATTTCTGACCTCCGGCCGCGTGTACATTTGGAGACAGCCGAAAGAAGCATGCCATCCAGACTGCCTTCTCCCAACCGTAAAACATGGCGGAGGTTCTGTGATGATCTGGGGTGCTATTTCGTTTAGATCCGCCGGGCCAATGATATCCCTTCATGGAAGAATTAACAGCCGCGATTATTTAGGCATTTTGGGCGACCAAGTGCATCCAATGGTTCAAGCACTGGGGAACGCCATCTTTCAGGATGGTAATGTGTAACGAATGGAAGCGGAGGCAGAGGTGGTGAAGTTCACATTCGTTTTTATTTTTTAATGTGGAACCTCGAGACCGCGGTCCGGGGGGCTCCGAAGGGGGCGTAACTAGTGAGCCCCGGGTACCCGTAGTAAGGCCCCTCGAACAGGACCAGATGGAATACCCGGAGGACACAGGTGCTACCTCCAGTTAGACCCGGACACGTGGCAGCTGTCCCAGAGGGACCAAAAGGGTAACAGGTATTTACAGAGTCCGTGGAGGGTTCTTGACGGAGAAGGGTAAGGTCCTGGTCCAGAACGGATGGTAGTAGGCTGGCTCCAGTGACCTTGTCACGGTCCACGGGTACGGATGGCTGATGGCGGAACGGGATGACACTTGCGCCAGTAATAGCCGAGATTGTCCAGGTTAGCCAGATACGGGTTAGCAATGATCTGAGGAGACAAACAGTATCAGCGAAGCACAGAGACTGCAGACGCAGCGCAGACAGATCAGGAACAGAACCGGATGTAGCAATGATAGAACACATTGCTCCGGCACTCCCCTAATGGTGGAGTAACCAGATATAGTACTGAGTGCGCAGCCATTGGTTAATTAGCTATTTCAAAAAATGCATGCTGCCCCTTTAAGAGAGACGGTGGGCACGGCCTCGCGTCCTAAGCAGACTATCTGGAGGCCTGCCAGCAGCGTGCCAGGAAGTGGAGGAGGACACAGGACGCCGTGGAGCAGATGGGACAGGTGAGTGAGCAGAACGGAGTGCAGAGCCAGCGCTGGGACCGAGTGTAACAGTATCCCCCTCTTTACTCCCCCTCTTTTTCAAGCCTGCGTGAAATATTTTAAGAAGAAGAGGAGCCTGGATGTTCTCTTTAGGCTCCCAAGATCTCTCCTCAGGACCAAAACCTCTCCAGTCCACCAGGTAATAGATCCTACCTCTTACTCTCTTAGAGGCCAAGATATGTTTTACCTCAAAAACATCATCCTCAGAGACCGGATCAGGAGTGGTACCCAGGTCCTTAAAGAAGGAGCTCAACACTACTGGTTTGAGGAGGGAAACATGAAAGGAGTTAGGTACTCGTAGAGAATTAGGCAATTTCAGTTTATAAGAGACCGGGTTGATTTGTCTCAAGACTTCAAAGGGACCAATGAAACGGGGACCCAATTTGTACGATGGTAACTTCAGACGGATGTACTTGGAGGAGAGCCATACCTTGTCTCCTGGACGAAAGATGGGAGCCTCCAAACGCCTTTTGTCCGCATGCGTTTTCATACGTTGAGAAGCTTTCTCCAAAGCCGACCTGGTCTCTCTCCAAATGTCCGAGAAATTCTTAGACAAGGTATCGACTGCCGGAACATCAGACAATCCCGAGACAGGAAGAGGAATTCCGGGTTGCAGTCCAAACACAATCTGAAAGGGAGACTTTCCAGAAGATTCACTTACTTGGTTGTTGTAGGAGAATTCCGCCCAGGGCAGTAATTCTACCCAGTCATTATGATGAGCGTTGACGAAGTGACGCAGGTATCCAGCCAGGATTTGATTGATCCTCTCCACTTGCCCATTAGACTGGGGATGATATGCAGAAGAAAAATCTAGTTCAATTTTTACCATTTTACAGAGTCCTCTCCAGAACTTAGAGGTGAACTGGACGCCCCTGTCGGACACAATGTGGAGAGGAAATCCATGTAGACGGAAGATGTGCTGAATGAAGTGAGTGGCCAGTTCTGGAGCAGACAGGAGGCCAGATAGCGGAACGAAGTGGGCCATTTTAGAGAAGCGGTCCACCACAACCCATACCACTGAGCAGCCAGAAGAAATGGGAAGATCCGTGATGAAATCCATCGCGATGTGCTGCCAGGGAGCGGACGGAATTGGAAGAGGCAGAAGCCTGCCGGTTGGTAGATGTTTAACAGTTTTGTTACGGGCACATGAAGGACAAGCTGCGACGAACTCCTGGATATCCTTGCCCATGGTAGGCCACCAGTAATAACGGGAGATGAGTTGCTGCGTCTTTCTCTGACCAGCATGGCCAGCCAACTTAGAAGAATGACCCCAGCGCAGAACACGAAAGTCTTCCCAGGAGGAAGCCGGGCCAGATCAGTGGAGGCAACAGAGACTAACTTAGAAGGTTCAATAATATGCTGAGGTTCCTCCTCCAGTTCAGGAGGCAAGAAGGCTCTAGAGAGTGCGTCTGCCTTGATGTTCTTGTCAGCTGGACGGAAATGAAGTACAAAATTGAAACGGGCAAAAAATAATGCCCAACGGGCCTGGCGGGGATTCAGTCTTAAAGCAGATTGGAGATAGGCAAGGTTTTTATGGTCGGTGAATATGATTACCTGGTGATGAGCTCCTTCAAGAAGATGTCTCCATTCTTGCAGAGCCAATTTGATGGCCAACAGTTCGCGATCACCGACAGAGTAGTTCCTTTCTGCAGGAGAAAAAACCTTGGAAAAAAAAAACACACGAGATCATCCGCCCGGTAGACGACTTCTGGGTCAGAACTGCTCCTGCACCTGTGGAAGAAGCGTCAACTTCAAGAAAAAATTGCTCACTTGAATTAGGACGATGGAGAACGGGTGCGGAAGCGAAGGCTTTTTTGAGAGAAACAAAGGCCTCTTCTGCCTCGGAGGACCATTCCTTAGAGTTTACACCTTTCCGGGTTAAGGCTGTGATTGGAGCCACTCGGGTGGAAAAGTGTGGAATAAATTGCCGGTAGTAATTGGCGAACCCGAGGAACCTTTGTATGGCTTTTAGCCCAGACGGACGAGGCCAGTTGAGAACTGCAGACAACTTCTCCGGATCCATCTTTAATCCTGTGGAAGATACAATGTACCCAAGGAAAGGCAAAGAAGACTGCTCAAAGAGGCATTTCTCATATTTGGCATATAGCCTGTTCTCTCTCAGTCTTTGTAAGACCAGGCGTACTTGCCTGCGGTGTGACGTCAAGTCAGCAGAAAAAATCAAAATATCGTCCAGGTAAACCACGACACAAGTATAGAGCAAGTCCCTGAAAATGTCATTAACAAATTCCTGAAAAACCGCAGGTGCATTGCTTAGGCCGAATGGCATTACCAGGTATTCATAGTGGCCGTCACGGGTGTTGAAGGCTGTTTTCCATTCGTCCCCCTCTCTGACTCGGATCAGGTTGTATGCCCCTCTGAGGTCCAATTTGGTGAAGATCTTGGCCCCTCGGAGACTATCAAAGAGCTCTGAAATAAGAGGTAATGGATACCTGTTTTTTACCGTGATTTGATTTAGACCCCGATAGTCAATGCAGGGCCGCAAGGATCCATCCTTTTTCTTCACAAAGAAGAATCCAGCTCCTGCCGGTGACGATGACTTTCGGATAAATCCTCTAGCCAGATTCTCTTGGATGTAGTCCGACATGGCCTGAGTCTCTGCCTGTGAAAGGGGATAAACTCTCCCGTGAGGAGGAGATGCTCCAGGAAGAAGCTCTATCTGACAGTCATACGACCTGTGTGGAGGTAGTCTCTCAGCCTCCTTTTTCCCAAAGACGTCAGAGAAGGACCAATAGACGGAAGGCAACCCTGGCAGGGTATCAGGCTGGACTGGAGGCGAAACAGGTTGAATCCGGGTTAAGCAACGATTCATGCAGGTATCTCCCCAACGCAGAACTTCTCCAGTTTTCCAATTAAGGACTGGTTCATGCATCTGGAGCCAAGGTAAACCTAAAAGCATGGGATGGGATAAACCGGGATATACATAAAATCGCATTCGTTCAGTATGCATTAGACCTACCCGGAGTTCCACCAACTCGGTTTGAAACTGGACGGGCTCGGTCAGCGGTTTGCCATCCACGGCGGACAACTGTAACGGATCAGGAAGACGCTGGACTGGTAAGCGATAATGATCCACAACCGCCTGCTGGATGAAGTTCCCTGCAGCTCCAGAATCCAGTAGACAATGTTCGGAGAATTTTATTGCTCCATAGGACACGGAGACTGAGATGTGTAAAGAGGGAGAGGACTGTTCTCTACCTAGGTTGGCCCCTCCTACCGGACCTAGGCACTGGAGTTTCCCGACTTTTTAGGACAGAAATGGATCAAATGTTCAGAACTACCGCAGTAGTAACAACTTCCCTCCTTGCGACGTGCCTCCCGGCGGCGGGTGGCCAAACTTACATGGTCCACCTCCATGGCCTCGGAGGCGGAGGGCGAAGTACCTGTTTTGTACAAACTAGAGTCCAGGTGATAGGACCTTTTGTCCCGCTTGATCTCCATGGAGCGCTCCTGAAAACGCAGGTCAATTCGGGTTGCCAAGGATATTAGCTCTTCCAAGAGGGTAGGTGTCACGCTGTCTAAGATATGTATACAATGTCAGTAAACTATTAATACAGGAACAACACTCTATACAACAACTAGTATAGCAACATCAGCATGTAAGTATAGAATAGATTTACCTGACACGATATCTGCTGAACTCAGGGTTAATCTTGAGGACTTGATGAGCTGAAACAGGAAAGAGGTGGACCGGGATCTAACCTGACCCTAAACTGGGGTCCTAACTAATCCCTCACCTTGGAGGTACTGATAATGGTTCAGAGGTCCAAGTCTCCAACCTAACCCTGTCTCCTATCAGACCCTGAACCCTGTAATCAGTCCTAAGAAGGATCCTGACTACCACCAAAGGGATATGGGCTGATCTCAGCTAAATACACAGATTAGACATATAAGACAGACAGGATAACACTCGCTTGCATACACACTCAAACACCAAAGGAACATAAATGGTCTGGGAAATAAACTCTAACCAAGTTGAGCTTAGAACAACTAAGGAGCTCACAACTAAAGTCTATACAGATTCATTTCTATCTGTGGTCTGCATGAAGGTTTCACTGGCAACTCCCCAAGCAGACAACCAGGAATTTAAAGGAAACCAATCAACAAATAATCAATTGCAGCCGGGAGAAACTGCACCCAGTCCCAGCACCGAGCACAGACAGAATTAACTCCCTAGCTGCCAAACACAAAGAAACAGCAGCTCAGCTGTGAGAAGTCAAAACAGTGCAACCGCGACGATCTTCGTGGCAATGCACACATGACAGTAGGTCTGTCCCGTCCCGCCAGCTCATCCTTGATTCTTCCGGATAGGCCTTCCCAGAAGTTAGCAACCAGGGCCTCATTGTTCCACGATAATTCAGACGAGAGGGTGCGGAATTTAACAGCATACTGAGCTACCGTGAGAGTACCTTGGCGCAGGCGGAGCAGAGCTGAGGCAGTCGAAGTGGTGCGACCAGGTTCATCGAAAGTCCTGCAAAAAGCCTCTAGGAAAGATTGAAGATCGTTAACCAGCGGATCCCCTCTCTCCCATAGCGGGTTTAGCCAGGCGAGGGCCTCTCCTCCCAGGTGTGACATGATGAAGCCCACCTTGGCTCGGTCAGAAGCAAACATATGCCCCAAGATTTCGAAGTGTAGAGTGCACTGATTGAGGAAACCCCGACACAGAGTAGGGTCACCCTGGAAACGGGTAGGAGCTGCCAGACGGGGACCTTGACTTGCCATGGGAACTGGTACCTGATTATTGATAGAAGGTCAGGTGCAGACGAGGACCCTAAGGAATCCATGCGGGTAGACAAGCTGTGTAGATAAGTCGTGATCTTGTCCTGTTGAACTCCCAAACGGGTCACCTCCTGGCACAGATCCATGGTCGGAGATCTCTGGGATCCAGCGGGTTCCATGGCCGGAGCAATCTGTAACGAATGGAAGCGGAGGCAGAGGTGGTGAAGTTCACATTCGTTTTTATTTTTTAATGTGGAACCTCGAGACCGCGGTCCGGAGGGCTCCGAAGGGGGCGTAACTAGTGAGCCCCGGGTACCCGTAGTAAGGCCCCTCGAACAGGACCAGAATGGAATACCCGGAGGACACAGGTGCTACCTCCAGTTAGACCCCGGACACGTGGCAGCTGTCCCAGAGGGACCAAAAGGGTAACAGGTATTAAAAGAGTCCGTGGAGGGTTCTTGACGGAGAAGGGTAAGGTCCTGGTCCAGAACGGATGGTAGTAGGCTGGCTCCAGTGACCTTGTCACGGTCCACGGGTACGGATGGCTGATGGCGGAACGGGATGACACTTGCGCCAGTAATAGCCGAGATTGTCCAGGTTAGCCAGATACGGGTTAGCAATGATCTGAGGAGACAAACAGTATCAGCGAAGCACAGAGACTGCAGACGCAGCTCAGACAGATCAGGAACAGAACCGGATGTAGCAATGATAGAACACGTTGCTCCGGCACTCCCCTAATGGTGGAGTAACCAGATATAGTACTGAGTGCGCAGCCATTGGTTAATTAGCTATTTCAAAAAATGCATGCTGCCCCTTTAAGAGAGACAGTGGGCTGGCCTCGCGTCCTAAGCAGACTATCTGGAGGCCTGCCAGCAGCGTGCCAGGAAGTGGAGGAGGACACAGGACGCCGTGGAGCAGATGGGACAGGTGAGTGAGCAGAACGGAGTGCAGAGCCAGCGCTGGGACCGAGTGTAACAGTATGCACCAATTCATACAGCTAGAATTGTTAAAGCATGGCACGAGGAACATTCTAATGAAGTTGAGCATCTCATCTGGCCCCCACAATCCCCAGATCTCAACAATATTGAGCATTTATGGTCACTGAGGACTCTCAAGTCTAAATATTGGTCGATTTTAGAGATTCAAGATAGACGTCGATTTCCGCCGCCATCGTCGCTCAAAGAACTGGAGGGTGTTTTCACTGAAGAATGGGCTAAAATTCCTTTGGAAACAATTCACACCTTGTATGAATCCATACCTCGGAGAATTGAGGCTGTAATCGCCGCAAAAGGTGGACCTACACCATATTAAACTAACTTTTGTTGATGTTTTCAGGTGTGTCCATTATTTTGTCCAACCCCTGTATATGGGGCCCATCATACACTTGAGCATCATAGATAAGGCCCATTATACACTGGAGCATTATAAATGGGGCCCATCATACACTGGAGCATCATATACGGGGCCCGTTTAAACGCTGGAGCATCATATGGGGCCCATTATATATGGAGCATTATATAGGCCCATCATACACTGGAGCATCATCCATGGGGCACATCATATACTGGAACATCATATGGGGCCCATTATATATGGAGCATCATATGGGCTTCATTGTTTATGGGGCATCATATAGGGCCCTTTATATATGGAGCATCATATGTGGTTCATTTTTTATGGGGCATCATATAGGGCCCTTTATATATGGAGCATCATATGGAGCACATATGGGGCCTATTCTGTATGGAGCAGTATATGGGGCCCATCATATACTGTATGGAGCTTTATATGCGACTCATGCTGTATGGAACAATATGTAGGGCTCATTATACTATATTGTATGGCACATTGTATGGGGACCATCATATACTGGAGCATTATATGGAGCTCATCATATACTATATGGAACATTATATGGGACCAATTATGTATGGAGCAATATATGGGCTCATTATTCTGTATGGTGCAATATATGGGGCTCATTATTCTGTATGGAGCAATATATGGGGCTCATTATTCTGTATAGAGCAATATATGGGGCTCATTATTCTGTATGGCGCACTATGTGGTGCCCATAATACTGTATGGAGGACTATACTGTCTGTTTTTTGAGCTATTGTAGAATTTACAATAGATATCACTCATGTAATGTAAGAAGTGAAGTATTTGGCATTGTTCTATGCCTATATTTCTCTGCCGTATCGGAGCATCATGAATTGTGGTATGTCTTAAAGGGGCCCACTGAGACTCTTTCGCCCGGGCCCACGAAAGCTTGGAGCCAGCTCTGCCCCCCATAACTTTAGCCAAATAACCCCCAGTTTTCAATGCGTTACTATTATTATAAAGTAAATTAAGGTTGACAAGCTTAGTAATAAGAATTGATGTCGTTGGCATTGAAATGGGCACTGTAGGTGTGTTTACTGTCCTCCACTCACTGCCGACTTTACTTCCCAATTGACTTGCATTGGGGTCGGGTCGGGTTTCAGTCGGAACTCCGACTTTTTCCATTAGGCTGGTTTCATACATCAGTTTTTTTGTGTCAGGCATAATCCGTCGAATACCTGAAGGGACGGATCCGGTCCTGAAATGAAAAAACTGATGCAAAGGATCAGTTTTTTTGCTGGATCCGACCTGAACTTTTGAACTGGGAAAAAGAAGTTTTGGAGCCAGAAAATGCAGGTTTGCATGTCCGGAGACAGTGGAAAATGTAGTAGTAGTAGTAGTAGTAGTCCCTGATTTCCAGAATCCGGATCAGTGTTTTGATGGTTTGCACAAAAGACTGATCCGGTTCCATTGACTTCTATTATTTCCGGCTGCTTGATGCGCCGCTTCAGGCACTATCAGGCGGCTCCGGAAAAAATAAAAAACGTTGCAGTCACCGTTTTGTCCGGCCGCCAGAATGTACATTTCCGCCGGATCCAGACAAAAACAGATGCAACGCAATGACATCAGGCGCGATCCGGCGCTAATGAAAGTCAATGCTAAAACAACGCAACCGGTACCGGATCCGTTTTTTTAACAACACACCGGATCGTGCCTGAAATAAAAAAATGGATGTGTGAAAGAGGCCTTAATCGGCCGATTTTGTTCGACTCGACTTTTGAGAAAGTCGGGTGGTCAGAAACCCGACTCAACCCTCCCGGAGGCAAAGTCGCTCATCTTTAATCAAGAATAAATAATTTGTGTGTCTCTATCTGTGCAGCATCTACAGCAGGCTGCTACTCTCATACACAGACACAGGAAAAACAGGAAATACAGTCATATTGTCATGTATAGTGTAAAGTTCCTATAGCGTCTTGTGCTTGGGTGCGAGGAAAACACAGGAGACATAGGTTGAAATGAAATGACTTGTATTACTTCATACAAGCATGCTGAAAAGTTCACACAGTTTGCAGGAACAGCGACAGGAGACACAGCAGGCCAGAGTAACTTCAAGCACTACAGTAAATCTCCAAAGCAGGTTCAGGATCTCTTCTCTGTACCGTAATTCCTCTGCAAACATGGATTCACCAAACAGCAGGTTTCCAGAGTCCAAAAGTGTTCCAAGGTTCCTCAGTAGGGAATAGCTGGAGTACAAGTCCAAGGCTTCCAGGAGTCAGGTCACAGACTGACTGAGGCTTGATTCAGGAGCACTGATTGTTCAGCTGAGGCTGCTTAAGAAGCAAGAGGGAAGAATCAGGCGGGAACATGAAAACTGGAAACCTCATATTAACTGAGGGCAAGAGCTGCAGAAAGACAGAAAGCAAAATGGCCGACGGAAAACTGAGTTTCAAGGAACATGTCAACAGAGACAAAGAACCTTACATTACTCCCCCCTTAGGGACAACCTCCGGATGACCTCAGACCAGGCTTGTCAGGGTACCTCTGATGAAACTGGCGGAACAGGCGAGGAGCATTTACATTATTGACTGGTTCCCATGAGTTGTCCTCCACTGGGTAGCCCTGCCATTTAATCAAATATTGCAACTGATTTCTGTACAACCTGGAATCTAGAATCCTTTCCACCATAAATTCTTCCTGACCATCGACCAGCACTGGGTCAGGGCAAGGAGAAGAACGTCCAGGAAACGTATTTGGTGTTGCAGCCTTTAGTAGGGATACATGAAAGACAGGGTGGATTCTCATAGTTCTGGGCAGTTGAAGACGACAAGCAACAGCACTTATAATCTTATTGATCTTATAAGGTCCAATGTACTTATGTCCCAATTTAGACGATGGAATCTTTAATTTAAGATTTCTGGTTGACAGCCAGACCAAATCTCCTACCTTGAAAGCTGGTGCAGGTTTACGAAATTTATCTGCTGCTTTCTTGTACCTTTCCTGAGCCAATTCTAGATTTTCCTTTAGAAGATCCATATTCTTTTGTAAAGAAGTGATTCTTTCAGCCACTGCCGGCAAGGGCGTATCTATGGGAAATCGAGGAAGAATGTTAGGATGATAACCTAGATTGGAGTAAAAAGGAGACTGCTTAGTGGAGGCGCTCTGAGAGTTGTTATAAGAGAACTCAGCCAGTGGAAGTAGATCCACCCAATCATCCTGTAGGTGGCAGATAAAACAGTGGAGATACTGCTCCAGGGTCTGATTGGTTCATTCTGTCTGTCCATTAGTCTGGGGATGAAAAGCAGAAGAAAGGTTTACTTTAATGTCCAATGCTGCACAGAAATTTTGCCAAAACCTTGAAGTGAATTGCACCCCTCGATCCGAAATGACCTCATCCGGTACTCCATGTAAGCGAAACACATTCTTAATCATCAAGTCTGATGTCTGTTTTGCAGTGGGTAAGCCGACACAAGGGATAAAATGAGCTGCCTTTGTTAGACGGTCAACCACCACTAGAATGGTGTTCTTCCCTTGAGAGGTTGGTAACTCCACAATGAAGTCCATAGAAATGGATCCCCACGGGCGGGACGGGGTGGGAAGAGGTTGCAACAGACCAGTTGGTGAGGAGCGAGGTGTTTTGCATCTTGCACAGACTTCACATGAAGTGACATAGTTTAAGACATCTTTCCTGTAAGTGGGTGTCACGCTGTCTAATGATATGAATACAATGTCAGTAAACTATTTATACAGGAACCACACTCAATACAACATATAGTTTAGCAACATCAGAATGTAAGTATAAAATAGATTTACCTGACACAATATCTGCAGAACTTAGGGTTAATCTTGAATGTCACGCTGTCTAATGATATGAATACAATGTCAGTAAACTATTTATTCAGGAACCACACTCAATACAACACATAGTTTAGCAACATCAGAATGTAAGTATAAAATAGATTTACCTGACACAATCTCTGCAGAACTTAGGGTTAATCTTGAGGACTTGATGAGCTGTAACAGGAAAGAGGAGGACCGGGGTCTAACCTGACTCTACACTGGGGTCCTAACTAATCCCTTTCCTTGGGGGTACTGATAATGGTTCAGAGGTCCAAGTCTCCAGCCTAACCCTGTCTCCTGTCAGACCCTGAACCCTGTAATCAGTCCTAAGAAGGATCCTGATTACCACCAAAGGGATATGGGCTGATCTCAGCTAAATACACAGATTAGACATATAAGACAGACAGGATAGCACTCACTTGCATACACACTCAAACACCGAAGGAACATAAATGGTCTGGGAAATAAACTCTAAACAAGTTGAGCTGAAAATAGCTAAGGAGCTCTCAACTTAAGTCTATACAGATTCATTCCTATCTGTGGTCTGCATGAAGGATTTCACTGGCAACTCCCAAAGCAGACAACCAGGAATTTAAAGGAAACCAATCAACAAATAATCAATTGCAGCCGGGAGAAACTGCACCCAGTCCCAGCACCGAGCACAGACAGAATTAACTCCCTAGCTGCCAAACACAAAGAAACAGCAACTCAGCTGTGAGAAGTCAAAACGTGCAACCGCGACGATCTTCGTGGCAATGCACACATGACAGTACCCCCCCTTCTACGAGAGGCCTCCGGACCCTCAGGGCCAGGCCTGCCCGGGTGATTTCTGTGGAAGGTCTGAACCAAACGATCTGCGTTAACATCGGACGCAGGGACCCACGTCCTCTCCTCCGGACCATATCCCTTCCAATGCACCAAGTACTGAAGGGACCGGCGATTCAGACGAGAGTCAATGATTTTTGATACTTGAAATTCCAAGTTACCATTGACCAACACTGGAGGAGGAGGTAGAGGTGACGGTATGACTGGTGCCACATACCTTTTAAGTAATGACTTGTGGAACACATTATGAATTTTAAACGTAGAAGGGAGTTCCAGACGAAATGCCACAGGATTAATTATGGAACTGATCCTGTACGGCCCGATGAATCTGGGACCCAGTTTCCAGGAGGGCACTTTAAGTTTTATATTCCTGGTAGACAACTATACCAGATCGTTCACATTCAGATCTGGACCAGAAACTCTCCTCCTATCAGCCATACGTTTGTAACGGTTCCCCATCGTACTCAAATTATTCAATACACCTCGCCACACAGAAGCAAGTGACGACGAGAAACGCTCCTCCTCAGGAACCCCAGAAGGACCCCCCCCATTGAAAGTACAAAACTGGGGATGAAAACCATATGCCCCAAAAAACGGGGACTTACCAGTGGACTCGCTCCGCCTGTTGTTAAGAGCGAACTCTGCCAAAGGCAAGAAAGAAGACCAGTCCTCCTGGTTCTCCGATACAAAACACCGGAGATATGTCTCTAAACTCTGATTCAGACGCTCTGTCTGACCATTGGTCTGTGGATGAAAAGCCGAGGAAAACGACAATTGCATCCCCCGACGTAAACAAAATGCCCTCCAAAATTTGGACACAAACTGAGACCCCCTATCTGACACCACATCAGAAGGCAACCCATGAAGTCTCACGATCTCCCTAATGAACACCTGCGCCAGCGTTTTAGCATTAGGGAGTGCAGGAAGAGCAACGAAATGTGCCATCTTACTGAACCTGTCAACAACCACCAGTATGACAGTATTCCCAGACGACGGAGGAAGGTCCGTAATGAAGTCCATAGATAAATGGGTCCATGGACGCTCCGGAAGTTTCAAAGGTAAAAGGGTCCCAGACGGACGGGTATGAGGAGTTTTAGAGCGAGCACAAACCCCACAGGACGCGACAAAAGTTATAAAATCTTTATTAGCGTTAGGCCACCAAAATCGGCGAGAAAGAAGATCTAAAGTAGCCTTACTCCCTGGATGTCCTGCTAAAGCAGAATTATGATGTGCCTCAATAACCTTTTGTCTCAACTGATTCGGGACAAACAGTCTCCCTGGAGGTCCTGCAGGAGCGTCCCCTGAGCCTCTAACACCTCCTCCTCAAGCTCAGAACATACAGCCGACACTACCACCCCCTCCTGAAGGATAGGAATCGGGTCGTCCGTTTTCCCGGCCCCTGGGAAACTGCGAGACAAGGCATCAGCCTTTACATTCTTAGACCCCGGACGATAAGTGACGACAAAATTAAACCTGGTAAAAAATAATGACCATCGAGCTTGTCTGGAATTCAGACGCTTAGCGGATTCTAAATACAGCAGGTTCTTGTGATCAGTAATAACGGTGACCGGGTGACTGACCCTCCAAAAAGTGACGCCATTCTTCAAAAGCCAATTTAATGGCCAAAAGTTCCCTATTGCCGATATCATAATTCTTTTCGGCGGACGACAATTTCTTAGAAAAGAAAGCGCACGGATGCCATTTACCAGGGGACAGACCCTGGGACAATATAGCACCCACCCCTACGTCAGACGCGTCCACCTCAACAATGAAAGGCTGAGATACATCTGGTTGGATGAGAACGGGTGCCGAAGCAAAACATCTTTTTAAAGAGGAAAAGGCTTGGCAAGCTTTGTCCGACCACCTAGAAAAATCCGTCCCTTTTCTCGTCATGTCAGTGAGAGGTTTGACGACAGACGAGAAATTACAAATAAATTTCCGGTAGTAATTAGCAAACCCCAAAAAACGCTGCAGAGCCTTAAGATCCCCTGGCTGATCCCATTCAAGCACTGCTCTCACCTTTTCAGGGTCCATCCGGAAACCGGAGGCTGACACCAAAAAACCCAAAAACTGAAGTTCCTGTACGGCAAACACACACTTCTCCAGTTTGGCGTATAGTTTATTGTCTCGCAAGATCTGCAACACTTGTCTCACATGCTCCTGGTGAGACACAAGATCTGGCGAGTAAATTAAAATGTCATCCAAATATACGACCACAAACACCCCCACAAGGTGACGAAAAATGTCATTAACAAAATGTTGGAATACTGCTGGAGCAGTAGTCAGACCAAAAGGCATGACCAGGTTTTCATAATGTCCCTCTGGCGTGTTAAACGCCGTTTTCCACTCATCCCCCTCTTTTATCCTAATCAGATTATACGCCCCCCTGAGATCCAATTTAGAGAACCATTTGGCACCAACAATTTGATTGAAGAGATCAGGAATAAGAGGGAGTGGATACGGATCTCGAACAGTAATCCGATTAAGTTCGCGGAAATCCAAGCAAGGGCGTAGGCCTCCATCTTTTTTCTTCACAAAGAAGAACCCCGCGGCCACAGGGGAAGATGAAGGTCTAATATGTCCTTTGGCCAGACTTTCAGAAATATAATCTTTCATAGCCTGTCTTTCAGGACCAGAAAGATTATACAACCTAGCTTTAGGCAACTTAGCATCAGGAAGTAGATTAATAGAGCAGTCATACACGCGATGAGGAGGCAACTCCCGACACCCCTCCTCAGAGAAAACATCCCCAAAATCCTCCAAAAAAGGAGGCAATGTACTAGGCATGACCGCACTGATGACTGTGTTCATGCAGTTGTTTTTGCAAAACTCACCCCATTGGCTTATCTCTCTGGACTGCCAATTAATCACAGGGTTATGTTTAACCAGCCAAGGAAGTCCCAACACAATGGGAGTAGGTAGACCTTCCAACACATAACAAGATAATTGTTCCCTATGTATTGCCCCTACCCGAAGGTCAATGTTATGAACCTCATGAACAAAGCTACCTTGGCCGAGAGGCCTGGCGTCAATGGAGAAAATAGGGATCGGTTTGACCAAAACATTCAGATGCATACCTTGAGCCTGAGCAAACTGAGCATCAACCAGATTAGCCCCGGAACCACTATCCAGAAGAACAGACAATCTCTTCACTCTAGTACCAACCACCACCTCCACTGGTACAAGGAACTGAGAAGAACCGGCGGATGAAATACATACTCCCAGGTTGTCGTCCACCACACAACCTGGGATTAGCAGTTTTCCGGTGACTTTTTACTTAACAAGACACGGGATGGACATTCTCCAACAAAATGTCTCTCTTTCCCGCAGAAAAAACACCTTCTAGTCCTGCGGCGTGCCGCCAATCCCCTACTACGAAAAGATGTCCCTCCCAACTGCATAGGCTCATCCGAACAGACAAGGGGAACCTCAACATAAGGGACTTTAGTAGTAGGTGGAGTAACAACAGGGAGTGGAGTTACCTCACCCCTCTCCCGAAGCCGTCTATCAGTACGGATAGCTAGGGCCATAGCAGCCTCCAGAGAAGGAGGAGACTCATACTGAGCCAAAACGTCTTTTAATTTGTCAGAAAGCCCATGACAAAACTGGCTCCTAAGAGCTGGGTCATTCCACTGAGTATCCGTGGCCCATCTACGAAACTCAGAAGCAAATTCCTCCGCCGGACGATCTCCCTGCTGTATTTTACGTAATTTGGTCTCAGCAAGAGAGACCCGATCTGGGTCATCATATACCAATCCCAGAGCAGTAAAAAATTGATCTACAGACTGTAGAGCCGGGGATCCCGGAGGAAGGGAAAATGCCCAGGATTGAGGGTCCCCTTGAAGAAGTGAGATAACAATTCCCACTCTCTGCTCATCACTCCCTGATTGCGGCCGAAGCCGAAAATACAATTTACATGCCTCCCGGAAGGTAAAAAATTTGTCTCGCCCACCAGTGAACCTATCTGGAAGAGCTACATTAGGTTCAACTCTGGTTTGCTCCAGGGGAGACAAAACTTTGGACTTAATGTCCGTCAGCTCCATGGATAATCCCTGCAACTGCAGAGCCAGCTGGGCTACTGGATCCATGGTAACTAGAGATAATTTTTTAGGGCCAGTGAAAATGTCACGCTGCCTAATGATATGAATACAATGTCAGTAAACTATTTATACAGGAACCACACTCAATACAACATATAGTTTAGCAACATCAGAATGTAAGTATAAAATAGATTTACCTGACACAATATCTGCAGAACTTAGGGTTAATCTTGAATGTCACGCTGTCTAATGATATGAATACAATGTCAGTAAACTATTTATTCAGGAACCACACTCAATACAACATATAGTTTAGCAACATCAGAATGTAAGTATAAAATAGATTTACCTGACACAATCTCTGCAGAACTTAGGGTTAATCTTGAGGACTTGATGAGCTGTAACAGGAAAGAGGAGGACCGGGGTCTAACCTGACCCTACACTGGGGTCCTAACTAATCCCTTTCCTTGGAGGTACTGATAATGGTTCAGAGGTCCAAGTCTCCAGCCTAACCCTGTCTCCTGTCAGACCCTGAACCCTGTAATCAGTCCTAAGAAGGATCCTGATTACCACCAAAGGGATATGGGCTGATCTCAGCTAAATACACAGATTAGACATATAAGACAGACAGGTTAGCACTCACTTGCATACACACTCAAACACCGAAGGAACATAAATGGTCTGGGAAATAAACTCTAAACAAGTTGAGCTTAAAACAGCTAAGGAGCTCTCAACTTAAGTCTATACAGATTCATTCCTATCTGTGGTCTGCATGAAGGATTTCACTGGCAACTCCCAAAGCAGACAACCAGGAATTTAAAGGAAACCAATCAACAAATAATCAATTGCAGCCGGGAGAAACTGCACCCAGTCCCAGCACCGAGCACAGACAGAATTAACTCCCTAGCTGCCAAACACAAAGAAACAGCAACTCAGCTGTGAGAAGTCAAAACGTGCAACTGCGACGATCTTCGTGGCAATGCACACATGACAGTGGGCCACCAAAAGAAACGAGAAAGAAATTCTTGTGTCTTTAGAATTCCCCTATGCCCGGCTATCTTGGAATCGTGGATGAGTTGCAATACTCTCAATCTGACTGTTTCAGGTATATACAGACGTTGTCCCTGAATCCACACACCATTCTTAAAGACAAGACTTACGTCCCTTTGGGGTTGAGCCAACAAAGAATCCGCATGGTATGCTTCCTTGATGTCCTTAAGTAGGTCTTGATTATGAATCACTCCCAGGAATCTAGAGTCAGGAAGAATAGTCTTAGGAGGAGTAAGTGGACGTGTCTCTGCTGAATGAATCCTAGAGAGTGCATCAGCCTTTCCATTGCGCGATCCTGGTCTATAAGAAATGACAAAATTAAATTGGTTTAGGAAAAGATTCCAGCGAGCCTGGCGAGGAGTCAGGCACTTAGCCGACCTGATAAATTCAAGGTTACGATGGTCTGTCAGGACGACTATTTGCTGTGCAGCACCCTGAAGAAGGTGTCTCCATTCCTTGAAGGCGGCAATAATGGCCAACAATTCTCTATTGCCCACATTGTAGTTCCTCTCAGCCGAAGACAACTGCTGGGAAAAGAAGGCACAGGGATGCAAGACATTCTTCTCACCTGTTCTCTGAGAGAGTATAGCTCCAACGGCACAGTCTGAAGCATCCACCTCTATTATGAAGGCAAGCTCGGGGTTGGGATGTACTAAGATAGGTGCGGTGGTAAATTTATCCTTTAAACAGGAAAATGCTTCCTGAGCTTGCGGGGTCCAGGAGAACCTAGACTGTTTCCGGGTAAGTTGGGTGATAGGTGACACTACCTCAGAAAAATTCTTAATGAAACGTCTATAGAAGTTGGCAAACCCGATGAAACGCTGCACCTCCTTCACATTTCTAGGAATTGGCCAATCCTTGATGGCTTGGGTCTTGCTTCCATCCATACTAATCCCTTGCGTAGATAGTACATACCCCAGAAATTGAATTTCGGTCCTATGGAATTCACATTTTTCAAGTTTGATGTAGAGATGGTTTTGTCTTAGGCGTTCTAAGACCATTCTCACATGTCCATGATGTTCCTCTGTGGAGTTAGAAAAAATTAGAATATCATCCAGATAAATCACCACAAATGTATCTAGGAGATCCCTGAAGATATCATTCACGAAGTGTTGGAAAGTGGCTGGGGCGGTACTCAGACCAAAAGGCATAACTAGATATTCAAAGTGTCCATAGCGTGACCTGAAAGCAGTCTTCCATTCATCCCCAGGTCTATACGGACCAAGTTATAGGCCCCACGGAGATCCAGTTTAGAGAAAATTTTGGCATGCCGCACTCTCTCCAACAACTCAGGGATTAAAGGCAATGGATAACGGTTTCTAATAGTAACCTTATTGAGTTCCCTATAGTCTATGCAGGGTCTCAGAGATCCATCTTTCTTCTTCACAAAGAAGATGGGTGCACCTGCGGGAGATGAAGAGGGGCGTATGAAGCCCTTGGCTAAATTTTCGTCTATATAATCCTTCAAAGCTTTTAGCTCGGGCCCCGCTAGGGGGTAGATCTTACCAAAAGGTATCTCGGCTCCAGGCAATAATTCAATTGGACAATCATATGGACGGTGAGGAGGAAGCTGATCAGCGTTCTTCTTGTCACATAAATCCACATAGTCCTGGTATACAGCTGGTAGTTCAGGGACTGACATGGTTCCTTTAGGAACAGAGCAAGCTGAAACTCCTTGACTCATCTGTTTCTCCGGAAAGTGTAATTCCTTGGTCTCCCAGTTAATCGTAGGATTCTGCGCCTGCAGCCATGGTAGGCCTAGAATGATGGGAAAGTGGGGAGAAGAGATAAGCAAAAAAGACATTTTCTCCTGATGATCTTTACCCATAAGGACCCTCAAAGGCTCTGTTTCTTGATCCACTGGTCCAGAAGTCAGTAGAGAGCCATCCACAGTCTCCATCTGTACTGGAGTAGCCTTCTTCACTGAACGTATCCCCTGTTTCAGAGCAAAGGAGATATCCATAAAATTTCCACTTGCTTCTGAGTCGATCATAGCAGAGCTAGACACCCAGACTGAGTCAACCCAGAGTTTGATGGAAAGGAAGCAATGAGAATTGTTTCTTTTACAACTCAGCTGGGACACCGCTGAGGAAACTTGAAAATTGCAGCGTTTATACCGTCATCGTCCCCAGAACTAATCAGAGTTTAAGTCCGAGAAATCAAGATCTCTTGCAGCAGATCTCTCTGGAGCCTGAGGCTCGGACATGACAGAGCTCCTCTCGCAACACTCACAGTGAATGACTGCTGCAGTAGTCTTACGAGAACGGCTGGGGCAGTTTATAATGAAGTGCCCTGACTTACCACAGTAGAAACATAGATTTTCCTTTATACGATGTTCTTTGCGTGCATCACTAACCCGTCTTTGTAAAGAGTCCACCTGCATGGGTTCAGGTTCTGGTTCCCTTGTGATCCTACTCAAAGGTTCCTTAGCTGAGGAGGGAGGTAGTAAAAGGTTAGTGCGATTATTTTCGAACCATCTCTCTTGTCTGCGTTCAGTCAGACGAGCATCAATACGGATACAATAGTTAATAAAGTCACCTAACGCAGTGGGAGGGTCGGCATGAGCAAGTTCATCCTTAATCAGTGGAGACAACCCTTTCCGAAAAATAGATTTTTTAGCGGAAGTGTCCCAAGTGGTATCAAGAGCCCATCTCCTGAAATCCAGGGCATATTCGGCTACTGAACGCTTACCTTGGCGCAAAGTTAACATGGCTGCTTCAGCTGTTGCACCTCGATTGGGGTCATCAAACACCTGCCCCATGGCTGAAATAAAAGCATCAAGGTGATTCAAACAATCATCCTCAGTCTCAATCAGAGGGTTTGCCCACATCAAAGCCTTATTGGTAAGCAACATGATTATAGTAAGCACTTTGGATCGTTCAGTGGGAAATTGTGAAGCATGTGCAGAGAAAAATAAATTGCATTGATTAATAAATCCCCTGAATTTCTCACGTTCACCGCCAAAACGAAAAGGAGGTAATTTGGGGATCCCAGAACTTGGGGTTATGGCAGGAGCCTGGCTCGTTCCTCTAGAGCCTCAATCCTGGCTCGCAATTCCTGGGTAGTCTGTCCAAACACTTGCAAATTATGATTAGTGAGGTCCTGTAGGCTTGCAAAACGGGTTTTTAAAGTCTGTACATCTGAAAGGATTGTATCAGTCACTCCGCAAAGTTCCTTTATGCGGGCCTCCATCTTCCAGATCTTTTAAGGCAGAGGTGCTGGAAGGAGAAGAGGAAAGGAAAAAAAAAAAAAAAAACAATAGTGTAAAATTTTAAGGGAATGCGCTCACCTGGAATGGTTGTGAGAAGTCACAACCACTGTCATCACATAAGGTATTAAACGGACATCTGATATCCACAGTCACAGCAGACACGGTTTTCCCAGACCCAGCAGACACTAAACATTGGCTCCTGAATCTTGTCATGTATAGTGTACAGTTCCTATAGCGTCTTGTGCTTGGGTGCGAGGAAAACACAGGAGACATAGGTTGAAATGAAATGACTTGTATTACTTCATACAAGCATGCTGAAAAGTTCACACAGTTTGCAGGAACAGCGACAGGAGACACAGCAGGCCAGAGTAACTTCAAGCAGTACAGTAAATCTCCAAAGCAGGTTCAGGATCTCTTCTCTGTACCGTAATTCCTCTGCAAACATGGATTCACCAAACAGCAGGTTTCCAGAGTCCAAAAGTGTTCCAAGGTTCCTCAGTAGGGAATAGCTGGAGTACAAGTCCAAGGCTTCCAGGAGTCAGGTCACAGACTGACTGAGGCTTGATTCAGGAGCACTGATTGTTCAGCTGAGGCTGCTTAAGAAGCAAGAGGGAAGAATCAGGGCGGGAACATGAAAACTGGAAACTCCATATTAACTGAGGGCAAGAGCTGCAGAAAGACAGAAAGCAAAATGGCGACGGAAAACTGAGTTTCAAGGAACATGTCAACAGAGACAAAGAACCTTACACATATGCTCTTCCTGTGTGAGCCTCTGGAAGTTTTTTTTAAATTTATACACAGCATGCAAATCTAGCAACTAAACACTCATAGACAGGAATAGAGTTGTTGCATCAAACATATTCCAACAACCTTTCACCAGTTTGAGCTTGTCAAACTGGCCACAGATATTAGCTTGCAAATTTTGTTACTGCATATAATAATGTTATAGTTAAACTGGGTGTTGCCAGAGATTTGTTTCTGGGGACATGTTGTTTCTATCTCTACATGAAGTTGACCAATCATAAGCAGGTAGCATCATGCAGGCGAGAAATAAGCATGCCATTTTGTCCTCACTGATATCAACACGGTGGCTCAGTGGTTAGCACTGTTGCTTTGCAGCGCTGGGGTCCTGGCTTCAAATCCCACCAAGGAGAACATCTGCAAGGAGTTTGTATGTTCTCCCCGTGTTTGTGTGGGTTTCCTCCGGGTTCTCCGGTTTCCTCCCACACTCCAAAATCATACTGATACGGATTCTAGATTGTGAGCCCCCATGGGGACAGTGCCAATAATATTTATAAAGTGCTGTGGAATTAATAGTGCTACATAAGTGAGATAAATAAATAAATTGCGGAGGGACACAACTGAGCTGAGATATCACTACAAACACTTACAGATCTCACCTCAGGACAGTTAATGTGGGGGAGGGTGAGAACTGTCAGCATCTAGAAGACTTCTTTAAACAGTAGATGGGTGTGATTTAGTGATGGGCAGTCCGGCTCTTTTTGGTGATCTGGCGCTCTTGGCTCTGCTCACCAAGAAGAACCGGCGCTTTTGGATCACAATATGTAAACACATATTTAAAATGATGTGAATGTGGCCAAAACCCTGCCCACCCATGGCCGAAACCCACTCCCTTGCAGTCAGGCAATTAAATTGATGAATGGGCAGAGTTTTGGTCAGGTGGGTGGCGTTACGTCCGCTGAATACTGGAAGTTTACACCCAGGGAGACCCATTTCAGAGAACTCAGTGGCTCTTACTGGGGTGCCTACTCCCATCATTCACAGCAGGGAGCCGACTCTTTGTCTGGTTTCATTCATTAGTGTGGTTAATCCCAATGGTTGCTGCCAGCTCTGAGTTTATGGCACTGCTGGAAATCTTCTGATTACAAAAGGAAGTAAGCATGATGTGTTTCATCTGCTGCACTAAGCTTCCTTGGACAACGACTGCATTTACCATCTTCAATGTTGCCTATTTTTTGGTGCTTCTTCAAAAGAGCTAGAACAGCACCCCAGTCTGCTTTGAAATCTTTGCCTTGAAGAGACCTTGCTGATGCAGTATAACCATCTTGTATCTTGTTGCAGTCTTGCCAAGATGTATGACTTGTGACATAAAACTGTCCTCAACAACCTCACCTCTGTAGTAGAGTTTGGCTGTTTCTCACCCAGTTTTAAGCCTACTATACAGTTGTTTCTGTTTCTGTAAATGAGAGTGTTTGGTATAATTGATTACTCATACAGCTGACAATATTCCTAAAAATAATAATAATTTTATATAGCCCCAACATATTCCACAGCTCTTTACAATTTAGCAGGGACAGATAATAAATTCAACTCAAAGTAAGACAGTTTAAACAGTTATGAGTGAGGGCCCTGCTGCTCGCAAGTTTACAATCTACCAAGAAATAAAAAGGACATAATAGGTGAAAAGAGCTTGTTATTTCAGATCCAGCAATTGTAATAAATAGGGATTTTCATATACAGCTGCATGATCTGGTCATCAGCCAGTATCTGTATATGTATAATTCGGTCATCAGCCAGTATCTGTATATGTATAATTCGGTCATCAGCCAGTATCTGTATATGTATAATCCGGTCATCAGCCAGTATCTGTACAAGTATGATCCGGTCATCAGCCAGTATCTGTACAAGTATGATCGGTCATCAGCCAGTATCTGTATATGTATAATCCGGTCATCAGCCAGTATCTGTACAAGTATGATCCGTCATCAGCCAGTATCTGTACAAGTATGATCTGGTCATCAGCCAGTATCTGTATATGTATAATTCGGTCATCAGCCAGTATCTGTATATGTATGATCCAGTCATCAGCCAGTATCTGTACAAGTATGATCCGGTCACCAGCCAGTATCTGTATATATATGATCCGGACATAAGCCAGTATCTGTATATGTATGATGCGGTCATCAGCCAGTATCTGTATATGTATGATCTGGTCATCAGCCAGTATCTGTATATATATGATCCGATCATCAGCCAGTATCTGTATATATATGATCCGGACATAAGCCAGTATCTGTATATGTATGATGCGGTCATCAGCCAGTATCTGTATATGTATGATCTGGTCATCAGCCAGTGTCTGTATATATATGATCCGGTCATCAGCCAGTATCTGTATATGTATGATCCGATCATCAGCCAGTATCTGTATATGTATAATCCGGTCATCAGCCAGTATCTGTATATGTATGATCCGATCATCAGCCAGTATCTGTATATGTATGATGCGGTCATCAGCCAGTATCTGTATATGTATGATCCAATCATCAGCATGTATCTGTATATGTATGATCCAATCATCAGCCAGTGTCTGTATATGTTGTGGTACACCAAAGGGGATCTTGCTGGATGGGAGATATATTTCTCCTAGCAGAATGAAGTTTCGTCAGGATTTTCCCTGATCACAAGGACCTGTGATGAGGTCATAATCACGTGATCAGGTCAGCTGATGTGTACCTCACCTGAGGGTGTGGACTAGGCCTATTTAACAAGGAGCTGTTGTAGTATGTGGGTGTGGAAGGAAGGAGTTTGGCTGGAGTCAGCTTTGAAGAAGTGATTTCTGTTACAGTGTGTCAGTGTGCACCACCACCTGGCGGTCCCTGCTGGCCTGCAGACGCTTAGTTAAGCCCGTCCCAACAAGGGTAAGTCTGGGACCAGTGGTTCTCCAAACTGGAGTATGCTATGTTCTATTTTTGATTTTTGTTATCTGGACTTTTAAAACCACTGAACTTTGAATTGAAAGCCTGGTGTTTGCCTCATTACTGCGGCCCGGTGTCACGCCGGTCTTATGATATGTGTACGATGTCAGTAAACTATTCTTAAAGAACAACACTCTATACAACATATAGATTAGCAACATCAGCATGTAAATATAGAATAGATTTACCTGACACGATATCCGTTGAACTCAGGGTTAATCTTGAGGACTTGATACACTGTCACAGGAAAGAGGAGGACCGGGGTCTAACCTGACCCTAAACTGGGGTCCTAACTAAACCCTCACCTTGGAGGTACTGATAATGGTTCAGAGGTCCAAGTCTCCAGCCTAACCCTGTCTCCTATCAGTCCCTGAACCCTGTAATCAGTCCTAAGAAGGATTCTGATTACCACCAAAGGGATATGGGCTGATCTCTGCCAAATACACAGATCAGACATATAAGACAGACTGGAGAAAACACAGACCTGCACACACACTCAAACACAGAAGGAACATAAATGATCTGGGATATTAAACTCTAAGCAAGGTGAGCTTAAAACAACTAAGGAGCTCTTTAACTTAAGTCTATACAGATACAATCCTATCTGTGGTCTGCATGAAGAATTTCACTGGCAACTCCCAACACAGACAACCAGAGATTTAAAGGAAACCAATCAACAAATAATTAATTGCAGCCGGGAGAAAACTGCACCCAGTCCCAGAACTGAGCACAGACAGAATTAACTCCCTAACTGCCAAACACAAAGAAACAGCAACTCAGCTGTGAGAAGTCAGAATGTGCAACCGCGACGATCTTCGTGGCGATGCACACATGACACCCGGCCCCTGCCTACCAGAGCGGATCCCTACAATTGGTGACTTGAATGCGGGCACACGCAGTGAGGTCAGGCTGTGTTTTTTTTTCTCTGCATGACAGTAAATGTCCTGGGTGAAGAAAGTGACGCAAAACCCGGTGGAGAACTGTCCGGAGATGGAGAGCACAGTAAAAATGCTTGTGGAGGCCATGCGACAGCAGCAGCTGGCTATACAGCAGCAACAGCAGGCTATGCAGAAGCAGCAGGCTATGCAGCAGCAGGCTATGGAGCAGGAACAGGAAACCAACACTCTATTGATGCAGCACATCACAGCGCCGCAGACAGCAGGAGCTGCCCCGGGACGTCAGGATGTCCGGAAAGCAGTACGCACAGCGATTCCTAAAATGGAAAAATCAGATGACGTCGAGGGGTACCTGGAGATGTTTGAAGGCGTGGCTGAGAGGGAGAGACTACCCCGGGACCAGTGGGCAGAAATCGTGACTCCGTTTTTGGCTCCAAGACCTGCGAAAGCCTTTAGGGACCTACCCCCCGAGCAACAGAGAGACTATGAGATCATCAAGGGTGAGATACTTGCACGTCTTGGGGTAAATGTTTTGGTCCGGGCCCATCGGGTACACCAGTGGAAGTTTTCGCCTTCCGAGCCAGCTCGGTCCCAGTACTATGATTTGATACACCTGGTAGAAAAATGGTTGCAGCCGGAGGTGTTGTCACCCAGAGCTATGCTGGATCGGACAGTAACTGATAAATTCTGGAGAACTTTGCCCCACACCCTGCAAACCTGGGTTGGACAGGCAGCCCCTACTGATGGTCTCCAGATGGTAGACCTCATTGAAAGATATGGGGCTACCAAGGAGATACAAGGATAGACTACCCGGAAGGTACCGAGTAAATTCCCCAAACCTTCACCCGCAGCTCGGCGAGCAGAGACCCGGAAGGCCGCCCAGGACGTGTCGGGGGACGAAAGGGGCCCCATAATCTGTTGGCGGTGCCAAGAACCAGGACATGTGAGAGCTGATTGCCCCCACCTGACTGAGCCCATGGACACCAACTTTGGGTACTATCAGTCTCACTTTGCAGAACACATGTGTGCAGTGGGCAAACCAGAGGGACCCAGTATGAACCATTTGTGTAAAGTGGAGGTGGAGGGTAACCCTGCTGTGGCTCTACTGGACTCAGGGAGTCTTGTGACCCTAATACAAGCCAGCCACGTCCAAATCAGCAAGTATACTGGTCGGAAAATAGTGTGTTATGTACACATGGGGACCTAAAACATTATCCTACCGCCCTGGTGATGATAAACACACCAGCGGGGAGGAGGTGCCACGAGGTGGGGGTGGTGGTTAATTTGCATTATGAGGTAATAATGGGGAGAGATTTTCCGTTATTTTCTGTGCTTTGGCCTGTAATTACCCCTCCCACAGAACAGTCGTCGGCACCAGGGGCAACCAGGTTGCATTCTCCAGAAATCGGGCATGAACCTGGTGGCCCAGAGGAAGATGTGCTGGCGGTAGGAGTACCTGTGCCTTCGGTGGAGGAGGAAAACCCCTCTCCTATAGAAGTGTTAGCTGGGGAGGTGGAAGACTTGCCACCGGGACCAGAATTGTCAGACTTAAATGTGGCAGGTGACAATTTTGGTACGGCGCAACTCCGGGACCCTACGTTGGCTCGAACCCGGGAAAATATATTTGTTGTCAATGGGGAACCCCAACATCCCGGGCAGCTACAGTATTTCCCCGATTCGGGCTGAACCAAGATTTGCTGTATCGGGTTGAGAAAATACATGGGGAAATTGTCGAGCAATTGCTGGTACCGCAGTCCTATCGGAGGTTGGTAATGGACTTAGCGCATGTGCATGTACTAGGGGGTCATTTGGGCCAAAAGAAAACCCTAGACAGAATTCTACAACGGTTTTACTGGCTAGGGGTCTATGAAGAAGTTAAACGGTATTGTAACTCTTGTCCCGTGTGCCAGATAACCAGTCCGCAGCCTCAATTTCGGAGTCCCTTGGTGCCATTACCAATTATAGAGGTCCCGTTTGAGAGAATAGCCATGGATCTGGTGGGGTGTTGTGAATGGGTTTGAGATGAGTTCTGAGCAGAGGCTCCCTCTGGTGGTTACAAGCGGTGCTAGTCTGTCCAGTGAAGATTGTGAGGACTGGGAATCAGGTGTTACTGACTGGTCTTATATAAGGGAGTCACCTTCCCATCAGGGTTGCCGGTGATCAATTGTTCTGGTCTGAATCCTTTATTCCTGTTTCCCTTGTAGCCTGCTGTGTCGTGTCTGCATCTCCTGCTAACAGATAAGACATTTTCTTCTTTTGTTTTTGTGCTATATTTTTGCATTTTGTCCTGCACTTCTGTGGGGGCCTTCAGGGTCCCCTCCGGGGGCTTCTGCCCTCTCAGTTTTGTTCAGCCACTGATGTTTGTACTTTTGCTTTTTCCAGTTTTTTCAGTGGCTGCTGTTTTGATTTTGTTACACCAGAGAACTAATTTAGGTGGTAGAGGTCGTGTGATCTCAGGTGTTATTGAAATTAGTAGAGTTGGTGCTTTTCAGGGTTTTCTGGGATTGCAGTAAGTACCCTTCCTATCCTTTTCTATTTAGTTAGTTTGGGCCCCAGCGTTTGCTCATATTTTTTCTTTCTGTGTCAGTATTTCATCTTGTCTAACCGCCATTACATGTTTGGGGGCTTTCTATTATCTTTGGGGTTCTGCTCCAGGGCAGATAGCTTTCCTATTTCTATCTTTAGGTGTAGTTAGTTTCTCAGGCTGTGACGAGGCGTCTAGGACCAACGTAGGAACGCTCCACGGCTGCCTCTAGTTGTGGTGGTTAGTCAGGGTACTGCAATCTCATAGATTCCAACTGCTCTGGTTATTGCCTTTTTTGCCTGCACTCCTCAGCTGCCGAAACATAACAGTATACCGTCCAAAAAATTGAAAATTGTATGGTACTCACAGAAGGGAAAAAATATTGTGAAAGAAAAAAAAAGGTTGTCAGAGTTGTCAGAGATATTTTTCTGTTTGTTGCATTTTTTTTTTTTTTTTCCCTCTGTATCTCTGGGTGCTGGGGAGGATCTTTTCTCTCAATGGAGTTTGCACAGTTGTCTGGCCGTGTGGATCAGCTTGCCACTGAGGTTCGGAGTATTGCTATCTATCTTGCTGGGTTGCCTGTTGTGGAACCTAGGATTCCCATGCCAGATTTGTTTTTAGGGGATCGAGCTAAGTTTCAGAATTTCAAAAATAATTGTAAATTGTTTTTTGCCTTAAAATCTAAGTCCTCAGGGAACGCAGCGCAGCAGGTTCAAATTATCATCTCTCTCCTGCGCGGCGATCCTCAGGATTGGGCTTTTTCCCTGATACCTGGGGATCCTGTTTTGAGTGATGTTGATGCATTTTTTCAGGCCTTGGGGTTATTGTACGATGAGCCTAATGTCACTGATCAAGCTGAAAAAGCCTTGTTGGCATTAAATCAGGGGCTTGATGACGCTGAGTTATACTGTCAGAGATTCCGTAGGTGGGCAGTCCTGACCAAATGGAATGACGACGCTTTGGCATCCCTTTTTCGGAAGGGTCTGTCAGATAATGTAAAGGATGTTATGGTGGGATTCCCTGTCCCCTCTGGTCTCAATGATTCTATGTCATTAGCGATTCAAATTGACAGACGTTTGCGTGAGCGGAGAAGTATGCGTGGTATGGTGTTGCCTTGTGAACCAGCTTCTGAACCCATGCAGTGTGATAGAGTGGTGTCTGGGGCACAGCGTCATGAGTTTCGAAAGCGCAATGGGTTATGTTTCTACTGTGGTGATGCCTCTCATGCTATTTCAGTCTGCCCTAAGCGGGGAAGACGTTTTGCACGCTCAGTTGTCTTGGGTAGTGTTCAGACTAAGTTTTTATTAACTGTCACTCTGATATGCTCTCTGTCCTCATTTTCTGCTCAGGCTTTCGTTGATTCTGGAGCAGCTATTAACCTGATGGATTATGATTTTGCTAAACGTTGTGGATTTCCCTTGATACCCCTACAGAAGTCTATTCCCCTACTGGGGATCGATTCTACCCCTTTGGCTGAGAATAAACCCCAGTTTTCTACTCAGGTGATAATGAGGGTTGAACCTGATCACCAGGAGTGCTGCAAATTTTTGGTTCTGTATAATCTGCATGACATTATCGTGCTGGGTTTTCCTTGGTTACAGTCTCATAATCCTGTTTTGGATTGGAAATCTGTGTCTGTAACCAGTTGGGGCTGCCAATGTGTTAATACCAACACTCCTGTTTTTTCTGCCTCCCCCCAGGCTCAGGATGTTCCTGACTTTTTGATTGATTTTTCTGATGTGTTTAGCGAAAGTAAATCTGCATCCTTGCCTCCCCATAGGAGCTATGACTGCGCTATTGAATTAGTGCCGGGTAGTAAATTCCCTAAAGGTCGCCTTTTTAACTTGTCTGTACCTGAACATGACGCTATGCGGTCTTATATCAAGGAATCATTGGAGAAGGGTCATATCAGACCATCCTCTTCACCCTTAGGTGCCGGTTTTTTCTTTGTGGCCAAAAAGGATGGTTCATTAAGGCCGTGTATTGATTATCGTCTCTTGAACAATATTACTGTGAAATATCAATACCCGTTACCCTTGATTTCTGACCTGTTTTCCAGGGTGAAAAACGCTACTTGGTTTACCAAGCTTGACCTCAGGGGGGCGTATAACCTTATTCGCATTAAGCACGGGGATGAATGGAAGACGGCATTCAATACCCCTGAAGGGCATTTTGAGTACCTGGTGATGCCCTTTGGGCTCACTAATGCTCCTTCCGTCTTCCAGTCCTTCATGAATGACATTTTCAGGGATTTTGTGGACACATTTCTGATTGTTTATTTGGATGATATCTTGATTTTTTCTAATGACTGGGACTCTCATGTGAAACATGTTCGAACTGTATTCCAGATTTTGAGAGAGAATGCTCTGTATGTGAAGGGATCAAAGTGTCTTTTTGGCGTACAGAGGATCTCATTTCTGGGATTCATTTTGTCCCCATCTGTTATTGAAATGGACCCGGTCAAGGTTCAGGCCATCTGTGATTGGGTCCAACCTACTTCATTAAAGGCTCTTCAGAGATTTTTGGGTTTTGCCAATTTTTATCATAAATTTATTGGTAATTTCTCGGTTATTGTTAAACCATTAACTGATTTGACCAGAAAGGGTTCTGATGTGATGAATTGGCCTCCTGAGGCAGTCTCTGCATTTCAGGAACTTAAGCAGAGATTCACTTCTGCTCCTGTTCTACGGCAGCCTGATGTTTCTCTGCCATTTCAGGTGGAGGTTGATGCCTCTGAAATTGGGGCAGGTGCCGTTTTGTCCCAAAAAGATCCAGAGACCTCTAAAAGTAACCCTTGTGCCTTTTTCTCTCGAAAATTTTCTCCTACTGAACGTAATTATGACGTGGGTAATCGGGAGTTATTGGCCATGAAGTGGGCTTTTGAAGAGTGGAGACATTGGCTGGAGGGAGCCAAACATCAGGTGGTGGTCCTTACGGACCATAAGAATCTGGTCTATCTGGAATCTGCCAAGCGACTCAATCCTAGACAGGCCAGGTGGGCCTTGTTTTTCACACGTTTTAATTTTGTGGTTTCCTTTCTTCCTGGCACTAAGAATGTTAAGGCGGATGCCCTCTCGAGGAGTTTCCTTGCGGACTCTCCTGAGTTATCTGATCCTTCTGTTATTTTGAAAGAGGGTGTAGTTCTTTCCGCCATCTCGCCCAATTTGAGACTTGCTCTGGAGGGGTGTCAGGAGGATAGGCCCGAGTGCTGCCCTGTTGGAAAATTGTTTGTCCCGGACCAGTGGAAAAAGAGTGTGATGTCTGAGATTCATTTTCCGCATTGGCTGGGCATCCCGGAATTTTTGGTACCAGAGACTTGGTTAGTCGGTCCTTTTGGTGGCCTACCTTGTCTCGTGATGTCAGGGAATTTGTGCAGTCCTGTGGGACTTGCTCTCGCTCCAAGCCTTGCTCTCGCTCTAGTGGTTTGTTGATGCCATTGCCTGTGCCCAAGAGACCATGGACCCATATCTCTATGGATTTCATTTCCGACCTTCCTGTTTCTCAGAGAATGACCACCATCTGGGTAATTTGTGATAGGTTTTCCAAAATGATACATCTTGTGCCATTACCTAAGTTGCCTTCCTCCTCTGAATTGGTGCCGTTGTTCCTTCAGCACGTGGTTCGTTTACACGGCATTCCTGAGAACATTGTGTCTGACAGAGGAGTCCAGTTTGTTTCCAGATTTTGGAGGACTTTTTGTTCTAAACTGGGTGTTCATTTGTCTTTCTCCTCGGCATTTCATCCTCAGACCAATGGTCAAACTGAGAGAACAAACCAGACATTGGAGACTTATCTAAGATGCTTTGTGTCTGCTGATCAGGATGACTGGGTCTCTTTTTTGCCTTTGGCTGAGTTTGCTCTTAATAATAGGGCTAGCTCTGCCACTTTGATGTCTCCGTTTTTCTGTAATTCTGGGTTTCACCCTCGATTTTCTTCAGGACAGACGGAGGCTTCTGTCTGTCCAGGTGTTGACTCTGTTGTGAAGCGTATGCAACAGATTTGGGACCAGGTAGTGGAGAGGTTGTCCCTCTCTAGGAGAAGGCCCAGCGGTTTGCTAACCGGCATAGGACTGATGGTCCTCGGTTTAAAGTGGGGGACTTGGTCTGGTTGTCCTCAAAGAATATTCCTATGAGAGTAGCATCTCCTAAATTTAAGCCTAGGTTCATTGGACCTTATAAGATCATGGAGATTATTAATCCTGTTTCTTTTCGTTTGCTTCTTCCAGGGACATTTAAGATCCATAACGTGTTCCACAAGTCCTTGTTGAAGAGGTTTGTTGAGCCAGTGGTTCCTGCTGCTGTGCCTCCTGACCCTGTTTTGGTTGAGGGCAATCTGGAGTATGTGGTTGAGAAAATATTAGATTCTCGTTTTTCTAGACGGAAACTCCAGTATTTGGTTAAATGGAGAGGTTATGGTCAGGAAGACAATTCTTGGGTGTTTGCTTCGGACATCCATGCTAGGAGACTTATCCGTGCGTATCATAGAACTCATCCTGACCGACCTGGTTGCTCAAATGAGGGTTCGGTGACCCCTCCTCAAGGGGGGGGTACTGTTGTGAATGGGTTTGAGATGAGTTCTGAGCAGAGGCTCCCTCTGGTGGTTACAAGCGGTGCTAGTCTGTCCAGTGAAGATTGTGAGGACTGGGAATCAGGTGTTACTGACTGGTCTTATATAAGGGAGTCACCTTCGCATCAGGGTTGCCGGTGATCAATTGTTCTGGTCTGAATCCTTTATTCCTGTTTCCCTTGTAGCCTGCTGTGTCGTGTCTGCATCTCCTGCTAACAGATAAGACATTTTCTTCTTTTGTTTTTGTGCTATATTTTTGCATTTTGTCCTGCACTTCTGTGGGGGCCTTCAGGGTCCCCTCCGGGGGCTTCTGCCCTCTCAGTTTTGTTCAGCCACTGATGTTTGTACTTTTGCTTTTTCCAGTTTTTTCAGTGGCTGCTGTTTTGATTTTGTTACACCAGAGAACTAATTTAGGTGGTAGAGGTCGTGTGATCTCAGGTGTTATTGAAATTAGTAGAGTTGGTGCTTTTCAGGGTTTTCTGGGATTGCAGTAAGTACCCTTCCTATCCTTTTCTATTTAGTTAGTTTGGGCCCCAGCGTTTGCTCATACTGTTTTCTTTCTGTGTCAGTATTTCATCTTGTCTAACCGCCATTACATGTTTGGGGCTTTCTATTATCTTTGGGGTTCTGCTCCGGGGCAGATAGCTTTCCTATTTCTATCTTTAGGTGTAGTTAGTTTCTCAGGCTGTGACGAGGCGTCTAGGACCAACGTAGGAACGCTCCACGGCTGCCTCTAGTTGTGGTGGTTAGTCAGGGTACTGCAATCTCATAGATTCCAACTGCTCTGGTGTATTGCCTTTTTTGCCTGCACTCCTCAGCTGCCGAAACATAACAGTGGGGCCTGTTAATAAATCAGCAAGGGGTCACCAACACATCCTCGTAGTTCTAGATTACGCTACCAGGTATCCTGAGGCTATTCCCCTGCGCCACACCTCTGCCAAACTGATCGCAAAAGAACTCATGGGTATGTTCTCTCGGGTGGGAATCCCTCAAGAAATCTTAACAGACCAGGGGACCACCTTTATGTCAAAAATCATGAAGGAACTCTGCCACTTGTTAAGTGTTAAACAGTTGCGCACATCGGTCTATCATCCCCAAACAGATGGTTTGGTAGAAAGATTCAATAAGACCCTGAAAAATATGTTGAAAAAAGTAGTCTCTAAAGATGGTAAGGACTGGGATCTCTTGTTGCCATACCTGATGTTTGCAGTGGGGAGGTGCCCCAGGCATCTTCGGGGTTCTCGCCCTTCGAACTATTATATGGCAGACATCCCCATGGCTTACTCGATATAGCTAAAGAGGCCTGGGAAAACCAACCAACTCCCCACAAAAGTGTGATAGAACATGTGGCCAAAATTCAAGAGAGAATGGAGACAGTCCTACCATTAGTCCGAGAACATATGGAAGCAGCACAAAGGTCACAGAGGCAGGTCTATAACCGGGAGGCACGGGTAAGGTCCTTTAACACTGGGGATCGGGTGTTTGTACTTGTGCCTACAGTGGATAGTAAGTTCCTTGCAAGGTGGCAGGGACCCTACGAGATTATGGAGAAGGTGGGTCCCGTAAACTATAAAGTACACCAACCAGGGCTGAGAAAGCCAGAACAGGTATACCATGTGAATCTGCTCAAACCATGGAAAGACAGAGACCCTCTTGGTGAGGATTGTCCATGACCTGCATTTCCAGTAGAGAAGGCTCCCTTGCCTCAGGAGAAGGCAAGAGAAGTCCTCTCCGCCGTCAAAATAGCAGACACTTTGTCTCCTAGACAAGTTCAGGAAGTCCAAGAGTTTGTTAGCCGAAATACCGATGTTTTTTCGGAGCTCCCTGGCCGTACCGCCCTAATCCAACATGACATTGTCACGGAGCCGCAGGCCAAAGTCCGATTAAAGCCATATCGGGTGCCTGAGGCCCGGCGACAAGCCATCTCGGAAGAGGTAAAAAAGATGCTGCAGTTAGGGGTCATTGAAGAATCCCAGAGTGAGTGGGCCAGCCCAATAGTCCTAATACCAAAACCAGATGGGACACTAAGGTTCTGTAATGACTTCAGAAAACTGAATGAAATTTCTAAATTTGACACCTACCCCATGCCCCGGGTCGATGAGTTAATAGAGCGGATTGGTCAGGCCCGGTATTTTTCAGTCATTGACCTCACAAAAGGTTATTGGCAGGTGCCCCTAACAAAAGCAGCGAGAGAGAAAACTGCTTTTCTAACACCCGAGGGACTGTTCCAGTATATAGTCCTACCCTTCGGGTTGCATGGCGCTCCAGTGACATTCCAGAGGTTAATGGACGTTCTTTGTCCTCATCGCCGATATGCCGCGGCCTATCTGGACGATATTGTGGTGTACAGTACAGACTGGGAAAGTCACTTAGCCAAGGTACAGGCGGTGATAGATTCTCTGAGACAAGCAGGGCTAACTGCCAACCCAAAGAAGTGTTCCATAGGGTTGGAGGAAGCTCGGTACCTGGGGTATGTGATTGAGCGAGGAGTTATCAAACCCCAAATAAACAAAGTGGAGGCAATCCCAAACTGGCCCCGTCCCCTCACCACAAAACAAGTGAAAAGGTTTTTGGGGTTAGTGGGATATTACCGGCGGTTTATTCCCAATTTTGCAACCCTGTCGGCGCCGTTAACTGACTGCCTGAAAGGGAGGAAGTCAGTAATGGTGCGCTGGAATGATCAGATTGAAGAAGCGTTTGTAAAACTAAAAGGGGCACTGTGTGGGTCACCAGTTCTGATCACACCCGACTTCAAAAGAGAATTCATTGTCCAGACTGATGCGTCAGAGGTAGGTCTGGGTGCCGTGCTGTCTCAGGAGGTTAACGGGGAGGAGCATCCCATTAGTTTCCTGAGTCGAAAGCTTACTCCAGCTGAAACCAGATACAGCATTGTAGAGAGAGAGTGCCTGGCCATCAAATGGGCATTGGAGTCATTGCGCTACTATCTGTTGGGGAGAACATTTTGGTTGGTAACTGATCATCCCCCTCTGACTTGGATGAGTCAAGCCAAAGAGAGAAATGCACGAGTCATCAGGTGGTTTCTGTCCCTGCAAAATTTCAAATTTTCAGTAGAACATCGGGCAGGCAAATTACAGGGGAACACAGATGCACTGTCCAGAGTTCACTGTATGTCATGTGTCCACCCTCCTAAGGTTGAACAAAGGGGGGAGGTATGTGGTAAACCAAAGGGGATCTTGCTGGATGGGAGATATATTTCTCCTAGCAGACTGAAGTTTGGTCAGGATTTTCCCTGATCACAAGGACCTGTGATGAGGTCATAATCACGTGATCAGGTCAGCTGATGTGTACCTCACCTGAGGGTGTGGACTAGGCCTATTTAACAAGGAACTGTTGTAGTATGTGGGTGTGGAAGGAAGGAGTTTGGCTGGAGTCAGCCTGGAAGAAGTGATTTCTGTTACAGTGTGTCAGTGTGCACCAGGAAGCGAGTACCAGACCACCCGGAATGGCACCTGGCGGTCCCTGCTGGCCTGCAGCCGCTTAGTTAAGCCCGTCCCAACAAGGGTGAGTATGGGACCAGTGGTTCTCCAAACTGGAGTATGTTATGTTCTATTTTTGATTTTTGTTATCTGGACTTTTAAACCCGTTATTAAAACCACTGAACTTTGAATTGTAAGCCTGTGTGTTTGCCTCATTACTGCGGCCCGGCCCCTGCCTACCAGAGCGGATCCTTACAATGTATAATCCGGTCATCAGCCAGTATCTGTATATATATATGATCCGGTCATCAGCCAGTATCTTTATATGTATGATCCGGTCATCAGCCAGTATTTGTATATGTATGATGCGGTCATCAGCCAGTATCTGTATATGTATGATCCGGTCATCAGCCAGTATTTGTATATGTATGATCCGGTCATCAGCATGTATCTGTATATGTATGATCCGGTCATCAGCCACTATCTGTATATGTACTGTATGATCCAGTTATCAGTCAGTATCTGTATGTGTATGATCCGGTTATCAGCCAGTATCTTTGTATATATGATCTGGTCATCAGCCAGTATCTGTATATGTGTAATAGAATCATAGAATGGTAGAGTTGGAAGGGACCTCCTGGGCCATCTGGTCCAACCCCCTGCTCAAAGCAGGAATCACTAAATCATCCCAGACAGATGTCCGTCCAGCCTCTGTTTGAAGACTTCCATTGATCGAGAACTCACCACCTCTCGTGGCAGCCTGTTCCACTCATTGATCACCCTAACTGTCAAAATTTTTTTCTAATATCTAATCTGTGTCTCCTCCCATTCAGTTTCATCCCATTGCTTCTAGTCTTTCCTTGTGCAAATGAGAATAAATATGATCCTTCTACAAAGTGACAGGCCTTGAGATATTTGTAGACAGCTATTAAGTCTCCTCTCAGTTTTTTTTTGCAAGCTAAACATTCCCAAATCCTGTAACCGTTTCTCATAGGACATGGTTTGCATATCAGTCACCATTCTGGTCGCTCTTTTCTGAACTTACTCCAGTTTGTTGATGTCTGTTTTAAAATGTGGTGCCCAAAACTGGACACAGTATTCCAGGTGAGGTCTGACCAAAGAGTAGAGGGCAATAATGACTTCACGTGATCTAGACTGTATGCTTATGTTAATACATCCCAGAATTTCATTTGACTTTTTATCTGTTGCATCACACTGTTGACTCATGTTCAGTTTATGATCTATTAGTATACCCAAGTCTTTTTCACATGTGCTGTTGCTTAGCCATATTCCTCCCATTCTGTATATGCTTTTTTTCATTTTTATTGCCCAGATGTAGTACTTTGCATTTTTCCCTGTTAAAAACCATTTTGTTAGTTGCTGCCCACTGCTCCAGTTTATTTATATCTTTTTGAATCCTCTCTCTTCTCTAGTATTAGCTACCCCTCCTAGCTTTGTGTCATCAGCAAAGTTAATCAGTTTACCCTCAATTCCTTCATCCAAATCATTGATAAAGATGTTGAACAGTACAGGGCCCAGGACAGAACTCTGTGGTACCTCACTTGAGACATTCTTCCAACTGGATGTGCAGCCATTTACGACATCTCTTTGGGTTCGATCACTAAGCCAGTTATGAATCCACCTAACAGTTGCCTGGTCCATTCCATACTTAGCCATTTTTTCAATAAGGATGGTGTGAGATACTTTCTCAATTACTTTGCTGAAGTCAAGATATACTATATCTACAGCATTTCCCTGATCCACCCAGTCAGTGATTCTGTCATAGAATTCAGCCAGTATCTGTATATGTATAATCCGATCATCAGCCATTATTTGTATGTGTATGATCCGGTCATCAGCCAGTATCTGTATGTGTATGATCCTATCATCAGCCAATATATGTATATGTACGATCCGGTTATCAGCCAGTATCTGTATATGTATGATCCGGTCATCATCCAGTATCTTTATATGTATAATCCGGCCATCAGCCAGTATCTGTATATGTATGATCCGGTCATCAGCCAGTATCTGTATATGTATGATCCGGTCATCAGCCAGTATCTGTATGATCCAGTCATCAGCCAGTATCTGTATGTGTATGATCCAATCATCAGCCAGTATCTGCATATGTATGATCCGGTCATCAGCCAGTATCTGTATATGTATGATCCGGTCATCAGCCAGTATCTGTATATGTATAATCCGGTCATCAGCCAGTATCTGTATGTGTATGATCCGATCATCAGCCAATATATGTATATGTACGATCCGGTTATCAGCCAGTATCTGTATATGTATGATCCGGTCATCAGCCAGTATCTTTATATGTATAATCCGGTCATCAGCCAGTATCTGTATATGTATGATCCGGTCATCAGCCAGTATCTGTATGTGTATGATCCAGTCATCAGCCAGTATCTGTTTGTGTATGATCCAATCATCAGCCAGTATCTGCATATGTATGATCCGGTCATCAGCCAGTATCTGTATATGTATGATCCGGTCATCAGCCAGTATCTGTATATGTATAATCCGGTCATCAGCCAGTATCTGTATGTGTATGATCCGGTCATCAGCCAGTATCTGTATGTGTATGATCCGGTCATCAGCCAGTATCTGTATGTGTATGGTCCGGTCATCAGCCAGTATCTGTATATGTATGATCCGGTCATCAGCCAGTATCTTTATATGTATAATCCGGTCATCAGCCAGTATCTGTATATGCATGATCAGGTCATCAGCCAGTATCTGTATATGTATGATCCAGTCATCAGCCATTATCTGTATATGTATGATCTGGTCATCAGCCAGTGTGTTTAAGTGCAATTATCAAGTGCATGGAGGGTGTGGAGACAGATGAATAGGAGGGAGCACATTCTGAACAATGATTAGATGTCTAAAAAATCCCTGACTTTGTGGGAACGTAAAAAAACAAAAGGAAAAAAGGAAAAGGGAGGGAAATGAAAAAAATTATATATCAGCTCACCAAATATAGAATGCCTCAATGGAATGTGGTGCACGGATACTTCAGACCAGATTTTCAAGAAAATGGAATGAAAACGGAAAAACAAAAATAATCAAACATCTGCAACATAGAAGTTTGGAAATTTAAAACATGACTTTTATTGCGACATTAAAACAAGAATAGAATAAAAATAATGGGGGTAAAAAGTGGACTTGCATGCTCTTATCCTGACCAAGAGTATCTAGAAGAATGATGTTAGTTTGAAGGCAAAGAGTTTTTACAATAAATATTGATTTAATTTAGATTTCTACTTTGTTCTTTCATATTGAATTTTGCTAAAAACAAACTATTAACACTTCTATTTTTGAAAACGGAAGAGGGCTCCCTATATCAAGCTTTGTTACCCTTCCCCTGCATGCAATCTCATTGCCTATAGAAAGTTTTGGCAGTCAACAGTGGCATACCACTAATAGTGACAGACCACTAAGGGGCCTTCAAGTTTTGAGGGCACTGCCATCGTCCACCAGGCATCTCGATTTCAAGTGTATCTACTTCCTTTAGACATAGACACAAATGAGTGCAATCAGTCAGGGAATAATCACATAACCTCAGATGGGCTTCCCCATAATGCTTTGCAGCAGCCATTTTGTGATGAATCTGGACAGTGAGAGGATGCTACAGATTAGCCCTAGAAATGAGGAAAGAGAGCTCTAAAACACTGAAGAGTGTGTGTGTGTGTGTGTGTGTGTGTGTGTGTGTGTGTGTGTGTGTGTGTGTGTGTGTGTGTGAAAGTGCAGCACTGAAGATGACTAATACAAAGGTAAAAGAGAATAATATCATACATGTTTTTCATGGCAGTCGGAAACATTCCAATACTTTCGATTCACTTAAAATTGAATTTCTTTAGAAAATGTGGTAAAGCTGACAAATTTAGATTCACTCATATCTATAAATATCCCATCTAAATATAAAAAATATTTACTATAAAAGTAGAATTTATTAATGCATTATTGATCAGAACTGATCATGCAAATCATCAATATGGGTAAATGAAAAGATAACTCAGCCAACATTTATAATACATATGCAGCTAATATTGAGATTGTATAAGAACATGGCATTAGTGCTCCAAAAAAAATCTAAGTCCATGAGGCCTAATGTGATATTTATCCATGGATGCTTATTTCATTATTCCAAACAATCTTGAATTTAAAGTGATGCACGTTCTGTCAGCTTACACTATGGCCTCGTGAAAAATAAATAATAAATGTAAATGAACTAGTGGACCATTATTCTTCTGGCAGATTAGACTTTGCTTTATGTTACTTCAAAGAGAATGCTGGTTTAGATGCCTTCACATCACTATACTTCACACTATGCTTCAGAGAAGCTTTGATGAAAACTGATCAAAGGTGGCCATACATAGCTGCTATTAAAATTGGTGCAACTGTGAGGCTAAAATGTAAATCTCCTGCCCTCACTCCAAAATTTTTTTAACATGTTTTTTTTTTTCTTCTTTACCTCTAATTATTATGACCATTATGATAACAATGAGCGGTGAATTTCCCTTGTGAACCAATGCAAACATTTCATCATAATGCAGCTCCAGGGTAAGGCATTACTCATACTGTCCAATAAAGCTGCTGATTGTATTTATATTTATCAAATCTTCATAAATATGATATAATAGCAAAAGTATTAATATTTAATCTACATGGCTGAGATCTGCTTGCAGGTAAGCTATGCCCAATGATTCACCATTACAATGAACATCAACAGCCTTAGTAATTTATGTCTTGGGATATACTGCAACAAGAAACAACTCTGATTTATTATGTTTGGGTGGATTTCCCCAGATGTGAATATTGTTGGACTTGTATATTCACTGTTAAAAATTTAGTGGGATTTGTCCCTTGATGATCACCCATCATGATACAACTTATCACTGAATGCATTGTCCACAGGTAAAGAAACCACTGAAAAAAATCCCCATGTGACTTACAATGGCATGGGTCATTAATAAGAATGCACTAGAGAAAATTGCACTGTGCTGTGCCTGTGAGGGGGAGAAACAATGCACTTCAATTTCCAATGGCTCATTTCTCTGGCGATAGGTTGGATACTGCGAGTTGGTTTCTTTATGACTCACGACGTCAGAAAGAAGCACTGTGGACACATTGATGAATCTTCTTAATTTCCACTCTGCAGGCAAGAACTTTAAAAAGACATTTCAGCTGGAACCTTGCCAGTCAAGTAATGCAATAACCTCCGTAAATCTTCACTAGGTCTTTGTAGCAAGTACGGGAAACTAAGACTGCCTGGTGAACAAAGCAAAATAAAATGTTACAAAGAGGCATTTAGGAGGAAAGAGATTCATACCCCATCAGTATATCAAGGATCCAATAATAAGAAGCAAAGATGTGCTGAAAATGCAAATATAGTCAGAAATATGCTGAAAGCAAAAATTACTTATAGGTAGGTGAACCATTTCAAGTGTATATCACCTATACTTTTTTAATACATAAAATCAGATAGTGTTATGTATTATTTAGTTTAATTTGTTTTTATTTTCTAATAGTGGATTAAAGAGTTTCTGTCAATTTAATTTCTTCTTCTTGAATCCTTAGTAAGTATGTAGCATGGTGGCCTTGCAGCTCTGGGTTCCTGGAACCCACCAAGGACAACATCTGCAAGGAGTTTGTGTGTTTTCCCTGTGTTTGTCTGGGTTTCTTCCTGGTGCTCCGGTTTTCTCCCACATTCCAAAGACATACTGATAAGGAACATAGATTGTGAGCCCCAATGGGGACAGTCAGGGCCGGCTCCAGGTTTTTATGGGCCCCGGGCGAAAGAGCCTCAGTGGGCCCCTTTAACACAGACCACGATTCATGATGCACAGATACAGCAGAGAAATATGGGTACAGTACAATGCCCAATACTTCACTTCTTCCATTACATGAGTGATATCTATTGTAAATTGTACAATAGCTCAAAAACCGCCAAATCCTCACAGCGCACAGAACAGACTGGACAGTACAGTCCTCCATACAATATTATGGGCACCACAGTCTCCCCCTCATCACCCATATAATACCCCATGCAGGATGTCACCCCTCATATAATGCTCCATACAGAATACTGGACCCAAAATAATGCTCCATACAGGATACTGGTCCCCATATAGTGCTCCATACAGGATACTGGTCCCCATATAATGCTCCATACAGGATACTGGTCCCCATATAATGCTCCATACAAAATATGGAGCTCTCCTCTGCGCTGTACTGCGTTCTGCATTGTTACGGCTCAGGAAAGGGCGCTGTGGAAAGACTCCCCATTATCATCATGATTTCCTCCTCATCATCATCATTGCCTCCTTATCATCATCATTGTCTCCCCATCATCATCATGGCCTCCCCATTATCATCAATGCCTGCCCATTATCATCATGGCCTCCCCATCATCATCAATGCCTGCCCATTATCATCATCTTCTCCCCATCATCATCATGGCCTCCCCATTATCATCAATGCCTGCCCATCATCATCTTCTCCCTATCATCAATGCCTGCCCATTATCATCAATGCCTGCCCATTATCATCATCTTCTCCCCATCATCATCATGGCCTCCCCATTATCATCAATGCCTGCCCATCATCATCTTCTCCCTATCATCAATGCCTGCCCATTATCATCAATGCCTGCCCATTATCATCATCTTCTCCCCATCATCATACAAAGCCTCCCCATTATCATCAATGCCTGCCCATCATCTCCCACACATGCCTGCCCATACATCAATGCCTGCCTTATCACATCTCTCCCATCACATCATCAATGCCCCCCCATTACAGCAATGCCGCCCATCATCACACACAGACACACACAGCACTCACAACTACACACAACACATACACCACACACAAGCACGCACTACATACACACAACACACACACACACACAGAGACACACACACATCAGAACCACACACGCACTGTCTGACGTCTCCAGCCGGCTCTCTGCCACAAGCCCGGCGCCCTGAATGCTGACGTCATTCAGCGGGGACGGGAGAGGAAGCTGTGCCCCCTGGAGCCCTGAGCTGCGGCAGCGGAGGCACGGGAGAGGTAAGATGTGCCAACTGATCTCGGCCCTGACAAGCGGGGGCCCATGCGGCGCTGACACGCTCTCCCGCAACGGCGCGGGGGGCCAGAGCGAGTGGCCCCCCCGCCTGCTCAGGGCCCCGGCACTTGCCCGGGTGTGCCGGGTGCTGACGCCGGCCCTGGGGACAGTGATGATGTCTGTAAAGCGCTGTGGATTATGATGGCGTTATATGAGCAAGCATCATAAATATAATCAGCTTAGTAATATATCTTGTCAGAGAATTATTTTTCTTTCTCTTCCTTGACTCATTTTTCATTCTCAATATACTTTATTCATAGACAAAATCTGTCTTCAGTGAATACATACTTTCCCATTACTGAGATAGGGGATGGCAGCTGTTGCTCATGGAGTTCTATGGAAGGAGGAGGAGGAAGGTAGACATAGACATTTTGCTGCAAGTTTTTTCTGTAATGAAAATTACTCTTTAATTCCTTTTCCTGTACAAGCCTATAGGGCTTTCATCTTGCTTGAGCTTTCTGATAACATTTAGAGATATGTTTTACAGCAGACAAAGGAATAAATAGAGAAGAGATGGCTTGTTCTATGTATGTTCTGTGGTCATTGTGCTGTTTGGGAGGGGAGTAGGTGGGCTGTGATCATCATCTCTTACCAATTGTGTGATAATGTATTATCTACATACAGGTGATATATTTAATTAAATCCTGTCTGAAATCACCACTAAATAATTATCTGTACAAGGCACGAAGTGTCAGCCTATTATTAAACTTAGTGCTTAGTGTTAAAATTGTTAAGATTTCATTATTTTTCAATGTAGATAGCAATATTATTACGCAGCTACTAAATTTTCTTAAAGTTATATTTAACATGATAATTTGATTGAAACTAAAAGTATAGGTAATTTTCTGATTATATAGTACCTTTAAAGAGGATCTTTCACCAAAATTTTCATGTTGAACTGGACACAGGATATAATAGAGGCTGCAGAGCAAAATAAACCCTTTTTTATTTTGCCTCCCCTTTACGGAGATATTAGCAATCAAAGTATAAGCCCCTAATCAGTTAATTAGTCAGCACCAGCACTCAAAGGATAGAAGAACATTCCCCCACCATAGCTTAAGGTACTGTCACACTAAGCGAGATCGCTAACGAGATCACTAAAGAGTCACCGATTTTATGATGCAGTAGCGATCTCGTTAGCGACTTAGCTGTGTGTGACATGTAGCAGCGATGTGGCCCCTGCTGAGATGTCGTTGATCGTTTATGAACGTTCTGAGCCGTTTTTTGGTCGTTGGTGTCCCGCTGGTGAGCCTGAATCGCTGAGTGTGACACCCTTTATGAACGACTTTACCAGCATCGCAGGTGGGACTAGGTTTTCCCAACGACTGCAGAGGTCGTTATACAGATCGCTGATCTCTGATGAGATCTTTGTGTTTGGAAGCTAACTAGCGACCACATAGCGATCGCACTAGTGATCTCGCCAGGTTGTGTCGTTGTCGTGATCGCTAGTGTGATCGCTAAGTATGACAGTGCCTTTAGAGCAGGTACCTCAGTGTGCGAGATGTAATAATAAAGCTCTGATCACAGCCCAGCAGTGCCCCCAATCCTCCCCAGCTTCATTTTTTGTGTAACTGTGAAAAACTGGTGTCAAACCAGCAAGTCACTATTTTTTTTGGCAATTCCCAGTTACTCAAAAATCTTGTGAGTTTTCAAAGCAATTTGTGTTCGAATTCTGACAAAATTATCTTGATTAATCGGGGCCATAATTCCTGCTACATTGCAACAGTCTACAATTTTGATATGCAAGCATCATAGAAAATACAGATGACTCATCACTCCTATAAACCACAAGAAGAGTAAAATGTAGAATGGCTGGTGTTCAGTCAATGCCATTGGCATCATGGCTCCAATGAAGTTGTGATGCCAGTAGTGCAGCACAAGATAAATTTAGCCCCTTAATGAATACTGTGATCATGTGCTGACTCCATGTAAACAAAGAAAAACTCGGCTCTCAACTTAATGTAATTTGATGAACGTTTTAATAGGGTCCACGGTAGTAACAAACGTTTCGGTCCTGTATTCGGACCTTCATCAGTCACAGGGACTACCAGGTGGGGGTAGGTGGACCCAAAAAGGAAGAAAGCTGGACACAGCTGAAATCAGGTTAATAACAGGGAGTTTGCCTGTATGAGGGAGGTAAAGCATGCATGGACTAGCGGCGGATACCACGTCCAGCACAGGCACGCTCTACATGCCGGGATCCTCTCAGGTTACAGTCTCTACAGGCTTTACCTCCCTCATACAGGCAAACTCCCTGTTATTAACCTGATTTCAGCTGTGTCCAGCTTTCCCCCTTTTTGGGTCCACCTACCCCCACCTGGTAGTCCCTGTGACTGATGAAGGTCCGAATACAGGACCGAAACGTTTCTGTTACTACCGTGGACACTATTAAAACGTTCATCAAATTACATTAAGTTGAGTGCCGAGTTTTTCTTGTCATATTCTATGGTGTGGGAACCTACTCGGACACCCTCGCATGGTTGTGCACATGATTATTCTTTTACATTTCCATATAAGCAAAGACTGGCAGCTCCTAAGGAGAGTGGATTGAGGGAAAGCTTTTTGTACTATAAAGGTGAAGATGTCAAACACCCTCTCTGAAACTTTGTTATGCATTATCTCTTGTGACCTGTATATTATTGTGTATGTTATCCTCATGTATGCTGCAGTTTTCTTATATTCAAGGTTGACAGGGTTAACCGTAAGGCCAGCCCATTGTTGAGGAGGAGTAAGTGGGACTAGGAGTTCCTGTTTTTTCAATTAGTTCAAGTTAGCTTCAAAAAAGGAATAAAATTTCAGAGTGTCAGCAGTAGAAATGAGTGAATATTTCAATGTTCAGTTCGGATCACGATCTCTGAATTTGCAATATTCGCCGATTTATTCGTCGAATATTCGCTAGACATAGCCGAATGCCGTTCAAGGCAATGGGAGGCAAAAAACAAACTCATGCCCAACACCTTCTAAAGGCCCCAAAAGCTGCCAAAACACATCAAATTATGGGCAGACACCAGGAAAGTGGCCTCAATTCACCCATAGTACAAATTGTAGCATGGCACTGCAGCAATCAGCCATGCATGAGATATCGGGGTCTGGGCCAGCATTTACAGCTTTCAATTGAACGTCACAGTAAGACAAGGTGGGTGAGGGATCGGTGTATGCCAACTGTGCTGGGAGCCCTGATACCACCTGCAACAGCTCAACTTGCTTTCATGCTCAGCCACACTCAGGTGGCACAAATATCATATACATTTCGTACACTACTATTGTCAGAAAAATCTAAGGATAGTAACATGGGTAGTTGACTCCAAGGATGTGGAGGCCTGAAGGTCTCAGAGGCCTTCTGCTACAGGCAACACGCATGAAGGAGTCTGCACAATTCCAAAAATTATTGGCAGACACCACCAAAGTGGCATCAATTTCACCACAGTAGAAATAGCATAATAGGGACCGACAAAATTATTGGCAGACACCACTAGTGAATAGTGATGAGCGAACGTGCTCGCCACTACTCGTTACTCGCCTGAGTATCACGGTACTCGGTGTACTCTGCGAGCACCGAGCATTTCCGGGATTACTCGGCGGGAACTCGGGTCTCCACCCAGCATTTTTGGCGGTCTTTAGAGACTCAATCACCATGCAGGGATTGTTTGCCAGGCACTGATACGTCAAAGCCATCTTTGTTGTGGTCTTGCAGTGATTGGCTGGCTGCACAGCATCATCAGGGGGTATAAGAGACTGGACGCTGCCCTGTTCGGCGCATTCAGCTCTAGATTTAGATAGTGTAGGGAGAGCTGCTGCCGAGATAGGGTCAGATTTGGGGATTTATTAGTCAGTGTGGGGTCTACCATCCTAAAGTACTCAAATCCAGGTAAACCAACAGTCCTTCTAAGGACTAATTCCAGAGAAAATAGGTTGTAGTGTTAGGTAGGCAGAGGATTGTACATCGCTCTATACATATCAGTACAAGGCCTGCAGGCACCAGGCACTGTATGTGTGTATATAGATATCATTGCATAGATCAAGAGGGTCCATTCCCTTCCTGTCTGCTGCTGCTGCTACCTATAGGATATATTGACCGTATATACCTAGCCCCAGGTCTAATTGGCTAGGAAATTTTTTTTGCCAGGTTAATAGAGCTTATTTTATTGCAAAGCAATCCAGAGCCCTTTTTTTCTCCATTTGCTTTTTCACACTGCACAATACAGCCATATCCTTTTCTTAGCACAGCGTGAAAATCCAGCAATTTTAAAGGGGTCCCAATAATCACTTTTGAATGCGCAGAGAAATCTTTCATTTTTATGTGGTGTGGCAGAGTAAAATTTTTTTTGAGTGTCTTACACAATTTCTTGACACCATTGTGCTGAACCCCAAAAAAAATACATACAGGCCACATATTTTGCAGTGTGGTATCTCTGTGACACGCCTCATCCATCCGTCTGCTAAAAATTTGGGTTACATACAGCACTATTTTGCCTTTTTTAAAAAACAACCACATATTTGGCAGTGTAATATCTCCGTGCCAGGCCTCATATATCTGCGTGCTCCAAGTTTGCCCATTTTAGGTCGGTATTCAATTTTTTTCCTGTGTGTCACTGTAGTTATATACAGTATTATTTAGCATGGAAAAGCAAAAAATACAGCCACATATTTGTCAGTGTGGTATCTACGTACCAGCTCATATATCTGCGTGCTCCAAGTTTGGCCATTGTAGGCCGGTATTTCATTTTTTTCCTGTGTGTCACTGTAGTTATATAGAGCACTATTTAGCATAAAAAAGCAAAAATTACAGGCCACATATTTGTCAGTGTGGTATCTCCATGCCAGCTCATATATCTGCGAGCACCAAGTTTGCCCATTTTAGGCCGGTATTCCAGTGTTTTCCTGTGTGTCACTCTAGTTGTATACAGCACTATTTAGCAGAAAAAAGCCAAAAATAGAGGTCACATATTTGTCAGTGTGATATCTCTGTGGCAGCTCATATATCTGCGTTCTCCAAGTTTGGCCATTGTAGGTCGGTATTCCATTTTTTCCTGTGTGTCACTGTAGTTATATACAGCACTATTTAGCATAAATAAGCAAAAAATACAGGCCACATATTTGTCAGTGTGGTATCTCCGTAACAGGCCTCATTTATCTGTGCAAAAAAATTGGCAATTTTAGGCCTACATATTCTAGTGTTTTTGTAGTCTGTTACTGTACTTATTGACACAAATTTGATAACCGAAAAAAAATTTCTACCTACAGTCCAGATAGGTAAAAGTGTGGTTTTCCCGCACACGTATCACATACAAGTTTGCTCCCAATTCAGCCATTTGTAGGGAACGTGAAAACACAATCTAACGAACAAACAGCATACTATTTATAGTGAACCCAACACCAAGTGGTACTCCAGATTAAATCTATAGGACACGCTCATAAATAGCAGTATAACGAGAAAAAGAGAGACCAAAATCATCCAATAAAATGTAAATCACTTTGTTAAAGACATTTATTCAAGAATATATATATCAATCAATGAATACATATATTATAAAAAACTGACAAAGAAAGATAATGTGGAAACAAGATGAAAAAGACAGCACCAAACCCCCACATACAATGAAATAAGTGGATGGGTGACCTCTCACAGTGATCAGATTTACATATCAAATGCTAGTGCCAATATTGATCCTGACTACAGGTTCTGTGCTACAGTGACACACAGGAAAATACTGGAATAACGGCCTACAATGGCCAAACTTGGAGCACGCAGAAATATGAGCTGGCACGGAGATACCACTCTGACAAATATGTGGACTGTATTTTTTGCTTTTTTTCTGCTAAATAGTGCTGTATATAACTACAGTAACACACAGGAAAACACTGGAATACAGGCCTAAAATGGGCAAATTTGGAGCACGCAGATATATGAGCTGGCACGGAGATACCACAATGACAAATATGTGGCCTGTATTTTTTTCTTTTTTATGCTAAATAGTGCTGTATATAACTGCAGTGACACACAGGAATACACTGGAATATCGGCCTAAAATGGGCAAACTTGGAGAA
>JARQOD010000007.1:21493361-21575813 GCA_033576555.1 Oophaga sylvatica
TCATGCTATGGGAGTGTTTTTCAGCTGCAGGGACAGGACGACTGGTTGCAATTGAAGGAAACATGAATGCGGCCAAGTACAGAGATATCCTGGATGAAAACCTCTTCCAGAATGCTCTGGACCTCAGACTTGGCCGAAGATTCACCTTCCAACAAGACAATGACCCTAAGCACACAGCTAAAATAACAAAGGAGTGGTTTCAGAACAGCTTGTGACCATTATTGACTGGCCCAGCCAGAGCCCTGTCCTAAACCCAATTGAACATCTCTGGAAAGACCTTAAAATGGCTGTCCACCAACATTCACCATTCAACCTGACAGAACTGGAGAGGATCTGCAAGGAAGAATGGCAGAGGATCCACAAATCTAAGGCAGATAGATGATGCTGCAACCCATAATGAGGTCCTTGTAATGTGGGACTTTAACTACCCAGATATTAACTGGAAAACAGAGACCTGCGAAACCTATAAAGGCAACAGGTTTCTGTTAATAACCAAGGAAAAATTATCTTTCACAATTGGTGCAGAATCCAACCAGAGGAGCAGCACTTTTCGACCTAATACTATCTAATAGACCTGACAGAATAACAAATCTGCATGTCGTCGTGCATCTGGGAAATAGCTATCACAATATTGTACAGTTTTACTTGTGTTTCACTAGGGGGACTTGTCAGGGAGTCACAAAAACACTGAACTTTAGGAAGGCAAAGTTTGACCAGCTTAGAGATGCCCTTAATCTGGTTGACTGGGACAATGTCCTCAGAAATAAGAATGCAGATAATAAATGGGAAATGTTTAAGAACAACTTCAATAGGCACTGTAAGCGGTTTATACCTTGTGGGAATAAAAGGACAAGAAATAGGAAAAACCCAATGTGGCTAAACAAAGAAGTAAGAGGGGCAATTAACAGTAAAAAGAAAGCATTTAAACTACTAAAGCAGGATGGCACCGTTGAAGTTCTAAAAAACTACAGGGAAAAAAATACTTTATCTGAAAAACTAATTAAAGCTGCCAAAAAGGAAACAGAGAAGCACATTGCTAAGAAGAGTAAAACTAATCCCAAACTGTTCTTCAACTATATCAATAGTTAAAGAATCACAAGTGAAAGCATAGGCCCCTTAAAAAATTGTGAGGAAAGAATGGCTGTTGAAGACGAAGAAAAACCTAATATATTAAACACCTTCTTCTCCATGGTATTCACGGTGGAAAATAAAATACTAGGTGAAATGACAAGAGACAAAGAAAACCATATATTAAGGGTCACCAATCTAACCCAAGAAGATGTGCGAAACCTGCCAAATAAGATTAAAATAGATAAATCTCCGGGTCCAGGTGGCATACACCCACAAGTATTAAGAGAACTAACTAATGTAATAGACAAACTATTATTTTTTTATATTTAGGGACTCTATAACGACGGGGTCTGTTCCACAGGACTGGCGCATAGCAAATGTGGTACCAATATTCAAAAAGGGCTCTAAAAGTGAACCTGGAAATTAAAGGCCAGTAAGTCTAACCTCTATTTTTGGTAAAATATTTGAAGGGTTTCTGAGGTATGTTTTTCTGGATTATCTCAATGAGAATAACTGTGTAACTCCATATCAGCATAGGTTTATGAGGAATTGCTCCTGTCAAACTAATCTAATCAGTTTTTATGAAGAAGTAAGCTATAGACTGGACCAAGGTGAGTCATTGGACGTGGTATTTCTTGATTTTTCCAAAGCATTTAATACCGCGCCACACAAGAGGTTGGTACACAAAATGAGAATGCTGGGTGTGGGTGAAAATGTGTGTAAATGGGTAAGTAACTGGTTTAGTGATAGAAAGCAGAGGGTGGTTATAAATGGTATATTCTCTAATTGGGTCACTGTGACCAGTGGTGTACCGCAGGGGTCGGTGTTGGGACCTATTCTCTTCAACATATTTATTAACGATCTGGTAGAAGGTTTACACAGTAAAATATCGATATTTGCAGATGATACAATACTATGTAAAGCAGCCAATATAAGAGAAGATAGTATTCTGCTACAGATGGATCTGGATGAGTTGGAAACTGGGGCCGAAAGGTGGCAGATAAGGGTTTAACAATGATAAATGTAAGGTTATACACATGGGAAGAAGGAATCAATATCACCATTACACACTGAATGGGAAACCAGTGGGTAGATCTGACATGGAGAAGGACTTGGGGATCCTAGTTAATGATAAACTCACCTGGAGCAGCCAGTGCCAGGCAGCGGCTGCCAAGGCAAGCAGGATCATGGGGTGCATTAAAAGAGGTCTGGATACTCATGATAAGAGCATTATACTGCCTCTGTACAAATCCCTGGTTAGACCGTACATAGAGTACTGTGTACAGTTTTGGGCACCGGTGCTCAGGAAGGATGTAATGGAACTAGAGCAAGTACAAAGGAGGGCAACAAAATTAATAAAGGGAATGGGGAAACTACAATACCAGAGAGACTAGCAAAATTAGGATTATTCAGTCTAGAAAAAAGACAACTGAGTGGTGATCTAATAACCATGTATAAGTATATAAGGGGACAATACAAATATCTCTCCGAGGATTTGTTTATACCAAGGAAGGTGACGGTCACAAGGGTGCATTCTCTGCATCTGGAGGAGAGAAGGTTTTTCCACCAATATAGAAGAGGATTCTTTACTGTTAGGGAAGTAAGAATATGGAATTCCTTGCCTCAGGAGGTGGTGATGGCAAACTCAGTCAAGGGGTTCAAGAGAGGCCTGGATGTCTTCCTCGAGTGTACCAATATTGTATCTTACAGTTATTAGGTTCTTTAGAAGGACGTAGATCTGGGGATTTATTCTGATGGAATATAGGCTGAACTGGATGGGCAAATGTCTTTTTTCGGCCTTGCTAACTATGTAACTATGTAAATCTAGGTGTGAAAAACTTGTTGCATCATTCCCAAGAAGACTCATGGCTGTAGTAGCTCAAAAGGGTGCTTCTACTGAATACTTAGCAAATGGTCTGAATACTTATGACCATGTGATATTTCAGTTTTCCTTTTTTAATAAATTTGTAAAAATTTCTACATTTCCGTTTTTTCAGTCAAGATGGGGTGTAGATTGCAAATTATTGAGAAAAAAAAATGAACTTTTTTGAATTTACCAATTGGCTGCAATGAAACAAAGAGTGAAAAATGTAAAGGGTTCTGAATACTTTCCATACCCACTGTGTATATATATATATATATATATATATATTATATATATATAACATATATATATATATATATATAACTTCCCTCCATATGGCACACAAGCCTAGGTTTCAGGATTCATCTTTACTAGTAAAGTTAGGACACGGGATATTGACCTTCCCTCCCTGTTTGCTAATGAAATATGTGAAGGTTAAATGCTGTTATTTGAGGTGATGTGCTGTTACTGATCAATGAGTTCACAGTCACTAACTATGCAGGAACAGCTTGTCCCTATCTCACTTGAATCTTTGGGACTGACTACTTCTCCAATTTTCAATGTGTTTCAGCAGTAGTGCAGTTGTACAGTACAATTCAATTTTAACCTTTTTTTTGTCTCTAAGTAAAATTCACACTGTAGGAGAAAAGAGCGCAGAATAGGGTCTTATCTGATGGATAAGTTAAAGAAAATATTCAGATTGCACTCACCTGCTATGTGAGAAAAAAAGGCACATAGAATTGTCAGTCAGCTGCCGCAGATCCACATGTCAAACTAGTGACCACAAATTTATTTAAAATACTGGTGATTTCGTGGATTTTTTTGCGCTGCTATATATGACTCAGAAGCAAAATGATTATAAAAGAGATGATGGTTTATTCATAATCTCAATGTGTTTCGAAGTACAAGACTTCTTCCTCAGGAGATGATATAAAATTTGCCAAGACTTATGAATTTCAACAGTTATGATTCAAAGTCTATCCTCCATCGATCAATCCTATCATCTCTCTTAGTAAGAATTCACAAATTTTAGGAGAATGCTTCACAATTTGTTGATCAAGGCTGAAGATGCATTTCCCAATAGTTCTACAGTGTAAGCAGGCTGCCAATCACCCAAAGTAAAATGGTCATTTATTGGGTAAAATGATTTAGGGGGAGCTTAAAAAAAATCCTTGTTCTTGGATACACAGCATCCTGTGTAAACAGTCCAAGTGCTGCTGAGAAAAATGACAACCTATACACACAGAATGATCTGTTACTGATCCTATTAAAATGTAGCCGATCGTCGGTCATTTGACACCACAGGTTGTGTAGTCTATACAAACTTATACATTCAAAGTGCCCCAAAGATCTTGATGAGGCACAGCATGCACCTAAATTGCTCTAATTGTGAAAGATACCTCGAGAGAGCTTTGACCAGCTATTGATCCTCTTTTCGGAACAATCTCCTATATAGATCGGCAAAGGAACAGGAAGTTACAGGAAGATAGATAAAAGCGCACTTATAACTTCCTTCTTGAGGCAGTGTGGAAAGATAAGTATCGTGCCAACAGTTGGCACTGTGGCTAGTATTGAGGGGCTGTAACTAGCACTGGGGGAACTGTGCTTAGCTGTTGTTTTATGGCTTGCACTTGTGATATTAAAGTTGGCACTGTGGTGGGCACTCTTACAGAGGCACTGTAAGACTTCTAGAATTAGGCTATCCACGTCAACATTTTCCAAATCTGACATGGAGTCAGACAGATGTTGAGGTCCACATGGACTACATTTGAGATTGATCTTGAGAAAACTTTGTTTCTTGTAAATCGTATTAATATATTGTGGTGAGGGTTTCCACTCAGAATATGCCATAACAAAGATATTGAATAGGTTTTATGTACAAGAGTTAATTGAGTAATTGCACTTGTGGGTCACCGACATTTAAAGAAGAAATTAGAAATTGTTTTGGAGAACCATTAAACTGATGAATTAGAAAAGCCAAAGAACAAATAGTCTGGGTTTCCAATAGGCATGCAAGAGGTGCTGTGCAAGTGTTTTTTGAGTGTTACCTAATGTTATAGTTTGTGCCATTATATTTCAGTAATTGCTATGGCATTTTACTGTAATCACTCCCAGATTTAAGTGGTGCCTTAGTTATAGAAGTCAGTCATTTCCATTAATTAAAATGACCCTTTTGACTCAGAACCTCCACATCTTATTTGGCTAGCTGGCAGAACGCTGACATTTGTATATCTGCGGATAGAAAGAGTTTATGAGATGTGGAGACACCGCAGCCTAATCTAATCAATGTAATTAGAGTGATTGCATTGCAGATAAACGTGCAGGTGTAGCCTGAGATGCCTCCAATGTGGCACTTTATTAAACGATACTATCCAGTCTGAAGTATATATAATAAAATCTATGAGTCAACTGGGCCATTCAAAACCACAAAATAAACATTTCCCTGAATCTTGGCACAATTCAGCATGGAAAACAGTAAGTAGAAGAGAGGAATAGCTGGCAGAGGTAAGGAAACCATGAGCGCGTATTTAATTAAAATAATATGTAAGGATTTAGTGATGCTGCCTGGTCAGCAGTAGACGGAACGTAATCCCATTTTCCCAGTTCAGGTTATTGATGCACGCTTGTTTAATGTTTTAAAGCCACAGCATTGTATAATATATGTGCATATCATTCATTCAGAAAGGAAATCTAATTGTGCAAGCCTATTTTCCAACACTGCACACTGACTTTAGGCTTTCACAGAAAAGTAGACCAATTTTAAATATTTATTTTATTATTTTCACTTTGTTCACTTGCTTTATTGTGTGATCATAGCGTCTCCATACAGACTGCCTGTGTAGTCTAAAATAAAAAACACAGAATTGGAATAAAGAGTTTTAAAAAATCTAAAAAGTCTGCAGGGACTTCACATTTGTGGATTAAGTTCAAAGGGATGGGCAAATTTTTATGTTAATAGTGCACAAGGGTTTTAATTTTGCAATATATTTATACTTATACATAGCATATCTCATCCATGCGCGTGCTTCATCATCACTAATATGTTCAGCTTGGAACAGAACGACAGTTGAGAAATCACAGCAATGCAGTGCAGATAATTTTGAAAATGATTTGTAGCCCTTGCACTGAGTTTCTTTGAGGAGGGGTTTCTTTAAAGGCAAAAACAAACTATTCCCCTTATGACAAGAAGGTTAAAAGGGAGCCTGTCACCAGTTATGTCACATGTCAACTAAAACTATCACCTTATTCAGTGCCCGTGCTGTATTCCATAAATGGTCATATAACCCCTGACTCCTTCTGTATGCCCCCAAAAACCCTTTAAAGTTCTCCCTCGCTGTATGTTAATTCTGTTGGTTCAGTCCGAGGGGTGTTCACTCTAGGCTCTGCATCCCTCCTCCCGGTTGGCAGTAGAGCATGGCATAGTGTGCAAGCACAAGTGAGCGTTTTCCTGCACAAGCGGGGTATTTTGCCTGGCTATTTGGATGACACAGGAGGCAACACACACGCCAATCAAAGCAAGACGGCGGAAAAGCAACCAAGACAAGGAAAAGAGAGCCCAAAATGGATGCCCATCGGACAGGACCAACAAGATTAATATACAGCGTGGTAGAACTTTAAAAGATTTTTGGGAGTAAAAAGGGGGAGTCAGGGGGTTACATAACCAATTATGGACTGTAGCACAGGAGCTAAATAAGGTGATAGTTTTAGTTGACACAGGACAAAACTGATGACAGGTTCTCTTGGTGACAATTGGAGCTTATAAAGTTCTATGGAGAACTGTCTGCCTGTAGCTCCTTCCTCCTTCCCCCTCCTCTACCCATAGAATTTTAAAATTACCAGCTGTCATCTCCTACCTCATTAATGGGACAATCTGTCACTAAATACTGTTATTTAGGCTATATTTTATTTATTTCCTGCTATTCATATTTTTATTCTTTTTTCTATTTAAGTTTATTTATAATGGATTGTAATTTGAATTGGGTTGTTTCATGTATCTTTTACAATATTAGGCCGGGGTCAGACTGGTGTATGGCATCCGATGTGAGAGCATCGAATGCAATATGCTAATGACCCTCGGCTCCTGCTCTGCTGCGTGCGGGAGCCAAGTGTCATGCAACTGTGCTCCGAGCCTCTCTCACAGAGCTGATCGGAGCACAACTGTGGAGGAGGCGGAGAAATGAATTTCTCCATCTCCTCCATTGCCGGGGTCAGCATATAGCGCACAGAACTCGGATGATATCCGAGTGATGTGCGTTGTCTCACTCACACCCATATGCTTTTATGGGTGCGAGTGAATCAAGACTTGGCCGAGTCTCGGTGACAATCGCAGCATACTGCGATTTTACTCGCACACTAAATACGGCTGAGAATAAAAACAGTGATGGGAGCTGCCCCAAAGATGAATACTGGTCCGAGTGCTATGCGATGTTTTATCGCATAGCACTCGTCTTTATTCATCGCTAGTGTGATCCCGACCTTAGTTTACAAATCATGCACTTACTCTCCTTGTAACAGAATATTGTTTGTTCCAAATGTGCATTGTAGTATCATGCTATCTTGAGTTGCCATAGTTACCTTATTCATTATAGTCAATATACTTTTATTTGAACGGTTAAGAGTCATTTAACTTTGACTATTATAACATATGAGTCACTGGTTTAAATCCTTTTTTTTTGACCCGTTGAAGCTCCGGATATTGCAGAGAAATATGGGTGTAGTACAATGCCAAAGATTTCACTTACTTCTTACATTACATGAGTGATATCTATTCTAAATTCTGCAATGCCATACAGCATACAGCAGAGGGGATTCAAGTGATTGAGGGTCCACAGTTTTCAGGGTTTCAGTACCTGTAGTATTAGAAGTAAACAGGATATTGATAAATGTACCCTACCAGTAGAAACTGTCATCAGCAGTCTACCCTTTACAAAAGTCAATTTCCTCCTATATAGTCCTCCATACAGTATAATGAGCCCCATATTGTGCTCCATACACTAAAATGGGCCCCATATACTGCTCCATACAGCATAATGAGCCCCATATATTGTTCCATACAGTATGAGCCACAATTATTGCTCCACACAGTATAATGAGCTCTATATATTGCTCTATACAGTATAATGAGCCTTACATAACACTCCATACAGTATAATGCGCCCCATATAGTGCTCCATACACTAAAATGGGCTCCATATACTGCTCCATATGATATAATGAGCTCCATATATTGTTCTGTACAGTATAATGAGTCCCATATATTACTCCATACAGTATAATGAACTCCATATATTGCTCCATACAGTATAATGAGCCCCATATAATACTCCAAACAGTATAATGAGCAACATATAATTCTCCATACAGTATAATGAGGTCCATATAGTGCTCCATACAGTATAATGGGACCGATACAATACTCCATACAGTATAATTGGCCCCATATATTACTCCATACAGCATAATGAGCTACATATATTGCTTCATACAGTATAATGAGCCCCATATAATGGTTCATACAGTATAATGAGCCACCTAAAATGCCCCATACAGTATAATGAGCTCCATATATTGCTCTATACAGTATAACGAGCCACCTAAATGCCCCATGCAGTATAATGAGCTCCATATATTGCTCCATACAGTATAATGAGTCCTGTTGTGAACACTTTTAATCTGGCTTCTGAGTTTGGGCTCCCTCTGGTGGTTGCTGCTGGTAATGAAGCTGCTCTTGCTGACAGAAGTCAATCACCTGAGGGGAATAATTGGAGATCAGGTGTTACAGACTGGGGAGATTTAAGTGAGCAGCCTTCCCATAGTTCTTGCCGGTCATTTGTTTCCTTCCTGAGCCATTTGGAAGTCTGCTTGCTCCCTGCTGTGTCCTGCATCTTTCAGATAAGTTATTTGGCTGTTTATTTCTGTGGCATTTGTTTATATTTTGCTTTTCTCAGTTTTCTGCCTTGCTGGAGTTAGTTCAGCCAGGTCCACCTGTGGGGACCTGTGCTGGACTCTGTTTCTCATTTACCACAGCTTATGTATTTTTAGTTCCCTGTTATTTCAGTATCTGTTGCTTGCGTCCAGTTCACACCAGAGATCTGATTTAGCGGGGGAGAGGTTGTGTGGCCTCAGTATTTTTGCATATCAGACGTGTTGGAATTTTTCTTAGGGTTTTTGCTGGATTGCAGACAATATCCTTTCTGTCCTGTTCTATCTAGACAGTTTGGGCCCCAGCATTTGCTTACTCTATTTTCTGCCTGTGTTTGTGCTTCATCTGTCTCACCGGCAATATATGTTTGGGGGCTATCTATTCCTTTGGGGCTCTACTCCAGGGCAGTTAGCTTTCCCCTTTCTCTCTTTAGGCTTAGTTAACTCTTTGGCTGTGTCGAGTCATCTAGGGCATCGTAGGTACGTCCCACGGCTAATTCTAGTTGTGTTGTCAGTTTAGGGGTCTGCAATCCGCTAAGTTACCAACCTCTCTGGGTGTCTGGTTGCCTAGTCTATTTTTCCTGCTGTCCTCCTCGGTTGCCGAATCATAACAGAGTCCCATATAATGCTCCATACAAAATGGGCCCCGTGTAATGCTCCATACAGAATGGTTCCCATATAATGTTCCATACAGAATGGGCCCCATATAGTTCTCCATACAGAATGGGCCCCATATAATGCTCCATGCAGAATGAGCTCCATATAATGCTCCATACAGAATGTTCCCCTATTGTGCTGCATTCAGAATGGGCCCCATATTGTGCTACATACAGAACGGGACACATATTTAATGCACCATACAGAATGAGCCCCATATATTGCTCCATATAGAATGTGCCCCATATTGCGTTCCATACAGAATAATGGTCCCCATATAATGCTCCATACAAAATGGGCTCCATATAATGCTCCATACAAAATGGGCCCCATATTGGGCTACATATAGATTGTGCTTCATATAGACTGGGCCCCATATTGTGATCCATACGTTTAAAAAAATAATCAAATACTTACCTCTCCCTCTTCTCGCCATAGGGCCGGTCTCCTCAGCAACTTCTGACTCCCTGCACTGCTCAGTGAAGAAGGCACACTTTAGTGACATCATTGCACCCTCTGCCCGGATACATCAGGGAGTCACAAGACACGGAAGAGATCACACCTGCGGAGGAAGAGTGAGAGGTAAGTATGGGGCTGGCACCAGTTTCCCCCCAACTCACGGGCCCCATAGCGTGCCAGGGGGCCCCAGCATGCGCTGGGTGGTGACACTGACCCTGCTTGCCTATAAGGGCCCCCTCCACTTCTGGGCCTTGCTGCAGCTGCACCGGCAATATGTCCCCCCTGATGCAATGTCCGATGAGGTGGCAGTTTTGACACCAGTCATGACAATTCATTGGTGCTCCGTATTTTAAAGATGCTTATGTTCATGTGTACTATTGATCTATGAAATAAAAAATAAAATGATGGTTATTATCAAGTACCTCTAGAATGGATGAATGAAGACTGATCCTTAGACAATGAGTATTTGGCGTGTTTTTTCAGATAGATAATAGCTAATAAGTGCAGATTTTTGCAGCATTTCTGCACCCATTAGCTAAATAAAGTTACTTGCCCTTTTTTTTCATTGTGTTTTTAGTGAGGCTTTTTTACAAGTATTTATTGCATGTTTTTAAAACGGTGTTTAATGTCTCTTTTTGGAATGTAATGTTTTAAATTAAGCTGCTTTGTTTCTGATACAGTTGTGCTGAAAAGTGTACATACCCCAACAGAATTTTTGCTTTCTTGGCATTTTTCCAGAGAATATGAATGATAGCACCAAAGCTTTTTCTCCTCTCATGGTTAGTGGTTGGGTGAAGCCATTTTTTGTCAAACTGCTGTGTTTTCTGTTTTGAAATCATAATGACAACCCAAACATTCTTGAAAGTGGTTTTGTGTACCTTGAGGGGAATTTTCTGTTATATTGACCCCACAAACTCACCTCAAATGTCAGGTGGTCCCTAAAAAAAATGGTTTTGTATATTTTGTTGGAAAAATTAGAAATCGCTGGTCAACTTTTAACCCTTATAACGTCCTAACAAAAAAAAATATGCTTCCAAAATTGTGCTGATGTAAAGTTGACATGTGGGAAATGTTATTTATTAACTACAATAGTGCTCAAAAGTTTAGATATCGTGCTTTCTCTTTTTAAATCATAATGACAACCCAAAACATCCAAATGACGCTGATCAAGAGTTCACATACCCTGGTGATTTTGGCTTGATAACATGCACAGAAGTTGACAGAAATGGGTTTGAATGGCTACTAAAGGTACTATCCTCATCTGTGACCTGTTTGCTTGTAATCAGGGTGTGTGCATAAAAGCTGAGGGAATTTCTTGGATCCAGACAGACTCTTGCATCTTTCATCCAGCCACTGATGTTTCTGGATTGTGAGTCATGGGGAAAGCAAAAGAATTTTCAATGGATCTAATGGATCTACATGAATTGGTAGTTGAACTGTATAAAACAGGAAAGGGATATAAAAAGGTATCCAAGGAACTGATAATGCCAGTCAGCAGTGCTTAAACTGTGATTAACCCCTTAGTGACAGAGCCAATATGCAGCTTAATGACAGGGCCAATTTTTACAATTCTGACCACTGTCCCTTTATGAGGCTATAACTGTGGAACGCTTTAACGAATCCATCTGATTCTGAGAATATTTTTTCGTGACATATTGTACTTCACGTTAGTGGTTAAAAAAATTTATATGACTTGCGTTTATTTATGAAATAAGCGGAAATATGGCGAAAATATTGAAAATTTAGCAATTTTCAAACATTAAATTTTTATGCCCTTAAATCAGAGAGATGTCACAAAAATTTCTTAATAAATAACATTTCCCACATGTCTACTTTAAATCAGCACAATTTTGGGAACAAATTTTTTTTTGTTACGAAGTTATAAGGGTTAAAAGTTGACCAGCGATTTCTCATTTTTACAACACCATTTTTTTTTAGGGACCACATCACATTTGAAGTCACTTTGAGGGGTCTATATGATAGAAAATACCCAAAAATGACACCATTCAAAAAACTGCACCCCTCAAGGTGCTCAAAACCACATTCGAGGAAGTTTATTAACCCTTTACGTGCTTCACAGGGACTGAAGCAATGTGGAAGGAAAAAATTAACATTTAACTTTTTTTGCAAAAATTTTACTTCGGAAACAATTTTTTTTTATTTTCACAAGTGTTAAAAGAAAAAATGAACCACAAAATTTGTTGTACAATTTCTCCTGAATATGCCGATACCCCATATGTGGGGGTAAACCACTTTTTGGGTGCACGACAGAGGTCGCAAAGGAAGGAGCGCAGTTTGACTTTTTCAATGCAGAATTAGCTGGACGCCATGTTGCGTTTTGAGAGCCCCTGATGTGCCTAAACAGTGGAAACCCCCAATAAGTGACCCCATTTTGGAAACTAGACCCTTTAAGGAACTTATCTAGATGTGTGGTGAGCATTTTGAATCTCCAAGTGCTTCACAGAAGTTTATAACGTTGAGCCGTGTGTTATGAATGTGCTAGAGATGGTTTCTGAGCAGAGGCTCCCTCTGGTGGTTACAGACAGTACTGAACCTTTCAGCGAGGAGTGGGAATCTGGAATCACGGACTGGTCTGATATACGGGAGGTTCCCTCCCATGATGGTTGCCGGTGATCAATTGTTCTTGTCTCAATTGTGGTTCCTGGTTCATTTGGAAGTTTGCTGGAGTCTTGCCTGCATCTCCTGCTTTCAGATAAGATATTTTTTGCTTTTCTTTTTGTGCTTGCTTTTTGCATTGTTTTCTGCACTTTTGTGGAGGTCAGCCAGGTCCCCTCGTGGGGCCTGAACTCCTCACAGTTTTTCTGCAGCCACTGTTATTTGTTTATTTGCTTTTTCCTGTTTTTTCAGCGGCTGCGGCTTGGTTTTTGTTCTCACTGAGATCTGATTTAGTGGGTGGCGAGATTGTGTGATCTCAGTATTTTTGTAATCAGAATTGTTGGATTTTTGTAGGGTTTTCTGGGTTGCAGAAAGTAATCTCTCCTGTCCTATCCTATTTAGTCAGCTTGTGGCCCCAGCGTTTTCTCAGTCTATTTTCTGCCTATGTTTGTATTTTCATCTTGTCTAACCGCCATTATATGTTTGGGGGCTTCCTATTTTCTTTAGGGATCTGCTCCGGGGCAGATAGCTTTCATCTTTCTGCCTTTAGGTGTAGTTATCTCTCAGGCTGTGACGAGGCGTCTAGGATCAACGTAGGAACGCTCCACGGCTACCTCTAGTTGTGTCGTTAGTTTAGGAATCTGCAACCCATCAGTTACCAACATCTCAGGTGTTCGGCTGCCCTGCTGTTGTTCCTGTCCTCCTCAGCTACCGAAACATAACAGCCGTGAAAATAAAAAATCATATTTTTTCCACAAAAACGATCTTTTCACCCCAATTTTTATTTTCCCAAGGGTAACAAGACCCCAAAAGTTTTTGTGCAATTTGTCCTGAGCATGCTAATACCCCATATGTGGGGGTAAACCACTGTTTGGGTGCATGGCAGAGCTTTGAAGGGAAGGAGCGCCGTTTGACTTTTTCAACGCAGAATTGGCTAGACGCCATGTCACGTTTGTAGAGGCCCTGATGTGTCTAAACAGTGGAAACTAGACCCCTTAAGGAACTTATCTAGATGTGTGGTGAGCACTTTGAACCTCCAAGTGCTTCACAGAAGTTTATAACGTAGAGCCGTAAAAATAAAAAATCATATTTTTTCAACAAAAACGATCTTTTCATCCCAATTTTTATTTTCCCAAGGGTAACAAGACCCCAAAATTTTTGTGCAATTTGTCCTGAGCATGCTGATACCCCATATGTGGGGGTAAACCACTGTTTGGGTGCATGGCAGAGCTTTGAAGGGAAGGAGCGCCGCTTGACTTTTTCAACACAGAATTGGCTGGACGCCATGTCACGTTTGTAGAGGCCCTGATGTGTCTAAACAGTGGAAACCCCCCACAAGTGACACCATTTTGGAAACTAGACTCCTTAAGGAACTTATCTAGATGTGTGGTGAGCACTTTCAACCTCCAAGTGCTTCACAGAAGTTTATAACGTAGAGCCGTGAAATAAAAAATCATATTTTTTCCACAAAAACGATCTTTTCATCCCAATTTTTATTTTCCCAAGGGTAAAAAGACCCCAAAAGTTTTTGAGCAATTTGTCCTGAGCATGCCGATACCCCATATGTGGGGGTAAACCACTGTTTGGGTGCATGGCAGAGCTTTGAAGGGAAGGAGCGCCGTTTGACTTTTTCAACGCAGAATTGGTTGGACGCCATGTCACGTTTGTAGAGGCCCTGATGTGTCTAAACAGTGGAAACCCCCTCAAGTGACATCATTTTGGAAACTAGACCCCTTAAGGAACTTATCTAGATGTGTGGTGAGCACTTTCAACCTCCAAGTGCTTCACAGAAGTTTATAACGTAGAGCCGTGAAAATAAAAAAATCATTTTTTTCCTCAAAAATGATTCTTTAGCCCGCTATTTTTTTTATTTTCCCAAGGGTAACAGGAGAAATTGGACCCCAAAAGTTGTTGTGCAATTTTTCCTGAGTATGCTGATACCTCATATGTGGGGTAGAACCACTGTTTGGGTGCATAGGAGAGCTTGGAAGGTAAGGAGCGCCATTTTGCAATGCAGACTTTGATGGAATGTTCTGCGGGCACCATGTTGTGTTTGCAGAGCCCTTGATGTGCCTAAACAGTAGAAACCCCCTGCAAGTGACACCATTTTGGAAACTAGACCCCCCCCAAGGAGCTTATCTAGATGTGTGGTGAGCACTTTGAACCCCCAAGTGCTTCACAGAAATTTATAAACGCTGAGCCGTGAAAATAAAAAATCATTTTTTTCCTCAAAAATGATTTTTTTAGCCAGCTATTTTTTATTTTTCCAAGGGTAACAGGAGAAATTAGAACCCCAAAATTGGTGTGAAATTTGTCCTGAGTACGCTGATACCCCATATGTTGGGGTAAACCACTGTTTGGGTGCACAGCAGGGCTCGGAAGGGAGGTAGCGCCATTTGACTTTTTGAACGCCACGTCGTGTTTGGAGAGATGTCACAAAAATTTCTTAATAAATAACATTTCCCACATGTCTACTTTACATCAGCACAATTTTGGGAACAAATTTTTTTTTTGTTACGAAGTTATAAGGGTTAAAAGTTGACCAGCGATTTCTCATTTTTACAACACCATTTTTTTTTTAGGGACCACATCACATTTGAAGTCACTTTGAGGGGTCTATATGATAGAAAATACCCAAAAATGACACCATTCTAAAAACTGCACCCCTCAAGGTGCTCAAAACCACATTCGAGGAAGTTTATTAACCCTTTACGTGCTTCACAGGGACTGAAGCAATGTGGAAGGAAAAAATTAACATTTAACTTTTTTTGCAAAAATTTTACTTCGGAACCAATTTTTTTTATTTTCACAAGTGTTAAAAGAAAAAATGAACCACAAAATTTGTTGTGCAATTTCTCCTGAATATGCCGATACCCCATATGTGGGGGTAAACCACTTTTTGGGTGCATGGCAAAGGTCGCAAGGGAAGGAGCGCCGTTTGACTTTTTCAATGCAGAATTGGCTGGACGCCATGTATCGTTTAGAGAGCCCCTCAATTCTAGCTCCAACCCTAACCCCAACACACCCCTAACCCTAATCCCAACCCTAACCCCAACCCTAATTGTAACCCTAATTGTAACCCTAACCCTTATTGTAACCCTAACCCTAATTATAACCCTAACCCTAAGGCTAGGTTCATATTGCGTTTTACCAGTCCGTTCAACACATAGCGTTGACGGGCTGCTAACGGTATAGCATAACGCGATCGCGTTATGCTATACCCGCTAGCGCAGATGAATCAGCAGATGATTCATCTGCGCTAGCGGTGACGGAGCCAAGACGCTGCAGCCCGCGTCCGAGGCTCCGTAACTGAATGACCGCACGTCGCAAATGCATGCCGCTTTACGGCATGCGTTGCGATGCGCCCTCAAATGCGGTGAATGGCAGCGTTAACGGACTGCGTTACACCGCGTTATACCGCGGTGTAACGCAGTCTGTCTAACGGACTGCCATAACGCAGTGTGAATCCAGCCTAATCCTAACCCTAACCCTAATTGTAACCCTAACCCTAATCCTAAACCCAATTATAACCTTAACCCTAATGGAAAAATAAAAATAAATAAAATTTCTTTATTTTATTATATGTCCCTAACAAAGGGGGTGATAAAGGGGGGGTTTATGTACAGTTTTTTTTATTTTGATCACTGTGATAGTTTATCACAGTGATCAAAATGTACTTTTAGAGAATGAATGGAATCATTCATTATTTGAATCTGCCACCAGGCAGATTCGGCGGGCGCGCTGCGAATGCGCCCGCCATTTTTTTTTACAGGATGAAGAGGACGGAGGATCGGAGGACAGGGGGCGTTGCAGGAGCACAGAGGGGACATGGGGAACACCTTGAGGTACCGGGGGATATCGGGGGTCCTGGGGACCCTATTTCTCTCCCCTCTGATGTGCGATCACATCAGAGGGGAGAGAAATTACTTGCAGGATCACGTCTTTTTTTTTTCTTTTGCGATTGCCGTTATAGGGTTAATAACGGCGATCGCAAAAGCGAGGGGCCTGGGGGGGACCCTAATTATGTTCTCTGGGTCTCGGCTCGGCGGGCGCACTGCGCACTGCGCAGGCGCCCGCCATTTTCTTTGCCGGTAAAAGACGCCGGAAGCTCGGGGAGGCATGCGAGGCCTAGGGGGACCCCGGGAGGCATGGGGGGCTGATCGGGGGTCCCGGGGACCCCATTTCTCTCCCCTCTGATGTGCGATCACATCAGAGGAGAGAGAAATTAAAGGGAAAATCACTTTTTTTGCGATCGCCGTTATAGGGTTAATAACGGCGATCGCAAAAGCGGGGTCGGTAAAATCCGGTAGCTGAGACCCCAGAGAAAATCTGACTCTGGGGGGCGCTATAGGCGTTTTAATTAACGGCGCTGTGGTTTAAGTACCCTTAATGACTGCCGTTAAAAGGCGTATCGGTGGTCGTTAAGGGGTTAACAAATGGAAAATCAAGGGCTCTGTAAAAACAAAACCACGGTCAGGTAGACCAACAAAAATGTTGTCTACCACTGCCAGGAAAATTGTTCTGGATGCAGAGAAAAACCTACAAATAACATTAGCTGAAATACTGGACTCTCTGAAAAATAGCAGTGTGGCTATTTCAAGATGCACAATAAGGAGGCACTTGAAGAAAAATGGGCTGCATGGTCGAGTCGCCAGATGAAAGCCATTACTGCCAAATGTCACAAAGTATCTCAGCTACAATACGCAAAACAGCAGAGAGAAAAGCCTCAAAACTTCTGGGACAAGGTCAGTTGGAATGATGGAACCAAAATTGAACTTTTTCGCCACAATCATAAATGTTACATTTGGAGAGAGGTCAACAAGGCCTATGATGAAAGGAACACTATTCCTACTGTAAAGCATGGAGGTGGATCGCTGATGTTTTGGGGATGTGTGAGCTACAAAGGCACAGGAAACTTGGTCAAAATTGAAGGAAAGATGAATGCAGCACGTTATCAGCAAACACTGGAGGCAAATTTGCAATCAGCCTGGAAGCTGCACATGGGACGTACTTGGACATTCCAACATGACAATGATTCAAAACACAAGGCCAAGTCGACCTGTCATTGGCTACAGCAGAACAAAGTGAAGGTTCTGGAGTGACCATCTCAGTCTCCTGACCTCAATATCATTGAGCCACTCTTGGGAGATCTCAAGTGCGCAGTGCTAGATAGCCCAGGAATTTACAGGAACTGGAGGCTTTTTGACAAGAAGAGTAGGCAGCTTTACCATCTGAGAAAATATAAAACCTCATCCACAGCTACCACAAAAGACTTCACGCTGTCATTGATGTTAGAGGGGGCAATAGACAGTATTAAGAAATGTGATATGTAAACTTTTGATCAGGGTTATTTGGATGTTTTGGGTTGTCATTATGATTTAAAAAGAGAAAACACAGAGGTTTGACAATAAATGTCTTGACCCAATCACTAATCATGAGTGGAGAAAAATTTTTGTTGTTATCATTCATATTCTCTGGAAAAAGGTCAAGAAAGCAAAAATTCTGCCAGGGTATGTAAACTTTTGAGCACAACTGTACTTTCTGGTATTTAGCTTTGGCAAAGCTTTCTTGATCAGTAAAATTAGCATTACATGCTTTCTTAGTGCAATTTTGCAGCAGAAATTCACTATAAATACAAATGTACTTTTGACTGCGAGATTTCTGCATCCAATGCAATTATATGGGCAAAATGCACACATAAAAGTTTGTGTACCCGCGAGAAAAATTGACATGTTGGGAATTTCAAGCACGTACTGTCAGTCAGTATACACAGCGTAAAAAAAGAACACTGAGCATGAGATTTCTATAAATCCCATCCACTTTCATGAATAATAAGATGCAGCAATTTTTGTGCAGTGAATGTATGCAGCTTCAAAACTCACAAAAAATATGAATGAATGAGATGGAGCGCTATGTGCACTCATTATTTGACATATTTACAGTACGTACTGGTTTACAATACCTTATCCTTCTTTTGTATGGTGGGTTATCGTAGTCGCTACTATGTATCTTATGTGTAATGGTGGAGACATCTTGAGATCTTTTCCTATTGAACTATTTTGATTCTGTTCGATACATGAACTTTTATGGTTTTGTTATATTCTTTTAAAAGCCAGATGCCTTATTTGACATCATCATTTACTTTGCTTTTATAATGTGGAGTTTATTACTAAACTGTTTTTTTAAATAACTTGTGAGACTGTTTAAGAGTATGCAGAAATATAAATTGTTCTCTGAAACTCCCACCCACGGCGCTTTCTTCATCTCATGTACTCTGTCCCGTCTTGGCCCGTTACCTTTCTAAGTTACAAACTCTGGGCCATACTGCTGGGTGACCTCTCCCAGAACCCATCTCCGATTGATCATTCTGTCCTCCTGTCGTTTTTTCTTTTGTCTTTACACCGATTCACGTCTCTGTCTCTCCTCACTTCAAGGACACCAGTGTCAAGCAGCACTGCTTACTGTTCAGAACTTAGGTCTACTTCAAACGCACACTGGGCCTTGTCTGACTTCCTGTCCCTTCCCTCCCACTCAGGGCTACTTCCAATCAACTCTCCTACAGTCAAGCAAAGCACAATACCAACACTATAAAAGCATGTTACAGTTCACATTATACATTGTGGAGTGTTGTGTGGGGTCCATCATACAGTGTCAGAGCCATTATACTGTAAGATGGCCATTATAATGTTGGGTACTATCATATTACGTGGTTTCTGTGTTGGGGTCATCATATTGTATATGGAGGACTGTAGGGGCCATCATATTGTGTTGGGGTCACAGTGCAGACATCATGCTTTGTAGGGGTACTGAAGGGTCATTATACTGTGGAGGGTACTGTGGAGGAATTCACTGTGGGGGTATCATACTATGTTTGGAAGGAAATATTGGTATCATTCTTTGAGGGTCATGATAGCGGTATCTTAGTGCATGGGAATACTAAAGGGCTTCAATAGCAGCAAAATTACTTAGTGAAGGTTGAAAAGTTGTAAGATATGCTCTTCTGTGACCTCAAAGAATGATACATTTTTTTTCGGGGGGCCAATTACGACTTCTGCTATGAGACCCATGATTTCTATTTATTCCCCTCCACATTAGTATAGTAGTAGCGCAATAAGCAACGGGTAGAGAATACATGTAACACAGGGGTCAGTAGAATATCAAAAAGTGGTAATATAAAACTTAACTTTTATTATTAAATATAACCTAAAATTTCAAAATATGCCCAGATATACTAAAGTGCAAACTAGTGCAGCGTCACACAGACAAGACATACCATACAGGAATTTTCGCCAGCACTGACCAACAAATAGAATCAGAACAATCCTGGCAGTGCAAGATTAATCAAAAATCAAAATTAGATTTTATAAATGACTAACTGAAGAACCCAGTGTTGCCCGGGCATAGTAACTAACTGTGGTTAGTTATAACAAATTATAATTATCATCCTCCATCCCATAGTCCAGTGCCCATGTACCCATCACACATCCTCCATTCCATAGTCCAGTGCCCATATACACATCATACATCCTCCATCCCGTAGTCCAGTGCCCATATACCCAAACATCCTCCATCCCATAGTCCAGTGCCCATATACCCATCACACATCCTCCATTCCATAGACCGTGTCCATATACCCATCATACACATCCTCCATCCCATATTCCCTTGCCCATATACCCATCATACACATCCTCCATCCCATAGTCCTGTGCCCATGTATCCATCACACATATCCTCCATCCCATAGTCCTATGCCCATATACCCATCACACATATCCTCCATCGCATAGTCCCGTGCCCATATACCCATCATACATATCCTCGATCCCATAGTCCCATGCCCATATACCATCACACATCCTCCATCCCATAGTCCCGTGCCCATATACCCATCATACACATCCTCCATCCCATAGTCCCGTGCCCATATACCCATCACACATATCCTCCATCCCATAGTCCCATGCCCATTACCCATCACACATATCCTCCATCACATAGTCCCGTGCCCATATACCCATCATACATATCCTCCATCCCATAGTCTCATGCCCATATACCATCATACATATCATCGATCCCATAGTCCCGTGCCCATATACCATCACACATCCTTCATCACATAGTCCCGTGCCCATATACCCATCATACATATCCTCCATCCCATAGTCCAGTGCCCATATACCCATCACACATCCTCCATCCCATAGTAAAGTGCCCATATACCCACTACACATCCTCCATCCCATAGTCCCGTGCCCATATACCCATCACACATCCTCCATCCCATAGTCCCATGCCCATATACCCATCATACATCCTCCATCCCATAGTCCAGTGCCCATATACCATCACACATCCTCCATCCCATAGTCCCGTGCCCATATACCCATCAGACATCCTCCATCCCATGGTCCCGGGCTGGGTGGCGCTGAGCAGGGAGTTCCTGGAGATGTGCTGTTATGTAACCTGGCAGTGCATCTTTGTGTGCGGCCGCTGATGATGCGATTTTCTATGCCGGTAACAATAGAGCCTGGCAGTAATAGAGGAGGGGGTGATTCATTTCTGTCATGTGCTCTCTGCTCCTTTCTCGGGGGGCAGACAATGGCTTTGAGATTATGTTCCCGGGGATGCTAGATTTCTCCCACTCAGTCAGTGTCTGCTGAGGTGTTGTGGAGTGGGAAAACTGTTGCTCATAGCAACCAATCACAGCTCAGCTTCTTTTAAACAGCTCTGGTGAAATGAAAGATGCTTAGTGATTGGGTGGGGCTATGTGGAGTGGGCGTGGCTGATACACACACACATACACATGCATACACTCATTTTTATATATATAGATACCTGCATGTGTTAATAGGTTTTAGGTCCATGGGTCAATTTTGAAATTTTAGGATATATGTAATATTAAAAGTTAAATTTTATATTACCACTTTTTGCTATTATTCTAGTAGTAGAAGTAGTAGTAGTGGGAATTGTAAATGTATCTAAATCAGTAAGTTATGCAATTGGCTAATAAACTTCACATCTTCGGTGTCAACAGGTCTTCTTCCTGTTTGTGTCTGACACAAAACAGCATTAAATCTGAATAAAGCTGAGTGTGAAGGGGAATGGTTGACTGGATATTTTCAATAGTTAAGCCCCATACTTTTCACAGCTGATATATAGACAGTGTGGGGACAGGCCAGGTGGGGTCCGAAAGCCCCGTTTACACAGAACTCTAGTCTCATATCAATACAGGAAATCAATACAGGATACTGTGCACTGGACTGGACACAAAAAGAAAGAGGACCTATCAATACCTGGGACCAGGCGTGGACGAGGGGCGGAAATACCGCATATGCAGCAGGTGCGGCTGCAATGGGGCCCGGAGATGGAGGGGGCCCTCGCAGGGAGTTAACACTGAGGGCAATCTGGCCTGTTTATCAGGGCCCGAGGCTCCGAGGGACCCCTGGCCAGACAGCCCTCAAGTGCGGTGGGCATGGAGCGATGCCTGCAGCTCCACTGCATAGAGTGGAAAATGGCAGCGGAGTAGAGCTGCAGGTATGCATCCTGCTTCCTGTCCGCACTTCCTGTCTGAAACCGCAGCGTGGCTGGATGATGTCAGCATTCAGCGCTTGGCTGTTTCAGAGAGAAAGCAGCCGGTGATGAAGATGCTGCGGGAACATGCTGTGGCAGCAGGGAACAAGCAGAGAGGTGAGTGGTGTGTCTGTGTCTGCCTGCCTGCGGGGGACCGTACAGAGGTGTGTGTGTGTAGGTGGTGGTGGAAAGGGCAATGATGGATGTGGTGGTGGAGAAAGAGGAGAAGGCAATGATGTGGGTGGTGGAGGAGAAACCAGTGATAGAGGTGGTGGAAAGGGCAATTATGGGGAAGTGGTGGAGAAGGCAATGATGGAAGTGCTGGAATGGGCAATGATGAGGGGTGGTGGGGAGGAAAGCAATGATGGAGGTGGTGGAAAGAGCAATGATGGGGATGTGGGGGAGAAAGCAATGATGCATGTGATGGAGATGGCAATGATGGGAGTGGTGGGAAAGCAATGATAGAGGTGGTGGAAAGGGTAATGATGTGGGTGGTGGGAGAAGAGGCAATGATGGAGTTGATGGAATGGGCAATGATGGGGGTGGTAGGAGAGAAAGCAATGATAGAGGTGGTGGAAAGGGCAATGATGGGAATGGTGGGGGTAAAGCAATGATGGGTGACGGGGAGGAGGCAATAATTGAGGTGGTGAAAGCGAAATAATGTGGGTGGTGGGGGAGAAAGCAATGATAGAGGTGGTGGAAAGGACAATGTTGGGGGTGGTGGTGGAGAAGGCAATGATGGAGGTGGTGGAATGGCAATGATAGGGTGGTAGGTGAGAAGGCAATGATGGAGGTGGTGGAATGGGCAATGATGGGAGTGGTGGGGGAGAAAGCAATGATAGAGGTGGTGGAAAGGGCAATGATGGGGGTGTTGAGGGAGAAAGTAATGATGGATGTGATGGCAATGATGGGGTGGTGGAAAGTGTATTGATGTGGGTGGTGGTGGAAAAGGCAATGATGGAGGTAGTGGAAAGAGCAATGATGTGTGTGGTGGGGAGAATGCAATTATGGAGTTGGTGGAAAGGGCAATGATGGGGTGGTGGGCAAAAGGCAATGATGGTTGTGGTGGAAAGGACAATAATGGTGGTGGTGGAAAGGGCAATGATGGGGATGGTGGGGAGAAAGCACTGATAGAGGTGATGGAAAGGGCAATGATTGGAGTGGTGGGGAGAAGACAATGATAGAGGTGGTGGAAAGGGCAATTATGTGGGTGGTGGGGGAGAAGGCAATGATGGAGATGGTGGAAAGGGCAATGAGGGGGGGTGGGGAGAAGGCAATGATGGTTGTGTGGAAAGGGCAATGATGGGGTGGGGGGGGAGAAGGCAATGATGGTGGTGGTGGTGGAAAGGGCAATAATGGGGTGATGGGGAGAAAGCAATGATGGATGTGGTGGAAAGGGCAATGATGCGGTGGTGGGTGAAAAGGCAATGATGGAGGTGGTTATGTGCAAAATGATAGGGTGGAGGGAGAGAACAATGATGGAGGTGATGGGGAGGGCAATAATTGGGGTGGTGGATTGGGCAATAATGGGGTGGTGGAGAAGGCATTGATGAGGAGGGCAATGAAGGAGGTGGTGGAAATGGCAATGATGGGGATGGTTGGGGAGAAAGCAATGATGGAGATGGCAATGATGGGAGTGGTGGGGGGAAAGCAATGATAGAGGTGGTGAAAAGGGTAATGATGTGGGTGGTTTGAGAAGAGGCAATGATGGAGGTGATGGAATGAGCAATGATGGGGTGGTGGGGGAGAAAGCAATGATAAAGGTGGTGGAAAGGGCAATGATGGGAATGGTGGGGGTAAAGCAATGATGGGGTGATGGGGAGGAGGCAATAATTGAGGTGGTGAAAGGGAAATAATGTCGGTGGTGGGGGGGAAAGACAATGATTGAGGTGGTGGAAAGGGCAATGTGGGGGTGTTGAGGGAGAAGGTAATGATGGATGTGATGGCAATGATGGGAGTGATGGGGGTGGTGGAAAGGGTATTGATGTGGGTGGTGGTGGAGAATGCAATTATGGAGTTGGTGGAAAGGGCAATGATGGGGTGGTGGGGAAAAGGCAATGATGGTTGTGGTGGAAAGGACAATAATGGTGGTGGTGGAAAGGGCAATGATGGGGTGGTGGGGAGGAGGCAATGATAGAGGTGGTGGAATGGGCAATAATAGTGGTGGTGGGAAGAAAGCACTGATATAGTTGATGGAAAGGGCAATGATTGGAGTGGTGGGGAAAAAGCAATGATGGGGTGATGGGGAGAAGGCAATGATGGAGGTGGTGGAAAGGGCAATTAAGTGGGTGGTGGGGGAGAAGGCAATTATGGAGGTGGTAGAAAGGGCAATGATGGGGTGGTGGGGAAGAAGGCAATGATGGTTGTGGTGGAAAGGGCAATGATGGGGTGGTGGGGAGAAGGCAATGATGGTGGTGGTGGAAAGGGCAATAATGGGGGTGATGGGGAGAAAGCAATGATGGATGTGGTGGAAAGGGCAATGATGCGGTGGTGGATGAGAAGGCAATGATGGAGGTAGTGATGTGGACAATGATGGGGTGGAGGGGGAGAACAATGATGGAGGTGATGGGGAGGGCAATGATTGGGGTGGTGGATTGGGCAATGATGGGGTGGTGGAGAAGGCATTGATGGAGAGGGCAATGATGGAGGTGGTGGAGAGGGCAATCTTGGGGGTAGTGGAGAAGGCATTGATGGAGAGGGCAATGATGGAGGTGGGGGAGGACAATGATGGGATGCGGGGGGAACAATCTAGGATGTGGTGGATTGGGATGAGAGGAAGGGAGACTTATAATGGACTTGCGAACAGAGGGAGGTGGAGGAAGACGTTAGAAATGGAAGTAAAATGAATTGGGTTCCAAGCCCCTGATAGTAATGATTATAATATAACGTGGCACAGCTGTGCAAGGTGCTCAAGTAGGAACCCAACCACGTGATAATATAATAAAACTTGGCACTCAACTTATGTGATAAAGAAGAATTTTATTGCAGTCATATACAACGTTTCGGTCCCACTCTGGACCTTTATCAAAGCTCCGACTGCTTTCACTGTTGTGTATCCCTGATCTGGGTAAATGTCAATAATTTGTAGTGACGTGGACTAAGATTGGTGTGGAAATCATGATTCTCGGGACAAGTGCATGAAAATGAAGATAAAGCTGTGTCTTCTGATAGTCCACTGGTTTAAATACCATGCTACCCGTGCAGCATGTGATTAGGAAGTCCTGACTCTTAAAGCTTCTCGGTGGTGGTGCAGTGGTATCCAACAAGAGGTGGATACCGTGTTGGAAGCGGGACTGCATCATCCACTACACCACCACCGTGAAACTTTAAGAGTCAGGACTTCCTAATCACATGCTGCACGGGTAGCATGGTATTTAAACCAGTGGACTCTGGAAATTCCACTCTTATTATACACCTATCAGAAGACACAGCTTTATCTTCATTTTCATGCACTTGTCCCGAGAATCATGATTTCCACACCAATCTTAGTCCCCGTCACTACAAATTATTGACATTTACCCAGATCAGGGATACACAACAGTGAAAGCAGTCGGAGCTTTGATAAAGGTCCAGAGTGGGACCGAAACGTTATATATGACTGCAATAAAATTCTTCTTTATCACATAAGTTGAGTGCCAAGTTTTATTATATTAAGCCCCTGATAGTGTCCTCCCCTTTTTACCAATTCATTGTGATGCTATCAGGGACTTAAAATTTATTGGGCATTGAGAGAGGAGTCTGTAAGGTGCATAGGACACTTTATAATGAACTGAAAGGTGGGAGAAGACGCTGTCAGGGACTTGTAATGAATTGGGAGATGGCAAAGGATGATCAATACCTGATAGCGTCTTCTCCCGCTCCCAAATTAATTTTGATGCTATCAAGGACTTATAATGAATGATGGGGACACAGGACAGGGACTAAGGCTATGTGCTCATGTTCAGTATTTGCAGGAGAAAATTCTGCTGTATATCCTTATGTGTTGGCAAGGAAGAAAGTTGTTTAAAATACATTTATTTTTTTTCCACATTTTTGCCATGCTTTTGTTACTTATTTTCCCCATTAGTACGGGTGAAATACACTGCAAGAAATGACATTATGCAGATTTTAATCTGCTGCAAATCTGCAAGGAAAAAATAAGCTGCTTGTGCATAAGACTTCAGGGATCTCATTCACTTTTCCTGTACTGTAAAACCTTGCATATATTCTATGCGCATATAGCCTTACAGGTAATTGGGGAGAGTCACAGACTGAATCATTTATATTATTGGGAGTCAGAGATTATAGTTAATGGGGGACACAGTGCTGCTTATCACTTTATATTTTTAATGGTGCGTGGCTAATAATATATTAATGGTGGGGTACATATCTTTATTCAGGGGGGAGACACATGTATGTATATAATGTATGTGACCTTGTTATTTTCAGGGCTGCGAAGATCATCGTGACAAGACGAGTCGTGGCTGGGAGATGGCGACATGAAGGTCTGATCAGATGGAGAAGAAACGGGGAAAGCAGCTCTAATCAGATGAAACGTCAGCGATAAGTTCCTGGATGTAGATATTATTCTGTATCTGCACTGTGTGATGTGAAGTGACAATGTTTTTTGCAAAATTCCTTATTCTACATACTCACATTTGTGTGAAATGTCTGTGTGCTTCCAGGTTTTTTTTATCGGATAGCACACAGACTCATATAGTTTTATAGGTCCATTGACACATACATGAAAATCACAGATCTGAAAATGAGATCCGTGAGGGTCAGAGAATGTTCTGTTCTAATCCGATTTTGAGGATCAGAATAGGACATGCTCAATGGGTCTGGAAAAGCTGGCAGTACACCGACACTGCACACGGATACAGGAATGTAGCCTTATTATGTATATCACAGTCACTTAGTATATAGTGTACTCGCTTATTATGTATAACACAGTCCATTAGTATATAGTGTACTACTACTCACTTATTATGTATAACACTGTCCTTAGTTACATATTTTCCTCTTTTATTATGTATAACACCATGCCTTATTACGTACCATCCTCTCTAGTTATTTATGGCGCCGTCCTTTATTATATAGCTTCCACTGCTGTCATATACAGTGCTGTCTCTTACATAGTGTATTCTTGTTATTTTTGTTATTCACAGCGCCCTATTTTATTACTTAGCCCCCTCTCTTGTTAGATATAAAATGACTGCAGATGGGGCAGTCGGTGACCAGACGACCAGTCCATCAGCTTCTCCATTAGAAAAGAAGCTTTCCCTTGCTCCATCAGTCGTCATTGCATTATACATCTAATAAGACAAGACGGTATGTAATAGAGACAGGGCTCTATTAATCCGATATGTAAGGGATGGTGCTGTACATAACAAGAGATTGCACTGTGTAATAAGAGACAGCAATATACATAATAAAGGAGACTATGTAATATGTATACATGTATCTGTGTGTGACTATATATATGTATTGTAAAGCAGCGCTCACTGAGTGCATTGAGGGACACTCGCTTGGCACAGGATTAACGTAGACAGGCACGTTTTTTTTTTCATTAACCCTTTCACCCCCAAGGGTGGTTTGCACATTAATGACCGGGCCAATTTTTACAATTCTGACCACTGTCTCTTTATGAGGTTATAACTCTGGAACGCTTCAACGGATCTTCGCGATTCTGAGATTGTTTTCTCGTGACATATTGTACTTCACGTTAGAAGTAAAATTTCTTCGATATAACTTGCATTTTTTTTTGAAAAAAACGCAAATATGGCGAAAATTTTTAAAATTTTGCAATTTTCAAACTTTGAATTTTTATTCCCTTAAAACAGAGAAATATGTCACATAAAATAGTTAAGAAATAACATTTCCCACATGTCTACTTTACATCAGCACAATTTTGGAACCAAAATTTTTTTTTGTTAGGAAGTTATAAGGGTTAAAAGTTGACCAGCGATTTCTCATTTTTACAACAAAATTTACAAAGCCATTTTTTTTAGGGACCACCTCTCATTTGAAGTCACTTTGAGGGGTCTATATGGCAGAAAATACCCAAAAGTGACACCATTCTAAAAACTGCACCCCTCAAGGTACTCAAAACCACATTCAAAAAGATTATTAACCCTTCAGGTGCTTCACAGGAACTAAAGCAACGTGGAAGGAAAAAATGAATATTTAACTTTTTAGCCACAAAAATGATCTTTTACAAACTTTTTTTTTATTTTCACAAGGGTAAAAGGAGAAAATGGACAGATAAGGTTGTTATGCAATTTCTCCTGAGTACGCCAATACCCAATATGTGGGGGAAAACCACTGTTTGGGCACACGGCAGAGCTCGTAAGGGAAGGAGCGCCGTTTGACTTTTTCAAACTAAAATTGGCTGGAATTGAGATTGGACGCCATGTCGTGTTTGGAGAGCCCCTGATGCGCCTAAACAGTGGAAACCCCACAAGTGACACCATTTTGGAAACTAGACCCCCTAAGGTACTTATCTAGATCTGTTGTGAGCACTTTGAGCTCCCAAGTGTTTCACAAAAGCTTATAATGCCTGGGTGTGAAAAAAAAAAAAAAACAATTTTCCACAAAAATGATTTTTTAGTCCCAAATTTTTGAATTTTCCCAAGGAAATTGGACCCCAAAAGTTGTTGTCCAATTTGTCCTGAGTACGCTGATACCCCATATGTGGTGGGGGGAACTGTTTGGGTGCACGGCAGGGCTTGGAAAGGAAGTAGTAACGTTTTGGAATGCAGACGTTGATGGGGGTCATGTTCCGTTTGCAGTGCCCCAGATGAGCCTAAACAGTGGAAATCCCCACAAGTGACCCCATTTTGGAAACTATACCCCCTAAGGAACTTATCTAGATCTTTGGTGAGCACTTTGAACCCCCAAGTGCTTCACACAAGTTTATAATGCCCGGGCATGAAAATAAAAAATCCTATTTTTTTCCCACAAAAATTATCTTTTAGTCACTAATTTTTTATTTTCTCAAGGGTAACAGGAGAAATTGGACCACAAAAGTTGTTGTCCAATTTGTCCTGAGTACGCTGATACCCCATATGTGGGTGGGAACGCACGGCAGAGCTCGGAATGGAAGGAGCACCATTTGACTTTTTCCAACCAAAATTGGCTGGAATTGAGATTGGATGCCATGTTGCATTTGGAGAGCCCCTGATGTGCCTAAACAGTGGAAACCCCCCACAAATGACCCCATTTTGGAAACTAGACCCCCTAAGGAACTTTTCTAGATCTTTGGTGAGCAATTTGAACCCCCAAGTGCTTCACACAAGTTTATAACGTAGAGCCGTAAAATTTAAAAATCATATTTTTTCCACAAAAATGATCTTTTCACCCCAATTTTTATTTTTCCAAGGGTAACAAGACTCCAAAAGTTATTGTGCAATTTGTCCTGAGTGCGCTGATACCCCATATGTGGGGGTAAACCACTGTTTGGGTGCATGGCAGAGTTTGGAAGGGAAGGAGCGCCGTCTGACTTTTTCAACGCAGAATTGGCTGGACGCCATGTCGTGTTTGGAGAGCTCCTGATCTGCCTAAACAGTGGAAACCCCCATAAATGATGCCATTTTGGAAACTAGACCCCTCAAGGAACTTATCTAGATGTGTGGTGAGAACTTTTAACCCCAGGTGTTTCACTAAAGTTTATAACGTACAGCCGTAAAATAAAAAATCTTTTTTTTTTTTTACAAAAATGATTTTTTCGTCCCCAATATTTTATTTTCACAAGGGTAACAGAAGAAATTGGAACCCAAAAGTTGTTGTCCAATTTGTCCTGAGTACGCTGATACCCAATATGTGGGAGAAAACTACTGTATGGGCGCACGTCAGGGCTCGGAAGGGAAGTAGTGACGTTTTGGATTGCAGACTTTGATGGAATGGTCTGGGGGCGTCATGTCACATTTGGAGAGCCCCTGATGCACCTATACAGTGGAAACCCCCACAAGTGACCCCATTTTGGCAAATAGACCCCACAAGGAACTTATCTAGATGTGTAGTGAGCACTTTGAACCCCGAAGTGCTTCACAGAAGTTTATAACGTACAGCCGTAAAAATAAAAAATCTTTTTTTTTTTTACAAAAATGATTTTTTCGCCCCAATATTTTATTTTCACAAGGGTAACAGAAGAAATTGGAACCCAAAAGTTGTTGTCCAATTTGTCCTGAGTACGCTGATACCCAATATGTGGGAGAAAACTACTGTATGGGCGCACGTCAGGGCTCGGAAGGGAAGTAGTGACGTTTTGGATTGCAGACTTTGATGGAATGGTCTGGGGGCGTCATGTCGCATTTGGAGAGCCCCTGATGCGCCTAAACAGTGAAAACCCCCACAAGTGACCCCATTTTGGAAAATAGACCCCACAAGGAACTTGTCTAGATGTGTGGTGAGCACTTTGAACCCCGAAGTGCTTCACAGAAGTTTATAACGCACAGCCGTAAAAATAAAAAATCCTTTTTTTTTTTGCAAAAATGATTTTTTTTGCCCCAATATTTTATTTTTACAAGGGTAACAGGAGAAATTGGACCCCAAAAGTTGTTGTCCAATTTGTCCTGAGTACGCTGATATCCAATATGTGGGAGAAAACTACTGTATGGGTACACGTTGGGGCTCGGAAGGGAAGTAGTGACGTTTTGGAATGCAGACTTTGATGGAATGGTCTGGGGGCGTCATGTCGCATTTGGAGAGCCCCTGATGCGCCTAAACAGTGGAAATCCCCAACAAGTGACCCCATTTTGGAAAATAGACCCACAAGGAACTTATCTAGATGTGTGGTGAGCGCTATGAAGCCCCAAGTGCTTCACAGAAGTTTATAATGTACAGCCGTAAAAACAAAAAATATTTTTTTTTGTACAAAAATGATATTTTCGCCCCCAGTTTTTTATTTTCCCAAGGGCAGCAGAAGAAATAGGACAAATTGCACAATAACTCTTGGGGTCCAGAGTACGCTGATACCCCATATGTGGGGATAAACTACTGTTTGGACGCATGGCAGAGCTGAGAAGTGAAGGAGCACCGTTTGACTTTTTCAACGCAGAATTGGCTGGAATTGAGATCAGACGCCATGTCACATTTGGAGAGCCCCTGATGTGCCTAAACAGCTGAAACCCCCCAATTCTAACTCCAACCCTAACCCCAACACACCCCTAACCCTAGTCCCAACCCTAACCACAAACCTAACCCTAACACACCCCTAATCCCAACCCTAACCCTAATCCTAACTTTAGCGCCAACCCTAACCCTAACTTTAGCCGCAACCCTAACCCTAACCCTAATGGGAAAATGGAAATAAATACTTTTTTTTAATTTTATTATTTTTCCCTTACTAAGGGGATGATAAAGGGGGGTTTGATTTACTATTTATAGCGGGTTTTTATGATTGCAGCTGTCACGCTAAAAGACGCTTTTTATTGCAAAAATAGTTTTTGCATCATCACATTTTGAGAGCTATAATTTTTGCATATTTTGGCCCACAGAGTCATGTGAGGTCTTATTTTTTGCGGGACGAGTTGACGTTTTTATTGGTACCATTTTTGAGCACGTGACGTTTTTTGATCGCTTTTTATTTCGATTTTTGGGAGGTTAGAATGAACAAAAATCAGCAATTCATGAATTTATTTTGGGGGAGGCGTTTATACCGTTCCGCGTGTGGTAAAATTGATAAAGCAGTTTTATTCTTCGGGTCAGTACGATTATGGCGATACCTCATTTATATCATTTTTTCATGTTTTGGCGCTTTTATAGAATAAAAACAATTTTATATAAAAAATAATTATTTTTGCATCGCTTTATTCTGCGAGCTATAACTTTTTTATTTTTTTGCTGATGATGCTTTATGATGGCTCGTTTTTTGTGGGACAAGATGACGTTTTCAGCGGTACCATGTTTTTTTATATCGGTCTTTTTGATCGCGTGTTATTCCACTTTTTGTTCGGCAGTATGATGATAAAGCATTGATTTTTTGCTTCGTTTTTTTTTTTTTTTTTTTAAGGGGTTCACTAAAGGGGTTAACTAGTGGGACAATTTTATAGGGGGGGTCGTTACGGACGCGTCGATACCAAATATGTGTACTTTTATTGTTTTTTCTTTTTATTTACAGGAAGAAGTGAATTTATTGGGGAATATTTTTTTTTTTTTTTTTTTTATTTTGGATTTTTTTTTTACACATGTTTATTTTTACTTTTTTAACTTTTTTACTTTGTCCCAGGGTGGGACATCACAGTATTTTATCAGATCGCTGGTGTGACAGTGTGCACAGCACTCTGTCACACCAGCGATCGCACAGGCATAGATGCAGGCTTCTCAGTGCCTGCTCTCGGCAGGCACTGAGGTAGCCGCCTCCCTCCAGGACCCCGGCGCCATCTTGGATCCGGGTCCTGGGAGGGAGGAAGCCCTCAGAACAGCGCGATCACATCGCGCTGCTCTGAGGGTCTCAGGGGGGCGCGCAGGGAGCCCCCACCCTGCGTGATCCTCCCCTGTGCCCCCAGTACACCGCGATCATGTTTGATCGCGGTGTGCAAGGGGTTAATGTGCCGGGAGCGGTCCGTGACCGCTCCTGACACACAGTCATGGGTGTCAGCTGTGATAATCAGCTGACACCCGGCGGCGATTAGCTGCGCTCCCCTCAGGAGCGCAGCTGATCGCCTATGACGTACTATCCCGTCCCGGTCATACGGGCCCAGGTACCATGGACGGGATAATACGTCCGATGGCAGTAAGGGGTTAAACAGTCTATTCGGTTTACTTACACATCATAAACCACACTGTAGGCCATGTTGCACATCACAGGCCTAACACAGTCCACAGCACTTCATCATATTCGGCTCTAAATCACAGTCACTAAACCCTCCGGACCTCTCTCCAGTCACCAGGGGTGACTGCACCCTAAACAGCTCATTATATACATCACTGGAACAGATGTTAAGGTTGCGTCTCTACACACGCCAGGCCATACTTCATCCAGTTCCCGTGGGAGACCGCATAGTTCATTACCTGACCTTTGCCAGTGCATACAGTTCTTCCCCCATACCCAGGGTTACCTTTCAGGAGCTCCTGCTCCTCATGCTGACTCCTCGTCAGTCCAAGGTCCTCGAGGAAGCTGCCTAACTGGGATCACCATCCCGGACAGAGCCTTGCTGACCTGGTCATCTGACAGTCCAGATCCTTAGCAGGATGGTAAATTCCTCAACGAAGGGCTGTCACAGACTCTGCACGTGGCCTCTCCGGGTGCTATTCAGGACGTTCATCCCCACCTGGGACTGTCCAACACACAGGCCTCATCGGGTGCTATTCAGGGATCAAATCCGACTCCCAGGACCTCACAACACACCTGCCACCAGGTCCAAGGCTTCAGCATGTGCTTTTTCAGGAAGTTAGCAACTCCCAACACGCAGGCCTTCCAGGTCCTTGCACTCTGACCACTCAGGTTCAAAACACACCACCATGTGACCAGACCTCAGTCACATTATATATCCCAAACCACCCCCATATGTGGGCGGTGTATGTGTGGCTAGCCAATCCCGCCCAGCTCTCCGACTAGCACTATAAGCCTCCCTAGTAAAGTAAACAAAAACTCTTGCGGGACTACAAGTCCAAGAACAACATTATTGGCTTACAGCGCAGAGGACTTCTGCGACACATACTGACCATTCACAATTATGTCGGTCACTGTTTCACCATCACAATCAAGGAAACGCCCCCATGCATATCCTGAGGAGCACATCCAGTGCCCCCTAGCTGTAACAGGGGTCACTGCATCACAGTATATGTGTATATATATATACAGTTATATGAAAAAGTTTGGGCACCTCTATTAATCTTAAGCTTAATGTTTTATAAAAATTGGTGTTTTTGCAACAGCTATTTCAGTTTGATATATCTAATAACTATTGGACACAGCAATGTTTCTGCCTTGAAATGAGGTTTATTGTACTAACAGAAAATGTGCAATATGCATCCAAACAAAATTTGACAGGTGCATAAGTATGGGCACCTCACCAGAAAAGTGACATTAATATTTAGTAGATCCTCTTTTTGCAAAAATAACAGCCTCTAGTCGCTTCCTGTAGCTTTTAATGAGTTCCTGGATCCTGGATGAAGGTATTTTTGACCATTCCTCTTTACAAAACAATTCCAGTTCAGTTAAGTTTGATGGTCGCCGAGCATGGACAGCCCTCTTCAAATGATCCCACAGATGTTCAATGATATTCAGGTCTGGGGACTGGGATGGCCATTCCAGAACATTGTAATTGTTCCTCTGCATGAATGCCTGAGTAGATTTGGAGCGGTGTTTTGGATCATTGTCTTGCTGAAAGATCCATCCCTGCGTAACTTCAACTTTGTCACTGATTCTTGAACATTATTGTCAAGAATCTGCTGATACTGAGTGGAATCCATGCGTCCCTCAACTTTAACAAGATTCCCGGTGCCGGCATTGGCCACACAGCCCCAAAGCATGATAGAACCTCCACCAAATTTTACTGTGGGTAGCAAGTGTTTTTCTTGGAATGCTGTGTTTTTTTGACGCCATGCATAATGCCTTTTTGTATGACCAAACAACTCAATCTTGGTTTCATCAGTCCACAGGACCTTCTTCCAAAAATAAATTGGCTCTCCAAATGTGCTTTTGCATACCTCAGCCGACTCTGTTTGTGGCGTGCTTGCAGAAACGGCTTCTTTCGCATCATTCTCCCATACAGCTTCTCCTTGTGCAAAGTGCGTTGTATAGTTGACCGATGCACAGTGACACTATCTGCAGCAAGTTGATGCTGCAGCTCTCTGGAGGTGGTCTGAGGATTGTCCTTGACTGATCTCACCATTCTTCTTCTCTGCCTTTCTGATGTTTTTCTTGGCCTGCCACTTCTGGCCTTAACGAGAACTGTCCCTGTGTTCTTCCATTTCCTTACTATGTCACTCACAGTGGAAACTGACAGGTTAAATCTCTGAGACAGCTTTTTGTATCCTTCCCCTGAACAACTATGTTGAATAATCTTTGTTTTCAGATCATTGGACAGTTGTTTTGAGGAGCCTATGATGCCACTCTTCAGAGGAGATTCAAACGGGAGAACAACTTGCAAGTGGCCACTTTAAGTAGCTTTTCTCATGATTGCATACACCTGGCTATGAAGTTCAAAGCTCAATGAGGTTACAAAACCAAAAAAAAGTGCTTTAGTAAGTCAGTAAAAAGTAGGTAGGAGTATTTAAAACAAGAAAATGATAAGGGTGGCCATACTTATGCACCTGTCAAATTTTGTTTGAATGCAGATTGCACATGTTCTGCTAGTACAATAAACCTCATTTCAAGGCAGAAACATTACTGTGTCCAATAGTTATTAGATATATCAAACTGAAATAGCTGTTGCAAAACACCAATTTTTATAAAACATTAAGCTTAAGATTAATAGGGGTGCCCAAACTTTTTCATATAACTGTATATATATATATATACGTATATATACAGTACAGACCAATAGTTTGGACACACCTTCTCATTCAACGATTTTTCTGTATTTTCATGACTGTGAAAATTGTACATTCACACTGAAGGCATCAAAACTATGAATTAACACATGTGGAATTATACATTACACTTTACAAAAAAGTGTGTAACAACTGAAATTATGTCTTATATTCTAGGTTCTTCAAAGTAGCCACCTTTTACTTTGATTACTGCTTTGCACGCAGAAAAGGTGAACGGATGGACTCTACATGCCTGGTCCCCACCGTGAAGCATGGAGGAGGAGGTGTGAGTGTGTGGGGGTGGTTTGCTGGTGACACTGTTGGGGATTTATTCAAAATTGAAGGCATAGTGAACCAGAATGGCTACTACAGCATCTTGCAGCAGCATGCTATTCCATCCGGTTTGCGTTTAGTTGGACCATCATTTATTTTTCAACAGGGCAATGACCCCAAACACAACTCCAGGCTGTGTAAGGGCTATTTGACCAAGAAGGAGAGTGTTGGGGTGCTATGCCAGATGACCTGGCCTCCACAGTCACCAGACCTGAACCCAATCAAGATGGTTTGGGGTGAGCTGGACCGCTCACCGCTTCAATTTTGAATAATCCCCAACAGTGTCACCAGGAAAGCACCCCCACACCATCACACCATCTCCTCCATGCTTCACGGTGGGAACCAGGCATGTAGAGTCCATCCATTCACCTTTTCTGCGTGCAAAGCAGTAATCAAAGCAAAAGGTGGCTACTTTGAAGAACCTAGAATATAAGACATATTTTCAGTTGTTTCACACTTTTTTGTAAAGTGTAATGTATAATTCCACATGTGTTAATTCATAGTTTTGGTGCCTTCAGTGTGATTCTACAATTTTCATAGTCATGAAAATACAGAAGAATCTTTGAATGAGAAGGTGTGTCCAAACTTTTGGTCTGTACTGTATATATATATATATATATATTGTATATATAGCTTTGTCACCATAAAAGGAGACACATTTCTTGCACAGGGGCCCCAAGATGTCAGTGTCCGCCCCTGGCGTGGACTATATTAGTACACTGTATAACTTGCCCATTTAAACATATTTATGATTTTGCAACTTTTTTTAGAAGGACAATCCTTTAAAGTTGGCAAATAATGCTAACCTTTTATTTTTCTGAAATTATACTACGCATGAAAATATTGACATGAATTTTCGGTACAGCTTTTGTTCTCATTCTGACAACTAGACTTATATTCGCTCACAAAGGATCAATCAATTAGGGCAGGTTCAGAGATGTGCTAAGCCCCGCTGCACAAATGTGCTGCTCAACCTTTCAAGCTGGCAATCCCACTGTTAGTAATGTATTGTTGAGGAGCATCAGATTGCAGTGAATCATTGTTTTGTGCTTGCTTTTAGTAGAATCTGTATGACTGTGACTTTAGATCAATCCTGCTACACAGAGATATAAGGAGTCAACAATACTGTATTAAACTTAATATTATAAAGGCTATTATGTTGGCACAACAATATTTTTTATTGTGAATCGCCCAATCAGTAGGACCTTCTACCCAGTAAGAGAGCCACACCATTGACCCCTATCCCCTTTATGACCTAAGGTAATGGTCTGAAAGATAAAATATGTTCTACCAAGGATACCATGTTTATTTTAAAAAAAACCTCTTGATAAATAAAACTCCATTTCTGATTTTAACTTTTATGGCCGAAGAGCTTATCTGCTATGTACCAGAGCATTATTATACTATATAGCAGATAAACAGCATGTGTTCCCAGGTAATCATACACACTGATATAGATACATAGAAGAATTCCATTGTGTTATACAAAATTGAAGTTACATTGAACACCAGCAAAAAGAACAGCAGGAATACTGATGTTTGAGAGTTTGGAGGAGAATACAAAGTAGTTCAAATTTGGATGCATAATGTATAACATGAACAGACCCATTACAACGTGGCTTTTGAATAAATATTGCAATTACATTATATAATGAATGGAATATCGAGTGACACATATCCACAAATCGAAAGTAATTATGTTGATACCATATTAATGCATCCAAGATGAAATTAAAGTTCCATAATAAAACTCAGGTGTACTGCAAATGAATTCATGGTTTTATCCCGTGTAATGCATATAAATGCTTCAAGGGAAAATCATAGCATTGAACAAATATTTACAAAAATATTCTATTTACATATTTGTAAGTCAGTGTAAAAATGGAGTTTACAATTTCGGTATATACATAGAAAACAACCAGTTAGTGTGGCTTCCATTAAAATTTCTGTATTTTGCACCTAAAGCTATGCACACCTTTTGCTGCCCCTGAAAACTTCACTTTGCGTTATGTTTGCTCTACATTTCATATATACATTGCTCAAAAAAATAAAGGGAACACTAAAATACCACATCCTAGGTATCACTGACTTAAATATTCCAGATGCAAATCTTTATTCATTTCATAGTGGAATGCGGTGGGAACAATAAAACATAAAAATGATCAATGTAAATCAAAATTAATATCCCATGGAGGTCTGGATTTGGAATGATACTCAAAATCAAAGTGGAAAATCAAATTACAGGCTAATCCAGCTTTAGTGGAAATGCCTCAAGACTAGTGTTGAGCGATACTGCTCGATATCTAAAAATATCGGATCGGAATGGTATTGCCGATATCACTAAATATCGTCGATATCCGATTCCGATACCGGAAGTCCAATGTAAGTCTATGGGAACAAAATATCGCAACTAAAAAAAACCTTTATTTCCTTGTAAACACTAAATATACACACATAGAATACATATATATATATACATGTCATTGTGACATATATATATATATACATATATGTATAGTTTATACACTTCTACATAGTAAAATATCCTCTGATTCAATTGCCGGGTAAAGCCGGCTTCTGTGAAAAGACAGAAGCACCCGACATGAAATGACACTTGGTGTACATAGGGTTAACCATGTCTTTTCATGTCCTTTGCTATCTGAAGTCCAATGTAAGTCTATGGGAACAAAATATCGCAACTAAAAAAACCTTTATTTCCTTGTAAACACTAAATATACACACATAGAATACATATATATATATACATGTCATTGTGACATATATATATATATACATATATGTATAGTTTATACACTTCTACATAGTAAAATATCCTCTGATTCAATTGCCGGGTAAAGCCGGCTTCTGTGAAAAGACAGAAGCACCCGACATGAAATGACACTTGGTGTACATAGGGTTAACCATGTCTTTTCATGTCCTTTGCTATCTGATTTGCACAAACAATTGCATCAGTCTATGTGTGCAAAATTTCACACCTGTAGGGGTTAATTAAAGGTGTAAATTCGTTGTAAAAAAAAACGGACTTTTTTGCTACGAATTTACACCTTTAATTAACCCCTACAGGTGTGAAATTTTGCACACATAGACTGATGTAATTGTTTGTGCAAATCAGATAGCAAAGGACATGAAAAGACATGGTTAACCCTATGTACACCAAGTGTCATTTCATGTCGGGTTCTGCATTTTCACAAAAGCCTGCAATTGAATTAGCGGCTATTATACTATGTAGAAGTGTATGAACTATAAATATAAATATATATATATATGTGTCACAAATTCAATGACATGTATATATATATATATATATATGAGGTGTAAAATTGTTTAAAAAAAATGCGTGGGCTCCCGCCCTATTTTCGCAACCAGACAGACAAAGCCAGCGAATGGGGGCAGATAATAATAGCCCAGAGAGGGACCATTATTTTTGGCCCCCCCTGGCTACTAACATCTGCCCCCAGACACCCCAGAAAAGTCAAATCTATAATTAGATTCGCCCTTTCTGGCACTTTGCCCGTCTAATCCCATTGCCCTGTAGCGGTGGCGAATGGGTTAATATGGGGTTAAAGCCACATTGCAATTGAAAGGTGACCTTAATGGTACTGCCACACTTAGTGATCTCGTTAGCGATCTCAATAACGACGCAAGCTAATGAGATCGTTTTTGTGATCGTTTCAATGTCGCTAGTAGCTGCCACACTTAGTGATCTCGTTAATGACTCATAAGCGGTTAGCGATCTCATTAACGACTTTAACGGTCATTGCGATGTAAAAAACAGCGCACATTGCTCACAAAAGGTGCCAGACACAGCGATATAGGCTCACCAGCGGGACGCCAACGATCTAAATACGGTCCAGAACTCTAGTGAACGATCAGCGAGATCACAGCAGGGGCCACGTCGTTGCTACATGCCACACACGTTAGCGTCACAAACGAGATCGCTAAATAGTGACGTATTTTAGCGATCTCGTTAGCGACGCTGTTTAGTGTGGCATACCCTTAAGCCAGGTTAATAATTGAGAGCTGTCAATTAGACAACTATCAATTATTAATCCTATTGCATGAAATAAAAATAAAACACACACACTTTAATTAAAAATCATTTTAATGAAATAAAGACACATGTTTTTGACCATCTTTTATTTGACTGCAAAAACCATTTCCTGTAATAAAAATAAAATAAAAAAGCAAAATTATTCTTACCTATCCCATGCACAGTCAGGTCCCACGGTGTAATCCTTCAGAAAGGGTTAATGTTTACTGCAGGGACCGCAGCTAATGCTGCAGCCTCACAGTAAACCCTAAAATGAATGAGTTCCTCTCCTGGCTGACAGGAGAGGAAGTGGAAAGCTTAATTGATTGCTTTCCACTTTCACTTCAGGTCAGCCAGGGACACAATCAGTGACGTCAGAGGGAACTGATTAACAAAAATAGGGGTTCCCTTCGAATAAAAAATGGCGTCGGGTCCCCCCTATTTTTGTTAACCAGCCAGATGAAGCAGACCGCTGAGGCCTGGATTTTCAGGCTGTTAAGGAGCCAAGATCCATGGACCTTGCCAGCCTGATAATAACCAGGCCACAGCAGTCTGCATATCTTGGCTGATTAACAAAAATAGGGGATCCCCTCAAAAAAAATTGGCGTGGGGACCCCCCTATTTTTGTTAACCAGCCAGATGAAGCAGACCGCTGAGGCCTGGTTTTTCAGGCTGGTAAGGATCCAATATCCATGGACCTTGCAAGCCTGATAATACCAGGCCACAGCAGTCTGCTTAGCTTGGCTGGTTAACAAAAAAAGGGGATCCCCTCGAAAAAAAACGGCTTTAGGGGTCCCCCTATTTTTGTTAACAGCCAAGTAAAATGCAGACTGCTGCGGCCTGGTATTAAAAGACTGTCAAGGCCCATGGATTTTGGCCCTCAACAGCCTGATAATACCAGGCTACAGCAGCCCCACATTTGGCGCATCAAAAGATGTGCCAATTGTGGCACTTTACCCGGCTCTTCCCACTGCCCTGTAGCGGTGGCAAGTGGGGTAATAAGGGGTTAATGTCACCGTTGATTGCACGGTGACAATAAGCCCGGTTAATAATGGAGAGGTGTCAATAAGACACCGATCCATTATTAATCCCAAAGTTATTAAATGCATAAAAAAAAAAGACAAAGCAAGAAAAAAGTATTTTAATGAAATAAAAGAGACAACACAGTTTTCATTTCTTTTATTGTACTCTCATTCCTGCGACGCCATCGATCTCCTGTAAAAAAAGAAAAAAAACAAACCAACAGTATACCACCTGTCCGACGCAGTCCATAGTAACGACTGTCCCACGACGATCCAGCTCTGCTACATCGCAATGACAGGCAGAGCCTGTCATCGCGACGCAGCACAGCTGATTACCTGCTTCCCCGGCGGTGACGTCATCGGACTGACTGCTTTACGGCCGGGATTACCCAGCAGTCACTGCAGTTATCGCGAGAAACTGCATGTGACCGCCGGGGAAAGATGATGGCGGCCATGAAGCAGTCCAGGCCGTGACCGCCGGAGATCTTCTGCCAGGTAAGTGCCGCTGACTCCTGACAGACCCGACCGACGGACACTGACAGTGACAGACCCGACCGACGGACACTGACAGTGACAGTGACAATCCCGATTCCGGTATCCGATATGACGAAAATATCGGTACTCGGAATCGAAAGCCCGATACAGCTAATATCGGCCGATACCCGATATTTGCAGTATCGTATCGCTCAACACTACTCAAGACAAGAAAATAATGCTCAGTAGTGTGTGTGGCCTCCACGGGCGTGTATGACCTCCCTATAATGCCTGGGCATGCTCCTGATGAGGCGGCGGATGGTCTCCTGAGGGATCTCCTCCCAGACCTGGACTAAAGCATCCGCCAACTCCTGGACAGTCTGTGGTGCAACGTGACATTGGTGGATGGAGTGAAACATGATGTCCTAGATGTGCTCAATCGGATTCTAGTCTGGGGAACTGGCAGGCCAGTCCATAGCTTCAATGCCTTCATCTTGCAGGAACTACAGACACACTCCAGCCACAAGAGGTCTGGCATTGTCCTGCATTAGGAGGAACCCAGGGCCAACCGAACCAGCATATGGTCTCACAAGGGGTCTGAGGATCTCATCTCGGTACCTAATGGCAGTCAGGCTACCTCTGGTGAGCACATGGAGGGCTGTGCGGCCCTCCAAAGAAATGCTACCCCACACCATTACTGACCCACTGCCAAACCGGTCATGCTGAAGAATGTGCTCAGTGTGAACCTGCTTTCATCTGTGAAGAGCACAGGGCGACAGTGGCGAATTTTCCAATCCTGGTTTTCTATGGAAAATGCCAAGCCTCCTGCACAGTGTTGAGCTGTGAGCACAACCCCCATCTGTGGACGTCAGGCACTCAGACCATCCTCATGGAGTCAGTTTCTAACCGTTTGTGCAGACACATGCACATTTGTGGCCTGCTGGAGGTCATTTTGCAGAGCTCTGGCAGTTCTCATCTTGTTCCTCCTTGCACAAAAGCGGAGGTAGCGGTCCTTCTGCTGGGTTGTTGCCCTCCTACGGCCCCCTCCACGTCTCCTGGTGTACTGGCTTGTCTACTGGTAGCTGTTATGTTTCGGTAGCTGAGGAGAAATTGCAAAAATAGCCAAAACAGCAATACACCAGAGAGGCTGGAAACTATTGGATTGCAGGACCCTAAACTAACTGCAACACTAGAAGTAGCCGTGGAGCGTACCTACGGTGATCCTAGACGCCTCGTCACAGCCGGAGAGATAGCTACACCTAAAGGCAGAAAGATGAAAGCTATCTGCCCTGTAGCAGAACCCCCAAAGAAATAGGAAGCCCCCAAACATGTAATGGCGGTTAGACAAGAAGAAAATACGAACACAGACATAAAATGGAATGAACAAACGCTGGGGCACAATCTGTCTAGATAGAAAAGTATAGGAAAGAATTCTGACTGCAACCCAAAAAAACCCTGACAAAAATACCAACACTTCTGATTAACAAAAAACCTGAGATCACACGATCTCTACCACCTAAATCAGATCTCTGATGTAACACACAGCAATTCAGCAAATAAAAAGTGACAAAGGACAGAGCAAAAGTGCAAATACAAAATGAGCACAATTGCAGCGCCAGGCCCCAACAGGGGACCAGGCTGAATTCCACTGCAAGCAGCAAACCAGCAAGGAAAATCCAACCAGAGGAAAAAAAACAGCAAATCACTTATCTGAATGAGAGCAGGAATGCAAGCTGAGCTCCAAGCAAGACCAGGAAGAACAATTGATTACCGGCAAGGCTGATGGGAACTCAGGTCACTTATGTCAGACCATTCAGAGCCAGCTGAAGGCCATTCAGCAATTAGTTCATTACCCTCAGCAACCACCGGAGGGAGCCCCAGCTCAGAAGTCGCCTCCAGAGTATTCACAACAGTACCCCCCACTTGAGGAGGGGTCACCGAACCCTCACCTGCGCAACCAGGCCGATCAGGATGAGCTCGATGATAGGCACGGATCAGTCTTCCAGCATGGATGTCCGAAGCAAACACCCAAGAATTGTCCTCCTGACCATAACCTCTCCACTTAACCAAATACTGGAGTTTCCGTCTAGCAAAACGAGAATCCAATATTTTCTCAACCACATACTCCAAATTGCCCTCAACCAAAACATGGTCGGGAGGCGCATTCATAGGAACCACTGGCTCGACAAACCTCTTCAATAAGGACTTGTGGAACATGTTATGGATCTTAAATGTCCCTGGAAGAAGCAAACGGAAGGAAACAGGATTAATAATTTCCATGATCTTATAAGGTCTAATGAACCTTGGCTTAAATTTTGGAGATGCAACCTTCATAGGGATATTTCTTGATAACAACCAAACCAAGTTCCCCACTTTAAAATGAGGACCATCAGTCCTATGCCGGTTGGCAAACCGCTGGGCCTTCTCTTGAGAGATAGACAACCTCTCCACTACCTGGTCCCAAATCTGCTGCATACGCTCCACAATAGAGTCAACCCCCGGACAGACAGAAGCCTCCGCCTGTCCTGAAGAAAATCAAGGGTGAAACCCAGAATTGCAGAAAAATGGAGACATCAAGGTGGCAGAGCTAGCCCTATTATTAAGAGCAAACTCAGCCAAAGGCAAAAAAAGACCCAGTCATCTTGATCAGCAGACACAAAACATCTCAAATAAGTCTCCAAGGTCTGGTTTGTTCTCTCGGTTTGTCCATTGGTCTGAGGGTGAAATGCAGAGGAGAAAGATAACTGAACACCAAGTTTAGAACAAAATGCCCTCCAAAATCTGGAAACAAACTGAACTCCTGTTATGTTTCGGTAGCTGAGGAGTGCAGGTAAAAAGGCAATACACCAGAGCAGTTGGAATCTATGAGATTGCAGTACCCTGACTAACCACCACAACTAGAGGCAGCCGTGGAGCGTTCCTACGTTGGTCCTAGACGCCTCGTCACAGCCTGAGAAACTAACTACACCTAAAGATAGAAAGATGAAAGCTATCTGCCCCGGAGCAGATACCGAAAGAACATAGAAAGCCCCCAAACATGTAATGGCAGTTAGACAAGAAGAAATACTGACACAGACAGAAAATAGTATGAGCAAACGTTGGGGCCCAAACTACCTAAATAGAAAAGGATAGGAAGGGCACTTACTGCAATCCCAAAAAACCCTGAAAAGCACCAACTCTACTAATTTCAAAAACACCTGAGATCACACGACCTCTACCACCTAAATTAGTTCTCTGGTGTAACAAAATCAAAACAGCAGCCACTGAAAAAACTGGAAAAAGCAAATGTACAAACACCAGTGGCTGAACTAAACTGAGAGGGCAAAAGCCCCCGGAGGGGACCCTGAAGGCCCCCACAGAAGTGCAGGACAAAATGCAAAAATCAAGCACAAAAAAAAAAAAGAAGAAAAAGTCTTATCTGTTAGCAGGAGATGCAGACACGACACAGCAGGCTACAAAGGAAACAGGAATCAAGGATTGAGACCAGAACAATTGATCACCGGCAACCCTAATGGGAAGGCGACTCCCTTATATAAGACCAGTCAGTAACACCTGATTCCCAATCCTCACAATCTTCACTGGACAGTCCAGTACCGCTTGTAACCACCAGAGGGAGCCTCTGCTCAGAACTCATTTCAAGTCCATTCACAACAGTACCCCCCCCCTTGAGGAGGGGTCACCGAACCCTCACTTGAGCAACCAGGTCGGTCAGGATGAGTTCTATGATACGCACGGATGAGTCTCCTAGCATGGATGTCCGAAGCAAACACCCAAGAATTGTCTTCCTGACCATAACCTCTCCACTTAACCAAATACTGGAGTTTCCGTCTAGAAAAACGAGAATTCAATATTTTCTCAACCACAAACTCCATATTGCCCCCAACCAGAACAGGGTCAGGAGGCAAAGCAGTAGGAACCACTGGCTCAACAAACCTCTTCAACAAGGACTTGTGGAACACGTTATGGATCCTAAATGTCCCTGGAAGAAGCAAACGAAAAGAAACAGGATTAAGAATCTCCGTGATCTTATAAGGTCCAATGAACCTAGGCTTAAATTTAGGAGATGTCATTCTCATAGGAATATTTCTTGAGGACAACCAGACCAAGTCCCCCACTTTAAACCGAGGACCATCAGTCCTATGCCGGTTAGCAAACCGCTGGGCCCTCTCCTGAGAGAGGGACAACCTCTCCACTACCTGGTCCCAAATCTGTTGCATACGCTCCACAACAGAGTCAACACCTGGACAGACAGAAGCCTCCGTCTGTCCTGAAGAAAATCGAGGTGAAACCCAGAATTACAGAAAAATGGAGACATCAAAGTGGCAGAGCTAGCCCTATTATTAAGAGCAAACTCAGCCAAAGGCAAAAAAGAGACCCAGTCATCCTGATCAGCAGACACAAAGCATCTTAGATAAGTCTCCAATGTCTGGTTTGTTCTCTCAGTTTGACCATTGGTCTGAGGATGAAACGCCGAGGAGAAAGACACTTGAACACCAAGTTTAGAATAAAAGGTCCTCCAAAATCTGGAAACAAACTGGACTCCTCTGTCAGACACAATGTTCTCAGGAATGCCGTGTAAACGAACCACGTGCTGAAGGAACAAAGGCACCAATTCAGAGGAGGAAGGCAACTTAGGTAATGGCACAAGATGTATCATCTTGGAAAACCTATCACAAATCACCCAGATGACGGTCATTCTCTGAGAAACAGGGAGGTCGGAAATGAAATCCATAGAGATATGGTTCCATGGTCTCTTGGGCACAGGCAATGGCATCAACAAACCACTAGAGCGAGAGCAAGGCTTGGAGCGAGAGCAAGTCCCACAGGACTGCACAAATTCCCTGACATCACGAGACAAGGTAGGCCACCAAAAGGACCGACTAACCAAGTCTCTGGTACCAAAAATTCCGGGATGACCAGCCAACGCGGAACAATGAATCTCAGACATCACACTCTTTTTCCACTGGTCCGGGACAAACAATTTCCCAACAGGGCAGCGCTCGGGCCTATCTTCCTGACACCCCTCCAGAGCCAGTCTCAAATTGGGCGAGATGGCGGAAAGAACTACACCTTCTTTCAAAATAACAGAAGGATCAGATAACTCAGGAGAGTCCGCAAGGAAACTCCTCGGAGAGGGCATCCGCCTTAACATTCTTAGTGCCAGGAAGAAAGGAAACCACAAAATTAAAATGTGTGAAAAACAAGGCCCACCTGGCCTGTCTAGGATTAAGTCGCTTGGCAGATTCCAGACAAACCAGATTCTTATGGTCCGTAAGGACCACCACCTGATGTTTGGCTCCCTCCAGCCAATGTCTCCACTCTTCAAAAGCCCACTTCATGCCAATAACTCCCGATTACCCACGTCATAATTACGTTCAGTTGGAGAAAATTTTCGAGAGAAAAAGGCACAAGGGCTACTTTTAGAGGTCTCTGGATCTCTTTGGGACAAAACGGCACCTGCCCCAATTTCAGAGGCATCAACCTCCACCTGAAATGGCAGAGAAACATCAGGCTGCCGTAGAACAGGAGCAGAAGTGAATCTCTGCTTAAGTTCCTGAAATGCAGAGACTGCCTCAGGAGGCCAATTCACCACATCAGAACCCTTTTTGGTCAAATCAGTTAATGGTTTAACAATAACCGAGAAATTACCAATAAATTTACGATAAAAATTGGCAAAACCCAAAAATCTTTGAAGAGCCTTTAATGAAGTAGGTTGGACCCAATCACAGATGGCCTGAACCTTGACCGGGTCCATTTCAATAACAGATGGGGACAAAATGAATCCCAAAAATGAGATCCTCTGTACGCCAAAAAGACACTTTGATACCTTCACATACAGAGCATTCTCTCTCAAAATCTGGAATACAGTTCAAACATGTTTCACATGAGAGTCCCAGTCATTGGAAAAAATCAGGATATCATCCAAATAAACAATCAGAAATTTATCCACAAAATCCCTGAAAATGTCATTCATGAAGGACTGGAAGACAGAAGGAGCATTAGTGAGCCCAAAGGGCATCACAAGGTACTCAAAATGCCCCTCGGGGGTATTAAATGCCGTCTTCCATTCATCCCCGTGCTTAATGTGAATAAGGTTATATGCCCCCCTGAGGTCAAGCTTGGTAAACCAAGTAGCATTTTTCACCCTGGAAAACAGGTCAGAAATCAAGGGTAACGGATATTGATATTTCACAGTAATATTGTTCAAAAGACGATAATCAATACACGGCCTTAATGAACCATCCTTTTTGGCCACAAAGAAAAAACCGGCACCTAAGGGTGAAGAGGATGGTCTGATATGACCCTTCTCCAATGACTCCTTGATATAAGACCGCATAGCGTCATGTTCAGGTACAGACAAGTTAAAAAGGCGACCTTTAGGGAATTTACTACCAGGCACTAATTCAATAGCGCAGTCATAGCTCCTATGGGGAGGCAAGGATGCAGATTTACTTTCGCTAAACACATCAGAAAAATCAAACAAAAAGTCAGGAACATCCTGAGCCTGGGGGAGGCAGAAAAAACAGGAGTGTTGGTATTAAGACATTGGCAGCCCCAACTGGTTACAGACACAGATTTCCAATCCAAAACAGGATTATGAGACTGTAACCAAGGGAAACCCAGTACGATAATGTCATGCAGATTATACAGAACCAAAAATTTGCAGCTCTCCTGATGATCAGGTTCAACCCTCATTATCACCTGAGTAGAGAACTGAGGTTTATTCTCAGCCAAAGGGGTAGAATCGATCCCCAGTAGGGGAATAGACTTCCGTAGGGGTATCAAGGGAAACCCACAACGTTTAGCAAAATCAAAATCCATCAGGTTAATAGCTGCTCCCGAATCAACGAAAGCCTGAGCAGAAAATGAGGACAGAGAGCATATCAGAGTGACAGTTAATAAAAACTTAGTTTGAACACTACCCAAGACAACTGAGCGTGCAACACGTCTTCCCCGCTTAGGGCAGACTGAAATAGCATGAGAGGCATCACCACAGTAGAAACATAACCCATTGCGCTTTCGAAACTCATAACGCTGTGCCCCAGAAACCACTCTATCACACTGCATGGATTCAGAAGCAGGTTCACAAGGCAACACTATTCCACGCATACTTCTCCGCTCACGCAAACGTCTGTCAATTTGAATCGCTAATGACATAGAATCATTGAGACCAGAGGGGACAGGGAATCCCACCATAACATCCTTTACATTATCTGACAGACCCTTCCGAAAAAGGGCTGCCAAAGCGTCGTCATTCCATTTGGTCAGGACTGCCCACCTACGGAATCTCTGACAGTATAACTCAGCGTCATCAAGCCCCTGATTTAATGCCAACAAGGCTTTTTCAGCTTGATCAGTGACATTTGGCTCATCGTACAATAACCCCAAGGCCTGAAAAAATGCATCAACATCACTCAAAACAGGATCCCCAGGTGTCAGGGAAAAAGCCCAATCCTGAGGACCGCCGCGCAGGAGAGAGATGACAATTTGAACCTGCTGCGCTGCGTTCCCTGAGGACTTAGATTTTAAGGCAAAAAACAATTTACAATTATTTTTGAAATTCAGAAACTTGGCTCGATCCCCCAAAAACAAATCTGGCATGGGAATCCTAGGTTCCACAACAGGCAACCTAGCAAGATAGGTAGCAATACTCCGAACCTCAGTGGCAAGCTGATCCACACGGCCAGACAACTGTGCAAACTCCATTGAGAGAAAAAATCCTCCCCAGCACCCAGAGATACAGAGGGGAAAAAAAAAGCAACAAATAGAAAAATATCTCTGACAACTCTGACAACCTTTTTTCTTTCACAATATTTTTCCCTTCTGTGAGTACCATACAATTTTCAATTTTTAGGCCGGTGATACTGTTATGTTTCGGTAGCTGAGGAGTGCAGGTAAAAAGGCAATACACCAGAGCAGTTGGAATCTATGAGATTGCAGTACCCTGACTAACCACCACAACTAGAGGCAGCCGTGGAGCGTTCCTACGTTGGTCCTAGACGCCTCGTCACAGCCTGAGAAACTAACTACACCTAAAGATAGAAAGATGAAAGCTATCTGCCCCGGAGCAGATACCGAAAGAACATAGAAAGCCCCCAAACATGTAATGGCAGTTAGACAAGAAGAAATACTGACACAGACAGAAAATAGTATGAGCAAACGTTGGGGCCCAAACTACCTAAATAGAAAAGGATAGGAAGGGCACTTACTGCAATCCCAAAAAACCCTGAAAAGCACCAACTCTACTAATTTCAAAAACACTGAGATCACACGACCTCTACCACCTAAATTAGTTCTCTGGTGTAACAAAATCAAAACAGCAGCCACTGAAAAAACTGGAAAAAGCAAATGTACAAACACCAGTGGCTGAACTAAACTGAGAGGGCAAAAGCCCCCGGAGGGGACCCTGAAGGCCTCCACAGAAGTGCAGGACAAAATGCAAAAATCAAGCACAAAAAAAAAAAAGAAGAAAAAGTCTTATCTGTTAGCAGGAGATGCAGACACGACACAGCAGGCTACAAAGGAAACAGGAATCAAGGATTGAGACCAGAACAATTGATCACCGGCAACCCTAATGGGAAGGCGACTCCCTTATATAAGACCAGTCAGTAACACCTGATTCCCAATCCTCACAATCTTCACTGGACAGTCCAGTACCGCTTGTAACCACCAGAGGGAGCCTCTGCTCAGAACTCATTTTAAGTCCATTCACAACAGACTCCTCTGTCAGACACAATGTTCTCCGGAATGCCATGTAACCGAACCACGTGCTGAAAGAACAAAGGCACCAATTCGGAGGAGGAAGGCAACTTAGGTAATGGCACAAGATGTATCATCTTGGAAAACCTATCACAGATTACCCATATCACGGTCATTCTCTGAGAGACAGGGAGGTCGGAAATAAAATCCATAGAAATATGGGTCCATGGCCTCTTTGGTACAGGTAATGGCATTAAAAAACCACTAGAACGAGAGCAAGGCTTGGAACGAGAGCAAGTCCCACAGGACTGCACAAAGTCTCTGACGTCACGAGACAAAGTAGGCCACCAAAAGGACCGACTCACCAAGTCTCTGGTACCAAAAATCCCGGGATGACCAGCCAACGTGGAACAATGAATCTCAGACATCACACTCTTCCTCCACTGGTCTGGGACAAACAATTTCCCAACAGGGCAGCGTTCAGGTTTATCCTCATGACACCACTCCAGAGCCAGTCTCAAATTGGGCGAGATGGCGGAAAGAACTACACCCTCTTTCAAAATAACAGCAGGATCAGATAACTCAGTAGAATCCGCAAAAAAACTCCTTGAGAGGGCATCCGCCTTAACATTCTTAGTGCCCGGAAGAAAAGAAACCACAAAATTAAAACGTGTGAAAAACAAGGCCCACCTGGCCTGTCTAGGATTAAGTCGCTTGTGTCACGTCGCCGTTGGATTCAGTGGCTGGTGTTCCTGCCTCGGCAGCTGGGAGGCGCCGGACTCAGGCGTCTGGTGGGCGTAGGCTTCGCTCTTCTGTCAGAAGTGAAGTAGTTGGTGTCAGTCATGCATCACCATCTGGCCTGGTTCTGGGGGCGGTCCAGATGAGGTCATCAGACTGTGAGCCTGTGAGAGGTAGCCATGCCCTTCAAATGCCTTGGAGCCTGGCTTGCAAGCCGCCAGATATAGTCTTGTTTTCCCCAGTGTGCTAGTTTGTTTTGCTGTTGTATTTCTGACCTTTGCCTGGATTTCTGACTGTTCTACTGCCTGCCGATTTTGTACCTCTGCTGCCTGCCTGGTTTTGACTTTAACTTTAGCCTGAATTTCTGACCCTTCTTTAGCCTGCCGATTTTGTACCTTTGCTCCCTACTGGTTTTGACCCTTGGACTTCTGACTACGCATCTGTTCTCGCTTTTTATTCCATTCCTAGCGTCCTTCCTACTCCGGTCCACTGCTCTCATAGGCAGCTACCCCTGGGCTTCGCTATAATTCCAGATCCTGTATAGGGGTAAAGGGTCTCGGGGTTTCTCGGGGTGCTGTCTTACCTGCAGTTCAGACCTGCAGTGGGCGGACGCCACATTATATCTGGCCTTAAAAAAATAAAAAAAAAAAAAAACCTTTTGATATATATTCTGGATATATATAAAAGCATTTCCTAACCCTTTCTCTGAATTTTTTTTTCATTCCTCTCCTTCTCTGAGCTGATTTTGTTGCTAAAGCACCTGTGTCCTGCTTCATTGCTCAGTCCTGTGGAGGATCACTCCCATCATCTCCTACTAACATGCTGCACAAGCCACAGTCTGGAGACCTCTGGGAGAACACTGGACGTCAGAAGCCTTCACTGCTTGGACGTCAGCACCTGGGTAGCGACCATACCTGCCCAGGTGCCCAGGTATTGCCCGCTGATGCGGCCAAAGTCCTTTTACCTACTTCTTTGTCTTACCTGAAGAAATCTGTGTGTGTGAAGGCTTAAGTGGATAGTGACTCAGAAGGCAATTTCATAGATTTCCTGGTAGCGAGAAATCTTGGTGTACCACTGCTAAGGCTTAATGCGCCCATTAAAACCACTGCTATTAATGGCACTCCTATCATCCAGAATGGAGTGGAGTTTGTCACTGAGGAAATATCAATGTCAGTGGGATCGTTAACCCCTTCACCCCCAAGGGTGGTTTGCACGTTAATGACCGGGCCAATTTTTACAATTCTGACCACTGTCTCTTTATGAGGTTATAACTCTGGAACGCTTCAACGGATCTTCGCGATTCTGAGATTGTTTTCTCGTGACATATTGTACTTCATGTTAGTGGTAAAATTTCTTCGATATAACTTGCGTTTATTTTTGAAAAAAATGCAAATATGGCGAAAATTTTTAAAATTTTGCAATTTTCAAACTTTGAATTTTTATTCCCTTAAAACAGAGAAATATATCACACAAAATAGTTAAGAAATAACATTTCCCACATGTCTACTTTACATCAGCACAATTTTGGAACCAAAATTTTTTTTTGTTAGGAAGTTATAAGGGTTAAAAGTTGACCAGCGATTTCTCATTTTTACAGCAAAATTTACAAAGCCATTTTTTTTAGGGACCACCTCACATTTGAAGTCACTTTGAGGGGTCTATATGGCAGAAAATACCCAAAAGTGACACCATTCTAAAAACTGCACCCCTCAAGGTACTCAAAACCACATTCAAGAAGTGTATTAACCCTTCAGGTGCTTCACAGTAACTAAAGCAACGTGGAAGGAAAAAATTAATATTTTACTTTTTAGCCACAAAAATTATCTTTTACAAACTTTTTTTTTATTTTCACAAGGGTAAAAGGAGAAAATGGACAGATAAGGTTGTTATGCAATTTCTCCTGAGTACGCCAATAACCCATATGTGGGGGAAAACCACTGTTTGGGCACACGGCAGAGCTCGTAAGGGAAGGAGCGACGTTTGACTTTTTCAAACTAAAATTGGCTGGAATTTAGATTGGATGCCATGTCGCGTTTGGAGAGCCCCTCATGCGCCTAAACAGTGGAAGCCCCCCACAAGTGACACCATTTTGGAAACTAGACCCCCTAAGGTACTTATCTAGATCTGTTGTGAGCACTTTGAACCATCAAGTGTTTCACAAAAGTTTATAAAGCCTGGGTGTGAAAAAAAAAATCAATTTTCCTCAAAAATGATTTTTTAGTCCCAAATTTTTGAATTTTCCCAAGGAAATTGGACCCCAAAAGTTGTTGTCCAATTTGTCCTGAGTACGCTGATACCCCATATGTGGGGGGGGAAACTGTTTGGGCGCACGGCAGGGCTTGGAAAGGAAGTAGTAACGTTTTGGAATGCAGACGTTAATGGGGGTCATGTTCCGTTTGCAGTGCCCCAGATGAGCCTAAACAGTGGAAACCCCCCACAAGTGACCCCATTTTGGAAAATAGACCCCCTAAGGAACTTATCTAGATCTTTGGTGAGCACTTTGAACCCCCAAGTGCTTGACACAAGTTTATAATGCCCGGGCATAAAAATAAAAGATCCTATTTTTTTACCCACAAAAATTATCTTTTAGTCACTAATTTTTTATTTTCCCAAGGGTAACAGGAGAAATTGGACCACATAAGTTGTTGTACAATTTGTCCTGAGTACGCTGATACCCCATATGTGGGGGGGAACCACTGTTTGGGCGCACGGCAGAGCTCGGAATGGAAGGAGCACCATTTGACTTTTTCCAACCAAAATTGGCTGGAATTGAGTTTGGATGCCATGTTGCATTTGGAGAGCCCCTGATGTGCCTAAACAGTGGAAACCCCCACAAATGACCCCATTTGGGAAAATAGACCCCCTAAGGAACTTATCTAGATTTTTGATGAGCAATTTGAACCCCCAAGTGCTTCACACAAGTTTATAACGTAGAGCCGTAAAATTTAAAAATCATATTTTTTCCACAAAAATGATCTTTTCACCTCAATTTTTATTTTTCCAAGGGTAACAAGACTCCAAAAGTTATTGTGCAATTTGTCCTGAGTGCGCTGATACCCCATATGTGGGGGTAAACCACTGTTTGGGTGCATGGCAGAGTTTGGAAGGGAAGGAGCGCCGTCTGACTTTTTCAACGCAGAATTGGCTGGACGCCATGTCGTGTTTGGAGAGCTCCTGATCTGCCTAAACAGTGGAAACCCCCATAAATGACACCATTTTGGAAACTAGACCCCTCAAGGAACTTATCTAGATGTGTGGTGAGAACTTTGAACCCCCAGGTGTTTCACTAAAGTTTATAACGTACAGCCGTAAAATAAAAAATCTTTTTTTTTTTTTTACAAAAATGATTTTTTTCGCCCCCAATATTTTATTTTCACAAGGGTAACAGGAGAAATTGGACCCCAAAAGTTGTTGTCCAATTTGTCCTGAGTACGCTGATACCCAATATGTGGGAGAAAACTACTGTATGGGCGCACGTCAGGGCTCGGAAGGGAAGTAGTGACGTTTTGGATTGCAGACTTTGATGGAATGGTCTGGGTGCGTCATGTCGCATTTGGAGAGCACCTGATGCACCTAAACAGTGGAAACCCCCCACAAGTGACCCCATTTTGGAAAATAGACCCACAAGGAACTTATCTAGATGTGTGGTGAGCACTTTGAACCTCGAAGTGCTTCACAGAAGTTTATAACGCACAGCCGTAAAAATAAAAAAATCCTTTTTTTTTTTGCAAAAATGATTTTTTCGCCCCAATACTTTATTTTTACAAGGGTAACAGGAGAAATTGGACCCCAAAAGTTGTTGCCCAATTTGTCCTGAGTACGCTGATACCCAATATGTGGGAGAAAACTACTGTATGGGTACACGTTGGGGCTCGGAAGGGAAGTAGTGACGTTTTGGATTGCAGACTTTGATGGAATGGTCTGTGGGGCGTCATGTCGCATTTGGAGAGCCCCTGATGCGCCTAAACAGTGGAAATCCCCAACAAGTGACCCCATTTTGGAAAATAGACCCCACAAGGAACTTATCTAGGTGTGTGGTGAGCGCTATGAAGCCCCAAGTGCTTCACAGAAGTTTATAATGTACAGCCGTAAAAACAAAAAAATATTTTTTTTTGTACAAAAATGATATTTTCGCCCCCAGTTTTTTATTTTCCCAAGGGTAACAGAAGAAATAGGACAAATTGCACAATAACTCTTGGGGTCCAGAGTACGCTGATACCCCATATGTGGGGATAAACTACTGTTTGGACGCATGGCAGAGCTCAGAAGTGAAGGAGCACCGTTTGACTTTTTCAACGCAGAATTGGCTGGAATTGAGATCAGACGCCATGTCACATTTGGAGAGCCCCTGATGTGCCTAAACAGCGGAAACCCCCCAATTCTAACTCCAACCCTAACCCCAACACACCCCTAACCCTAGTCCCAACCCTAACCACAAACCTAACCCTAACACACCCCTAATCCCAACCCTAACCCTAATCCTAACTTTAGCGCCAACCCTAACCCTAACTTTAGCCGCAACCCTAACCCTAATGGGAAAATGGAAATAAATACATTTTTTTTATTTTATTATTTTTCCCTAACTAAGGGGGTGATAAAGGGGGGTTTGATTTACTATTTATAGCGGGTTTTTATGATTGGCAGCTGTGACGCTAAAAGACGCTTTTTATTGCAAAAATAGTTTTTTGCATCGACACATTTTGAGAGCTATAATTTTTGCATATTTTGGCCCACAGAGTCATGTGAGGTCTTATTTTTTGCGGTACGAGTTGACATTTTTATTTGTACCATTTTTGAGCAGGTGACATTTTTTGATCGCTTTTTATTTCGATTTTTGGGAGGTTAGAATGAACAAAAATCAGCAATTCATGAATTTCTTTTGGGGGAGGCGTTTTTATTGTTCCGCGTGTGGTAAAATTGATAAAGCAGTTTTATTCTTCGGGTCAGTACGATTATGGCGATACCTAATTTATATCATTTTTTTATGTTTTGGCGCTTTTATAGAATAAAAACAATTTTATATAAAAAATAATTATTTTTGCATCGCTTTATTCTGAGAGCTATAACTTTTTTATTTTTTCGCTGCTGATGCTGTATGGCAGCTCGTTTTTTGCGGGACAAGATGACGTTTTCAGCGGTACCTTGTTTATTTATATCGGTCTTTTTTATCGCGCGTTATTCCACTTTTTGTTCGGCGGTATGATGATAAAGCATTGATTTTTTGCTTCGTTTTTTTTTTTTTTTTTAAGGGGTTCACTAAAGGGGTTAACTAGTGGGACAGTTTTATAGGGGGGGTCGTTACGGACACGGCGATACCAAATATGTGTACTTTTATTGTTTTGGTTTTTTTATTTACAGGAAGAAATGAATTTATTGGGAATATTTATTTTTTTTTTTTTTATTTTGGATTTTTTTTTATAACATGTTTATTTTTATTTTTTTAACTTTTTTACTTTTTCCCAGGGTGGGACATCACTGTATTTTATCAAATCGCTGGTGTGACAGTGTGCACAGCACACTGTCACACCAGCGATCGCTCAGGCAGTGCAGCAGGCTTCTCAGTGCCTGCTCTCAGCAGGCACTGAGGAAGCCGCCTCCCTCCAGGACCCCGGCGCCATCTTGGATCCGGATCCTGGGAGGGAGGAAGCCCTCAGAACAGCGCGATCACATCGCGCTGGTCTGAGGGTCTCAGGGGGGCGCGCAGGGAGCCCCCACCCTGCGCGATCCTCCCCTGTGCCCCCAGTACACCGCGATCATGTTTGATCGCGGTGTGCTAGGGGTTAATGTGCCGGGAGCGGTCCGTGACCGCTCCTGACACACAGTCACGGGTGTCAGCTGTGATAATCAGCTGACACCCGGCGGCGATTAGCTGCGCTCCCCTCAGGAGCGCAGCTGATCGCCTATGACGTACTATCCCGTCCATGGGCAGAATGGCACGGGTTTTATGGACGGGATAGTACGTCTAATGTCAGAGAGGGGTTAAATGCTGAACATGTGTCATTTTTTGTTATCCATAATATATCATCTACTGTTATTCTGTGTATGCCATGGTTACGCAAACATAATCCAGTCATTGACTGGCACTTGGGTGATATTGTACGCTGGAGCCCAGAGTGTCAGGATAATTGTATATCGCTATCAGTGAACCAAGTTAAAATCACACCTCCCCCTTTGTACCCTATGCATTCAGAGATTACGAGGATGTATTTTCTGTATTGTCATCAGAGAAATTACCCCCTCATAGAAAGTATGATTGCTCCATAGACTTAGTACCGGATTCTCGCCTCCCTACGGGGAGAATATTTAACCTCTCTGGTCCAGAATGTCAGGCCATGAAAGACTACATAACAGACAGTTTGCGAAAAGGGTTTATTAGACCATCCACCTCACCAGTGGGGGCCGGGTTCTTTTTTGTGGAAAAGAAAGATGGTGGTCTCAGACCTTGCATTGATTACCATGAGTTAAACGCAATCACTGTGAAAAAACAGTATTCGCTTCCACTCATTTCTGATCTTTATAATCAGCTGTTGGGAGCCCGTTGGTTTACTAAACTTGACCTCCGAGGAGCATATAATCTTGTCCGTATAAGAAAGTGAGATGAGTGGAAGACTGCGTTTAACACACCCCTCGGCCACTTTGAGTATCTGGTAATGCCGTTCGGGCTCAGTACTGCACCTGCAGTGTTTCAGAATTTTGTGAACGAGATTTTCAGAGATATTAGTGATGTTTATGTGGTCGTTTATTTGGACGAGATCCTGATTTACTCTTCTGACATTGTGACGCACGTGCAACACGTCTGCTCTGTCCTCCAGAGACTCAGAGAGCATTCTTTATTCGCCAAGCTAGAGAAATGTGTCTTCATGACACAGGAGATACAGTTTCTGGGGTATATTTTGTCGGCTAAAGGGTTTCGCATGGATCCTTCTAAAATTCAACCCATTAATGAATGGGTACAACCCCAGTCTCTAAAGGCACTGCAGCGATTTTTGGGTTTCGCTAACTACTATCGTAAATTTATTAAAGGTTTTTCCGAGATAGCCAAACCACTCACTGATTTGACTCGAAAAGGGGCGGATGTGGTTAACTGGAAGCCTGAAGCACTCCATGCATTTTCTGCCTTAAAGAAATGTTTTTCCTCTAACCCGATATTGGTTCAGCCTGATCTGGACCGCCCCTTTATTGTAGAGGTAGATGCCTCTGAAGTTGGAGTCGGAGCAGTACTATCGCAAGGTACTGCATCCCTCACTCAACTTCGTCCGTGTGCCTTCTTTTCCCGAAAATTCTCTTCCACCGAGGGGAATTATGATATAGGTAATCGGGAATTGTTGGCAATCAAATGGGCCTTTGAGGAATGGCGCCACTCCCTCGAAGGTGCCAAACATAAGATCACTGTAATTACTGACCACAAGACCTGACCTACTTGGAGTCAGCAAAAAGACTGAATCCTAGACAGGCAAGGTGGGCCTTGTTCTTTTCTAGGTTCGATTTTGTGATTACCTTTCGACCGGGTACTAAAAATGTAAGGGCTGATGCCCTTTGTCGAAGTTTTTGCCCCTCACAGGTCGAGGACTCTGAACCGACTCCAATACTAGCCAAGGGAATTGTTATTTCAGCTGTATCCTTGGATCTTCTGGAAGAAATCCGTAGATCCCCAGAACAGGCACCTGACACTACTCCTCCCCAAAAACTATTTGTTCCGGCCACATTCCGCCTTCAAGTTCTGAAGGAATCACATGATTCCGTCCTTGCAGGGCATCCAGGCATCAAAAACACCATCAGACTTGTAACTAGGAATTTTTGGTGGCCAACTGTAGTAAAGGACTGTAAGGACTAAGTACTGGCCTGTGAAACCTGTGCTTGCGCTAAGTCTCCCCATAATCTCCCTGCCGTGTGGCTCCAGTCCCTGCCTGCCCCTGAGAGTCCTTGGACCCATATCTCCATGGACTTTATTACTGATCTGCCACTCTCAGAAGGGAAGACGTGTATCTGGGTGGTGGTGGATAGATTCAGCAAGCAGTGTCATTTTGTTCCTCTGTCCGGATTACCTAATTCCGAGACCAATATAATAAGTAATGGGGGCACCACAGGGAAATCACAATGGGGATCCTCCCAAAACCTATGAACATGAGAAGTCATAAACCATAAAGAAAAGACATAGTCAAAGAAAGGGGATCACCCAACAATAACTCAAAATAATCAAGCAGTTTTATTGAATACAAAAAACACCAAAACAGTATAAAAACATTTAAAAGTCACAGATGTGACATAACAAAACATAGAAGCCTGTAATAAAGCTTATAGCCCCACCCTAATACATGTGTGCACAATACAAAACTATATGTCCTAATATAGACAGCATACCATAGAACCAACCTCTAATATATATCTGGATGTCGAGATTGGAGCTAGCCTGAAAAATACATGCAATATACATGACCCCTAAGGGAAAAGTTGGATCAACCAATAAATAATGATACAGCCATATAGCTCACCAGACCGACATGACACCTGCTGTACTGGTGTCAATGACCTGCAAAACCCAGCCCAAAGCTGTGTTAGGTGTCTATTGGTCAGAATATAGCAGACAGACATATAAATCAGATCTATGCAGGGATAAATACCCATAGGGAACCGTCACCACTATAACAGAAGCGAAGGCATCCAGGCACACATGTAAATGGTCAGGCTACTGGAAACCCGACGCGTGTCGACACTAACCAGTGGCTTCGTCAGGGGTGATCTCTTTGGTGCCTTAGGTCCAATAAATACCCACTATACAAATGAGTAGATATAATGCAGCTGTGTCGCTGCTGAGAGACGCACAAGAAACAGCCTTACCATGAACTGCTATATCCTGATAACGATAGTGCTGGTAACCACATAATTAGGCCCCAGCTGTGTCCCAGATCAATGCACATACGCCAAAATGAGCGTCATCAGATCGTCAGAGTCACGTGCCCTAGTGAGCGAACCGACAGTCCGTAACTAGGAGACGCTAAACACATCGCTGTTTTTGTAACCAGCGCCCGTTAGTAGTCAGATATACACAAAGATGCCGAATGTGCAATACATCCTAGACAACACATAGTGATGCGCTGTATGCTACTCACAATGGAAGTGGTTCCAACACATAACAGATTCATTCAGGCATCAGTTTAGAGTCCACATATGCGGCATTATAATATACATTAGTCCTTATTAAATATGTCATTCAAATGCTTGAGGATATTCAAATCACAGAAATCCATAATGGATATATATATAGAGACCAACATATAGCCTATAAGGTATCAGACCCTGGTCTGGGTAATGAGAGTATAATTGGCACAACGCCATATTATGGGGCAATGTCACTTGCACATGCACTGACAAGTGCTACAAAAGGTGACATGCCATAAGTAGTATCATATGCAGTAGAAAAAAGAAGCTCCATATCTGGAGACTCATCTGGAGAGAATGCTTATGAGTCTCCAGATATGGAGCTTCTTTTTTCTACTGCATATGATACTACTTATGGCATGTCACCTTTTGTAGCACTTGTCAGTGCATGTGCAAGTGACATTGCCCCATAATATGGCGTTGTGCCAATTATACTCTCATTACCCAGACCAGGGTCTGATACCTTATAGGCTATATGTTGGTCTCTATATATATCCATTATGGATTTCTGTGATTTGAATATCCTCAAGCATTTGAATGACATTTTTAATAAGGACTAATGTATATTATAATGCCGCATATGTGGACTCTAAACTGATGCCTGAATGAATCTGTTATGTGTTGGAACCACTTCCATTGTGAGTAGCATACAGCGCATCACTATGTGTTGTCTAGGATGTATTGCACATTCGGCGTCTTTGTGTATATCTGACTACTAACGAGCGCTGGTTACAAAAACAGCGATGTGTTTAGCGTCTCCTAGTTATGGACTGTCGGTTCGCTCACTAGGGCACGTGACTCTGACGATCTGATGACGCTCATTTTTGCGTATGTGCATTGATCTGGGACACAGCTGGGGCCTAATTATGTGGTTACCAGCACTATCGTTATCAGGATATAGCAGTTCATGGTAAGGCTGTTTCTTGTGCGTCTCTCAGCAGCGACACAGCTGCATTATATCTACTCATTTGTATAGTGGGTATTTATTGGACCTAAGGCACCAAAGAGATCACCCCTGACGAAGCCACTGGTTAGTGGCGACACGCGTCGGGTCTCCAATAGCCCGACCATTTGCATGTGTGCCTGGATGCCTTCACTTCTGTTATAGTGGTGACGGTTCCCTATGGGTATTTATCCCTGCATAGATCTGATTTATATGTCTGTCTGCTATATTCTGACCAATAGACACCTAACACAGCTTTGGGCTGGGTTTTGCAGATCATTGACACCAGTACAGCAGGTGTCATGTCGGTCTGGTGAGCTATATGGCTGTATCATTATTTATTGGTTGATCCAACTTTTCCCTTAGGGGTCATGTATATTGCATGTATTTTTCAGGCTAGCTCCAGTCTCGATATCCAGATATATATTAGAGGTTGGTTCTATGGTATGCTGTCTATATTAGGATATTAGGACATATAGTTTTGTATTGTGCACACATGTATTAGGGTGGGGCTATAAGCTTTATTACAGGCTTCTATGTTTTGTTATGTCACATCTGTGACTTTTAAATGTTTTTATACTGTTTTGGTGTTTTTTGTATTCAATAAAACTGCTTGATTATTTTGAGTTATTGTTGGGTGATCCCCTTTCTTTGCCTATGTCTTTTCTATATGGTTTATGACTAATTCCGAGACCCCGAGCAAATTATTCATAACTCATGTTGTGCGATTGCATGGTATTCCTGTGAATATCGTGTCTGATAGGGCAACCCAGTTTGTTACGAAATTTTGGAGGGCATTCTGTAAACGAATTGGAATGGAATTGTCCTTTTCCTCTGCCTATCACCCTGAAACCAATGGTCAAACCGAACGCACCAACCAAGCGCTTGAGCAGAATCTACGTTGTTATGTCTCTGAGCATCAGTCCGATTGGGTGGAACACCTACCACTAGCAGAGTTTGCCATGAATAATCAGTACCAGGAGTCCATCAAGACTAACCCTTTCTACTTTAATCACGGGCTGCACCCACGTTTTGGTTCATTCTCTTCTAGGATGTCAGATGTCCCTGGGGTAGAAAGGACCATAGACCAGTTAAAAACTATTTGGTCAGAAGTCAACGTACACTTGAAAGGGGCTCAGACTAGACAGACTTCGTTTGCTAATAAACGGTGCTCCAAGGGCCTGGACCTGGGAGTGGGGGACAAAGTTTGGCTTTCTACCAGGAATATTAAGCTCAAAGTGCCGTCTGCCAAACTAGGTCCCAGGTTTATTGGTCCGTATGAAATTATTGAGGTGATTAATCGAGTAGCCTTTCGCCTGAAGCTCCCTCAATCATTTAAACTGCCCAATGTATTCCATAAGTCCCTTCTCAAATTGTACCACTCTCCGATTCGTCCTGTCCAGTCTCCTCCTCCTCCGGTTTTGGTAGGGGGTGCTTTGGAATACGAAGTCCAAAGGATCCTTGATTCCCATTAAGTGAGAGGATTCGTGCAGTATCTGGTGCATTGGAAGGGCTACGGTCTGGAAGAAAGGTCCTGGGTGCCTGCCAGTAACGTCAATGCCAAGGGGTTAATCAGGAAGTTTCATCTCCTTCATCCCAACAAACTGGGTTTTGAGGGTCCAGAGGCCCCTCTTAGAGGGAGGGGTACTGTCACATCGCCGTTGGATTCAGTGGCTGGTGTTCCTGCCTCGGCCGCTGGGAGGCGCCGGACTCAGGCGTCTGGTGGGCGTAGGCTTCGCTCTTCTGTCAGAGGTGAAGTGGTTGGTGTCAGTCATGCATCACCATCTGGCCTGGTTCTGGGGGCGGTCCAGATGAGGTCATCAGACTGTGAGCCTGTGAGAGGTAGCCATGCCCTTCAAATGCCTTGGAGCCTGGCTTGCAAGCCGCCAGATATAGTCTTGGTTTCCCCAGTGTGCTAGTTTGCTTTGCTGTTGTATTTCTGACCTTTGCCTGGATTTCTGACTGTTCTACTGCCTGCCGATTTTGTACCTTTGCTGCCCGCCTGGTTTTGACTTTAACTTTAGCCGGAATTTCTAACCCTTCTACTGCCTGCCGATTTTGTACCTTTGCTCCCTCCTGGTTTTGACCCTTGGATTTCTGACTATGCATTTGTTCTCGCTTTTTATTCCCTTCCTAGCGTCCTTCCTACTCCGGTCCACTGCTCTCATAGGCAGCTACCTCCTGGGCTTCGCTATAATTCCAGATCCCTGTATAGGGGTAAAGGGTCTCAGGGTTTCTCGGGGTGCTGTCTTACCTGCAGTTCAGACCTGCAGTGGGTGGACGTCACAGCTTGGCTGATTCGAGATAAACCAGATTCTTATGGTCCGTGAGGACCACCACCTGTTGTTTGGCTCCTTCCAGCCAATGTCTCCACTCTTCAAAGGCCCACTTCATGGCCAATAACTCCCGATTACCCACGTCATAATTACGTTCAGTTGGAGAAAATTTTTGAGGGAAAAAGGCACAAGGGTTTCTCTTAGAGGTCTCTGGATTCCTTTGGGACAAAACGGCACCTGCCCCAATCTCAGAGGCATCAACCTCCACCTGAAACGGCGGAGAAACATCAGGCTGCCGTAGAACAGGCGCAGAAATGAATCTCTGCTTAAGTTCCTGAAACACAGAAACTGCCTCAGGAGGCCAATTCACCACATCGGAACCCTTTTTGGTCAAATCAGTCAATGGTTTAACAATACCGGAGAAATTACCATTAAATTTACGATAAAAATTGGCAAAACCCAAGAATCTCTGAAGAGCCTTTAATGAAGTAGGTTGGACCCAATCACAGATGGCCTGAACCTTGACCGGGTCCATTTCAATAACAGACGGAGACAAAATGAATACCAGAAATGAGACCTTCTGTACGCCAAAAAGACACTTTGATCCCTTCACATACAGTGCATTCTCTCTCAAAATCTGGAACACAATCCGAACATGTTTCACATGAGAGTCCCAGTCGTTGGAAAAAATCAAGATATCATCCAAATAAACAATCAGAAATTAATCCACAAAATCCCTGAAAATATCATTCATGAAGGATTGGAAGACGGAAGGGGCATTAGTAAGCCCAAAAGGCATCACTAGGTACTCAAAATGCCCATCTGGGGTATTAAACGCCGTCTTCCATTCATCCCCATGCTTAATGCGAATGAGGTTATACGCCCCCCTGAGGTCAAGCTTGGTAAACAAACTAGCACTTTTCTCTCTGGAAAATAGGTCAGAAATCAAGGGTAACGGATATTGATATTTAACAGTGATTTTATTCAGGAGGCGATACACGGCCTCAATAAACCATCCTTTTTGGCCACAAAGAAAAAAACGGCGCCCAAGGGTGAAGAGGATGGTCTGATATGACCCTTCTCCAAAGACTCCTTGATATAAGATCGCATAGCATCGTGTTCAGGTACAGATAAATTAAAAAGGCGACCTTTAGGAAATTTACCACCAGGCACTAACTCAATAGCGCAGTCATAGCTCCTGTGAGGAGATAAGTATGCAGACTTACTCTCACTAAACACATCCGAAAAATCGGTCAAAAATCAGGGACATCCTAAGACTGGGGAGAGGCAGAAAAAACAGGAGTGTCAGTATTAACACATTGGCAGCCCCAACTGGTCACAGACACAGATTTCCAATCCAAAACAGGATTATAAGTCTGTAACTAAGGGAAACCCAGTACAATAATGTCATGCAGATTATGCAACACCAGAAATTTGCAACTCTCCTGATGATCTGGTTCAACCCTCATTATCACCTGAGTAGAAAACTGGGGTTTATTCTCCGCTAAAGGGGTAAAATCAATGCCCAGCAAAGGAATAGACTTCCGCAGGGGTATCATGGGAAACCCACAACGTTTGGCAAAGTCAAAATCCATCAGGTTAATAGCTGCTCCTGAATCAACAAAAGACTGAGCCGAAAATGTGGACAGGGAGCAAATCAGGGTAACAGCCAACAAAAATTTAGTCTGAACAGTACCCAAGACAACTGAGCGCGCAAAACGTCTTCCCCGCTTAGGGCAGACGGAAATAGCATGAGAAGCGTCACCACAGTAGAAACATAATCCATTGCGCTTTCGAAACTCATGACGCTGGGCCCCAGAAGTCACTTCATCACAATGCATGGGCTCAGGAGCTGGCTCACAAGGCAACACTATCTCACGCATACCTCTGCGCTCACGCAAACGTCTGTCAATTTGAATAGCCAAAGACATAGAATCATTGAGACCAGAGGGAACAGGGAATCCCACCATAACGTCCTTTACATTTTCTGACAGACCCTTCCGAAAAAGGGCTGCCAAAGCATCATCATTCCATTTGGTCAGGACTGCGCACTTTCAAAATTTCTGACAGTACAGCTCAGCGTCTTCACGACCCTGATTTAATGCCAACAAGGTCTTTTCAGCTTGATCAGTGACCATTAGGTTCATCGTGCAATAACCCCAGAGCCTGAAAAAATACATCAACATCATTTAAAACAGGATCCCCAGGTGTCAGGGAAAAAGCCCACTCCTGAGGGTCGCCGCGCAGCAGAGAGATGACAATTTGAACCTGCTGTGCTGCGTTTCCTGAGGACTTAGGCTTTAAGGCAAAAAACAACTTACAGTTATTTTTGAAATTCAGAAATTTAGTCCGATCCCCCAAAAATAAATCTGGTATGGGGATCCTAGGTTCCACAACCGGCAACCTAGCAAGATTGGTAGCAATACTCTGAACCTCAGTGGCAAGCAGCTCCACATGGCCAGACAACTGTGCAAACTCCATTGAGGAAAAAAAAATTCCTCCTCAGCACCCAGAGAAAAAGAGGGAAAAAAAATGCAACAAACAGATAAAAAAAACTCCCTTTTTTCTTTTTCCTTTTTGCTATTTTTCCCTTCTGTGAGTACCATATAATTTTCAGTTTGGCCTGTAATACTGTTATGTTTCAGTAGGTGAGGAGAAATTGCAAAAATAGCCAAAATAGCAATACACCAGAGAGGCTGGAAACTATTGGATTGCAGGACCCTAAACTAACTGCAACACTAGAAATAGCCGTGGAGCGTACCTACGGTGATCCTAGACGCCTTGTCACAGCCGGAGAGATAGCTACACCTAAAGGCAGAAAGATGAAAGCTATCTGCCCGTAGCAGAACCCCCAAAGAAATAGGAAGCCCCCAAACATGTAATGGCGGTTAGACAAGAAGAAAATATGAACACAGACAGAAAATAGAATGAGCAAACGCTGGGGCCCAATCTGTCTAAATAGAAAAGTATAGGAAAGAATTCTGACTGCAACCCAAAAAACCCTGAAAAAAATAACAACACTTCTGTTTAACAAAAAACCTGAGATCACATGATCTCTACCACCTAAATCAGATCTCTGGTGTAACACACAGCAATTCAGCAAATAAAAAGTGACAAAGGACAGAGCAAAAGTGCAAATACAAAATGAGCACAATTGCAGCCCCAGGCCCCAACAGGGGACCAGGCTGAATTCCACTGCAAGCAGCAAACAAGCAAGGAAAATCCAACGAGAGGAAAAAAAACAGCAAAACACTTATCTGAATGAGAGCAGGAATGCAAGCTGAGCTCCAAGCAAGACCAGGAAGAACAATTGATTACCGGCCAGGCTGATGGGAACTCAGGTCACTTATATCAGACCATTCAGAGCCAGCTGAAGGCCATTCAGCAATTAGTTCATTACCCTCAGCAACCACCGGAGGGAGCCCCAGCCCTGAAGTCACCTCCAGAGTATTCACAACAGGTAGCGCCTTCAGCCTCTGGTCACTACGCTGACAGACACAGCAAACCTTCTTGCCACAGCTCGCAGCATTGATGTGCCATCCTGGATGAGCTGCACTACCTGAGCCACTTGTGTGGGTTGTAGAGTCTGTCTCATGCTACCACGAGTGTGAAAGCACAACCAACATTCAAAATTGACCAAAACATCAGCCATAAAGCATTGGTACTAAGATGTCGTCTGTGGTCCCCACCTGCAGAACCACTCCTTTATTGAGTGTGTCTTGATAATTTCCAATAATTTCCATCTGTTGTCTATTCCATTTGCACAACAGCATGTGAAATTGATTGTCAATCAGTGTTGCTTCCCATTTGGACAGTTTGATCCAGCAAAAAACAAGCCCTCACATGACTATCTGCAGAAATATAGAAAAATTACAGCTCTTAAAATATGGCAATGCAAGAGCTTTGCCAAAAAAGAGTCTTTTATTGTATGACAGCAGCCAAACATTAAAAGCCAATATAAATCTGGTATTGCTGTAATCGCACCGACCTGAAGAATAAAGTCATCTAATCACTTATATTGCACAAGGAAAGTCATAAAAAAATAAATATAACCAATTCTTCATTTGCTGCTGATTTGTTGATTCTGCCTCCCAAAAAATCACAGTAAGGCTCTGCTCACATTTATCCTGCACTCTACGCTGAGCGCTAACATAGGGGTTTCCATGTAAATCTCAGAACTACGTGATTCAGACTGAACCCCTGGCAGAAAATTCCCTATAAAGAGGAAGATGGGGCACTGTGGACACCGTAAAGCCTATGATCTGGTGCTATACTTTTATTAGGTGCATCTCATTAAGAAGGGGTCCCACCTAACAGAGGCCAGAGGGAGTCCATAGTAACTCAACTGCCTTATTATTGTCACACTGTGATGGTCTTCAGGAAGGAAGGGGGGCCTCAAACTGTCCTTGGAACTCATTATAGGGAATGGTTCCCTCGGCAGTTTCATCTCAATCATGTCATTCAGAGATTTATATGGAAACCCCGATATAAGTGCTCAGCATAGAATGCTCGATAAATGTGATGCCAAATGTCATGTAAAATGTTCCCAATAAAAGCTTCAACTCAATCCACAAAAAAACAAGTGCTCACTCAGGTCTATCATATGCTAACAGAAATATAGGGGGCTTCCATGTTACTAGTAGTACAAGGGCTCTGGAAAAGCGCTGTGGCTCCCCACGCCCCAAAAGAAATCCAGCGAATTATGCACTCCAAATCCAAAACCCCCCTCCCTCCTGAGCGCCACAGTGTGCCCAAATCATATTTAGCGTCCACATGTTTGGCATTTCTGTAGCGATGACAGTCCGCCTTATTGATGAGTGTGTATCTCCAGAAGCATGAGATGGGCACCATATCATACTGGGCACTACAACGTACTGGTGACTACAACTTACTGGGCACTACAATAGCAATTTGCAATTTTCACTCAGTAACATACACTTCTGCTTGTTTCTGGAAAACACCCATGGAGTCAAATCATCACTACACTTCTAGATAAATTCCCAAAGGGGTATAATTTCCAAAATGGGGTCACTTGAGGGGGGTATTCTGCTCTTCTAGCACATAGCAAACCAAGGGAAAAAACAATGTGTGCATATACCCTAATGAAAATAAAGAAGTAAAAAAGCAAGTGCATTAAATAATTAACATAGGGTACTTAGTAAATACTGTTTTGATCAAAAAAGTATAAAGCTGTCCCACCATGGCAAGGTATACCCATTTGGGACAGTAACCTACCTAGTGTGATTAGTGGAAGAGAGTCTCCGGGTCCCAAACGGACACCCAGCTTAAGGCCTCTTTCACACGTCCGTATATTTCCAGTACTGGAAAAAACGGTACCGGAGATATCCGTGTCCGTGTGTACTACGTGTGGCAGTTGTGTGCCACATCAGTACCATACGGACGGCAGCAGGGGAAGTAGCTCTACAGTAAGCACTGTCATTTTCCCACAGTGCTGTGGTCACAGGAGTTCAGCTGTCAGCGAGGTGCCAAACATGCGAAAAGGGTATGAGGCCAGTTCAATGCATTGCACTCCTTGCATACGTTCCTAGCGTGTAAATATGTTCTTGACAGAAACATGTGTCATGTAAAGTGTATACGTATATATATATATATATATATATACTAGCTGTATCCAGCCAGCTAACGCTCGGCACACTCATTGCTATCTAATTAACGCTGCTGGTGATTAAACTAAAGTAAATAATGACAACATTCAATAGAGCTTACGCAGGTGGTAAATGAAATTAAAATGAAGTTAATAACAATAATAATCATCAAAAATCTGAATAATACTAATGATACATTTTATTCACAGTGTAAAATCAAAAACAAACTGGATTCAGTAAGATGCTCGTGTGGTAATGTGTGGGGACGGAGTCTTGTGTGGTAATGTGTGGGGACTAGAGTTGAGCGATACTTTCCGATACCAATAAGTATCGGATCGGAATTGGTATCGCCGATACCCAAAAAGTATCGGCGATACCCGATACCGGAAATCCAATGTAAGTCTATGGGAACAAAATATCGGAATTAAAAAAAACCCATTCTTGCCTTGGTTAATTGTACATGAAGGAAAACAACAAAGAGTAATGTAGAATGTATTGGGGGAGGTTGAGGAGACATTAAAGGCATAGATGTTTAACCCAATCAAATGGAATAGCATAAATATTTTTTTTTTTAAAGATGTTCGGATTGACGAAGAAATTGACAATGTTGTTAACCTTTTTTCTATTTTGGCAAATATGTATGTTTCACAACTTCCATGCTCTTCACCTTTTTAACTTTTGCCACACTTTCTCCTTCATAATCTTCAGCAGCATCATCTTTTTCATCCAATTATTCTTAATCTTCACCTTCTTTATCTTCTTCTTAAACTTCTTGCTGTAAATCTTTTTGTTAACATTACTCATATTGTTCTTATTAAACTATTATTCTTCTTCATATTCTACTTCATCTTCATCTTCTTCATCATATTCTTATTTGTGACAGAGATTCCTGTACTTGTAATCTGTAAAAGTATGAATTTTTCTTCCTTCCGTTCTTGCTGTCACAAAAGATTTAAATTACAACAGTATTTGTCCGTGTTCAGTTTAGCCTGCAGCAGCAGGCATTTTCCAGGGGCACCACGAGGAGGAACGGACTCACCCCCATACACTGCTTAGTCTTCTTCTGCTTATAATTTAGAGCATATATTTAGCTCTTCATTTTGGTCTTATACTTCATGTTCTTCTGCTTTTTGATCTTCTGCTTATTGTTCTTCTGTCTCTTGTTCTGTATCTTGTAGTTTGTCTTAACCTTCTTTGTCCTGTTGGTGATCTTCTTCTGGGTAATCTTTTATTTCTTCTTTGTGATGGTGTTCAGGCTGGTTGGCTTGATGCTAGTCGTCCTTGTGGTCGTCATCTTCTTCGGGGTGGTCATCAGGGTCGTCGTCTTCATTGTTGGAGATCCAGAGTGATTACCCAAAAAAACATTTAAAAATCTTCAATTTGTAAATGTAGCTGAAGGTACAAGAAGGCTGACTAACTTCCGCGAACCAGCTGACGTTACTGGAACCCGGATGGGTATCAGATGGTACAAGAGACAATGGAAGTAACGAGGACCAGCTGACTGTGCTGGAACCCGGAGGGGCAGCAGAAGGAAAAGAGCCAATGGCACAACGAGGACCAGCTGACGTTACTGGGACACGGTTACTAAGCAGGAGGTACCTGTGCTCCAAAGCACTACCAAGGACCAGCAGATGTTGCTGGAACTCGGATACCGAGATGGAGGCACCTAGGCCAAAGGCACTGCGGAGAACCAGTTGACTGTACTGGAACCCGGACTGGTAGCAGAAGGTACAAGAGCCAATGCAAGTAACGAGGACCAGCTGACTGTGCTGGAACCCGGAGGGGCAGCAGAAGGAAAAGAGCCAATGGCACAACCGAGGACCAGCTGACGTTACTGGGACACGGTTACTAAGCAGGAGGTACCTGTGCTCCAAAGCACTACCAAGGACCAGCAGACGTTGCTGGAACTCGGATACCGAGATGGAGGCACCAAGGCCAAAGGCACTGCGGAGAACCAGTTGACGGTACTGGAACCCGGACGGGTAGCAGAAGGTACAAGAGCCAATGCAAGTAACGAGGACCAGCTGACTGTGCTGGAACCCGGAGGGGCAGCAGAAGGAAAAGAGCCAATGGCACAACCGAGGACCAGCTGACGTTACTGGGACACGGTTACTAAGCAGGAGGTACCTGTGCTCCAAAGCACTACCAAGGACCAGCAGACGTTGCTGGAACTCGGATACCGAGATGGAGGCACCTAGGCCAAAGGCACTGTGGAGAACCAGCTGACGATACTGGAACCCGGACAGGTACCATAAGGCACCCATGAAAATGTAAGTTGACAGGCCGCAAGCCGTCCGCAGTTACCGAATCACACAGCCCTACAGTGGGTGCTTGTCCTATTGTCACAACGGAAACAGCCTTTATTTACATATCCCACAGCACACATAGGAATGACCTAAACTGCAGGCACCATAGAGTCGGCTAACCAGAATGCAACACGACAGGACAACTTATTGGAGGCTAATTGACGTTGACACTGCCAGGAAACAGCTGTCGTGCTGTAACCAGGCTGGGCAGGAGTCAGTACCCGTGCCAAGTACTTCCGAGCAACAACTGGCGGTGTTGGAGCCCAGGGATGAGAAGAGAACAGGGTGAAGGCAGCAGGACTTTTTGCCGTACACACAGCAGGGGAACAGCTGACATTACTGAACCCCAGTAACACAGGAGCAAGTGTTGACTGTGCTAACAGCACTTCTAGGCAACAACTGGCGGTGTTGGAGCCCAGGGATGAGAGGAGGACAGGGTGGAGGCAGCAGGACTTTTTGCCATACACACAGCAGGGGAACAGCTGACATTACTGAACCCCAGTAACACAGGAGCAAGTGTTGACTGTGCTAACAGCACTTCCAGGCAACAACTGGCGGTGTTGGAGCCCAGGGATGAGAGGAGGACAGGGTGGAGGCAGCAGGACTTTTTGACGTACACACAGCAGGGGAACAGCTGACATTACTGAACCCCAGTAACACAGGAGCAAGTGTTGACTGTGCTAACAGCACTTCCAGGCAACAACTGGCGGTGTTGGAGCCCAGGGATGAGAGGAGGACAGGGTGGAGGCAGCAGGACTTTTTGACGTACACACAGCAGGGGAACAGCTGACATTACTGAACCCCAGTAACACAGGAGCAAGTGTTGACTGTGCTAACAGCACTACCAGGCAACAACTGGCGGTGTTGGAGCCCAGGGATGAGAGGAGGACAGGGTGGAGGCAGCAGGACTTTTTGACGTACACACAGCAGGGGAACAGCTGACATTACTGAACCCCAGTAACACAGGAGCAAGTGTTGACTGTGCTAACAGCACTTCCAGGCAACAACTGGCGGTGTTGGAGCCCAGGGATGAGAGGAGGACAGGGTGGAGGCAGCAGGACTTTTTGACGTACACACAGCAGGGGAACAGCTGACATTACTGAACCCCAGTAACACAGGAGCAAGTGTTGACTTGCTAACAGCACTTCCAGGCAACAACTGGCGGTGTTGGAGCCCAGGGATGAGAGGAGGACAGGGTGGAGGCAGCAGGACTTTTTGACGTACACACAGCAGGGGAACAGCTGACATTACTGAACCCCAGTAACACAGGATCAAGTGTTGACTGTGCTAACAGCACTTCCGAGCAACAACTGGCGGTGTTGGAACCCAGGGTCAAGGAGGATGTTTAAATACTAGATCAAGTATTTTCCTTGTTACATGTCAATTTTAAATGTCTATACTTCAAACAAGAGAAAGATAACCTTTACTACCATAAGATGATTATTTCATTTAAAAAAATATCTAGATAAATAAAGAATTGACAAACATAAACACATACATTAACATGTTGAACAGCAATGCAAACCACAAAATAAATTAGTTAAAGAATCTGCTATATGGTTGTACATAAAAGCATACAAGTACATATCTGAATCCATTAATGATGGATAAGTAACAGTAAGTACACCATTTTTATTGTATAGACAATGAATGTCTGACTTCAAAACATCATCAGTATTACAAGTTATCTGTGACATTAATAAAATGTTACATTTGCTGAATAATGTCACTAAACAGTTTATAAAAATTATACAATTTCCATCATGTAATACTCATAATATGTGCCAATAATCATTTTTATTAACAAACATAACCTTTAAAAAGTGCATAGTGCATAGTGAAAATTGCTATTTATGCCTGACTGTGGACTTGCAAGCATGACAACGGATAGATATGGTATATATAGATGAGACTGCATAGCCACAGATGGTGAATGGCGATGTAGTACTGTACCTCAATAAAGTGTGCGTCACTACTACATAATTTTTTTTATATAGCTTTATAAACAGGGTACGTGCATGTATGCTTGCGCCTTTGTTTGGACGCACAGACTGCCTTCCTGCTGTGACGCGTTGGGTAGTGAACAGTTGTGTGCAGTGTTCACTGTAGTCTGAGGTTTTCATTTTTGGAGTGCAGATCACGCTCCAGTTAGTTCTTCAACCACTGCTGGTTGTAGTCTGCTGAGCGTGTGTCACTGGCACATCCTTGAAATTTTTCTCTAATTGGTGCTGCTCCATTCTATTTAAAATAACTAAAATCTATTAGTGTGACGCGCTTCCATCCGTATACAATACATTGGTTGCAAACACTATAGAAGTACACAAAGGGGCCTTTCACACCTAGTGAACAGTTGTGTGCAGTGTTCACTGCAGTCTCTGCGGAATAACCACACTTAGGCCTTATAACTTTTCAGACTTTCTTTATAAATCTACCAAGATGAAGAAGGCAGGGAGTAAGGCACGTGGTCGTGGCCGTGGAGTTTCAGCAGGGAGAGGACGTGGGGATTCTGTGGCTGCTGCCGCCCCCAGTGACACAGCATCCACCAGTTTTCCCCGTGAGCGTTCCTTTATGCGCACTTTTGTAGGAGGTCAGCGTACCCCCCTGCTGCGGGAAGAACAAATTGAAGCCGTTGTTGGTTGGATGTCAGCCAATGCATCGACTTCAATTGCTTCCACCTCCTCTCAGGACCACAGCACTGTTGAGCAACCATCTGTCTCTTCACCGCCTGCCAAATTGCCCAGGCAGTCAGAGAGTTCTGTACAGGAGCCAGCTGAGTTTCAGATACAGAGCAGACATGATGTTGGAGACTGCGGACAGACAGTCGGTGGCGTTCTGTAGTACAGCGGGGGTGAGGTCAGGGGATGACGTGTATAGTTGTGTGTCATCAGCATAAAGATGGTACTGAAAGCAAAATCTGCTGATGGTCTTTCCAATTGTGACTGTGTAGAGAGAGAAGAGAAGGGGGCCAAGGACTGAGCCCTGGGGTACACCGACAGTGAGAGGAAGAGAAGATGACGTGGAGCCAGAGAACAAAACACTGAAGGAGCGGTCAGAAAGATAGGAGGAGAACCAGGAGAGAACAGTGTCCTTAATACCTAGTGAGTGGAGCCTAGACAGTAGGAGACGGTGGTCAACCGTGTCGAAAGCTTCAGAAAGGTCGAGAAGAATGAGCAAAGAGTGGTCACCATTACGTTTTGCTGTAAGAAGGTCATTGCTCACTTTGATGAGTGCAGTTCCGGTCGAATGTAGGGTGCGGAAGCCGGACTGTGAAGGGTCTAGGAGGGAGTGATTGGAGAGGTAACGGGTGAGGCGGGAGAAGACTAGGCGCTCCAAAAGTTTAGAGATGAAGGGGAGATTGGAGACCGGTCTGTAGTTGTTTGTGCAGGAAGGGTCGAGAGCGGGTTTCTTTAGTAGTGGAGTAATGATGGAGTGTTTGAAGGCAGATGGGAAAATGCCAGAGGAGAGTGAGAGATTAAAGATTTTAGTTAGGTGAGTTGTGACAACTGGAGAGAGAGACTGGAGGAGATGTGAGGGAATGGGGTCGGTAGTGCATGTAGTCGGACGAGAGGAAGAGAGGAGTCTGGACTCTGGAGACTTCTTCTGTGATGGAATCAAATGTGGAAAGTTAGCCAGGGGAACAGCAGGGTGGGATGGGAGTCACAGCCCTTGGTGGTTGAGAGCAGATTTCCTGACGGATAGTATCTATTTTTTATATAAAATGGGAGGCCAGGTCGTCAGCACAAATGTCTGTGATAGGGGCTTGTGCTTTTGGCTTGAGGAGGGAGTGAAAAGTGTCAAAAAGTTTCTTGGGGTTGTTGGCTAGTGAGGAGATCAGGGTGGTGAAGTAGGTCTGTTTGGCGAGGTGAAGGGCAGCATTATAAGTTCTTAACATGAATTTAAAGTGGATGAAGTCTTGTGGTGTGCGGGTTTTTCTCCAAAGGCGTTCAGCACTCCTAGAGCATCGCTGAAGAAGTTGAGTTTGCAATGTGAGCCAGGGCTGTTTTACTGTGTGTTTGGAAGTTCTGAGGGTGAGCGGCGCTACTTGGTCAAGGGTGCTTCTAAGAGTGTCATTGTAGTGATGAATAGCCAGATTAGGACAGGAAAAAGAGGAGATTGGGGACAGTGATGAGTGTAGGGAATCTGAAAGTGTCTGAGGGTTAATGGCTTGTAGATTTCTGAATGTGTGGTAGGTAGGAGTGCGCTGGGATGGTGGAGGATTTGTGAGCGTGAAGGAGAGAATGTTGTGGTCAGACAGTGGAAGCGGTGAGTTATTTAGGTGGGAGATTGAACAGAGGCGGACAAAGACCAGGTCAAGGGTGTTACCATCCTTGTGTGTCTCAGAGGTTGAAAGCTGTGAGAGGCCTAGAGAAGTGGTTAGTGATAGAAGGAAGATAGAGGAAGACATTGCCCCAACGGTACAAACAGGAGGGAGAGTTAGGCTGCAGACTCGGTTGCCTGTAGCCTCCAGTTTGGCACCTGTTCGGAGCAGTTGTCTTCCAAAAGTCAAAACGTGCGCTCCCAGGACTTGCACTGCGTGGTCCTTTTTTGACACACTTGCAGATGATATTTGCTATGTCAAATGCAAGCTGTGTAATCAAAAAGTAAAAAGAGGTAAAAGTGTCAGTAACCTCAATACCACTAATATGTGGAAACATGTGCGGACAAAGCACGTAGTTGAGTTACAAAGACACACTGGAGATGTAGGCGAACCTACAGCAGCACCTACATCTTCAGGTCGTGTTGAAACCTCTTCATCGAGCTCACACACAGCTGGTTCGGCTTCCTCACAGGATCGCCATGGAAGAACCTCGGTCACTGTTGTCCAGAGACAAAGTGTTATTCCACCCACAGCAGCAAGTTCCCTGTCATCCTCACACTCCCAGGCCACAAAACAGCCATCGGTAGCACAGGCATGGGATAAAAGATGGCCATACTCGGCAAACCATCCACGAGCACAGGCTCTGAATGCTGGCATTGCAAAACTCCTGTCCCTTGAAATGCTGTCATTCAGGCTGGTGGAGACTGACAGTTTACGTAACTTAATATCATTGGCAGTCCCACAATACAATGTGCCAAGCCGATTTCATTTCAGCAGGCAAGCCGTCCCTGGTCTGCAAAAGCATGTTGAGGGAAAAATTAAACATGCGCTACTAAACGCCGTCAGTAGCAAGGTCCACCTGACCACCGATGCGTGGACCAGTACCCATGGCCAGGGACGATACCTTTCCCTAACTGCCCATTGGGTCAATGTTGTGGAGCCGGGTACTGATCTTGCGAGTGGCGCTGTACGTGTTCTGCCAACTCCAAGGATTGCAGGAATCAAGTCTGTACACATTGACTCCTCCTCCTACTCCAGTTCCTCAGAATCATCCCTGCAGGAGCCGTCACCGTCTAACTCCACATGGACCCGTGAACGCTTACCTGTTGCGACCGATATGAGCACAGCCGTGGCCAAACGTCAACAGGCCGTCATGAAATTAATTTCCATGGGGAATCGAAGCCACACAGCGCAGGAGTTCTGGAATGCCATCAAGCAGGAGAGCGACGTGTGGTTTTTGCCAGCGAATCTCCAGCCAGGCTTGGTAGTGTGTGACAATGGCCGAAATCTGGTGGCAGCTCTGGGCCTTGGCAACCTCACTCACATACCATGTCTGGCAGAGTTTTTTGAGGGACTATCCGGATCTTGATGCACTGCTGCACAAGGTCCGCCTAGAATGCGCTCACTTGCGACGTTCCAGCATGGCCAGATCGCTGATTGCAGCTCTGCAACGCAGATTTCGCCTTCCTGAACATCGCATCATATGTGACGTACCCACCAGGTGGAATTCCACTTTACATATGTTTGAGCGGTTGTGTGAGCAGCAGCCAACAGTAATGGAGTATCAGCTGCATCAGGCGCAATCAACTCGCAATTTGCGCCGTTCACACTTCACCACTACTGAGTGGGCCTCTATAATAATAATAATAATAATAATAATAATCTTTATTTATATAGCGCCAACATATTCCGCAGCGCTTTACAGTTTAACAGTTTCAGAACACAAGTCATAAGTAACAACGTTAACAATACAATAATTAAAGCAATATAAGCCGCCCCTGCTCGTGAGAGCTTACAATCTACAATGAGGTGGGGGAGATACAAAGTCCAGGTGTTTATATACAATGGTGTATTTACAATGATGGTCCAGCCATTTTGAGGGAGTGATGGATGGATGGAGATAGTGAATGGGCTACACACACAGACTTAACTGAAAATATATAAGGTACAGAAGGGCTTCAAAACCAAAATCATAGAATTATGCCCTATAGGCAATCCTTTATTGATAAAATACCTCAATGGGTAGCACCCAAAAACAACCGTGATATAAAAAACAAAAAACAAAGTGTATTCCTAACTTAAAAGCTATGGGGATAGCCTAGAGTCCCTGATGTAGGTCTGGGCTGTCACCTGCCTAACAGCGGAGGTTGGCACCCTAGGGGAAGCTTTGTGGCGCCCCCGCTCCACGATGGCTGACCCTAGGGTCCCTGTTAGGCCCTTACACCTTAGGGCAGGGGTGGGGAACCTTTTTTCTGCCGAGGGCCATTTGGAATTTTATAAAAGTGTTCGGGGGCCGCATCAAATTATTAATAATGATGAGCTACTATACTCGTTGCTCGGGTTTTCCCAAGCATGCTCAGGTGTCCTCTGAGTATTTTGGCGTGCTCGGAGATTTAGTTTCTGTCGACGCATTTGCATGATTTGCAGCTGCTGGACAGCCTGAATACATGTGGGGATTCCTTAACAAACAAGCATTCCTCACATGTATTCAGGCTGTCCAGCAGGTGCAAATCAGGGAGCTGAGGCAACGAAAACTAAATCTCCGAGCATGCCAAAATACTCAGAGGACACCCGAGCATGCTCAGGAAAGCCCGAGCAACGAGTGTACTCGCTCATCACTCATTAATAAACTTAAACATTAGCCAACTATATTTATTCAAACATTTAAATAACTCCTACCTAATGTGATGGCTGGAATGACTTCTCTTCAACTTTTCTTTTCTTTACACTGGCCATTTTGTTGCACCACTACCGGAACCTATTTGAAAAATAAAAAGCATAACTGAGCAAAATAATTTCAAGGGAACCTATCACCTGTAAAACGCTCTTAACCTGCAGATATAGGTTAATAGCGTTTGAATCTTGCTTGGCGCCTGAAGATTGAACCCCACTGCCCCGCTGAACTTTATTTCTCCCAGCAGCATTATGGTTTCCGTCATGGAGGTAGTTGAAAAAAGGTCCCCATTAGGCAGCATAGGTCCCCATTAGGCAGCACAGGTCACCATTAGGCAGCACAGGTCACCATTAGGCAGCACAGGTCACCATTAGGCAGCATAGGTCCCCATTACACAGGCAAATGTCCCCATTAGGTAGAAAAATGTCCCCATTAGTCAGCACATGTCCCCATTAGCAGTGCCGGCTCCAGGTTATTATGGGCCCCGGGCGAAAGAGCCTCAATGGGCCCCTTTAACACAGACCACAATTCATGATGCACAGATACTGCAGAGAAATATAGATACAGTACAATGCCAAATACTTCACTTCTTCCATTACATGAGTGATATCTATTGTAAATTGTACAATAGCTCAAAAACCGCCAAATCCTCGCAGCGCACAGTACAGATTGGACAGTACAGTCCTCCATACAATATTATGGGCACCACAGTCTCCCCCTCAACACCCATATAATACCCCATGCAGGATGTCACCCCCCCATCCCCGGCCTATATAATGCTCCATACAGAATACTGGACCCTAAATAATGCTCCATACAGAATACTGGACCCTAAATAATGCTCCATACAGGATACTGGTCCCCATATAATGCTCTGGATACTGGTCCCCATATAATGCTCCATACAGGATACTGGTCCCCATATAATGCTCCATACAAAATATGGAGCTCTCCTCTGCGCTGTGCTGCGTTCTGCCCTGTTACGGCTCAGGAAAAGGCTCTGTGGAAAGACTCCCCATTATCATCATCATTGCTTCCCCATCATCATCGCCTCCCCATCATTATCATTGTCTCCCCATCATCAATGCCTGCCCATCATCATCATCATCACCTCCCCATTATTATCATTGCCTCCCCATAATCAATGCCTGCCCATCATCATCATCGTCTCCCCATCATTATCATTGCCTCCCCCATCATCAATGCCTGCCCATCATCATCATCGCCTCCCCATTATTATCATTGCCTCCCCATCATCAATGCCTGCCCATCATCATCATCACCTCCCCATTATTATCATTGCCTCCCCATCATCAATGCCTGCCCATCATCATCATCGCCTCCCCATCATTATCATTGCCTCCCCATCATCAATGCCTGCCCATCATCATCATCACCTCCCCATTATTATCATTGCCTCCCCATCATCAATGCCTGCCCATCATCATCATTGCCTCCCCATCATCAATGCCTGCCCATCATCATCGCCTCCCCATCATTATCATTGCCTCCCCATCATCAATGCCTGCCCATCATCATCATCACCTCCCCATTATTATCATTGCCTCCCCATCATCAATGCCTGCCCATCATCATCGTCTCCCCATCATCATCATTCTTCCTCACCACCATCACTGCCTGCCTCCACACACACACACACACACACACACACACACACACACACACACACACACACACCCCGATCTCACCTGTCCGCGCGCTCTCTGCCACAGCCGGCCGCTGAATGATGACATCATTCAGCGGCGCTGCTTTGAGAGAGAAAGCACCGGCGCCCCCTGCAGCTCGGAGCTGCGGCAGCGGAGGCACGGCGGATTGGTGAGTATTGTGCCAGCTCCTGCAGGGGCCCTGAGCAAGCGGGGGGGGCCCAGTGGCGGCGCTGACACCGCTAACGGGCGCGACAGCGAGTGGGCCCCCCCCCGCCTGCTCAGGGCCCCGGCACTTGCCCGGCCCTGCTATGTGCACACACTTACCCACAGCAGGCGGCGTGCAGGAGAGGGGCGGGAGGATCGCACAGTCACTGTGGGGGGGAAGCAGAGATGGATCTTCTGCTTCCGCTCACCAGGAACACGGGTGGGGGTTCCGGTGCGCCGCACTGCGAGAGGCCTGCAGGTGGCGCAGACCCCAAAACTTAATTGAAAAAGTGTCGGCTGCCTGCCGGGCCGGCGGGCCGGACCAGATGATATGGCGGGCCGTATACGGCCCGCGGGCCGGACGATCCCCACCCCTGCCTTAGGGGATACCTCTACCCAGATAGTAGGGAGACCCCTAACATTAATACAGAGACCAGCTAACATTAAAGGTGACCCTAAGTCCCCAAAGTATTAAAAACAGTTCACAACACACGGGGTGGTGGGAAGTATAATGGAGATTGGCACAGATCTGCTGTACAACACTGCTAGTATACAGCAGCCTCCTTTTATGAACAGGAGTTATGATAAAACTGCCTTCTTGTGCCACAGCTTAATGAAAGTGAATGTGAACAGTCTCATATTTGTTCACTCACTAGTCAACGCTCCTCCAGTGTATGGGAAATCTAAATGTGTGTGCATACCAGACAGTCAAATATAAGCTAAGATGCAATCTATAATTGTCAGCTATTGGACCAAAAGTCTATTCTGAACTTATAAACACACTGAAAGAATGACTAGAGCATATAATGATTGGCATAAATAAGACGCATCGGCGTCATGAGAAGGTCATTGACACTTGATTTTAGTGTAATGTTGGGGGATAGCAATATTTGAAGATAAATGTATAAGGCAGCAAGATATAATTGATGTATACCTTCCCTAGCAATGCCCGATGTACCGAATAGGAGATAGGTACAGATATAACATTCCTACAGGTATGGTGCTAAATGGGGAATAGGTATATATATTGCCTTCCTGTACGTATAATACTAATCACCCCTCATCATGATGTGGATACACTGAGAAACTCCATATAAAATGATATTAATAAGAAATGCGTAACGATACTCATCATTTCTCATGGTCACCCCACCACCATCAATAGTAGCGCCTCAACGCGTTTCGCCCCATGGGCTCATCGGGAGGCCAGATGTACAGATGTCCGGTGTCAAAATGACATGGTGCAGAGACTGGTTACGCATTTCTTATTAATATCATTTTATAATGGAGTTTCTCAGTGTATCCACATCATGATGAGGGGTGATTAGTATTATACGTACAGGAAGGCAATATATATACCTATTCCCCATTTAGCACCATACCTGTAGGAATGTTATATCTGTACCTATCTCCTATTCGGTACATCGGGCATTGCTAGGGAAGGTATACATCAATTATATCTTGCTGCCTTATACATTTATCTTCAAATATTGCTATCCCCCAACATTACACTAAAATCAAGTGTCAATGACCTTCTCATGACGCCGATGCGTCTTATTTATGCCAATCATTATATGCTCTAGTCATTCTTTCAGTGTGTTTATAAGTTCAGAATAGACTTTTGGTCCAATAGCTGACAATTATAGATTGCATCTTAGCTTATATTTGACTGTCTGGTATGCACACACATTTAGATTTCCCATACACTGGAGGAGCGTTGACTAGTGAGTGAACAAATATGAGACTGTTCACATTCACTTTCATTAAGCTGTATCACAAGAAGGCAGTTTTATCATAACTCCTGTTCATAAAAGGAGGCTGCTGTATACTAGCAGTGTTGTACAGCAGATCTGTGCCAATCTCCATTATACTTCCCACCACCCCGTGTGTTGTGAACTGTTTTTAATACTTTGGGGACTTAGGGTCACCTTTAATGTTAGCTGGTCTCTGTATTAATGTTAGGGGTCTCCCTACTATCTGGGTAGAGGTATCCCCTAAGGTGTAAGGGCCTAACAGGGACACTAAGGTCAGCCATCGTGGAGCGGGGGCGCCACAACGCTTCCCCCTAGGGTGCCAACCTCCGCTGTTAGGCAGGTGACAGCCTACACACACAGACTTACACATAGAATGACTTTGATTAGTGAATGTGATAGGCCGCTCTGAACAAATGTGTTTTGAGGGAGCGCCTGAAACCATGCTAATTGCGGATAGTCCTAATTTCTTGGGGTAGAGCATTCCAGAGGATTGGCGCAGCACGGGAGAAGTCTTGGAGTCGGGAGTGGGAGGTACGGATTAGTGCAGAGGTTAGTCAAAGGTCGTTTGCAGAGCACAGCAGTCGGTTAGGCCGATAGATATAAA
>JARQOD010000007.1:21575913-21616386 GCA_033576555.1 Oophaga sylvatica
CCCGGCACATTAACCCTTGGCACACCGCGATCAAACATGATCGCGGTGTACACGGGGCACAGGGGAGGATCGCGCAGGCAGGGGGCTCCCTGCGCGCTCCCCTGAGACCCTCAGAGCAGCGCGATGTGTCGCGCTGTTCCGAGGGTCCGTCCTCCCTCCAGGTCCCCGGATCCAAGATGGCGCCGGGGTCCTGCAGGGAGGCGGCTTCCTCAGTGCCTGCTGAGAGCAGGCGCTGGGGAAGCCTGCAGCGATGCCTGCAGCGATGCCAGAGCGATCGCTGGTGTGACAGAGTGCTGTGCACACTGTCACACCAGCGATCTGATAAAATACTGTGATGTCCCACCCTGGGACAAAGTAAAAAAGTAAAAAAAGTAAAAATAAAAAGTGTAAAAAAAATCATAAAAAAAAAAAAAAATATTCCCCAATAAATTCATTTTTTCCTGTAAATAAAAAAAACAAAACAATAAAAGTACACATATTTGGTATCGCCGCGTCCGTAATGACCCCCCCTATAAAACTGTCCCACTAGTTAACCCCTTTAGTGAACCCCTTAAAAAAAAAAAAAAAACCGAAGCAAAAAATCAATGCTTTATCATCATACCGCCGAACAAAAAGTGAAATAACACGCGATCAAAAAGACCATATAAATAAACATGGTACCACTGAAAACGTCATCTTGTCCGGCAAAAAACGAGCTGTACACAGCATCATGAGCGAAAAAATAAAAAAGTTATAGCTCGGAGAATAAAGCGCTGCAAAAATAATGATTTTTTATATAAAATTGTTTTCGTTCTATAAAAGCGCCAAAACCTAAAAAAATGATATAAATGAGGTATCGCCATAATCGCACTGACCCGAAGAATAAAACTGCTTTATCAATTTTACCACACGCGGAACGGTATAAACGCCTCCCCCAAAAGAAATTCATGAATTGCTGATTTTTGTTCATTCTAACCTCCCAAAAATCTAAATAAAAAGCGATCAAAAAATGTCACGTGCTCAAAAATGGTACAATATAAAACATCAACTCGTCCCGCAAAAAATAAGACCTCACATGACTCTGTGGGCCAAAATATGCAAAAATTATAGCTCTCAAAATGTGGTGATGCAAAAAACTATTTTTTGCAATAAAAAGCGTCTTTTAGCGTGACAGCTGGCAATCACAAAAACCCGCTATAAATAGTAAATCAAACCCCCTTTATCACCCCTTAGTTAGGGAAAAATAATAAAATAAAAAAAATGTATTTATTTCCATTTTCCCGTTAGGGTTAGGGTTGCGGCTAAAGTTAGGGTTAGGGTTGGCGCTAACGTTAGTATTAGGGTTAGGGTTGGCGCTAACGTTAGGATTAGGGTTGGGATTAGGGTTATGGGTGTGTTAGGGTTAGGTTTGTGGTTAGGGTTGGGACTAGGGTTATTGGTGTTTGGGGTTAGGGTTGGAGTTAGAATTGGGGGGTTTCTGCTGTTTAGGCACATCAGGGGCTCTCGAAATGTGACATGGCGTCTGATCTCAATTCCAGCCAATTCTGCGTTGAAAAAGTCAAATGGTGCTCCTTCACTTCTGAGCTCTGCCATGCGCCCAAACAGTAGTTTACCCCACATATGGGGTATCAGCATACTCTGGACCCCAACAGTTATTGTGCAATTTGGCCTATTTCTCCTGTTACCCTTGGGAAAATAAAAAACTGGGGGCGACAAAATCATTTTTGTAAAAAAAAAATGATTTTTTTTGTTTTTACGGCTGTATGTTATAAAACTTCTGTGAAGTACCTGGGGCTTCATAGCGCTCACCACACTTCTAGATAAGTTCCTTGTGGGGTCTATTTTCCAAAATGGGGTCACTTGTGGGGGGTTTCCACTGTTTAGGCGCATCAGGGGTTCTCCAAATGCGACATGACGCCCCCAGACCATTCCATCAAAGTCTGCAATCCAAAACGTCACTACTTCCCTTCCGAGCCCCGACGTGCGCCCATACAGTAGTTTACTCCCACATATTGGGTATCAGCGTACTCAGGACAAATTGGACAACAACTTTTGGGGTCCAATTTCTCCTGTTACCCTTGTGAAAATAAAATATTGGGGCGGAAAAAATCATTTTTGTAAAAAAAAAAAAGGATTTTTTATTTTTACGGCTGTACGTTATAAACTTCTGTGAAGCACTTCGGGGTTCAAAGTGCTCACCACACATCTAGATAAGTTCCTTGTGGGGTCTATTTTCCAAAATGGGGTCACTTGTGGGGGGTTTCCACTGTTTAGGCGCATCAGGGGCTCTCCAAATGCGACATGACTCCCCCAGACCATTCCATCAAAGTCTGCAATCCAAAACGTCACTACTTCCCTTCCGAGCCCCGACGTGCGCCCATACAGTAGTTTACTCCCACATATTGGGTATCAGTATACTCAGGACAAATTGGACAACAACTTTTGGGGTCCAATTTCTCCTGTTACCCTTGTGAAAATAAAATATTGGGGGCTAAAAAATCATTTTTGTAAAAAAAAAAAGAAATTTTTTATTTTACGGCTGTACGTTATAAACTTCTGTGAAGCACTTTGGGGTTCAAAGTGCTCACCACACATCTAGATAAGTTCCTTGAGGGGTCTAGTTTCCAAAATGGTGTCATTTGTGGGGGTTTCCACTGTTTAGGCAGATCAGGAGCTCTCCAAACACGACATGGCATCCAGCCAATTCTGCGTTGAAAAAGTCAAACGGCGCTCCTTCCCTTCCAAACTGCCATGCACCCAAACAGTGGTTTACCCCCACATATGGGGTATCAGCGCACTCAGGACAAATTGCACAATAACTTTTGGAGTCTTGTTTCCCTTGGGAAAATAAAAATTGGGGTGAAAAGATCAATTTTGTGGAAAAAATATAATTTTTTAATTTTACGGCTCTACGTTATAAACTTGTGTGAAACACTTGGGGGTTCAAATTGCTCACCAAAGATCTAGATAAGTTCCTTAGGGGGTCTAGTTTCCCAAATGGGGTCACTTGTGGGGGGTTTCCACTGTTTAGGCACATCAGGGGCTCTCCAAATTCAACATGACGTCCAATCTCAATTCCAGCCAATTTTGGTTGGAAAAAGTCAAATAGTGCTCCTTCCATTCCGAGCTCTGCCATGCGCCCAAACAGTGGTTCCCCCCCACATATGGGGTATCAGCGTACTCAGGACAAATTGGACAACAAATTTTGTGGTCCAATTTCTCCTGTTACCTATGGGAAAATAAAAAATTAGTGACTAAGAGATAATTTTTGTGGGAAAAAAATAGGATTTTTTATTTTCATGCCCGGGCATTATAAACTTGTGTGAAGCACTTGGAGGTTCAAAGTGCTCACCAAAGATCTAGATAAGTTCCTTAGGGGGTCTAGCTTCCAAAATGGGGTCACTTGTGGGGGGTTTCCACTGTTTAGGCTCATCTGGGGCACTACAAACGGAACATGACCCCCATCAATGTTTGCATTCCAAAACGTTACTGCTTCTTTTCCAAGCCCTGCCGTGCGCCCAAACAGTTTCCCCCCCCACATATGGGGTATCAGCGTACTCAGGACAAATTGGACAACAAGTTTTGGGGTCCAATTTCCTTGGGAAAAATCAAAAATGTGGGACTAAAAAATCATTTTTGTGGAAAATTGTTTTTTTTTTTTTTCACACCCAGGCATTATAAACTTTTGTGAAACACTTTGGGGTTCAAAGTGCTCACAACAGATCTAGATAAGTTCCTTAGGGGGTCTAGTTTCCAAAATGGTGTCACTTGTGGGGGGTTTCCACTGTTTAGGCGTATCAGGGGCTCTCCAAACACGACATGGCGTCCAATCTCAACTCCAGCCAATTTTAGTTTGAAAAAGTCAAACGGCGCTCCTTCCCTTACGAGCTCTGCCGTGTGCCCAAACAGTGGTTTTCCCCCACAATATGGGGTATTGGCGTACTCAGGAGAAATTGCACAACAACTTTATCTGTCCATTTTCTCCTTTTACCCTTGTGAAAATAAAAAAAAGTTTGTAAAAGATCATTTTTGTGGCTAAAAAGTTAAATATTAATTTTTTCCACCCACGTTGCTTCAGCTCCTGTGAAGCACCTGAAGGGTTAATAAACTTCTTGAATGTAGTTTTGAGTACCTTGAGGGGTGCAGTTTTTATAAAGGTGTCACTTTTGGGTATTTTCTGCCATATAGACCCGTCAAAGTGACTTCAAATGTGAGGTGGTCCCTAAAAAAATGGCTTTGTAAATTTTGTTGTAAAAATGAGAAATCACTGGTCAACTTTTAACCCTTCTAATTTCCTAACAAAGAAAAATTTTGGTTCCAAAATTGTGCTGATGTAAAGTAGACATGTGGGAAATGTTATTTCTTAACTATTTTGTGTGACATATTTCTCTGTTTTAAGGGAAAAAAAATTCAAAGTTTGAAAATTGCAAAATTTTTAAAATTTTCGCCATATTTGCGTTTTTTTCAAAAATAAACGCAAGGTATATCGAAGAAATTTTACCACTAACATGAAGTACTATATGTCACGAGAAAACAGTCTCAGAATCGCGAAGATCCGTTGAAGCGTTCCAGAGTTATAACCTCATAAAGAGCGGCACTTACCTGGCAGAAGATCTCCGGTGGTCACGGCCTGGGCTGGTTGATGGCCGCCATCATCTTTCCCCGGCGGTCACATGCAGTTTCTCGCGATAACTGCAGTGACTGCTGGGTAATCCCGGCCGTAAAGCAGTCAGTCCGATGACGTCACCGCCGGGGAAGCAGGTAATCAGCTGTGCTGCGCCGGGATGACAGCCTCTGCCTGTCATTCCGATGTAGCAGAGCTGGATCGTCGTGGGACAGTCGTTACTATGGACTGCGTCGGACAGGTGGTATACTGTTGGTTTGTTTTTTTCCTTTTTTTACAGGAGATCGATGGCGTCGCAGGAATGAGAGTATAATAAAAGAAATGAAAACTGTGTTGTCTCTTTTATTTCATTAAAATACTTTTTTCTTGCTGTGTCTTTTTTTATTACATTTAAAAACTTTGGGATTAATAATGGATCGGTGTCTTATTGACACCTCTCCATTATTAACCGGGCTTATTGTCACCGTGCAATCAACGGTGACATTAACCCCTTATTACCCCACTTGCCACCGCTACAGGGCAGTGGGAAGAGCCGGGTAAAGTGCCACAATTGGCACATCTTTTGATGCGCCAAATGTGGGGCTGCTGTAGCCTGGTATTTTCAGACTGTTGAGGGCCAAAATCCATGGGCCTTGACAGTCTTTTAATACCAGGCCGCAGCAGTCTGCATTTTACTTGGCTGGTTAACAAAAATAGGGGGACCCCTACGCCGTTTTTTTTTCGAGGGGATCCCCTATTTTTGTTAACCAGCCAAGCTAAGCAGACTGCTGTGGCCTGGTATTATCAGGCTGGCAAGGTCCATGGATATTGGCTCATTACCAGCCTGAAAAACCAGGCCTCAGCAGTCTGCTTCATCTGGCTGGTTAACAAAAATAGGGTGGACCCCACGCCAATTTTTTTTCGAGGGGATCCCCTATTTTTATTAACCAGCAAAGATAAGCAGACTGCTGTGGCCTGGTATTATCAGGCTGGAAAGCAGGGTCGGACTGAGGCACCGGGACACTGGAGAAACCTACGGTGGGCCCCAGCTCCTGCGTGGTGGGCCCTGATTTGAAAGGATAGTTTGCGGGGCAGAGGGGGCGGTGGCCCCGGGGCCCGCGCTCTGAGGGGGCTCACCCGGAGCTACGATACAGTTACATTCTGCGGCAGAGCAGGGAGAATCGCTCTCCCTGCTCTGCCGCCCGGAAGCTATGGGGCCTGAACAGGCGTTGGGGGGGCCCGGTGCCAGCAGTGGGCCCCCCACCTGTCATCGGAGGGTCAGCTGTATCGGCATCCAGCCGATAAAGCTGACCGCATAGAGAGAGAAGGAGCGAGCGCTCCTTCTCTCCCATAATCCCCCTCTCAGCGTATGACAGCGGGCGCAATAACATCACCTGCCGGCGCCCGCTGTCAGACGCTGAGAGGGAGAACAGTGAGCAGCACAGGAGCCGGGAGGTGAGTATTTTTTTTTTTTTTTAATGGGGGTGCAGTCGAGTCCTGGCTGGAGAAGTCGTCATGTCGGTGTGGGCCAGATGGTAAAGACATGAAAAGTGAACAATTCCATTAGAAAGAACATCAGCGGTAAGTCATTATCTGTACCTGTGCTGTAATCTATATGTTCTGTAGGACTGGTATTATTTAACACAGACCATATGGCAGTAATATCAATATTGGTCTTTTATATATATAGATTATTTTGGCCAACAGCGCGGTCATTTGCTGAGGTTCTCTGATGATGGGCCCACTCAGAAGTTTTGCCCCCACTAAACCAAAACCCTAGCTACGCCTATGGCTCTCTCTCTAGTCTTTCTTTCTCGCTCTCTGTTCTTTCCTTCTCGCTCTCTGTTCTTTTTTCTCTCTGTTCTTTCTTTCTCTCTTTTCTTTCTTTCCTCTCTTTCTTTCTCTGTTTGTTCTTTCTCTCTCGCTGCTCTTTCTTTCTTTTCCTCAGTACCAGCCACTGTGCCCTCATTACCAGTCAGTGTGATCAGCAGTGCTAAATGGTTATGCTTGGGGCGAGGATATGGGTGTGATTAGCTGTGAAATGGGTGTTGTTGGGGCGTGGCCTAAAATTTTCAGCGGCGCGCAACACGCGCCGCAGCCTTTAATCCTCTTTCCTGTCCTCCAAATTTGGGAGGTATGCTGTATGACCTCCCTACAACTTCTGGCCATGCTCCTGATGAGCGCGACGGATGGTCTCGTGAGGGATCTCCTCCCACACCTGGACTAAAGCATCCACCAACTCCTGGACAGTCTGTGGTGCAACGTGGCATGGCCTAAAATTTTCTGCAGCATGCACAGCGTGCCACAGCCTTTGTCCCTCTTTCCCTTATTCAAAGGTTGGGAAGTATGATGGTGGGCCCCAAGAATATATTTTCTCTGGTGGGCCCAAGGTACTCCAGTCCGACGCTGCTGGCAAGGTCCATGTATGTTGGCTCCTTAACAGCCTTAAATACCATGCCTCAGCAGCAGGGGCGTATATATAAATCATGGGGTCCCATAGCAAAAGCCTGAATGTTCCCCACCCCCCCAAAAAAAAAACCAGAGGCATTGTAAATGTAAAGTGCCAGCACAGTGAGGGAAGTTGAGTCGCACAGAGACAGGGGTTTTGGGGGTACTCGGCACCGATCACGTCGACTTCTATGGGGGATGTCACGAGTAGCACAGCTCGGTCTGTGACCTGGGCGATCACTGGAATGTGGGATATTTCCAGGGGATGATAGAATGTTCGTGTAGTTTGTCATGACGCCACCTGTAGTACCTGGTCAGGGTGTCCAGCGCTGCTGTGCAGGTCCTCTGGAAGGGATGGTGTAGTGCAGGTAGGTGATAAGTCTTCTACAGGTAACAAGCTATCCTTCCAGGGCAGATAGATGTGAGATAGAGCAATGGTGCAGAGTGATGTAGCAGAGTGGACTATGCGACGTAGTAAGAAAGCAGGAAACACTTCAAGTTAAACGTTGCATAATAAAAATTTTAATAATAACATTACAAAAGTGCAAATAGCATTACTGCCGAAGTTCGTTGAGACTTCTTAGGACTACCCCCACCGGGGTAACTTCACAGTGTCCTTTACTTGTGCTTGTGGAGGACCCGCTCCAAACCTCCAACTGTGGTCTTGGGTGGGCTGCAAGACTTTCCTTGAGCAGACCTCACTTTCGGCCACACCAAACGGGTTTTTAGTTTCTGAGGTAGTTGAAAATAGTGCACAGTTAAGTTTTTTGTAAAACCAAGATGGAGCACCGAAGTGCCAACTATTTACAGAAAAGTTTGTGAGCCAGTACAGTTCATGGCTTCAAAGTTCAACATTTTGATTACATTGAAACACCATTACCCAACCTGGGTATATAAAGGCATCAATAAACTTGTTCTTCTGAACATTCACCGTCCGGGTACATCAAACCATTACCCAACCTGGGTATATTAAGGCAACAATAAACTTCTTTTTATGAACATTCACCCGTCCGGGTACATCAATAATTTAACTATTTACATACAGAGACCCTGTCCGGGTTATTTAGACTTCTGTGGCTGGCCTCTTACAGGTACCACCTGGTACTCTTCTGGAGCTTGCCAAACATCCGTGACAGGAGGGTCCACCCAGACCTGATGACGTCGTGTGGCCTGTACAGTTACGTCGTGACCCGCTATCTGGGTCTGTGTGGCCACCTCTTTCGTCTCCCTCCGGGTCTGGAACCCTATGTCCCGGACTGAACGAACCCCAGGGGGCCTAACAGGCGCCGGGTACGGGCCAGCTATCATTATCATGTCCATAGCTGGGGCTGCTGGGGAGACCACTGAGGGAGGCTGGGGAGATTTACGGCGTGGGGTGGGCACTTGTGCAGAGGCCTGGTTGGGGGAGGCTGAAGGCTCGGAGGGTCTGTCAGTTTCCTGACACTCTGGGGAGTAGGGGTCGCACCTGGTAACATTTATGGCGTACCATCCATTGTAACCCCAGTGTCGGGTGTAAGTCACCAAGTCTCCTGCCAACAGGTCCCTCCCCGGGTGTCCTTCTGGGAGGTGAGCCTCCACGTCCCGCCGGGTTACAAAGACTTCTAAATAAAGTCCAGGCTCCTGGATGAAGCCCCAACCACCTTTTAACTTAAAGTTCCGTACTGCACCCTTACGCCGCGGCTCCCTCAGCGTACTTTTATCCTTTCTCATACGTGCCTTCTCTGCCAGGTCCTTGTCCAGGTGACGTTGCTGAAGCTTTTGGGATTCTCGCTGCTCCCTTTGTCGCTCTGCTTCCCGCTCCCGACGTCTCCACTCTTCCTCCTGATGCCGGTTGTAATTCTCCTCCACCAGCAGCTCCATGTCTCCACCATCAAATGCCAGCTTACGATGTCCGGTTTGCGGCAGCTCTCCTGGCGCCCGCCAGTCCTGGCGGCGCTCACCTGTGGCGGAAGCAGCCGGCTCTGGAACAGATGACGGTCGGGGCTCCGGTACAGGCAGGTAGAGCTCTGGTGCCTGCGCGGCCTCCTCCATTAGGACGGGTGTCGCTTCTTCTGCCTCAGCGACGGGGGCAGACAGCGGGATCTGGGGTGCTGGTGCGGCGTTTTCTGCAGGAACGGGTGCCTCCACTGTGATACTGGCAACCGGTTCAGATTGCAAGGGCTGGGATGCCCGCACGGCCTCCTCTACTGGAACGGGTGCCTCCACTGAGATACTGTCAACCGGTTCAGATTGCAAGGGCTGGGATGCCCGCATGGCCTCCTCTACTGGAACGGGTGCCTCACCTTCCGGTACAGACACTTCAGGGGGTAAGAGGGATTGGCGCCGCTCCAAGTGTAGTTTTAGGGCCCGCCAGCTCGCTTCCATCCTGGCGACCTCCTCCCGGTGCCGGGCCAGGTCTCTCAGGGTATCCTCCGCTTCTTCCAGCGTAGGAGGGTTTCCAGGCCGGGTGCCAAACGGTGGCTCCGTGGCGATCGGGTCGCTTCCGTGGGGGGAGAGCTCTGACTCCTCCATCCCTTCCCACTTCTGCTCACGTCCGTTCGCCATCTCTGCCAAGTCACATGTGTCATTAGCATCAGGAGAGGCGCCATCTTTTGTAGGGAGGCGGGACCTTCGCGTTCATTTCCACCCACTGAGGTGGATGAGGAGGCGGAACTCCAGAGCTGTGGGGCACGATCTTACATTGCAGTAACATTTAGAGTGGGCGGACATCGTTTTCGCGCCACGGAGTGAGTGTACGCCCACGAGAGCACGCCCTTATTCTTCACCTGTGCCTCGTGGCGCAGATATGACGGAAAAATGGCAAATACAGTCTATGATGATTTTTGCAATTCTCAAGCAAAAAAAACAGTTCAATTAAGGCACACAGGACTCGCTTACAGCGAGCTTCTGAATCCTGTTCGTGACGCCAAAGTTGAGTCACACAGAGCCACAGGTTTTGGGGGTACTCGGCACCAAGCCCATCGACTTCTATGGGGGATGTGACGGGTAGCACAGCTATGTCCGTGCCCTGGTCGCTCACTGGAATGTGGGATATTTCCAGGGGATGATAGAATGTGTAGTTTGTCGTGACGCCACCTGTAGTACCTGGTCAGGGTGACCAGCGCTGCTGTGCAGGTCCTCTGGCAGGGATGGTGTAGTGCAGCTAGGTGATAAGTCTTCTACAGGTAAGACGGTATCCTTCCAGGGCAGATAGATGTGAGATAGAGCAATGGTGCAGAGTGATGTAGCAGAGTGGAGTATGCGACGTAGTAAGAAAGCAGGAAAGGAAACAATTCTTACTACAAAGACATGCAGCATAAGGCTGCCTCAACCCCTCCCATCCAACTAGCTACACCCTGTTCTAACCAGCCTGAGCTAGACCATCCCATTGGGTCCGCCTACACTCAGCTGGCATAGTGTACTGTTGAATGCAGTGGTTGGAGTCAATGGGGTGTTTCCTCCTTACCTGAGAGTAAGTTGTCACACCGCTGGGTGCGATGCAACATCTCTGTGGCGACTGGACCCTCGGGTGCTTCTGTCTTTTCACAAATGCCGACTTTACCCGGCAATTGAATCAGAGGCTATTTTACTATGTAGAAGTGAATAAACTATAAATATATGTATATATATATGTCACAATGACATGTTATATATATATATATATATATATATATATATATATATGTATTCTATGTGTGTATATTTTGTGTTTACAAGGAAAGAAAGTGTTTTTTTAGTTGCGATATTTTGGTCCCATAGACTTACATGGGACTTCCGGTATCGGTATCGGGTATCGCCGATATTTTAGTGATATCGGCGATACCATTCCGATCCGATATTTTTGGATATCGGAAAGTATCGCTCAACTCTAATATTGGCACCATACAGGTTGAAAACTATTTATCCCAGACATGGATTATGGCATAGCATAGAACGATGGACAGGTGAGGAATTTGGTTGTTTTTTTTATTTCTGTTTTTTCACAGAAGACCATGAGTTCAGTGGAATAGGTGTTAGGTGATTATAACTATGTAATTTTTAAATAAAAAAGTAAAAGTGTGTTTTTTTCTTTCAAATAAAGTACTTTATTCTGACTGTGCGTTTATTTGCAATACAACTATGGGATTAGTAATGGAGAGGTGTCCTATAGAGACAGCTAAAGCTGTCTGCTTTAGATTGGCTGGTTGTCAAAATGGGGAGGACCCTATGCCTTTTTTTAAATTATTCATTTAAATAATTTAAAAAGAAAAGGCATGGGGACCCCTCTCTTCTTGATAACCAGCCTTGCTAAAGCTGACAGCTGAGGGTTGCAGCCCGTAGCTGTCAGTTTTGCCTGGCTGGTTATAAAAATTACAGGGGAATGCATGCCATTCGGGAGGAGCGAGCACTGTAAACAGACTCAAACAGATCCATTAATTTCTAAATTTGTTGGCATAACGGTGTGCGAACCATGTACCAATCGCGCAGCCCCTAACCTGCTGGGAGGTCACACTCTTAAACAAAAAATCTGATGTCATCCAACAAAACATTGGCTTGGTAGTCAGGATTCATCCTGTTTCAAAAAATGTTCTATAGCTCAAAGGCTCAATTCATGTTTGATGTTGGAATAAAGTGAGCTAACATCCAATGTGAAAAATGAATAATTTTATGGTAACGCCAATCCTTTCAATTAAGAGATAAGATGTTTTATTTAGTCTGTATGAGTGTAAGGTGTACAGGGCAGTAGACATTGGCAAGGGGATGCTGTGTTCTCTTGCACCCCACAGGTAAATAGTGTCCCCCGTTTATCTTCTGCTCTGTGTGAATTGAATAACACTCACCTTTTTGTCCAGAGGACTCCGTTAGCTGCACGATTCCGAACCGAGATGCAGCCGCACAGTCAACAGCAAAAACTTCAATTAAACAATTCAACTTTACTCAGCAGATTAAGTTCAGTTTTAGTCACGGATACAGTACAATACATTAAAGTTGTAATGGTTTCTTCAGCCTGCGCTCTCTACTGCACATGTGTCAAACTCTGACCGGCGGGCCAAGTCTAGCCCGTGAGCTGATAACATTTGACCCAAGAGGAAGACAGACTTCTTCAGACCACCAACTGCACTGTCCAATCAGAGAAGAGAAGTCCCAGCAGGTGACCAGACAAGAGATGCTTCTGTGTAAGGATAGATAAGACCTTTCTTCTGTATGTAGTAAATCCCCACATGACCACAGCTTTCCTCTGCTGGGAGTAATTGGCCAGAGAATTATACTAAAGGGTATGCCACACTAAACAACATCGCTAACGGAATCGCTAAAAAACGTCACTATTTAGCGATCCCATTAGCGATGTTGTTGTGTGCGGCATCTGCCAGCGACGAGCTTCCTGCTGTGATCTCGCTGATCGTTCACTAGAGTTCTGGACCGTATTTTGATCGTTGGCGTCCCGCTGGTGACGCTATATCGCTGTGTCTGGCACCTTTTGTGAACGATGTGCGACCTCGTTAACGATGTATTAGTCAGCGGCACAGGCGGGACTTTGTTTTCTTTTGTTAACGCCCTACAGCTCTGATTGGTGACCACAACATCACCTCAGCTATAATAACTGCACCCCCATCCATTGTTTCCAGAGCACTTTATGGGTCTCTTTTTGCGTTGTTGCGAGGATAGTATCTCGTGTCGGAGTTTTGCGATCCTGTTTGTGGCGCAGTGGTGGGTTTTTGCGATACTGTCTGAGTCGCTAGAGCACCATCCATCCTCATTTGGATCTTCGGGATATTTTGATTCGAGGTACATATTATTTGTGATCTTGTTTGATAATGTTTTTTAACCTTATTTTTTTTTTCTTTATTTATTTTACATCCCTGACCTTATTTTTTTTTTTCGTCTGCTTTATATATTTAACACCCCTGACCTTACTTTTTTTTTTTTTCCCGTCTGCTTTATTTATTTTACATCCCTGACCTTACTTTTTTTTTTTTCCCCGTCTGCTTTATTTATTTTACATCCCTGACCTTACTTTTTTTTTTTTTCGTCTGCTTTATTTATTTTACACCCCCACCATTGTAGACACTTGTAAACTGTATATTAAATGTTAACAGAAAAGTTAAATTTTTTTTATATATTTTTTATTCTATTCTTTATTTTATTTTGTTTAAACACTTTATTAATAGTAATCAATTAGTAATTAACTTTTCTCTTCTTTACCGTACAGGTTGCACATAATGAACCTGTCCACCGCGGAGCGTATGATTGTGGCAGTTGCACTGTCAATGGAGGCAGATCGTCAGGAAGAGGCGCGGGTGGAAGAGAGGCGCTCCAAGCGAAAGCGTCGCATGTGGACCAGAGAATGGCTGGAGCAGAGGTCCAGATTCACCCACATGCATCTAGTGAGGGAGTTGCAGGAGAAGAATCCGCAGGATTTCCTGGAATTATCTACGGATGTCGGAGGATTCATTCAAGCTCCTACTGGAAGCTGTGAAGCCACTCATTGAACGGCAGGATACCCAGATGCGTGCAGCTGTTTCAGCAGAGGAACGTTTGGCAGTAACGCTGCGATTTCTGGCAACCGGACGTTCAATGAAAGATTTGCAATATTCTGCTGCAATTTCTCGGTCGCTGCTTGGAGAACTAATTCCGGAGACATGCAACGCCATCGTCCGCAGTTTACGGAGCTACATGCCTTTTCCCAAATCAGTGGCGGAATGGCAAATTATTGCCTCTGATTTTGAACGGATTTGGCAGTTTCCAAACTGTGGTGGTGCCTTGGATGGCAAACATGTGCGGATCACGCAACCAGCCAAAAGCGGATCCTTTTTTCATAATTACAAGGGCTACTTCAGCGTGATCCTCATGGCCCTTGTTAATGCCAATTATGAATTTATTGATGTTAATGTTGGCATTAATGGAAGGGTTTCTGACGGTGGCGTTTTGGAGCACACAAGTTTTGGTGAACGGTTGTTGAATAATAAACTTAACTTGCCAACCAACATGGACACCACCGCCAACCTAAACTTTGTGTTTGTGGGCGATGAAGCCTTCCCCCTTCATGAGCATCTCGTGAAACCGTACCCACAAAAGACTTTGACAGGGGAAAGGCGGATTTTTAATTACAGACTCTCTAGGGCACGGCGCGTTGTGGAGAATGCCTTCGGAATAATGGCCAACCGCTTCAGGGTTTTCCACACTCCAATCAACATGAAGCTGGAATCCATAGACTCTGTGGTGTTGGCCTGTTGTGTGCTGCACAATTTTCTAAGAAAACGCGATGCAGGTACTTACAGTCCGCCAGGATTCATGGACTCGGACAACAATGGTGACGTGTTGCTTGGAGAATGGCGTGACAATGATCCCGCTATTGCAGGCCTTCAACCTGTCAATCAAGGCAGGAGCAAGGACAATGCGAAGGCCGGCCGAGACAAGTACTGCCAATACTTTAATGGGCCTGGTGCAGTGAGTTGGCAGCATCAGGTCTAGTTTGATTTTGAGAATGTTTTACTTTACCCTTTTTTTAACAATGTTTTGATAATAAAATATTTTTATTTTAAAAATGCATTCGTGTTTTTTTCAATTATTTTACCAATATGGGAGAAGGGCTAATGATGGGTGAGATGTGGGGAGGGAGTAATGGGGATGGCAAAGACACATGTTACCAGCAGCTGCAGTTTTTAAAATCTTTTCAAAGGCTTTTTTGTTGTCTATTTTTTGTTTTACATTGTATCTACTTGTCACACACATGCTCATGGGAGTACCATCAGTCATATGAGTTAATTGTTAAAAAAATAAAGAAAAAAGTTTCAAATATTTTCAATTATTTAAAGGGCATATGGTCTCAGTAGCGTTCAAACATTATAATTATATATAACAGATAATACACCACAGCTGCATATATAAAGTTTAAATATATAATATATATATTTTAGTCATAATATGAAAGATTAAAAAATTGTTATACATATATTGAAAAATTCTGGGGAGGTAAAGGTCAACATTCACCAGGGAATCAGCTATTCACAGATATGCGATGTCATTGTGATTGCAATGTGACTACTCACACAGCTACACAGTTATGCATACAGATATGCAAAAAGCCATTGTGATTTGCAAGGGGATTAGCGAGCCCCAGCCATCAAGATATGCGATGTTATTGTGATCGTTATTTGACTACTCACGCTATGCAAAAAGCCATTGTGACTTGCAAAGGGGATTAGCAAGCCCCAGCCATCAAGATATGCGATGTTATTGTGATCGCTATAATAATAATCTTTATAATAATCTTTATTTTTATATAGCGCTAACAGATTCCGCAGCACTTTACAGTTTTTTGCCACATTTTAATCGCTGTCCCCGATGGGGCTCACAATCTAGATTCCCTATCAGTATGTTTTTGGAGTGTGGGAGGAAACCGGAGTACCCGGAGGAAACCCACGCAAACACGGAGAGAACATACAAACTCCTTGCAGATGTTGTCCTAGGTGGGATTTGAACCCAGGACTCCAGTGCTGCAAGGCTGTAGTGCTATCCACTGAGCCACCGTGCTGCCCTTCGCTATTTGACTACTCACACTGCAGCTACACAGATATGCAAACAGATGCAAAAAGCCATTGTGACTTGCAAGGTGAAGATTGTCACGATCCCCAGCCATAAAGACATAACACGCCATAGTGATCGCCTACCTTGAACAGTGGTATTGCGATTGCAACAGCATCTCATATCTGTGCTTGGCTGCCGCATGGCTGCTGCGGTCACTTTTCAATCGCAAAAACAGTTTTGCGTCGCGGTGCGGCCGCACGCAACGTGCGCACGCTGTGACGTCATGGCGCTGGCGTTGCCCAATACGCTGTTGTTTGTAATGGCGGCAATGGCGGCGGGGAGACAGCGCGGGCCCAAATGGTCCGATGAGGAGGTCCGTTATTTAATAAAAAAGACGGACCTCTGGGACTACCACTGCAGGCCACCTGTGGCGCATCCAATGCGCCACAAAAGGTTATGCCTGCAGAGGATCCAGCGGGGCCTGCAGAGAAGATTTCATGTGCTGCGCACAAAAGCGCAAATCAGAAAGAAGCTGGCGGACCTGCGATACCGCTCACGCGATAGGGTCGCCAGCATCCGGGCCCAGCTCCGCAGGCCTCTGAGTGAGTATTCATGAGGGTATATCTGGAGAGCGCAGCGCACGACAAACGCACATGAACGCGTGCAAGCGCGCCCACCGTGGGAGTACCGCCAGTGATGTTGCATGTTGCAGGCAGCGATGGGAGTACCGCCAGTGATGTTGTATGTTGCAGGCAGCGATGGGAGTACCACCAGTGATGTTGTATGTTACAGGCAGCGATGGGAGTACCGCCAGTGATGTTGTATGTTGCAGGCAGCGATGGGAGTACCGCCAGTGATGTTGTATGTTGCAGGCAGCGATGGGAGTACCGCCAGTGATGTTGTATGTTGCAGGCAGCGATGGGAGTACCGCCAGTGATGTTGTATGTTGCAGGCAGCGATGGGAGTACCGCCAGTGATTTTGTATGTTGCAGGCAGCGATGGGAGTACCGCCAGTGATGTTGTATGTTGCAGGCAGCGATGGGAGTACCGCCAGTGATGTTGTATGTTGCAGGCAGCGATGGGAGTACCGCCAGTGATGTTGTATGTTGCAGGCAGCGATGGGAGTACCGCCAGTGATGTTGTATGTTGCAGGCAGCGATGGGAGTACGCCAGTGATGTTGTATGTTGCAGGCAGCGATGGGAGTACCGCCAGTGATGTTGGGATTCTGATTGTATATTCATTTACAGCACCACCTTCACCAGCACCAGCTGCTCCACCGTCCCCAGCTACCCCTCCACCTCCATCTCCTTCCCCGGCTACTCCTCCACCTCCATCTCCTTCCCCGGCTACCCCTCCACCACCAGCATCACCTCATGTCTCCACCCCTTCACCGGCAGCAACCCCCCCTCCTGATTCGGGGTCTTCCAGCCCTTCCCCCTCCGACGTTGCCTTCTCTCCAGCATCATCCCGTCACACGGATGCAGGCTCCCCATCAGGTAATTAACGCACATTATATAAGCTTCAGACATGTTTGAGAACTTTGTAAGGTCTTATGTGTAATGGCTGTTGTGCTATAATTTTTTTTTTCTGTGTTTCCCTAGCCGGCGGAGCATCAGGTTCTGGGTGGGCAGTAAGCGGGTCGTCTGACGACAACCGTAAGTGTTAATAAACATAACATGTACATGTTGATGTTGCAACAGAATTCACTATTAACTGTTACCTTTACCTCCACAGATATCCCGACTGCCCAGGACCTGTTGCTGTCCCACCGCCGGCTGATGGCGTCCATGATCAGCGCTGTGGCAGCGATGAATACAACGGTGGCAGCCATGAATACAGCGGTGGCAGAGCTGCAAAGTGCAATGGGAGCTCTGCATCAACACGGGATGATGCTGGAGAGGGCAGCGGCTGGACACCTGGGCCCTCATTAATTTTTTTTTTTGGATTTTTTTTTTATTATGTTAATAATTAGTTTATAATTTTTTATTTTATGTTTTTTTTTTTTTGTTTACATTTTATATGTTTATTTAAAAAAAATATATATATATATGAATATAATATATATTTTATATTTACGTTAATCTACGCAGGTGTGGTGTATTATTTTTTAGTATAAGGTTTTAGCGCTAGTGTGACCAGGGCCTTAAAAAAAAAAGTTAATTTTTAAAATTTTTTTCATTTCATTTTTTCCCTATGATGGAACACCTATGATAGCTAGTACTCCCATGACCCCATGTGTGACAAGTAGATGTAATAAAAATACAACATTTTAATAGTTGACATCACATAAGAAAAGACCACAATTCATTAGATAAATAAGTTTTTTTATTAAAAAAGGTATCAATGTAAAAATATAAAAACAACCAAAAAAACCTTTAGTAAAACATTTTAAAAACTACAACTGCTGGTAAGATGGATCATTGCCATTACCACGCTGCCTCTGGGGTGAATAAAAATAAGGGGGAGCACCAGCGTTTGGGTTTATCCCAACTGGGTTTGGCACAGGATTGTGCGGCCACGAGTAGTCCGGGTACTGCGGTCTTGGCATGACGACATATCTGTTGTCAAGGTTTCCAAAAGACGCTTGATTCAGTACCTCTAACATCAGGTCCCTTGTAAAAGCTAACAGATCAAAGTACCACAGTTGGGGGACATAAACTTCTTCGGCCCCGGCTCCAGATTTGGTTGAATTGATAACTTTATTGAGCTCTTTTTTATAAACCGTGCGGAGGCCCTGAATCCGTTTTTTAACCGTTGACTCATCCGCCGGTTCATCAGGGTAACGGCTCCTGCAGAGCTCCACCAGTTTTTGGTAGGCGTCCTTCTTTTTCAACCGGTTACAATAATCTGCAGACTTAATTTTCCAGAGGCACGGCATTGTGCGGTACAGCTCGATAAAATCATGCAAAAACTCCTGCTTATCAGCCATCTGTAATAAAAAAATGATTACGTGAGAACAGCAGAATGGTTAAATAAAATGCTTACATAGTCTACAACATAGAACACAGCAGGGATCACAAAATGGTGGTTGTGGGCGACGCAGGAGTAAACATAGACAGAGCTGGGATCATAAAATGGTGGGCGTGCCTGAACAAAACAATGAAAAAACATGATGGACAACAATGGTTAACAACAGCAGAGAGATCTAAAATGGATCGGTACAATTAAAGACAAAAGAAAAATTAAATGTGACAAAAAAAATTACCTACCTTACAAAACTTGTGTGATTCTAAAAAAAGAAATAGGGAAACTAGCGTCACAACTGGATCGCAGAGGATACTCCACACACTGGATCGCAAAAACTCCAACGTAGAACGTAGCAACCGAAATAGTGGCGTAAACCGGATCGCAGTAGCTACCAAGACTAGCAGGACACACTGGGTGAAAGAACCGCTTCTGCTCGAGAGCAATGGAGGAGTGCTGATACGTCGTCTTTTATGACGCGGTCATCCAATCACAAAGCGGGAGAGCTGTGATAAATATCTATGACACACATAGTGACCACCAATCTGTGACGAGGGGCGTGCAAAAGGTCGCGCTCAGTCACGCCTATCGAGGTCGTGATCTTTCACAGTACATGCAGTGTGGCACGTCCCAACGACCGCCGAAGTCGTTAAAAAGATCGCTAACCGCTGATGCGACGTTAATGAGATCGTCAAGTATGGCAGCTACTAGCGACCTTAAAACGATCACACCAACGATAGCGTCGTTATCGTGATCGTTAGCGGGAACGTTTAGTGTGGCAGTACCTTTACTCCTGTGTCATTCAGAAACACAGCAAGGATACTGGTCTCCTGGGCTGAAATTACAGCACTGTAAGTTTGCTTAAATTTCATTCCATACCACTTGTTTTTTCCTTTGCTACATTTTTGAGGCTTTTGATGTCAAATTGCTACTGTGCTTAAGTTTTAATTGTTTTCTTCAAGATCCAAAAATTTCCATCTTAAAAGGCACCAGAGAAAGACACCCAGCATAAACACCCCCTCCCCCTCCTCCTTTCTCCCATACACATGTTCTGTAGCAAAGCACACTACTGTAGGAATGAGGTCCTGCATAAAGTTCCTGAATCTAGTTCTCTTCCCTGTGAGGTTACTCACCCTTGCAGCAAACAGTGAGTGTGGAGTTAAGTACCTGAGGGTGTAATGGCATTTCCCTGGAGTCGTACCAGGGAGGCACCATTTCAGCTACACTGCATTGCCATAGTCATCTTGAGATTCATTAAACGAGTTGTCCAGTTTAAAATGAAAAGTTTGCACTTACACCATGTGACTGCAGACTTAAGAATCCTCCCATCACACACAGCTTGCTGTGAGGTTTCTCTGCTGTCAGTGCTGGGAACAGCGATCTTGTGACCCCAAGTATGCGATATGCAAACTCCTCGTGCAATATATTAATATTGAGCATGCCAAAAACAGTCTAGTCAGGTTCTGGCCAGGAGTTTGCATAATGCATACTTGCGGTCATGTGACCGCTGTTCCCGGCGCTGACACCAGAGAATCCTCACAGCGCTAAGTGCATGTACTGGGAGGATTTACAAGTCTGCAGTCACACAGAGTGACTGTAGACTTGTCATTTTATACAAGACAACACCTTTAACCCCTTCACAACATATGACATATGAGACCAAGATAGAGCTTTTTGCTAAAGCACATCATCGTACTGTTTATTGTAAATGGAATGAGGCATACAAATCAAAGAACACAGTAGTTACAGTCAAATATCATGGAGGTTCAGAGACATTTTGCAGTTATTTTGCTGCCTCTGGCATTGGGTGCCTTGATTGTGTGCAAGGCATCATGAAATGTGAAGATTCCCAAAGAATTTTGGGTTGCAATGTAGTATCCAGTGTCAGAAAGCTGGGTTAACCAAGTCTAGCTTTTTTATTTTGAGGCACATCTGGTGCAGTATAAATGCTGTATTATATTGCTCTGCTGAATACTAGCCCACAAAAATGTTCCCACCTCAGATAGACTTGTTACAGTGTGGGAGCAATATAGCGATGCTATTTCTAACTAACCAATTCTGGCTTTTTTATTTTGATGCACAACTGGCGCAGTATAAATGTTGTATAATATTTCCCTGCTGAAAAAAATTTGCAGGATTAATATCGCAGGAAAATGTGCCCACCTCAGATGGACTTCTTAAATTGCAGGAGCAATATAGTGATGCTACTGATAACCAAACAAGCCTCACTGTATGCTTTTGATGCACAAATGGCTCAGTATAAATAGCGTATAATATTTCCCTGCTGCAAAAAATTTGCAGGATCAAGAGCAAAAAGAATATTAGCCATGAGAACTTGAAGGGCTTTTGATATGAGTTGCAGCACATTGATGCTCGAGCAAGTAACGAGCAGTGACGAGCATGCTCGCTCATCACTACTCATGAAATATTGGCGATAGTCTCCATTGACTGACAAAAGGCTGTCTATTGGTTGTCTCGATAGAGAAGCTACAAAATAACGTAGACATTCTCTTTATTTTTGCATGAAAACCACCTGCCTCCAAACGTACAGTATGGGTCTAGAGCAGATTATGGGCATTGTATTTGGAATTTTAAATGTGAACACCTAACAAGCATACTGCAAATAACTTTTTGCTTGTCTTGAAACAGCCTTTTAAATAACTTAGTCAAAAAGCCTTGAGCATGGATCCTGCAAGCCTTCTTATAAGAAGACCCATGGATCTATGTGGGCCTCTATATGTAAGGCACAATATTTTCCAAACAAGCAACAATTCTAGGGATAAATAGTTTAGCAATCCAGCAGACACTGAAGTCAAATCCATGAAACAAACTTCATTATGCCTCTAAATAGGAGTAACACTGAGATTGCTGTGGGATCGTGCTTAGTCTACAGTCATGGCCAAAAGTTTTGAGAATGACACAAATATTATATTTTCACATGATCTGCTGCCCTCTGGTTTTTATGTGTGTTTGACAGATGTTTTTATCACAGACAGAAATATAATAATTGCAAACATATGAGTAACAAAAGCTTATATAGACAGTTAGAATGAGTTAATGCAGCAAGTCAATATTTGCAGTGTTGACCCTTCTTCTTCAGGACCTCTGCAATTCTCCCTGGCATGCTCTCAAGCAACTTCTGGACCAAATCCTGACTGATAGCAGTCCATTCTTGCACAATCAATGCTTTCATTTTGTCAGAATTTTTAGGTTTTTGTTTGTCCACCCGTCTCTTGATGATTGACCACAAGTTCTCAATGGGATTAAGATCTGGGGAGTTTCCAGGCCATGGACCCAAAATCTCTATATTTTGTTCCCTGAGCCATTTAGTTATCACCTTTGCTTTATTGCAAGGTGCTCCATCATGCTGGAAAAGGCATTGTTGGTCGACAAACTTCTCTTGGAGTGTTGGGAGAAGTTGCTCTTTGAGGACATTTTGGTACCATTCTTTATTCATGGCTGTGTTTTTAGGCAAGACTGTGAGAGAACCGATTCCCTTGGCTGAGAAGCAACCCCACACATGAATGGTTTCAGGATGCTTAACAGTTAGCATGAGACAAGACTGGTGGTAGCGCTCACCTTGTCTTCTCCGAATGAGGCGTTTTCCTGATGTCCCAAACAACCGAAAAAGGGATTCATCAGAGAAAATAACTTTACCCTAGTCCTCAGCAGTCCACTGCCTGTACCTTTTGCAGAATATCAGTCTGTCCATGATGTTTTTTCTGGAGAGAAGTGGCTTCTTTGCTGCCCTCCTTGAGACCAGGACTTGCTCCAAGAGTCTCCACCTCACAGTGCGTGCAGATGCACTCACATCTGCCTGCTTCCATTCCTGAGCAAGCTCTGCACTGCTGGTAGCCCGATCCCGTAGCTGAAACACTTTTAAGAGACGGTCCTGGCGCTTGCTGGTCTTTCTTGGGCGCCCTGAAGCCTTTTTGGCAACAATGGAACCTCTCTCCTTGAAGTTCTTGATGATGCGATAGATTGTTGACTGAAGTGCAATCTTTCTAGCTGCGATACTCTTCCCTGTTAGGCCATTTTTTGCATTGCAATGATGACTGCACGTGTTTCTTTAGAGATAACCATGGTTAACAGAAGATAAACAATGATGCCAAGCACCAGCCTCCTTTTAAAGTGTCCAGTGGTGTCATTCTTACTTAATCATGACAGATTGATCTCCAGCCATGTCCTCATCAACACCCACACCTGTGTTAATGGAGCAATCACTGAAAAGTGTAACGGGTCAGGGAGGCGGAACCTCTGAGCTTTATTATACAAGGAGGCTTTCCTTGTAAAGGAGCGGGTGGCGCCCGGGGAGACGGACAGGAAGTCACGGCAAGTGACAGGGACAGTCTTTGGACAGACGGGAAGGAGGTCACGGCAAGTGACCGGGCAGTCTCTGGATATACAGACAGGTAGTCACGGCAAGTGACCGGGGTGGTCTCTGGATTGAGAGGCAGGTAGTCACGGCAAGTGACCGGGGCAGTCTCTGGATAGACAGGCAGGTAATCACGGCAAGTGACCGGGGCAGTCTCTGGATAGACAGGCAGGTAGTCACGGCAAGTGACCGGGGCAGTCTCTGGATAGACAGGCAGGTAGTCACGGCAAGTGACCGGGGCAGTCTCTGGATGGACAGGTATATACGACCTGAGATGGTGGAGCCTCCCGGTAGGCTAGCAGGCAGATGACAGATGAACGCCCCCAAGTGAGCAGGCGAGAGTCTCTGGAATAGACGATGGTCACCGCATGTGACGTCCGAACCTCCGGGTAGGTCTGCAGGCAGATGGCAGATGAACGCCCCCAAGTGAGCAGGCGAGAGTCTCTGGAATAGACGATGGTCACCGCATGTGACGTCCGAACCTCCGGGTAGGTCTGCAGGCAGATGGCAGATGAGCGCCCCCAAGTGAGCAGGCGAGATTCTCTGGAATAGCCGATGGTCACCACCGGTGACGGCCGAACCTCCAGGTAGGCTTGCGGACAGGTAGCAGACAGCAAACTGGCAGGAGACAGGCAGGTAACTGGTAACGGAACCTGAGGGCTGAAGCAGAGTAAACAGTGCAACAACATTGCTCGGGCACCTCCATTAAGGAGGGAGTACTTTATATAGGGTGGAGTCCTCCGGCATTGGCCGGGGACCTTTTTGAAAGATGCGCGCGGCCCCTTTAAGAGCGGGGGAGCGCGCGGGCGCGCGCCCTAAGTCCAGCAGCAGGGGAGGAGCGCGCGACCCCAGCAGGGCGGAAGGAGGACGCCGAGCGTGGGTAAGGGGGGCGACGTCCCTGCCTGGCAGAGGACGCTGGCGCAGGGGAACAGCGTCCCTGCCTGGCAGAGGGCAGGGACGCCGGCGCTACAGTACCCCCCCTTTAGGCCCCCCTTTTTTAGGCCAGAAAGAAATTTAGCTAGGATGAGAGGGGCATGGATGTTCTCCCGAGGCTCCCACGTTCTCTCCTCAGGACCAAACCCCTTCCAATCCACCAGAAAATAGGTTTTTCTTCCTACCCTTTTGGTGGCCAAAATGTTCTCTACCTCAAATTCGTTCTCAGCAGACAGTGGAGCAGGAGGTGTACCTGTAGACTTGACAAACGAGTTAAAGTACCACCGGTTTGAGGAGAGATACATGGAAGGAGTTAGGAATCCGCAAATTGGCCGGGAGTTTCAATTTATAGGACACTGGGTTGATCTGACTGATGATCTCCAGAGGACCGATGAACCGAGGACCTAACTTGTAGGAAGGAATCTTGAGCCGAACATACTTGGACGAGAGCCAGACCTTATCCCCAGGACGGAATTGAGGGGGATCCAGACGTTTCTTGTCAGCATGTCTCTTCATGCGCTCGGATGACAGAATGAGTGCGGACCGGGTACTCTCCCATATGGAGGAGAATTCGTTAACCAGGGATTCCGCAGCTGGATTGTCCACAGAGATGGAAATAGGTACAGGGATCCGAGGATGTTGACCGAAGACTACAAGAAACGGAGATTTGGAGGAAGATTCGCTCTCGTGATTGTTGTACGAAAATTCGGCCCAAGGCAGGAGATCCACCCAGTCAGAATGGTGGGCATTAACGAAGTGCCGGAGATAACTGGTCAGAATCTGATTGATTCGCTCGACTTGACCATTGGACTGTGGGTGGTAAGCGGAGGAGAAATCCAGGGTGACGTCTAGCAACTTACAAGTGGCTCTCCAGAAACGTGAGGTGAACTGTACCCCACGATCCGACACAATGTGACGAGGCAGACCATGAAGACGGAAGATGTGGCGGATAAAGTCTTTAGCCAACTCGGGTGCAGACGGAAGCCCTGGCAGGGGAATGAAGTGAGCCATCTTGGAAAATCGGTCAACGACCACCCAAATGACCGTACAACCAGCAGAGACGGGAAGATCCGTTATGAAGTCCATGGCTATATGCTGCCAGGGGGCAGCGGGTACAGGAAGCGGAAGAAGACGGCCGGCAGGCAGGTGTCTCGGAACTTTGTTGCGGGCACAGGAGGCACAGGCAGAAACAAAGTCTATTACATCCTTGTGCAGGGTAGGCCACCAGTAATGCCGGGTAATGAGCTGGAGGGTCTTTTTCTGACCAGCGTGGCCAGCTAGTTTAGACGAATGACCCCAGTGGAGGATCCTCTCCCGATCAGGTACCGATACGAACGTCTTACAAGGAGGGAGACGATTTAGACTCACGGGAGCCACCTGCATCACTCTGGCGGGATCGATGATATGTTTAGGTTCCTCCTCGAGATCCGACACCAGGAAAGACCGGGACAAGGCATCCGCCTTGATGTTCTTGTCGGCCGGGCGAAAGTGTAAAAGAAAGTCGAAGCGGGCAAAAAACAAGGACCACCGGGCTTGGCGAGGGTTAAGTCTCTGGGCATGCTGGAGGTAGGCCAGATTCTTGTGGTCAGTGTAAATGATTACCGGATGAAGAGCCCCCTCGAGTAGGTAACGCCACTCCTCCAATGCCAGCTTGATGGCCAATAACTCTCGGTCTCCTATGGAATAATTGCGCTCAGAAGAGGAGAAGAGTTTTGAGAAGAAGCCGCAAGATACCATCCTCCCGGAAGAAGACTTTTGAGTCAGTACCGCTCCGGCTCCAGAAGAGGAAGCGTCCACCTCCAGGAAGAACTGCTTGTTGCTGTCCGGGCGATGCAGCACTGGAGCGGAAGAGAAGGCCTGTTTTAAGGAAAGAAAGGCCTCTTCTGCTTCGGGCGTCCACTGTTTGGGGTTAGCATTCTTGCGGGTGAGCGCGGAGATTGGAGCAGTCCGGGAAGAGAAGTGCGGTATGAAGAGGCGGTAATAATTGGCGAATCCCAGGAACCGCTGAATGGCCTTCAATCCCTCCGGTCGGCGCCATTTCTCGATGGCAGATAGTTTCTCCGGATCCATTCTTAGGCCTGTCTGAGAAATGATGTAACCCAAAAACGGAAGCGAGGTCTGCTCAAAGAGACACTTCTCATATTTGGCGAAAAGGTGATTCTGCCTAAGCCTGAGCAGAACCTGACGAACATCCCTCCGGTGAGACTGGAGATCCGGAGAGAAGACCAAGATGTCGTCTAGGTACACCACAAACGCAGGAGTAGAGCAGGTCCCGGAAGATGTCATTGACCAACTCCTGAAAGACTGCAGGAGCATTACAGAGACCAAAGGGCATCACCAAATACTCATAGTGGCCGTCCCGGGTGTTGAATGCCGTCTTCCATTCATCTCCCGACGGATACGGACTAGGTTATATGCTCAACGAAGATCCAGTTTGGTGAAGATTCTAGCCCCCTCAGACGATCAAACAATTCGGGAATGAGCGGAAGAGGGTACTTATTCTTCACCGTGATCAGGTTTAGGCCTCTGTAGTCAATACAGGGACGGAGAGAGCCGTCTTTCTTTTTTACGAAGAAGAAACCTGCTCCCGCTGGGGAGGTAGATTTCCGGATGAATCCCTTGGCCAAATTCTCCTTGATATATTCGGACATCGACCTGGTCTCAGCAGCAGACAATGGGTAAATACGCCCACGGGGAGGCGTAGTACCGGGTAGCAGGTCGATCGGGCAATCATAAGGTCTGTGAGGGGGTAATGTCTCTGCCTCCTTTTTATTAAAGACATCAGCGAACGACCAATATGGAATCGGAAGCCCTGGTAGATTAGTTGGTGTAGGAGAAGGACGGACGGGATGAACAGGAACCAAACACGTTTTATGACAGTCCTGTCCCCAGCGAAGGATCTCTCCAGTCTGCCAGTCGAGCACGGGTGCATGCTTTTGGAGCCAAGGTAGACCTAATAAGAAAGCATGAGAGAGCCCAGGCAGGACATGAAACGAGATGCTCTCAGAATGCAACATTCCCACCTGCAGGGTTATGGCTTCAGTGATAAGTTGGATGGGACGTGGTAGGAGACCCCCGTCCACAGCAGCAACAGATACTGGTTCAACCAGATGTTTGGTAGGAATGCGATATTTCTCTACTAGAGCCTGTGAAACAAGATTCCGGCTGCTCCAGAATCAAGTTGGGCTTGTTCGAAATAACGGTTCTCACCGAGGAGAATTGAGACTGACAGCAGCAGAGATGAAGAGGATTTATTCTTGTCTAGGTTGACCTCTCCGAGCGAACCTAGACACAGGCGTTTCCCGACCTCTCCGGACAGGTACGGATCCGGTGCTCCTTACTGCCACAGTAGAAGCAACTCCCCTCGGCACGGCGTAAGTCCTGACGGGCTTTGACCATCTTGGTCTGGTCGACCTGCATAGGCTCAGAAGTGTGTACCTGGGGAGAAGCGGAAGGAGTTACAGGTCTCTGAAAAGAAGGAGCTAGACGAGGAAACCTTCTCTCACGGGTGACCTCTTTGGCGCGTTCCTGGAACCGTAGATCAATTCGATTAGCCAGAGTTATTAGGTCATCGAGAGAGGTTGGAATGTCTCGACCGGCAAGTTCATCTTTAATACGGCCGGACAGACCCTCCCAGAAGACAGATATCAGAGCATCATTATCCCAGGCCAGCTCCGAGGCAAGGGTACGGAACCGTATGGCATATTGCCCCACGGTGAGACTTCCCTGACGAGACGCAACAGAGATGATGCAGAGGAGGTCTTCCGTCCGGGTTCGTCGAATACCTTCCGGAAGGCCGAGAGAAAAGCAGGCAGGTCAGACACCAGAGGATCTTCTCTCTCCCAGAGAGGATTAAGCCAGGCCAGAGCCTCTCCGGTGAGATGGGACATAATGAAGGCAATTTTGGCCCGGTCGGAGTTAAACTGGTGAGCCAGGAGTTCGAAATGCAGGGTACACTGGTTAATGAAACCCCGAGCCAGAGTAGGATCGCCTCCAAACCGTGGAGGAGCAGAAAGTCGAGGTCCAGGAACGGAAACCACGGAATTGGTAAGCAACGGGACTGCCGGATTGTGAGTCATGGCGCCAGTGGTGGTTGCTGGTGAAGTAGTCAGGGTGTCCAGGCGGGAATTAACATTCCGCAGATGACCCAGGATGGACTCCTGTTGAGACCTCTGACGAGACAGTTCATGACACAGGTCAGAGAGCGAAGGGGTTTGGGTGCCACCGGGTTCCATGGCCCGAGCAAACTGTAACGGGTCAGGGAGGCGGAACCTCTGAGCTTTATTATACAAGGAGGCTTTCCTTGTAAAGGAGCGGGTGGCGCCCGGGAGACGGACAGGAAGTCACGGCAAGTGACAGGGACAGTCTTTGGACAGACGGGAAGGAGGTCACGGCAAGTGACCGGGGCAGTCTCTGGATATACAGACAGGTAGTCACGGCAAGTGACCGGGGTGGTCTCTGGATTGAGAGGCAGGTAGTCACGGCAAGTGACCGGGGCAGTCTCTGGATAGACAGGCAGGTAATCACGGCAAGTGACCGGGGCAGTCTCTGGATAGACAGGCAGGTAGTCACGGCAAGTGACTGGGGCAGTCTCTGGATAGACAGGCAGGTAGTCACGGCAAGTGACCGGGGCAGTCTCTGGATGGACAGGTATATACGACCTGAGATGGTGGAGCCTCCCGGTAGGCTAGCAGGCAGATGACAGATGAACGCCCCCAAGTGAGCAGGCGAGAGTCTCTGGAATAGACGATGGTCACCGCATGTGACGTCCGAACCTCCGGGTAGGTCTGCAGGCAGATGGCAGATGAACGCCCCCAAGTGAGCAGGCGAGAGTCTCTGGAATAGACGATGGTCACCGCATGTGACGTCCGAACCTCCGGGTAGGTCTGCAGGCAGATGGCAGATGAGCGCCCCCAAGTGAGCAGGCGAGATTCCCTGGAATAGCTGATGGTCACCACCGGTGACGGCCGAACCTCCAGGTAGGCTTGCGACAGGTAGCAGACAGCAAACTGGCAGGAGACAGGCAGGTAACTGGTAACAGAACCTGAGGGCTGAAGCAGAGTAAACAGTGCAACAACATTGCTCGGGCACCTCCATTAAGGAGGGAGTACTTTATATAGGGTGGAGTCCTCCGGCATTGGCCGGGGACCTTTTTGAAAGATGCGCGCGACCCCTTTAAGAGCGGGGGAGCGCGCGGGCGCGCGCCCTAAGTCCAGCAGCAGGGAAGGAGCGCGCGACCCCAGCAGGGCGGAAAGAGGACACCGAGCGTGGGTAAGGGGGGCGACGTCCCTGCCTGGCAGAGGACGCTGGCGCAGGGGAACAGCGTCCCTGCCTGGCAGAGGGCAGGGACGCCGGCGCTACAAAAAGAGGTTAGCTGGTCCTTTTAAGGCAGGGCTGAAATGATGTTGAAATGTGTTTTGGGGGATAAAGTTTGTTTTCTAGCCAAATATTGACTTTGCAAGTATTTGCTGTTAAGCTGATCACTCTTTATAACATTCTGGAGTATATGCAAATTGCCATTAGAAAAAGTGAAGCAGTAGACTTTGTAAAAATTAATATTTGTGTCATTCTCAAAACTTTTTGCCATGACTGTATTGGCCCTGCATTAAGGAACCTGCCTTCAAAGAGTCATGTCATTTTTTTTATTATTTATTATTTATTATTTTTATTTAGGTTAGTGCTAATGTTGCGCCTGCAATAAATAATATGTTAATAAGTTGTCAAGGGGATATCAGTGAACCTGGAATTACTTGAATTAAATAATCTGCTGTGCTGGAAGCAAGAAAAGAGGAACAAAAGGCCAATTGTGTTATTGGAGAAAATGAAGAAGGCATTGTGGTCCTGTGTACCCCAGCACACTCAAATGTTGAATTAGATTTACAAAAGATATGAAGATATCAGTTTATTCTTAGGTCAATTTAAAAAGTTGGTGTATATTTTGGTGCCAAGTTGCTTGGCTGCTTCACAGCATAAACAAAAAGTTGGAAGTCAAAATTTGGATAAGATTGTAAAATTGTTTTTTTTTTCATTCACATAACCATGCCAAAATATATTTACTTTATCGTCTTGCTGTTACCATGACATTGCTAAATGTTTAGTGAGCATAAAAGTGTGTTTTCTCAGAATCTTAAGCAGAATAGTCATATTTATTGTCGTCCATATATTACCAGATTGCTTTCTGCAGGTTCTCAAACATTCCTTCAAAATCTCTTGGCTTAGAAGAAGCGTGGCTGAATGTGAAATGTGTATCTGCCCACCCTAAAGCTATTTGGATCTTTATTTTAGTTATGGAGAAAAAATGCACTAAATAAAATATAATAAAGCAAGATATATTGCTGCAATAATCATATCTGTCAAGTTAAAGACACCATCCTTCTTTGTTACTATGGTATAAACCAGGCCTGAGAAATTATTACAATTTGTTCTATAATGTATACATATGAAAGGAAGGACGCTTTCATTGATCACGCTTCTCCAAGCAGAATAAAAAATTTGGCCATTATTTGCATTCTAAGAAATAGGGATAAAAAAGGAAATTATAATTTTATCTGAATAAAGTAAACTAGGAGTAGTCATTTTTACAATGCAATTCTAAGAATCATTATGCCTTCTCATACTATACTGAGGAAAAGTCAGGTACTTAATCTTGGAATAATGGCTAGTTATTTGATGACTGATCATGAGAAACCACTGCTACATTTTATTTTGTGGCTTGTTGTGTTTGTTGCATTTGTTATACATAATCAATGTACAAAACATATTTTTGTTCATTCAACATTTTTTAACCTTATCTTCAAAATCACTTCAGGTCCATTTATACTGCAAGATTATTGTGAACATTTATTTCTAGAAATGTTCGTTCCATGATAAACTTGTAGTGTAAACATCCTGCCAGTTTCTTAATTAGTCGAGCAGATACTCGTTTGTTGAGTGATCTTTTGTGCTGCAAAAAAGATCATTGTTCTCTGCAGAATGTCATCCTGTGTAAACAGGCCTTGTGCTGCCGAGAACAATAGCAGGCTATGTGCACTGAACAATCTGTTACAGATTGTTCTGTGTGCATTAGTGTGCGTGATTTTTTGTTGTCCTACAGACAGAGCACATCAGTTATAATACAGAATAAACTAGAGTACACTGTTCATCACAAAATTACCAAGAAGCATCAAAAATAGTGATGGGTAAATCTGCAAAAAATTTAAATTTGCAGATTTTTTCAAGTTTGCTCAGAAAATTTAATTAGCATTCAATGTATTCAGTTCAAATCATATGACCATTGTTATGCACAAAGGAGCTTCTAAAGACCTTACATCATTATAAACAGGAGTAAAAAAAATTGTAATATTGCGGTGCAGTTCTGCACTGGTCCAGTCATCTTCTTTAGTCCAGTCTTTACTGTGCCATCTACAGTATAGCATCTTCCAGTGCCTTACCATTCTTGGTGTTTTACGATGCCTGCCATCTTTGCTGCTCCTAATGTCAAATGTGCAAAATGAGAAAATGGAGCAATCAGGTGGATATAGTAAAATTCATATTTTATTAGAATATAAATTACAGAATAATCATACAAAATACTGAGCAGAACAATAAATAGACTGTAGCAGGAGAAACCAAAGGCACCACAGGGAGAGACCAAAGCGTTCCATATTGCATCCCAAAAATGCAAGGACCATAATAGGTTCTACAGTGTTACTGTGCAAACTAGGGTATGCAAGCCCGGTAAGATACCTCAAATAGCAGCCATAACTAGTGATACAGTAATGGAGTCCAAGGTTCAAATGAACCTATAACAACAAGAGGCTTACCAAAGCAGGAAACGCTGAGGAAGTACCCTGGGCCAGGTGATGTGGACCCCTAATGTCAAAGCAGGAGGTGCCAAAGATGTTTTTTGAAACATAGAAATATAGAAGGCTTTTGATGGAAAAACCACATGATTTATTGAATTTGCTTTCATAATATTTTATTTTTATCTTAGTATACAGTGGGTTCAGAAAGTATTCAGACTCCTTTAAATTTTTCACTTTTTGTTTCATTGCAACCCTTTGGTAAATGCAAAAAAATTCATTTTTTTCTCATTAATGTACACTCTGCACCCCATCTTGACTGATAAAAACCAGAAATGTAGAAATTTTTGCAAATTTATTAAAAAAGAAAAACTGAAATATCACATGGTCATAAGTATTCAGACCCTTTGCTCAGACACTCATATTTACATCACATGCTGTCCATTTCCTTGTGATCCTCCTTGAGATGGTTCTACTCAGTCATTGTAAAGGCACACACCTGTCTATATAAGACCTCACAGCTCACAGTGCATGTCAGACCAAATTAGAATCATGAGGTCAAAGGAACTAGCCAAAGAGCTCAGAGACAGAATTGTGGCAAGGCACACATCTGGCCAAGGTTACAAAAGAATTTCTGCAGCACTCAAAGTTCCTAAGAGCAAAGTGGCCTCCATAATCCATAAATGGAAGAAGTTTGGGGCCACCAGAAGTCTTCCTAGACCTGGCCGTCTAGCCAAACTGGCCAATCATGGGACAGAGCCTTGGTGAGAGAGGTAAAGAAGAACCCCAAGATCACTGTGGCTGAGCTCCACACATGCAGTAGGGAGATAGGAGAAAGTTCCACAAAGTCAACTATCACTGCAGCCCTCCATCAGTTGGGCCTTTATGGCAGAGTGGTCCAACGGAAGCCTCTCCTCAGTGCAAGACACATGAAAGCCCACATAGAGTTTGCTAAAAAAACACATGAAAGACTCCAAGACTATGAGAAATAAGATTCTCTTGTCTGATGAGACAAAGATAGAACTTTTTGGTGATAATTCTAAGAGGTATGTGTTAGGGTTCAAGTTCCCGCTGCTGCACAAGGGGAGTCTCGAACCCGTCCCGCTGCAGTCTCCCATTCATCTCCGGCCACAGTGGAGCCTGCTCAGCAGAGACGTCGGTCCAGGCGTCTTGCCCACTCCTCTACTGTGCAGTGACTTGCTGCTGCCTTTCCTGGATCTGCTATTATAGCCAGTGCTGGAGCAGCCGTCTTTGAGACAAAGTCCTGCGTTTTCCCATCTGAGCATGCCCAGAGTGAGATCTCTCATTGGAGATCAGGGGTCACATGTTCAGGTGCTGCAGCGGCTCCTATTGGTCCGCCAGGAAGGTCATGTAGCTACGTGTGTTTGTAACAGCTTCTCATTGGTCCTTGTTCCTGGAAGGTCCTGTAGCTGTTGCTATAAAAGGGTAGCATGGCTGGGCCGCCATGCGCTAATATCAACCATTGTATGCTATGCGCCAGTGTGATCATGCGTATGTGTGGTTAGGGACCTGGCTGAAATAAGCCACTAGAATACCGACTTAATCGGTGAGGAGTTTGGTATGGTAGCTGGCCAGGGTCGGTGTCCTAGATGCCCTAGATTACCGGCGTAACCGGTGAGGAGTTTTGATTGCGTATTCAGGGTCTGGCGTTCAGACGCCATAGATTGCGGGTGACTCCCGCGAGGACATTAGCACATGATCACGCGTTATGTACGCTTAGCACTTAACTGTGTACCTGAGAGCCTGACAGGACACAGCACTTTTCCTCAGCGGCCCTGTGACGTAACAGGGTTTGCTTTCGACGCTAGACAGCGCCCTAGCGTTTTACTTTGCGGCTCACTGAAGCTAAGTGAGTTCGCACCTATCGCCATATAGCGCTGTGGCATTTCCGTTAGCGGCTCTGGGTATTAACAGAGTTCGCACTTACTGCCACAACGCGCTACGGCGTTTATTTTAGCGACTCTGCGGGATAACAGAGTTAGCTACTTTCGCCATTTTACTAGCAGCAGGTTCCGCCTGCACGGTGGACCCCGGGCTGCGAACGCACCTCTCTACCTCATATATTTGGTGCGTTCCGCAGACCCTAACAGTATGTGTGGAGAAAACCAGGCACTGCTCATCACCTGCCCAATACAATCCCAACAGTGAAACATAGTGGTGGCAGCATCATGCTATGGGGATGATTTTCAGCTGCAGGGACAGGATGACTGGTTGCAATTGAAGTAAACATGAATGCGGCCAAGTACAGAGATATCTTGGATGAAAACCTCTTCCAGAGTGTTCTGGACCTCAGACTTGGCCGAAGATTCACCTTCCAACAAAACATTGACCCCAAGCACACAGCTAAAATAACAAAGGAGTGGTTTCAGAACTACTCTGTGACCATTCTTGACTGGCCCAGCCAAAGCCTTGACCTAAACCGAATTGAGCATCTCTGGAGAGACCTGAAAATGGCTGTTCACCAACGTTCACCATCCAACCTGACGGAACTGGAGAGGATCTGCAAGGAAGAATGGCAGAGGATCCCCAAATCTAGGTGTGAAAAACTTGTTGCATCATTCCCAAGAAGACTCATGGCTGTATTAGCTCAAAAGGGTGCTTCTACTCAATACTGAGGAAAGGGTCTGAATACTTATGACCATGTGATATTTCAGTTTTTCTTTTTTAATAAATTTGCAAAAATTTCTACATTTTTGTTTTTTTCAGTCAAGATGGGATGCAAAGTGTACATTAATGAGAAAAAAATGAACTTTTTTGCATTTACCAAACGGCTGCAATGAAACAAATAGTGAAAAATTTAAAGAAGTCTGAACACTTTCCGAACCCACTGTAGGTACAGATTTATTATGTTTAATTTGTTCTTGTTGTTGATTTCCAACCACTGGGTTTATTGTCCAAGCAATTACTACTCTTTACATTGCGACCCAAAATCCTTTGGTAATCTTCAGATTTCATAATGCCTTGCACACAATCAAGGAACCCGATGCCAGAGGCAGCAAAACAAGCCCAACACATCTTTGAACCTCCAACAGGATTTGGTTACTCATGCACATTTTTGGCAAAGTGCAGTCTAGCTTTTTATGTCTCTGTATCAGCAGTGGGGTCCTCCTGGGTCTCCTGCCATAGTGCTTCATTTCATTCAAATGTTGATGGATAGTTCTCACTGACACTGCTTCCCCCAAAGCCTGCAGGACAGCTTGTATTTCTTTGGAACTTGATTGAGACTGCTTATCCACTATCTGGATTATCCTGCATTGCAACCTTTCATAAATTTTTCTCTGCCGTGAACGTCCATGGAGATTAGATATAGTGCCATGGGTTGTAATCGTCTTATTATGTTGTGCACCATGGACAAAGGAACCTCAAGATCTCTGGAGATGGACTTGTAACCATGAGATTGTTGATATTTTTCAACAATTTTAGTTCTCAAGTCCGCAGACTTGAGTCTTCTCCTCTTTCTGTTCTCCATGCTTAGTGTGGCACATACAGACACACAATACAACCTTTGAGTCAACTTCTACCCTTTTTATCTGGTTTGATTGGTGATTTTCATATTGGCCAAACCTGTTACTTGCCAGAGGTGAGTTTGAACGAGCATCACATACTTGAAACAAATATGTTTACTCGCAATTTTGGAAAGGTGCAAACAAATATTTCTCTGGACTATTTTTGGGGTTTTGTGTGAAATTATGTCCATGGTGCTTTTTTCACAGTATTTTTGTGTTGTTCAAAAACACATAAAGAAAATAAACATGTGTATAGCAACACATTTTTAATTGCAATAATTTTCTGGGATAAATGCTTAATTTTCTGGAACAATTTCAAGGGTGCCAACACTCTTGGCCATGACTGTATCTCTGACACAAAGTAAACTTATATGAGATTGTCTTAAAATTAACCAAATTTATCATTAGCATGAACTACTTTCATAAGTTTGATGCATTTAAAAGAGAACATGACAGTGTATGCATGCTGCCCGATCCAGAGGAGGCATATGCCATATGTGGGTTGCATAATTTCAGACAGGTATATTGGACTTTAAAACACGGCAACATTTCAGAGAAAAAAAAACAATTTAAAAGCTGTTGGGGACTGAGCTTCATGAAAAAGTAGTCGGCCAGGTGGGTCCAAAGAAACTCCTCTTGGAGGGACAGGACTCTCCCTGAGTGCATGTATAGAGATAAATCTTTATTCCATCCATTTTGTCAGATATGAAAAAAATCGTAGCTTTTCCTATACATTAAACAGTAAAATGCAGACAGTTCATGGATGTCATTAATTTTTCAGCATTTTTTTTCACACGGGGCCATTGACTTGTATTTGGGAATTTGATTCACAACATTGTGCAAAGTAGTATGTCTCTATTTTTTTTTATTTCAACAGTAACATATGAAAAAGCACATTCATTGCAATGAGTCTTTGATCTATCCATTAAAAAAATGGATAGCACACGTACCGAAAAGCTCATGAACGAAACCGGTCTAAGGCTGGAGTCAAGCACAACAAATAAAATAATCGGTCCGTTTTTCACGGACAAGAATAGCGCAAATGTTCCCTGAACAGTGATTCGTATGTCATCCGTTTACAGTGCGAGGATGAGATTTTCTCGCATCTAAGCATCCGTGTGACATCCGTATGGCATCTGTACGGCGAGATTTTCTCGCCGGCTTGCAAAATATACATATAATGGATCCATGGTCTTAAATATTCGTGAAAACATATATACAGTCCATATATACAGTACAGACAAAAAGTTTGGACACACCTTCTCATTTAAAGATTTTCCTGTATTTTCATGACTATGAAAATTGTAAATTCACACTGAAGGCATCAAAACTATGAATTAACACATGTGGAATTATACATTACACTTTACAAAAAAGTGTGAAACAACTGAAAATATGTCTTATATTCTAGGTTCTTCAAAGTAGCCACCTTTTGCTTTGATGACTGCTTTGCACACTCTTGGCATTCTCTTGATGAGCTTCAAGAGGTTTACACACATGCAATAGTAACATTATTAGTGAGGGACATATATAAATCTAAAGGATTTGCAATGGTTTACTGTATGTAAACCATGTCTCATTTCCTGTTGGGTTCTCTAATGATTTTACAGATGTTAACAATTGAATTTTCACCTATTCTGCTATCTATATCTCTATGAAATATAAATATATATACGTGTGTGTGTGTCTATGATATATATATATATATATACCTATACTATGTGTATACATGTATTCTAGCTATTCTATTTTAACGTGTCAGTGTGATTTTACAGTATAGCACACTTAATTGCCCGCTTTTCTAAAGGACACCGGTGCGTATTTCTCGCAAGTCACATTGATGGTCCGTGTGGTGTGCGAGTTTTTCTTGTACCCATAGACTTGCATTGGCGATTCTAGGCCGATATACGCTGCAAATCGCAGCATGCTGCGATTTCACTCGCATGTATAATATGGCCGAGAAAAAAAAACGGTGATGGGAGCTGCCCCATAGTTTAACATTGGTCCGAGTGCTGTGCAATTTTTCTCTCGCAGAGCACTCCTCGTCCTTATTTCTCGCATGTGTGACCCCGGCCTAAGACAGATTTGATAAATATTCTCAGTGTTTTAATATGCACAAAAAATATATTGCAAGACACATTACAATTATTTACACCTTTTATGTTGTACTTGTGGTCTATTGATTGAAAAAAGAACCATACCCAGAATGTGCTGCAAATAGGAGAAAAGCAAATGCATCATGTCATAAAAGACCTTTCATGAAACCAAATATATTTTGGGTGAGTTGGATTTCAAGTTTTTCATTTACTTAAAGCGAACACTAGGGATTCCCAATATAGTGTTAGAGTACAATTTGCCAATAATGTGGGTCAAGTAAAATTTGTATTCACCTGTTCAACTGTTTTTTCCCAGGAATTTAATGCCCCTTATTATTTCTGGTGTCTTACGGGGACCCAGAGAATAATAAACGTAATGTGTAAAAAATAATAGAAATGTTAATACTCACTTCACTGCTCCCTAGATATGAGCGAATGTGTTCAGAAAATGTTCGCCAATATCAAATTCGGCACCAACGTAGCACATTCGGATTCGTGTTCGCTTTCACAAGCAATTATTCTCAAAGTCAGCAAAAGTTGGTTAATCATCGCATTTCCACTAATGCTTTTGTTATTACTTTAGCTAAGATAGTGGTGCTGTATGATGAGCTGCGTTGTGGGGGAAGAGTTTGAAGAGGGGAGGGGGTGTGTCTATGTCAGAGGAGCATGTAGAGAGGTTAAAGCAGCGGCAATAGCTTTTTTTTTCATCCCTTAACTTTATTTGTGCTGATTCCGGCAATCAATCAGGGCGCAGAAACCATCCACAATGTTATGACACAAGGTCTTCTGTGATTGGTTGCAAAAATCACATGTCCCTGGCCATACAAGAAGCCGATGTCTTGTTTTGCTGGCGACATTTGCTCAGTGTCACAGTGCAGAGAGGTCGCTCCTGCGCTAGTGCTGGTGCTAAAAGTGAACTTATTCTGTGTGAAATAGATCTTCCAGCATCAAAGTACATTGTGCAAATACTGTGTGGCAGTGTCCAGAAGCCCTATTAGCTACTCCAAATTGTTTGTGCTAAAACTGTGTTTTAGTGGCAAATCAGAAGGCCAGATTTCCACTTGAAAATCATTAGACCTAATATAGTGTTGCAGCCTGTAGGGCCAATTAGCTACTCCTAATCGTTTGTCCTAAAACTGTGTTTCAGTAGCAAATCAGAAAGTAAGATTTCCACTTAAAAATTATTAGGGCCAATATTGTGGTGTAGCCATGATGCCCAATTAGCTAAACCAAATCATTTGTGATTAAACTGTGTTTCAATGGCAAATCAGAAGGCCTGTTTTCCACGTAAAAATCATTAGGCCTACTATTGTGGTGCAGTCACGAGGCCCAATTAGCTACTCCAAATTGTTTGTGCTAGAACAGTGTTTCAGTGGCAAATCAGAAGGCCAGTTTTCTACTTAAAAATTGTTAGGAATTATAGCGGTGCATCCGCTAGACGCAATTAGCTACTCCAAATCGAATAGCTAAAACTGTTTCAGTGGCAAATCCGAAGGCCATTTTTCCACTTAAAAATCCTTAGGCATAACAGTGTTGTTCAATCACACTATCAAAATAAATAGTGATTGTTCAATTAGTGACAGGTTACTGACATCTGTGGGCCTAAGGTTGTGAAGCAGCAGGGTACAAGAGGGAAAGGCTACTTACAACATGAGTGAGAAAAAGCGAGGTCATGGTAAAGGGGGTAATAGTTTGGTGTTCAATGTGTACGTGGGTTAGGTGTTAAGTGAATGAAAGCCATTGACCATTGACAACATCTGTTACTGGCCGCCTACTCGACTCCCTTTCTTTGGCAGCCAAACAGCGGCCACCTTGTAACCTTGGCCAGATGTGTGCCTTGCTCCAAAAAGCATGTGCCTAATGGATGGCAAGAGCTCAAAGTGGCCTTTTCTTTCTTTTGTCCACCTTAACTCACACACAGTAAATCCTCGAGGCCACTCCATTCCCCCTTGTTTTCCCCGCGTCAAAAATTTTCAAACCCCCAAACTGCTGGGGGGAACCTCAGAGGGCCATCTAAATGCTTTTCAAAATTGTATTCCATGGGCATCAGAAGTTGCCCGAATAATCAATAATACAAGGGGGAAAGCTCTGCATTGAGCCGAAAATTTTTTTCATTTTGAAAAGGGGGCCAAATAGGGCCGGTAGAATCCGAACCTCATCACCAAAAACGTTAACCCCCAAGGGGTGGATGACCCAAGTTCAGAAACCCCGGAGGCGCAACGGAAGTCTTTATTTTATTATTTTTTATTTATATAGCACCATTGTTTCCAGGGGGCGTACAGGAAAAGGGGGTTTACATCAAATTCGATAAAATTTACATAACAAACTAACAAACAGACTGGTACGAGGGGGAGGACCCCCCTTTTGGTTTACATCTACAGGAGGGGGGACGAAACGGGGTTGGGGGTTGCGCGTTCCGGTATTTATTGGGCGAAAACCCGGGGAGGGGTGAGGAGGCATGAGTCATTGCGGCAAGGCTTTCCTAGAGTGGGTTTTCAGATTACGTCTGAAGGCCCGAGAGTGGTTGAAAGTGGGGAGGTTGGGCAAAAAATTCAGGGGAGGGGGATACAGAGAAGTTTTGGAGGGGGGGGTTGGGTGAGGGCGATAGTTAGGAGGAAAAGGGGGTCTTGGAGGCCCGGGAGATTATGGGGGGAAGGGTTTTCGGGGATTAGTTCAAACTTTTGGGGGAGACAGGTTTAAAAGGCCTTGTTTGTCAGTATTAGTAATTTGTTTTTGGATTTGAGGGAATGGGGGCCAGTAAAGAGATTTGCAGGGGGGAGAGTGGGGAGTGGGGGGGAAGGATGGAATTTAGCGGTAGCAAGTTAAGGATGGATGGAAGGGAAAGGGGGTTTAGCAGGGGGCCAGAGAAAAGGATTTTGCAGTAGTCGAGGCGGAAATGATGAGGGCACCCCCAAATTTTTGTTGGGGGGGAAGGGGGGGGCGGATTTGGAAATATTTTTTAGCTGGAGGCGACAGGAGGAAAAGAGCTTTGGGGTTGGTTTTAAGGGGCAGGGAGAGTCAAGGGTTACTCCGAGGCAGCGGGGCCTCCGGTGGGGGAAAAGGGATGTTGCAATTGTTAAAAAATAGGTAGGTAAGGCAGTCATAAGGAAAGAAGAAGGAGGGTGACCCTTTAGGGTGAGGAGGGGAGAAAAGGGTAATGAGAGGGAATCCAATGGTGAGAACCCAGAGGAAACAAAAGAATTTTTAGCAGGGAGGTGGGGAGGGGGAAGATGAGGAGTTACTTGTGGTTCCCCAAACACAAAGTTCACCAAAAACCTT
>JARQOD010000007.1:21616486-21716273 GCA_033576555.1 Oophaga sylvatica
CTCCTTCCCTTTCCAGCTCTGCCATGCGTCAAAATAGTGGTTTACCCCCACATATGGGGTATCAGCATACTCAGGACAAATTGCACAATAACTTTTGGGTCCTGTTACCCTTTGGAAAATAACAATTGGGGTGGAAAGATCATTTTTGTGGAAAAGATATGATTTTTTAATTTTACTGCTCTACGTTATAACCTTCTGTGAAGCCCTTGGGGTTCAAAGCTTTCACCACACATCTAGATAAGTTCCTTGGGGGGTCTAGTTTCCAAAATGGGGTCACTTGTGGGGGGTTTCCACTGTTTAGGCACACAGGGACTCTCCAAATACGACATGGCGTCCAATCTCAATTCCAGCCAAAAAAGTCAAATGGCGCTGCTTCCCTTCCGAGCTCTGCCATGCACCCAAAAGTGGTTTACCCTCACATATGGGGTATCAGCGTACTCAGGACTAATTGCACAATAACTTTTGGGGTCCTTTTATCCTTTGGAAAATAAAAATTGGGATGAAAAGATCATTTTTGTGGAAAAAAACATGATTTTTTAATTTTACGGCTCTACGTTATAACCTTCTGTGAAGCCCTTGGGGTTCAAGCTCTCACTACACATTTAGATAAGTTACTTGGGGGGTCTAGTTTCCAAAATGGGGTCACTTGTGGGGGTTTCCACTGTTTAGGCACACAGGGACTCTCCAAATGCGACATGGCGTCCAATCTCAATTCCAGCCAAAAAAGTCAAATGGCGCTGCTTCCCTTCCGAGCTCTGCCATGCACCCAAATAGTGGTTTACCCCCACATATGGGGTATCAGCGTACTCAGGACTAATTGCACAATAACTTTTGGGGTCCTTTTATCCTTTGGAAAATAAAAATTGGGATGAAAAGATCATTTTTGTGAAAAAAACATGATTTTTTAATTTTACGGCTCTACGTTATAACCTTCTGTGAAGCCCTTGGGGGTTAAAAGCTCTCACAACACATTTAGATAAGTTACTTGGGGGGTCTAGTTTCCAAAATGGGGTCACTTGTGGGGGGTTTCCACTGTTTAGGTACACAGGGACTCTCCAAATGCGACATGGCGTCCAATCTCAATTCCAGCCAAAAAAGTCAAATGGCGCTGCTTCCCTTCGAGCTCTGCCATGCGCCCAAATAGTGGTTTACCCCCACACATGGGATATCGATGTACTCAGGAGAAATTGTACAACAAATATTGTGGTTCATTTTCTACTGATACCCTTGACAAAATTTTAAAAAATTGTGTCGAAAGAAAAATTTTGGGAAAAAAAGTTAAATGTTCATTTTTTCCTTCCACATTGCTTCAATTCTTGTGAAGTACCTAAAGGGTTAATAAACTTCTTGAATGTGGCTTTGAACACATTGAGGGGTGCAGTTTTTAGAATGGTGTCACTTTTGGGTATTTTCTGTCATATTGACCCCTCAAATTCACTTCAAATGTGAGGTGGCCCCTAAAAAAAATGATTTTGTAAATTTTGTTGGAAAAATGAGAAATTGCTGGTCAACTTTTAACACTTATAACTTCCTAACAAAAAAAAATTTGGTTCCAAAATTGTGCTGATGTAAAGTAGACATGTGGGAAATGTTATTTATTAACTAATTTTTGTGACATATCTCTCTGATTTAATGGCATAAAAATTAAAAGTTTGAAAATTGCAAAATTTTCAAAATTATTGCCATATTTCCGTTTTTTAATAAATAAACGCAAGTTATATTGAAGAAATTTTACCACTATCATGAAGTACAATATGTCTCGAGAAAACAATCTCAGAATCGCCAAGATCCGTTGAAGCGTTCCAGAGTTATAACCTCATAAAGAGACAGTGGTCAGAATGTAAAAATTGGCCTGGTCTTTAACCTACAAAATGGCTTTGTCGTTAAGGGGTTAAATAAGATTTGGTTCAGGTGATCACCTAATCAGAAGCACATTAAGTAGAATGGGGTGTACTCTGGTTGGAATTCAACTAACACTGGAATGGAATGGCTGTCTATATGCTGTATCAGTGGGGCATTCTTCATGTGGGATTCGAGTGAGGGAATAATATATACTGTATAGATAGATATATTTGCACACATGGGATACCATCCAAACCTAAATATATATCCATACATATGTATATTTTGGGGCACTTCCCTATACAGTAACAAAGATGGAACTTCAACCATCTCACAGAGATGCCAGGCTGACCATGGAAGTCAATACCCAAACAAGAGCATCTTCTGATGAAATGGTTGAAGAAAATTGACATGCAGTTTTGCTGAAGCTAGCTAATGAAGTAGAAAGCCAAACTGGGGTGATAGTTCCCATGCCAGAATATAGTGTACACTGCAGAGGAATAGAACGAAGCTTTAATAAAGCACATGCACAAAAAAATCCCACATACAATTTTTCAGGGCTCAGGCTGAAAAATATAAATACTACTGGGAATCTATACTATGCAGTGATATATAAGTTTTTTTGAACTGATGGCTTCAAATCTGTATGGTTTGCAAAGGAAAGTAGTACAAAGAAAAATGCTTGCTGCCTACCATGAAACGTGGTTTCATTATCTTTATGTGGGCTGAATGAGTGCTGCTGTTATTAGGGAACTACATTTCATTGATAGTATCATGAATTCACATATGTGTCACTCTTAATTGAAAGAGAGGATGCTGCCATTGTGAGGTGATGGGGAATATGCCGCGGACCGTCATGTAATTTTCAGCTGCTGTTCTATTGTGTTAGTCATGTACAATTGACAATATTGTTCCTGCAGTACTAATCACCGGCCATAGGAGGCCACTGTTTTCCCTGTAACAGTTCGATGACTCTGGCTTAAACTGGTTTATGCAGGATTTTATTCAGAGACAGTCAATCGGTCCTATGAGAAGAACTAGAAACAGCGATTCTGTTGGCAGACTGGTGTTTTGTTAAATGGACTCTGCTCTGCTAATGTGATCTGCAGTTTTGGTAGAACCCAAAGGGTCCCAGGCCAGGGGGCAGTGCAAGCAATTAGGAGGAAGTGCCTGATAGGAAAAGGTTGGTTCTGTTGCAACAGTGCACATCAGGCTCAGCTTTCTGACCCACTAGAGACTTACAGAGACTACAGCATTAAAGGGGATCTACCGAAGTATACAGAGGTGATCTGAGGAGTGGCCCATTGCACTCACATGATCTTTAAAGTGGACGCGATGGTGTATAATTCCATAACTGGATTCTACCTGGGGGTTTAAAGTCATCTTGTTAAATTTGTAAGCTGCTGTGCTGCATCACCAATAGGCCACCCCTGGCATTCATTTGATTGTTCTGGTTTTTCCAGGTAAATGCTCATTAGCTGTAACAGGCGGGTACACAACTAGGTAAATTATAGTAACATAGTCAACATTTCCGTGTCCACTGAGTGAGGCAGCACAGTGGTCCTGGTCAATTCTGATCGAGTCACATTTTGTTGGTTGGTGGAAGCGTAATCAGTCTGAGTTTAGCAGGAAGGGCATGTTCACACTGGGCGTTTTTGCTGCTTTTTTATACTAATTTTCAGCTGCTTTTTACAGTACCAGCAAAGCCTATGAGATTTCAGAAATCTCATGCGCACACAATGTTTTTTTTGTCATCAGGATTTTGTGCTTTGCTTCTTTTTTTGGACATAGAGCATGTCACTTCTTTCAGCTTTTTTTGCGGCATTTTTCACCCATTGACTTGAATGGGTGTTGAAAAAATGCAGCAAAAATGCAGGTATCATTATTTCAAAACCACAAAAAGCAGATTAAAAAAATCCAAAATTCAAGAAAACACCACCAAAAACAGGCAGAGATGCTTACCTGTCTGAAAAGGCCTCAATACTGATGCACTGACAGAGTGCAGCGGACCCAAGTAAAATGGTGACTACACAGGTGCATTAATACCAAATTAAACAGCCAGCCTTCAATCAGGGATTGGCCGTGTGGTACACCAGTGCACAAAAGTACAATCTGTATATGGCAATGTTCACACTAGGAATGCAGAGCGTCTGGTTCACAGCCTATTAATAACTGTCAGTGCATCAGTATTGAGGCCTTTTCAGACAGGTAAACATCTCTGCCTGTTTTTGGTGGAGGTATCATTATTTGCAGCGTTTTTCATGCAGAAAAGTCATGGACAGCAAGCATGCACAGAGACACAAGTTAGCCCAAAGAACACACCAAAAAAACGCAACAAAAACTGAGTTTTTGCCGCAGCTTATTTACTGCCAAGATATCAGGTTTTTCTGCAGAATAAAATGCAGCAAAAATGCCCAGTGTGAACTTACCCTTAAAGTTCATTTGACAAGTTTAGTATTTACTGCTTTCCTTGTCCACAGTTTTGCTGTATCCTGGGGAGCCCACCCCGGTCAACAGCTTACACCATCACTCCATGCCCTTGGTAGATATGCAGTTTTTCTAAATGCATGATGCCTTTAGTGGTACATGGTGGTGGCAGTGTCCTTATGTGGGACTGCATGAGTGCTGCCGGTGTCATGGAGCAATATTTCATGGATGGTATCATGAATTTACGGATGTACTGCTCTATATTGCAAAAAAAGATGTTGCTACCACACCGTGTCTTTGGTAGTCATGCACTTTTCCATTGCGTTTGTGAAGGAGTACAGGGTGAAAGTGATTCAGTGTCCAAGTGTCTCCTGATCTGAATCCAATCAAACACCTATGGGAAATTCTGAAGAAACAAATTGAGCATCGCTCTCCATCAAGCATTCAGGCATTAAAAGATGTTTTTCTTGAAGAATGGGGAAAATAGATGTTGCATTAAGTCGTCAACTTCTTCATTCCATGTCTTACTTCATGTTATGGGTTTAAACTCAGTTGTGGTAACATTTTAGAAATTGTTCTTGTGTTCACTGAGATATTCATTGAAATCTTACTTTTCAAGCATGTGCTGAGTCTTGTATTTTTGGCATTTTTGGTGTATTTCTGGAGCTGTGTTCCAGTGGATAGACAGTATATTCTATATGGTGTATTAATAATACTATTGTGTGGACACATTGTAACGAATGGAAGCGGAGGCAGAGGTGGTGAAGTTCACATTCGTTTTTATTTTTTAATGTGGAACCTCGAGACCGCGGTCCGGGGGGCTCCGAAGGGGGCGTAACTAGTGAGCCCCAGGTACCCGTAGTAAGGCCCCTCGAACAGGACCAGAATGGAATACCCAGAGGACACAGGTGCTACCTCCAGTTAGACCCCGGACACGTGGCAGCTGTCCCAGAGGGACCAAAAGGGTAACAGGTATTTTCAGAGTCCGTGGAGGGTTCTTGACGGAGAAGGATAAGGTCCTGGTCTAGAACGGATGGTAGTAGGCTGGCTCCAGTGACCTTGTCACGGTCCACGGGTACGGATGGCTGATGGCGGAACGGGATGACACTTGCGCCAGTAATAGCCGAGATTGTCCAGGTTAGCCAGATACGGGTTAGCAATGATCTGAGGAGAAAAACAGTATCAGCGAAGCACAGAGACTGCAGACGCAGCGCAGACAGATCAGGAACAGAACCGGATGTAGCAATGATAGAACACGTTGCTCCGGCACTCCCCTAATGGTGGAGTGACCAGATATAGTACTGAGTGCGCAGCCATTGGTTAATTAGCTATTTAAAAAAATGCACGCTGCCCCTTTAAGAGAGACGGTGGGCGCGGCCTCGCGTCCTAAGCAGACTAACTGGAGGCCTGCCAGCAGCATGCCAGGAGGTGGAGGAGGACACAGGACGCCGAGTAGCAGATGGGACAGGTGAGTGAGCAGAACAGAGTGCAGAGCCAGCGCTGGGACCGAGTGTAACAGTATCCCCCTCTTTACTCCCCCTCTTTTTCAAGCCTGTGTGAAATCTTTTAAGAAGAAGAGGAGCCTGGATGTTCTCTTTAGGCTCCCAAGATCTCTCCTCAGGACCAAAACCTTTCCAGTCCACCAGGTAATAGATCCTACCTCTTACTCTCTTAGAGGCCAAGATATGTTTTACCTCAAAAACATCATCCTCAGAGACCGGATCAGGAGTGGTACCCGGGTCCTTAAAGAAGGAGCTCAACACTACTGGTTTGAGGAGGGAAACATGAAAGGAGTTAGGTACTCGTAGAGAATTAGGCAATTTCAGTTTATAAGAGACCGGGTTGATTTGTCTCAAAACTTCAAAGGGACCAATGAAACGGGGACCCAATTTGTACGATGGTAACTTCAGACGGATGTACTTGGAGGAGAGCCATACCTTGTCTCCTGGACGAAAGATGGGAGCCTCCAAACGTCTTTTGTCCGCATGCGTTTTCATACGTTGAGAAGCTTTCTCCAAAGCCGACCTGGTCTCTCTCCAAATGTCCGAGAAATTCTTAGACAAGGTATCGACTGCCGGAACATCAGACAATCCCGAGACAGGAAGAGGAATTCCGGGTTGCAGTCCAAGCACAATCTGAAAGGGAGACTTTCCAGAAGATTCACTTACTTGGTTGTTGTAGGAGAATTCCGCCCAGGGCAGTAATTCTACCCAGTCATTATGATGAGCGTTGACGAAGTGACGCAGGTATCCAGCCAGGATTTGATTGATCCTCTCCACTTGCCCATTAGACTGGGGATGATATGCAGAAGAAAAATCTAGTTCAATTTTTACCATTTTACAGAGTCCTCTCCAGAACTTAGAGGTGAACTGGACGCCCCTGTCGGACACCATGTGGAGAGGAAATCCATAGTAGACGGAAGATGTGCTGAATGAAGTGAGTGGCCAGTTCTGGAGCAGACGGGAGGCCAGATAGCGGAACGAAGTGGGCCATTTTAGAGAAGCGGTCCACCACAACCCATACCACTGAGCAGCCAGAAGAAATGGGAAGATCCGTGATGAAATCCATCGCGATGTGCTGCCAGGGAGCGGACGGAATCGGAAGAGGCAGAAGCCTGCCGGTTGGTAGATGTTTAACAGTTTTGTTACGGGCACATGAAGGACAGGCTGTGACGAACTCCTGGATATCCTTGCCCATGGTAGGCCACCAGTAATAACGGGAGATGAGTTGCTGCGTCTTTCTCTGACCAGCATGGCCAGCCAACTTAGAAGAATGACCCCAGCGCAGAACACGACTACGATTAGAGGCGGACACGAAAGTCTTCCCAGGAGGAAGCCGGGCCAGATCAGTGGAGGCAACAGAGACTAACTTAGAAGGTTCAATAATGTGCTGAGGTTCCTCCTCCAGTTCAGGAGGCAAGAAAGCTCTAGAGAGTGCGTCTGCCTTGATGTTCTTGTCAGCTGGACGGAAATGAAGTACAAAATTGAAACGGGCAAAAAATAATGCCCAACGGGCCTGACGGGGATTCAGTCTTAAAGCAGATTGGAGATAGGCAAGGTTTTTATGGTCGGTGAATATGATTACCTGGTGATGAGCTCCTTCAAGAAGATGTCTCCATTCTTGCAGAGCCAATTTGATGGCCAACAGTTTGCGATCACCGACAGAGTAGTTCCTTTCTGCAGGAGAAAAAACCTTGGAAAAAAAACCACACGAGATCATCCGCCCAGTAGACGACTTCTGGGTCAGAACTGCTCCTGCACCTATGGAAGAAGCGTCAACTTCAAGAAAAAATTGCTCACTTGAATTAGGACGATGGAGAACGGGTGCGGAAGCGAAGGCTTTTTTGAGAGAAACAAAGGCCTCTTCTGCCTCGGAGGACCATTCCTTAGAGTTTACACCTTTCCGGGTTAAGGCTGTGATTGGAGCCACTCGGGTGGAAAAGTGTGGAATAAATTGCCGGTAGTAATTGGCGAACCCGAGGAATCTTTGTATGGCTTTTAGCCCAGACGGACAAGGCCAGTTGAGAACTGCAGACAACTTCTCCGGATCCATCTTTAATCCTGTGGAAGATACAATGTACCCAAGGAAAGGCAAAGAAGACTGCTCAAAGAGGCATTTCTCATATTTGGCATATAGCCTGTTCTCTCTCAGTCTTTGTAAGACCAGGCGTACTTGCCTCCGGTGTGACGTCAAGTCAACAGAAAAAAATCAAAATATCGTCCAGGTAAACCACGACACAAGTATAGAGCAAGTCCCTGAAAATGTCATTAACAAATTCCTGAAAAACCGCAGGTGCATTGCTTAGGCCGAATGGCATTACCAGGTATTCATAGTGGCCGTCACGGGTGTTGAAGGCTGTTTTCCATTCGTCCCCTCTCTGACTCTGATCAGGTTATAGGCCCCTCTGAGGTCCAATTTGGTGAAGATCTTGGCCCCTCGGAGACGATCAAACAGCTCTGAAATAAGAGGTAATGGATACCTGTTTTTTACCGTGATTTGATTTAGACCCCGATAGTCAATGCAGGGCCGCAAGGATCCATCCTTTTTCTTCACAAAGAAGAATCCAGCTCCTGCCGGTGACGATGACTTTCGGATAAATCCTCTAGCCAGATTCTCTTGGATGTAGTCCGACATGGCCTGAGTCTCTGCCTGTGAAAGGGGATAAACTCTCCCGCGAGGAGGAGATGCTCCAGGAAGAAGCTCTATCTGACAGTCATACGACCTGTGTGGAGGTAGTCTCTCAGCCTCCTTTTTCCCAAAGACGCAGAGAAGGACCAATAGACGGAAGGCAACCCTGGCAGGGTATCAGGCTGGACTGGAGGCGAAACAGGTTGAATCCGGGTTAAGCAACGATTCATGCAGGTATCCCCCCAACGCAGAACTTCTCCAGTTTTCCAATTAAGGACTGGTTCATGCATCTGGAGCCAAGGTGAACCTAAAAGCATGGGATGGGATAAACCGGGATATATATAAAATCGCATTCGTTCAGTATGCATTAGACCTACCCGGAGTTCCACCAACTCGGTTTGAAACTGGACGGGCTCGGTCAGCGGTTTGCCATCCACGGCGGACACCTGTAACGGATCAGGAAGACGCTGGACTGGTAAGCGGTAATGATCCACAACCACCTGCTGGATGAAGTTCCCTGCAGCTCCAGAATCCAGTAGACAATGTTCGGAGAATTTTATTGCTCCATAGGACACGGAGACTGAGATGTGTAAAGAAGAAGAGGACTGTTCTCTACCTAGGTTGGCCCCTCCTACCGGACCTAGGCACTGGAGTTTCCCGACTTTTTAGGACAGAAATGGATCAAATGTTCAGAACTACAGCAGTAGTAACAACTTCCCTCCTTGCGACGTGCCTCCAGGCGGCGGGTGGCCAAACTTACATGGTCCACCTCCATGGCCTCGGAGGCGGAGGGCGAAGTACCTGTTTTGTACAAACTAGAGTCCAGGTGATAGGACCTTTTGTCCCGCTTGATCTCCATGGAGCGCTCCTGAAAACGCAGGTCAATTCGGGTTGCCAAGGATATTAGCTCTTCCAAGAGGGTAGGTCTGTCCCGTCCCGCCAGCTCATCCTTGATTCTTCTGGATAGGCCTTCCCAGAAGTTAGCAACCAGGGCCTCATTGTTCCACGATAATTCAGACGAGAGGGTGCGGAATTTAACAGCATACTGAGCTACCGTGAGAGTACCTTGGCGCAGGCGGAGCAGAGCTGAGGCAGTCGAAGTGGTGCGATCAGGTTCATCGAAAGTCCTGCGAAAAGCCTCTAGGAAAGATTGAAGATCGTTAACCAGTGGATCCCCTCTCTCCCATAGCGGGTTTAGCCAGGCGATGGCCTCTCCTCCCAGGTGTGACATGATGAAGCCCACCTTGGCTCGGTCAGAAGCAAACATATGCCCCAATATTTCGAAGTGTAGAGTGCACTGATTGAGGAAACCCCGACACAGAGTAGGGTCACCCTGGAAACGGGTAGGAGCCGCCAGACGGGGACCTTGACTTGCCATGGGAACTGGTACCTGATTATTGATAGAAGAGTCAGGTACAGACGAGGGCCCTAAGGAATCCATGCGGGTAGACAAGCTGCGTAGATAAGTCGTGATCTTGTCCTGTTGAACTCCCAAACGGGTCACCTCCTGGCACAGATCCGTGGTCGGAGATCTCTGGGATCCAGCGGGTTCCATGGCCGGAGCAATCTGGAAGCGGAGGCAGAGGTGGTGAAGTTCACATTGGTTTTTATTTTTTAATGTGGAACCTCGAGACCGCGGTCCGGGGGGCTCCGAAGGGGGCGTAACTAGTGAGCCCCAGGTACCCGTAGTAAGGCCCCTCGAACAGGACCAGAATGGAATACCCAGAGGACACAGGTGCTACCTCCAGTTAGACCCCGGACACGTGGCAGCTGTCCCAGAGGGACCAAAAGGGTAACAGGTATTTACAGAGTCCGTGGAGGGTTCTTGACGGAGAAGGATAAGGTCCTGGTCCAGAACGGATGGTAGTAGGTTGGCTCCAGTGACCTTGTCACGGTCCACGGGTACGGATGGCTGATGGCGGAACGGGATGACACTTGCGCCAGTAATAGCTGAGATTGTCCAGGTTAGCCAGATACGGGTTAGCAATGATCTGAGGAGAAAAACAGTATCAGCGAAGCACAGAGACTGCAGACGCAGCGCAGACAGATCAGGAACAGAACCGGATGTAGCAATGATAGAACACGTTGCTCCGGCACTCCCCTAATGGTGGAGTGACCAGATATAGTACTGAGTGCGCAGCCATTGGTTAATTAGCTATTTTAAAAAATGCACGCTGCCCCTTTAAGAGAGACGGTGGGCGCGGCCTCGCGTCCTAAGCAGATTAACTGGAGGCCTGCCAGCAGTGTGCCAGGAAGTGGAGGAGGACACAGGACGCCGAGGAGCAGATGGGACAGGTGAGTGAGCAGAACGGAGTGCAGAGCCAGCGCTGGGACCGAGTGTAACACACATTTATGCTACTGAGATTCATTTGTGTTCAGAAATCCATTACTATGAATGCAATTTTCCCTATAGCTAAGTCACATAGCAGTGTAAGTACTACACAGCAGTATATATTGATATCTAATGTATTAAAACATATTATTGAAGCCAAAGTGGCTCCTTGGTGATTCCATTCAAGCCAACTTCTTTTAAGTGGTCCACCTTGGCAACAGACATTTCTGATTAAACAGTAGGCTGATCTAAAATAGACATTGACGGCTTGGATCCACATGTGGCCATGTCTGAACCCCTGTTTGAAACTCATCTCGTATTTTAGAATCCTCTTTAATGTTATACAAACCAACAACAAAAGAAAGTTTCTCAGATTGGAAGAATGATTTTTCTCTAGTGCTGTCTAAAAGCTCAGTGGGAACCCTATCAACAAGGTGAAGAAATATGCTTGTAATACTGGTCGCATTCACTCATCTTTGCCATATGCACAAATAGCACAAGATTAGGGAATTTCCAAAAACCTAATGAGCTATCTCCATGATGCCTCACACAAATATGTGGCGTTTTTCCAGTTTGTCGAATTATTGCTGCAGGTTTGACAATCTCTTTTCAGTGTTGTTTTGTTCACCTCTCTTTGATTTTGTTCTTCTCTGATGTTGAATTGTATTTTGTATTTTCTGCTTCTATTCTCATTCTCATTCAGCCAAACAAAAATTACTAATAGGTTAGATCATTGCTGGTAGAGTATTTATAAACGGTAGACAAACATTTAACCCATTAGTGACAGAGCCATTTTGCAGCTTAATGACCAGGCCAATTTTTACAATTCTGACCACTGTCAATTTATGAGGTTATAGCTCTGGAATGCTTTAATGGATCCCGCTGATTCTGAGAATGTTTTTTCGTGACATATTGTACTTCATGATAGTGGTAAAATTTCTTTGATATGACTTGTGTTTATTTATTTAAAAAATGAAAATATGGCAAAAAAATGTAACATTTTGCAATTTTCAAACTTTGAATTTTTATGCCCTTAAATATACCACACAAATTACTTAATACATAACATTTCCCACATGTCTACTTTACATCAACACAATTTTGGAAACAAAATTTTTTTTTTTTAGGAAGTTATAAGGGTTAAAAGTTAACCAGCGATTTCTCATTTTGACAACAAAATTTACAAAACCATTTTTTTAGGGACCACATCACATTTAAAGTCACTTTGAGGGGTATTTATGACAGAAAATACCCAAAGGTGACACCATTCTAAAAACTGGACACCTCAAGGTGCTCAAAACCACATTCAAAGAAGTTAAATTAACCCTTTATGTGCTTCACAGGAACTGAAGCAATGTGGAAGGAAAAAATTAACATTTAACTTTTTTTTGTTACAAAAAATTAACTTCAGAACCAGTTTTTTTTATTTTCACAAGTGTTAAAAGAGAAAATGAACCACAAAATTTGTTGTGCAATTTCTCCTAAATACACCGATACCCCATATGTGGGGGTAAACCACTGTTTGGGCACACAGCAGAGCTCTGAAGGTAAGGAGCGCCATTTGACTTTTTCAATGCAGAATTGGCTGGAATTAAGATTGGATGCCAAGTTGCATTTGCAGAGCCACTGATGTGCCTAAACAGTGGAAACCTCCACAAATGACACCATTTTGGAAAGTAGACCCCCTATGGAACTTATCTAGATATGTGGTGAGCACCTTGAACCCCCAACTGATGAAGAAGCGAAACATGCGTTGGGGCTGTGGGGACGCCATTGTGACTTAATTCTTTTTCATGTAAGTGCCCTCTGATTTTTGCTTATATATCTGCCCATGAATACACGGCTAGTTTCACACAGTCTATATTGGCAGTTTGTAGTTCATAATTTGTTTTCATTGGTACGGTTTTGGATATATATGTCTTTATGGATATAAGTGCAGGTTATGCCTGCTATAATTGAATTATTCAATATATTTACAAGTTATATCCACTACATATTATATTATTAACTCTTTGGGCTACGTGTAATATGGTTCCCCACTTGTTTAGCAGTATCCCTGTTTTTGTCTTTTGCTTTTGTATGTATGTTTTTTCTAAATACATTTAATAAAATTGATTTTATTGGCAATTTATACTGTTTTTGTTTGGTGGTTCTATATTATTTCAGTTTTTGCCGGTTGGTTTATAAAAACTTTGTCTGGGTTTCTCTTGTGTTACCCTTAAGGAACTTATCTAGATGTGTGGTGAGCACTTTGAACCTCCAAGTGCTTCACAGAAGTTTTTAACGCAAAGCCGTAAAAGTAAAAAAATCATTTTTTTTCCACAAAAGAGATGTTTTCACCACCAAATTTTTACTTTCGCAAGGGTAACAGGAGAAATTGGACCACAAAAGTTGTTGTGCAATTTGTCTTGAGTATGCCGATACTCCATATGTGGGGGGGAACCACTGTTTGGGTGCATAGCAGGTCTCGGAAGGGAAGGAGCGACGTTTTGGAATGCAGACTTTGATGGAATGTTCTGCGGGTATCATGTTGCATTTGCAGAGCCCCTGATGTGCCTAAACAGTAGAAACCCCCCACAAGTGACCCCACTTTGGAACTAGACCTCCCAAGGAACTTATCTAGATGTGTTGTGAGAACTTTGAACCCCCAAGTATTTCACTAAAGTTTATAACGCAGAGCTGTGAAAATAAAAAATCATATTTTTTTCCACAAAAATGATTTTTTAACCCACAATTTTTATTTTCACAAGGGTAACAGGAGAAATTGGACCCCAAGACTTGTTTTCCAATTTGTCCTGAGTACCCTGTTACCACATTTGTGGGGGGAACCACTGTTTGGGCACACGTCGGGGCTGGAAAGGGAAGTAGTGACTTTTGGAATGCAGACTTTGATGGAATAGTTTGCGGGCATCATGTTGCATTTGGGGAGCCCCTGATGTGCCTAAACAGTAGAAACAGTAGAAACTCCCCACAAGTGAGCCAATTTTGGAAACTAGACCACCAAGGAGCTTATTTAGATGTGTGGTGAGCACTTTGAACCTCCAAATGCTTCACAGACGTTTTTAACACAGAGCCGTGAAAATAAAAAATCTTTTTTTTCACAAAAATGATTTTTTAGCCCCCAATTTTTTATCTTCCCAAGTGTAGATGCCCCATATGTGGGGGAAACCACTGACTGGGTGCACGGCAGAGCTCAGAAGGGAGGGAGCACCATTTGACTATTTGAACGCAAAATAGGCTGGAATCAATGGTGGCGCAATGTCGTGTTTGGAGACCCCCTGATGTGCCAAAACAGTGGAAACCCCTCAATTCTAACTCCAACCCTAACACCAACACACCCCTAACCCTAATACCAACCCTAACCATAACCCTAACCACAACCCTAACTCCTACACACCCCTAACCCTATTTCCAACCCTAACCATAACCCTAATCACAACCCTAACCCCTACACACTCCTAACCCTAATCCCAACCCTAACCATAACCCTAATCACAACCCTAACTCCAACACACCCCTAACACTAATCCCAATCCTAAGAGTATGTTTCCATGCTGCGAACTCGCAGCGCTTTGGACGCAGGGGATACCCAGCTCCGCCCAAAGCGCTGCCACCTTTTGTACTCGTGATAATTCTGGATTTGTTCATTGAACACATCTGGAAAACCCGCATCCTATCCATAGACTGGGTTATTTATCTTGCGGAGAAGGAGCGTCTCTGCAAGATAAATAGACATGCTGCAGTCTAGAAAGACATCCGTAATTTCAGGTGTGACACCCGCATCCCTGCACGCATAGTGGAGGCTGGATTAGTGGAGACGGGATTTCATAAAATTCCCTCCACTATGCTGTAACATCTGGATGCTGCGGATTGAACGCTGTGGCTGTATGCAATGCTCAATCTGCAGCAAATCCTTACAACATACGCTACTTGGAAACATACCCTAACCATAACCCTAATCCCATCCCTAACCCTAATCTAACCCTAAACCTAACGCTACTCTCAACCCTTACCCTAATCCCAACCGTAACCCTAATCCCAACCCTAACCCGAATCCTAACTTTAGTCCAAATCACTTTAGCACCATTGTAACCCTAATGGAAAAATGGAAATAAATATATATTTTTTATTTTATTATTTTCCCTAACTAAGGGGGAGATAAAGGGGGGTTTATTTTTATTTTTTTTTATTTTGATCACTGTGATAGGGTTGGTTTATCACAATGATCAAAATGTACATGGAATGAATGAATGGAATCGGTGGGCGCACTGTGCATGCTCCAGCCATTTTCTTTACAGGAAGAAGACGTCGGGAGCTGTGGGAGGACGGGGGGGACACCGGGAGGTATAGGGGACAGAACGTGGGACCGAGGACTCTATTTCTCTCCCCTCAGAGGAGAGAGAAATTAAAACGCTTTTTTGTTGTTGCGGTCGCTGTTATAATGTTAATAACGGCGATCGCAACACCGGGGTTGGTAAATTCTGACCTGAATCATGTTCTCTGGGGTCTCGGCTACCCCCAGCAGCCGAGACCCTGGAGAAATTCTGACTCTTGGGGCGCTATTTACTTTTTTTTTGGTTTAAATACCCTTAACTACTGCCGTTAAAAGGCGTATCGGCGGTCGTTAAGGGGTTAAACTACTAAAAGTTGTAGAATTATGGAAATCACAGAATTGATAGACATGTTCATTAGTTATGAGCGAATGTAATGGGATAAGGTGTTATCCGAGCATGCTCGTGTGCTAGCAAAGCGTCTTCGGCATGTTCGAAAAATATGTTCTAGTCCCCATGGCTGCATGTCTTGTGGCGGTCCGACAGCCACAACACATACTGCAAGAATTGCCTGTTTGTTAGGTCTCGCCAGCCCAACTAATCATAAGCTGAGCCTCGGATCTAAGACGGTGAGGAAATTTGCGTAGCCCCTGTCCATGGCCACAAAGCACTTTCCAGGATTGTGGAGTGGGGATGTGGAAAGCGATCTGCTCACCTCTTTTCCCAACCATACTTACGTTTGAGTAACACCACCACAAACAAATAGTGTGTGATTCAAAGAGTTAACAAATTGAATATTTTTTGCTCTCTCAGTGTAAACAATCTGAAAAACAGCCTGAAGCATAACATTCAGAGACGCATTCTTCCTAATTTATGTGATTTCTATGTGCACTAAGAGATGTATTTCCACCGGTATTTCAGGAGAAGAAAAATGGAAAATTTAATAGAATGTGTAGAATAGTAAAACATATAGTTGCTCCTGTATTATATAGAATGTGTGCACAGAATGTAAATGCTGGATTACAATTTCATTGCCAGGTTTGGCATCATACATCTTTGCTGGTTGGAGAACGACAAGTTCCAGAGACTATGCGAGGGCAGCTGAGCGAGGTGTGTGCTGCATTTTAAGTGGAGGGCTGTAGACAAGTGCATAGTTAAACACAATTTCATAGTTTGACATAAGAACATAGTCTGGTGTTTTCATTACTAGTTTTCCATTATTTTTCTGCTTTTTTCTGTACTGTTTATCCCCATTAGTATGTGCTCTATGGACAATGCTACCGGGTGTGTATCTTGTGAATCGTATGCATGCTTTGAACAAATATTTGAGTGTGAATTTATCTGCACTTGATGTCAGCACGTTACATATTTGGAAGCATTGCAAACCTGGAGAGGAGTTTAGAGCTCACTGAGCATGCCTTGCCTGGGGCCACTGATATAGAGAAGAGAGGAGGTGCGGAAGATCAGGACCCAGTAGGTAGCTACAGTCAGAAGAAGGGGTAGGGGGAAAAGTGCCAGGGAGTCCAGTTCTGATCTGGCACAGCCTACTATATATGCCTGTTTGACTGATATTAGGAATACAGGTCCAGGACTGGAATCACTACAGTGGGATTCCTACTAACGAGGAAAATGCTACTGTAGGAAAGAGCAGAGACCATGAATGCCGAATAATGTGCTTTCTGTCGAGTTCTTGGGTTTGGTTTATTGTGGATCGGAAAGACAGATTGCTGGGTGGGCTATGGACAACCAAGTGGTCATGGAACACATTGGTACCAATGACAAAGTTAGTGGGAGGTGCAAGGTCCTTAAAAATGATTACACTAAACTAGGAGAGAAGCTGAAGTCCAGGCCCTCCCAATGTGGTGTCTTCAGAAAAACTGCTCATGCCTTGACGTTGGTATTGTCAAGTTGTTTACCTGTATGGAAACCAGGACTCCCCACAACCGAGTCCATCCCCCATATCAGAACACCCCCGTTACCCATACACCAAAACACAAGAGACAATAATTGGAATATATATGGCCACAGCAGCCTTTATTAATATACAAACAACATTAACAATATTAACAATGTACCATACATAAACATTAGGGAGGAGTCCTTGAAGCCCCAAAATCATGGTGAATTGACCCAAAATGCTGTGAACAACACCCAACCTCTTACTCCCAGCCGTTACCCCACAGGCTCGGGAGCACCAACAATCGAGATATGTTGTTCACCCAGCTACTTGGGGATCCGCCCACTCTTGTGGGGAACTCCCCATCCACCTTTCAACAGATCACAATCCACCTACATTCAGACGGAGGAGACCCTATACTGAGTCCCCCCAAACCAATCTCCAAACAACTTAAAGGACTCCCCCCACCCCCTGAACCGCCACAACGAGGGCCCCATTGAAACCTCAATGGCCCGAGACCCCCCTAAACCTTCAAAGCTATGGCCCTTTCTATACCCTCTTGAATACCCAGAGCCCAAATATCCGAACCAACTGCATTTAGATGGACCCCGTCAGCCAACCAAAAATCCCCTTCGCCCTTCTCAAGATCAAAATGCCGCACAGACACACTGCCGTTTCGAGCCATAAAAGAAGATACGGCCCTATTAACCTTTATCCTGGCCTTATTAATCTTAGCCAGGGACCTCATGTTCCGCCAATGTCTGCGTGGAACAATTTCAGACCAGACCATGGTAACTCCAGGATATAACACCCACAACCGCAAGCAATCCTGCTTAATGTCCTTTACTAATTCCCGGAAAGGTCGTACAGCGAGATCATTCCCCCCCACATGGAGTACTAAGATATCAGGAGCACGGTCCAAACGGGCGCAACCATGGATTTTAGGCAACACCCTCCTCCACTGCATCCCCCTAAAGCCGAGCCATCGAACCACCGCCATAGACCTGGGAAATCCCAGTTGACGACCATCATTCCTGACATCAGCTCGCAACGCTCCCCAGTGGACGAAGGAATGACCGAAAATCCATACCAGCAGGGGCGCAATACCTGAAACGAGAAAAATAATACTAACATACAAAAACACCCCGAAACTACTCCAAAACCTCACACATCCCACACCCGTACCAGACCGACGCCCCCATCGTGAATTAAGGCCTAATGTAACTCCGGTATCGATTAGACTTCCAACCCCCAATACGCTGGATAGATGACGAACCCAAACCCCTAGCTGCCGCTTCCGTCGCCGCACCTATACAGAACGAATGAGTCCCAAAACGAGAGTTGTCCAAACCCAATGATCGAATGGCCTTCTTGAAAATGGCGTTAAACTGATACAGAGACAGGCTACCTACCGCCATCAGCATGACACAACAACGAACCTCCCAATCTCGGGCCCAGCTCCCAAAAACATTGCAAGCACAACACCGGACACATCGAATACCCTGGTACACTACCCAAAACAACACGCCTGCCCTTGCCCACATGATCTGTTTTAGATCTACGCAGCCAAAATTTAACCCCACGCGACGTCAATAGCACGTCCTTAGCCAACAAACCACCTGCCATCTGTTTACTACCCGAAACCAACTCACCCACCCGTAAAGCCCCAAAAAATGCAAGCGAAAAGGCTAGGCAAAACAATAAAACCTCAAAACGCGAGGAACACATTGATTCCAAAATAAAGACCAACCGCTCTAACAAACCAAAAGATACTGGGCGCCTAGTATCACCCAGGCCCTTTTCCCGCCGAAAACCTTTTGCCGCCTGTCGTACCAAAAAAGTTTTTGTCAAATCCCAAGTCCCGCGCAGACGGAAACCGAAAGACAATGCTGCCAAAACACACGATACCTTAGCACAAGACCATCCTTCCATCGCTCCCTGCCCCAACCAAGCTAACAAAATCCCTTCCTGATCCACCCCGTGCCCCATAACTGGAACAGCTCCTATCACCTCTTCCCACTTATGCCATACTGCCTGATAAGCCACCCAAGTTTTGGGGGCCAACGACAACCTAATCAGCGACTCTGCCGCCCGTAAACCACCTTCGACAGCTCCTCCAGGCAAGCTAAACCTTCGAACTCCGCTTCTGGGGCCAATGAGCGAAAACGATCCCACTGTGAACGAGAAAGAGAATCAGCTATGTCGTTTTTAACACCCGGAACGTGCGTTGCAGTCACATGCGCATTCAAGGACAAACATAACAAAACCAAACGTTGCAACACTTGAACAACAGGGGGAGAAGATGCAGTAAGCCCATTAATTGCACAAACAACTCCCATATTATCACAATTAAAACGCACCCGACAGTCCCGAAACTCGTGCCCCCACAAATGCACTGCCACGAGGATTGTAAAGATCTCCAACAATGTTATATTGCATACCAAACTGCCGACACCCACTCACCAGGCCAACGCGACGCACACCACTGTCCCTTGAAGTATGCTCCAAAACCAACACCGCCTGCCGCATCCGTAAACAACTCCAACATCTCGTTCTCGACAACTTCAGCCATGACCAATGAGCGGCCATTATACCCCTCCAAAAACGAATCCCAAACCGCCAGATCCGTCTTAAGTTCCCCAGACAACCTGATGAAGTGATGAGGGGCTCTAATCCCTGCCGTAGCGCTTGCCAGCCTACGTGAAAAAACTCTCCCCATCGGCATCACTCGACATGCAAAATTTAGCTTCCCTAGCAACGACTGCAGATCCCGCAACGACAATTTTTTCAAACGGCGCGCTCTTCCCACTTCAGCCCGCAGAGCCGACAACTTATCCTCAGGCAACCTGAACTCCCATTCCACCGTGTCAATAACTTTTCCCAAAAAACACAAACATGTACTCGGACCCTCAGTCTTACCGGGTGCCAAAGGAACCCCAAAACGCTCCGCCACCCACTCAATTGCTCTCAAAATCCTATGACAGCGCAAAGAATCTGCCAGACCAACACACAAAAAATCATCCAAATAATGAATAACTGATTCGCAACCGGACACATCCGCACCACCCACTCCAGAAAGGAACTGAACGCTTCAAAATACGCGCATGACAGAGAACACCCCATGGGTAGACACCTGTCGACAAAGAACCCACCTTCCCAAAAGCAGCCCAGCAGCTTCAGGCTATCCGGGTGCACAGGTAATAGGCGAAAAGTGGATTCAATATCGGTCTTAGCCATAAGGGCCCCGCGACCGCACTTCCTCACCCATCGCGCAGCCTCGTCAAAAGAGGAATAAACCACCGAACAAATTTTAGGATCAATGCCATCATTCACCGATCTGCCCCGCGGGTAAGAAAGATGCTGAATAAGGCGAAACTTATTTGGCTCCTTTTTCGGAACAACACCCAAAGGGGAAACCACTAGATCAGGAAAAGGTGGCGACACGAAAGGGCCCGCCATGCGACCCAACAAAACTTCCTTTGCCAGTTTTTCCCCCACAACCTCCTTATGCAACAGTGCCGAACGCAAATTCCGAAGTACCTGCGGAATGACAAACGGGGGATGCGGGATAACAAAACCGTCCTTAAAACCATTGTACAACAATGCCGCCTTCTCCTTGTCCACATATCTATTTAGATAAGGGACCATCCTTTCCAGACTCACTGGAGTCACCCCCTTGTGAATTACCTCTCCCAGATTTCGGCTTCCCTTTTTTAAAGCACTTAGACGCTCCATGTGAGGCGCCATTGCAGTTAGAGCAGATGTGTTTGAATTTACAACTTGCCCCAAACTTACACTGGCCATCGTTGAACTGCCAGCATACCCCCAACTTGTGCCCACCGGCTTGCCCTTGACCACTTCCACCTGCCGCTCCTGCATTGTTGCCACTCTGGCTGATGCCCCAGCCCCCCCGTGAAAGGAATGCCCAAATTTATTTTGCGTTATAACTCTCATCGACAGACCAATATCCTTCTGATCCCAACGAATTGCCGGACGAACGGCCTTCCTCTGTCTAAATTGCTCGTCATACCTAAGCCAAGCCTGTCCCCCATACACCCTGTATGCCTCCCCTATGGCGTCAAAATAGCAAAATAATGCAGGCGCTTTTTCCCCAATGACACTTGCCAAAATGGCAAAACGCCTGCTGCCAATTGACAAAAGTCTGAGGAATTAAACGCCACCTCCGTTTTTCCTCCTCCTCCTTCTTACTATCCTCCTTCTTACTTTTATCCAAATTAAATTTCTCCAGAGGCAATAAAGAGAATATTTCCACATACTCATCTTTCCAAATACGTTCTTTTACTTCCTTCTTCAAATGCGCCCCAAGGGGGCCCTCAAAACAAACATACACTTCCCCATGGGCCCTATCATCTAAATGTACTCGACACTCCTTTTCCTTTTCCGTCTGCACCGACACAGACACAGGTTCTGCATCAGGCCCCTCTTGCTCCAAACCGCTCATACCCAGCTGCCCCCCAACCTGCGACCCAATCCATGCTGCCAACGGAGACGGAGTAACGAACCCCCTCTCCAGTCGCAACAGCAAATTGCGCACATCAATTAACATTTCCCTAACGCCACCAGCCTCCCCGGCTGCCACCCCAACACTATTACCAGCCCCCGACTGATCTACCCCCAACGGTGAAGAAGACAAAAACGGATGACAGACACTTGACATAGAAGTATACTCACCAGGCTGCGAGGGAGCTGTGAGTCCTCCAGCCGGAAAACCTGGCTCCAAGGATGCATCCGCACTGTCACGATCCGACACGATGACTCCGCTGTCCTGTTGCTGACATCCGGACGCCCCGTCGGGACAACCGGGGGAATAAGGCCTAAACCCCCTTGGCGATTCAGCCCGCTGGTCCACAAGGAGCGATGACGCCTGGGTCGCCGTAGCACCCGATGCTGCTCCATTACCGTGCCCAGTGACACCCATATGTAACCCCCTCCCGCTATCCACGGGGGTTGACTGACTAAGCCCCGCCACGTCGCAGGCCGCTGCTAACACATCCGGGGCATCCGCTATAGAGTCGGCGACATAGGCAGGCCACCCAGAATTAACCAAGCGGTGTACCCTGGTACCGCGACCCCCTGACGAACCTGGAGCCCCCCCGCCTATGGGGGAAGGACTGTTGACCCGGTGCGCCAGCCAACCCATCGGCCGCCGACGGTCCCGAGGTGCTGCATGAGGCAGGCCGTGCAGCAGGCCCGTCGCTGCTGCGGCCTCCCGAGGACACCGCTCTGTGAAGCCGCCCGGTGCGTAATGGCTCCGCCCCCTGAATATCACACGGCTGAGGAGTAATTACCGCCGCAGGGCCTCGCCAGCTAGTTGGATTCCTCCCAGGCCGGGGCCTGCTGACACGAGCACCACGCGGCGCCCGGCCTGGAGGGGCCCGTGAGGGCTACTGCACCGACGCGAGGCCCGAGGAGCCTGATCCGGCGAGAGCTGCTCTGGAGGCCTCACCCGTCTCGGACGCCTCTCCCGCTGCCCTGGCCCAGCCAACTGCCCGTAGGTCCCCTGAACAAGGGTCGTGACCTGAGCCTCCAGCCATCCAGGAGGCTGCAACAAGGCCGCGGTCCTGAGGCGCTCCAGCGCCAAATTCACGGACATCGTGAGTTCACTACTGTTGGGGCAAACTCAGGAACTGCAAAGGGGCCGCCCCATAGCTGGCCTTATAAACCCCCACCGCCCCCTTCATTAGCATGTTCCTCCCCTTTTTAAACCCCTCCAACCCTCCGTCATGCTGGCCTCCGCCCACGCCTCTTTCTCTAGGGGAGGGAGGCTCAGCTCCGGCCATTACTCGAGCATTACTAACAAGACGGGAGCTTAGGGGGAAAAATAAGTGGCTTAGAAAATGGTGCAGGAAGGAATGGTTTGGGTTCATGGAGAACTAGGACTACTTCTCTGTCAGGTGTTTTTTTTTTTAAAATACAAAAAATTTACGTTTCTACTCTGTGTTTCCAGGATTCTTCAATATGGTTTATTAAAACTGAAAGATAAAAATAAAACGCGTTTTGGCTAGGTCAGACGTCATCAGGTGAATAGCTCAATAATGAAACATACAACTTATTTATACCTTTTCTGGTAGTTTTCTGTAGGGTTTATTCTATTTATTATAAATGTGTGAAAGAGAAGAGAAAAAAAATTCACACGTTTATACCATAGAAGAAATACAAATAAACCCTATGTAATGCAAAATAGATGGTTGAATAGGATCCGTGGAAGCGAGCATAACGCGAAACAGCCTTCATCCTATTTTGTTCACTGTATGCCTGAACGTACCTAGCCCGATTTAACTTTGTCCACATCATTGATAACTTAATAAAAGACTGTGGTTTTTTAAAAAAACGAATCCGGTGAGTGCTGCATTTTTCTCCTTTCTGGATCTATGCACATGTTTGTTCCTGCAAGCACCGTTTAACCGGCTTTCGGATCTCCTATGTGTCGTGGACTTAGAGGTAATCATTTTCCACCTGATAGTAGGTTCGCCTTAGTGCCGTTCCTTTTCTTATTTTTTTTTTTTTGAATAGGGTTCATGTCTGTATTGATATTTTATGAGAAATTTTATGAGGTGGATGTTTCAACACTTAGAAAAAGACTTTCTGTTCTTTTTAAAACCAAACTGAACTAAGGATTAGTACAAAATGTTGTTGTTAATATGTTGTATGAGCAAATGTGTGAGATCAGTTCCATGTATGTTGTTACAAATTTGTTTGGATTGAAGTATTATAATCATAGGAAAATTGACCCACCTCAGATTGACTTCTTACCCTGCAGTATCAATATAATCAATATAGCGATGTTATCTCTAACCGACCACAATTTTTTTTTTATTCACAACTGGAACACTATAAATACCATATAAAATTTCACTGCTGAAAAAAAATTTCAGTATTACAATCGCAGGAAAGATGGCCCACCTAAAATGGACTTCTGACACTGCAGTATAAATATAGCAATGCTATTTTTAACCAACCAATTTTTTTATTCACAACTGAAGCACTTTAAATTCCACATAAAATTTCACTGCTGAAAAAAATTAGCAGTATTATTTTAAAGAAAAATTTGCCCACTTCAGATGGACTTCTTACACTGTAGTATCAATATAACGATGTTATTTCTAACCAACCACATTTTTTTTGCTTTGATGCACAACTGGAACACTATAAATGCCATGTAAAATTTCACTGCTGAAAATAATTTGCAGTATTAAAATCGCAGGAAAGTTGGCCCACCTCAAATGGACTTCTTACATTGCAGTATCAATATAGCAATGCTATTTTTAACCAACCAATTTTTTTATGCACAACTGAAGCACTTTAAATTCCATATAAAATTTCACAACTGAAAAAAAATTAGCAGTATTATTTTGCTGAAAAATTTGCCTCACATGGACAGGTTACACTGCAGGAGCAATATAGCAATGCTATTGTGATCCAACTAAGTCTGGCTGTATGCACATCTGCCACAGTTGTGCTGCTAACAGCAGTATTAATATTGATTATAATTAGCCCAGAGAAGGGCTGTTGTTCTAGTTGAAATAAATATAAATGTGGTTGAATCCTTGGCTAATACACAGCTACAATTCTGTCCCTCTTTCACAGCACCTCTCCCTGCTCTTCTTGTTTCCGGGGTATAGTGTGACGAGCATAGCACTACGGGTCTTATATAGACCTGATGACGCCATGCGGCCAGCCAATCACAGTAATGCCACAATCAAGATGGCTATGGCATTGCAGTGACTGGCAGGCAATTCCTCGCATGTTTATTGGCTGTCTAAAAAGTGCCAAACATGCAGGGCAGGGACTCGAGCTCCCAATTGAACATTTAAAAAATACTCGAAGAGTAAGGAGTATCTCAAGCACACTGATGCGCAAGTAAGTCACGAGTAGTGACGAGCACGTTTGCTCATCACTAGTTCCAACATAACAAAAATGTTTTTTTTAAATACAAGAAACTCGTGCTTCCTCTCTGCATTTCCAGGATTCGTCAATATGTTTTATTAGAATGCAAAGATAAAAACAGAATGCATTTCAGCTGCGTCAGCCTTCAAAAGGTGTATAGCTCAATGTACTGTACTGTAATACTTTCCTGCAATTGCATTTATACTGCTCCAGTTGTGCATCAAAATGAAACATCCAGACTTGCTTTTTTTTTAAATCAGATGATTTTTATTTAAAAATTGTCAGCATGAAACTTTGACAGTACATTTAACTTTAGCATATAATATAAACCGTATTCAACCTGACAGGCAATATAACTGTTCTTACATCCTAAGTCCCCTACCCTCCCTCCTCCACCCTAACCCCGTCCCTTTAAATCATTGCATATATCACACACCATGTCACATTTTGAATCCTTTTTTCGAGACAACCACTTAAGATCCCTGTTTAAAGTACCAACTCAGAGGGTCAAGGCAGACGCATTCTTTCTCTCATAAGAGCCTCCGAAGCCAGGCCCGGGTGCTCCATCCAGCCACCCCACACATTCTCAAACTGTATGTGTTGACCTCTTTTCGCATATATGTTCTGTTCCATCATAACAATAAAGTTAACCTTATTAGTCAGTTCTTGTCTAACTGGCGCTTTGTCATCTAACCAGTGGGCCGCAATGAGCTTTCTGGCAGCATATAGGATTCTTGCTATGGTCAGCTTCCCCCACTCATCAACCGCGATATCCTCCATGCACCCCAATACACACGTCAGCGAGTTCCTTATAAGATCCACTCCCATTACCTCCTGAGTCAAATTAAGTGTTTGTACCCAAAAGTTCTGCAGGGCAGGGCAGGACCACATCATATGTAGGAGATCTGCCCCATCCTCAGAGCAGCGCGGACAGCAGGAATCCCTCCTCAGGCCCGCCCTCTTCATCCAGACCGGGGTCCTGTATACCCTATGTGTTAGGTAGAGTTGTGAGACTCTCCTGGCTTCACTTATAGAGACCTTGGGGATGAATTGTAATACGCTCTCCCACTGAGAGTCCGACATTGGTCCCACATCCTCTTCCCATTTTTCTCTGGACCTAGCCGGGTGCCGTACCAGGAATGAATCCAAGAAACCCTATATACGAGGGAGATGAAACCCCTAGAGCCCCTTAGTGACCCTATAAGATTCACCATCGCATCTGATTGCACCACTATTCTTGATGATTTCAGCTGTCGATTGACTGCATGCCGCAGCTGCAAATATTGAAAAAAGAGGGATTGACTCAGAGGAAACTCCTTCCTGATCTCCTCAAAAGTCTTAAGCATGCCGCCAACCAACAGCTGTGACACAAACCATATCCCAACCCTTCTCCATTGAGCAAATCCGCTCAGACGCATTAACTCCCCCAGTTTCGGGTCAAACCAAACCGACAAGAAGCGCGTGAGTTCCGTAATGCCCCTCCATTGTCTAACTCTTTGCCAAATCTTGTCCACCATAGCGATCGTCGGGAGCTTTTTAGGGTTCACCCGGAACCTACCAGCCTCTAGACTAGCAAGCAGCGGACCTCTGCCCACTATAAACTCAATGAGCTTCCCAGACGACGTAGATTGGGTAGGCTCCCCCCACCCCACCATATGCTGACATTGGGATGACACATAATAAACCCACGGGTTCGGGATTGCCAGGCCCCCCTCCTCTTTTGACCTCTGTAGATGTTCAAGTTTAATGCGTGCCCTACTACCCTTCCAGATCAAGTCCCGGAAAAGAGAATCAATCCGGTAGAATTTATTTTGCGCCACCAGACAGGCATATTATGGAGTATATATAGGAGTTGGGGCATGAGGATCATTTTTAATAAATTTGCTCTACCCGCCACAGACAGGAATAGTTTCTTCCACGCTGCAATTTTTTGTTGAAACTTATTGATAAGGGGGGTAAGATTGAGCCGTTCATATTCCTCCAATTTAGCAGAAATCACAATTCCCAAATATTTAAACTTACTAACCACCCTCAAAGGGGTCCCAGGGTCTAGCGCTAGGGGAGCAGCCGAGTCCACGGGAAGCAACACGGATTTATCCCAGTTGATAGTCAGTCCAGAAATAGAGCCAAATTTACCAATAACTGCCATAGCCGAACTTAGGGAGTCGCTCGGGTCAGCCAGAAACAGCAGCACATCATCCGCATATAAGGCCACTTTCTCTACGTGGCAGCCATATTGGAATCCTCGAATATCTGTGGTACCCCGAATCTTTGCCGCTAACGGCTCTGCAGCAATTGCAAACAGCAGGGGGGACAGGGGGCACCCCTGCCTCGTTCCCCTATGTAGGGAGAAACTCTCAGACAGCAGACCATTAACCCATATTTTAGCACTAGGGGATGTAAATAGCAAACGTACCCAACCCACAAACTGATCACCAAATCCCATGGTTCTCATTACCGCCCACAAATACCTCCACTCCACACTGTCGAACGCCTTAGCGGCATCCAGGGAAACTATTACCCTCTGTCCCACATTATCCGCCCTCGCCTGCATGTTTAAGTATAATCGCCGGAGATTTATAGCTGTGGATTTATTGGGCATAAACCCTGACTGGTCTTGGTGAATTAGGGATTCGATGACCTTGTTAAGTCGGTTCGCCAGCATTTTGGCCAATAACTTAATGTCAGTGGTCAACAAAGAGATCGGACGATATGAAGCTGGATCCGTCAAATCTTTTCCCTGCTTTGGTAGAACAACAATTATCGCTTCTCGCATGGACCGGGGCAACTCCCCCCGCAAACTCGCAGTGTAAACCTCCATCAACTTGGGAAGCAACACCTCTTTGTATTTTTTGTAGACTTCTCCTGGGATAACGTCCCCCCCTGGGGCCTTGTCACTAGGTACAGAGGCCAGAGCGGCCTCAAGTTCCTCCATATCAAAGGGCTCCTCAAGAAGCCTCTGCTCCGCTAGTGAGAGTCGTGGAAGCTGCACCCCCACTAAAAAGTTATCAATTTCCTCCTCCAACGGCTGCACGTGTGACTTGTACAGATTTGAGTAAAATCCCATCATCACCTCCAGTATGGCCCTACTGCCTGTATGCTCACATCCGTCTTTCCCCTTTAATTTAGTGATATACGCCATTCCCTTAGGGCCGCCACCACCCTGGACAGAAGGTGACCCGCTCTCTCTCCCTCCTCGAAAAACTTCATCGTGCAGAACAGCCTTTTCCTCTCCGCAGTTTTCATAGTCATATTACAAACCTCTCTCTGCGCTGCTCTCAAACGTTCCCGGGCCTCAGGGGTTTGCTCCTCAATTAGTGCCGCCTCTGCTCCCTCTAATGACCTAATCAACTCCTGGTCTCTCCTGCCCGTTTCGGTTTTAACTTGCGATATGTCTTTAATACACAACCCTCTGAAGTAAGCCTTCATGGCTTCCCATACCATCAATACCGAAGCCGAGCCCATATTAATTTTAAAGAACTCTGTCAGGTCATCCCCCACATGGCCGTCCAGATCAATCACCTGAAGCCAGAATGGATTTAGCCTCCACAGGGGTCTCCTGGAAAACTCAGAGCCCTGCCCCTGAAGCACCACACACATAGGCGAGTGATCCAACAGAGATCTAGCCAAATAAGTTACCTCACCCACTAGACTTAGCATCGGACCATTCCCCAGGGCCAGATCAATCCTGGACAGTGAGGCAGAAGCGGGCGAGAAGCAAGAGTACTTATAAGTTCCAGGGTGATGGGTTCTCCATATGTCTATTAGTGCAGTCTCCTTCAGAACCGCCCCAAAGGGGGTGCAATTACCACCCAGTCTCAGTGCCTCCCGACCACCTCTGTCCCAATGGGCATCAGGAACATTGTTGAAGTCGCCAATTATCAGAAAGGGAACCCCCGGGAAATCGCCCACTACCTCCATGACCTTGTGCAGCACTTTCCCACAATACGGCGGAGGGATATATATCGAGATCAGTAGCATCAGTATACCAGACAATTTACATAGCAAGCATACGAACCGTCCCAGCGGGTCTATAATCACTTTACACTGTTCAAAAGGTATACCTGTGCGAACAAGAACACTGACCCCCCGTGAGTATGAGGAATATGTTGCATGATACCCCGCCTGCAGCCATCTTTTTTTAAGAAGATGCGTTCTACTCTTTATCAAGTGGGTTTCTTGCAAGCATATGACTGCAGGTTTGGCATCAAGCAAGAAAGTAAACATTGCCTGTCTTTTTACTCCGGACGCCAATCCTCTAACGTTCCAACTTATTATTTTTATTTTATCCGCCATTACCCTGCAACCCCAAATACCGTGCCATCCATTTCCTCATTTGTGAATTAGTAAGGCTGTCTCCACTCGAACCTGTGTGACATAGACAATAGTTTAACATTCCCCCCTCCCTCCCCACCCTCCACCCCCCTCACACAATACCCCAACTTCACCCAACTCAAGCTTTCCATCTCCTCCAGGTGTCACGGAGGAGAGGGCGTACTTTATCCAATTCAGAGTATCCATTTCACCGAAGCAAACCCGCTTTACTCCCCAAACTCTGGGAGTAGCATATGGCTAGTGATTTCAGCCAAACAATACTCAACAGTTAACCATAAAACATTCACATTTAGCTTTCTGTTAAATACATTTAACATGTCCAGAACACATGAACTAGAAAAAGGTAGGAAAATTTCTCTCTCCCCTCCAATGCACAGCAAGATTATTTCCCAAAATGAGAGGGAGGGTCTTCCTCCTGAGAAAAAGGTATTCAGGAGGGAAGAGCGGATATATGTAAGATCCCGTCCCGATTAAAGGACAAGTCCCGTCCCGATTAAAGGACAAGTCAGCTCAGTTAGCCAGCGGAGCCTTTAGAATTTGCCTTGCGGAAATGCGTCTCGTTGCTGTCCATCCAGTTAAGGGCCTCCTTTGCATCCGGGAAGAAATGGACAATGTCCCCGTCTACCACTCTCAGTTTAGCCGGATATATCATTGAGTACGGCACACCCAGGGCTCTCAACCTCTTCTTAATGTCAACGAATTTGGCCCTCTGCTTTTGAACCTCCATAGAGAAGTCCGGGTAAATGGAAATCCTGGAGCCGTTGATTTTCAGGTCCGGATGATTCTTGAAAAAACGAAGAATAGCATCCCTGTCACGATAATGCAGAACCTTGACAAGCACTTGTCTTGGAGGACGGCCAGGGGGGAGGGGAATGCGGGGACACGGTGAGCTCTTTCCACGGCATATAAACGGGACAGGTTGTTCTGGCCAATAGTGTTCAACAGCCACTGTTCAAAGAGCTCGGTGGGTGCAGAGCCTTACGTTTTTTCCGGCACCCCAATAATCCGCACATTGTTACGTCTTGACCTATTCTCTAGGTCATCAGTCTTTGCCTGTACAGCTGACATTGCAGTGGCCATACGCCGATGTTGCTTGTCAGATTTTGCAATAGTATCTTCCACAGTGCTAATACGTTTCTCAGCTTCCCCCATCCTCTCCTTAGTGACATGCATGCAGTGCTGTAACTTAGACATGCTGGCCTGCAGGACCCCCAGCTGTGCTGCCACCTCAGTAATAGTAGTGTGAGAGTGCAGTGCCAGCTTGAACAAGTCTTTTAATGTGGGCTCCTCTGAGATCACCATCCCCCCCATTTGCCGCTTACATTCCTCTAGCTCACCTCTCTCCCATTTCATATTTCCTTGGTCTTCCTCCCGGCTTTTGCAGTCACTGTCCTCACCCTCCTCCACACCAGATTCCTCTGGCTCCTCTGCATTCCCCACAGGCCCCCCCTGACCCCCATCTGCACATGCCGGACACTGCTTATCTTCCTCCAGCCTGGCCAACCTCCGCAGTTTAGACACCGCATCTGACCTGCTGGGGATTCCCCCATCCTCCTCCGGGCCCGCCATCAATACATCTTCCCCACCGGCGCCATCTTGTGCCTTCTTCTCCGACTCGCCTGCTGGCCTTTTGACTCCTTTCTTCCCAGCCATTTGCTTGTGCACTCCTGATTTACAGAGCCTGTGGTCAGGGTCAGCACCCTCTCCAAGGAATGTGAATTTAACAGCTAAATAGTGGCTGCAATCTATCAAACTGTCATATATCCAGCGGGAGCTCCTGCAGCACGCGTCTGCTCACATCTCCCTCAGGCCACGCCCCTCAACATCCAGACTTGCTTGGTTAGAAATAGCATCGCTATATTGACACTGCAGCATAAGAAGTCAATCAGGGGTGGGCACATTTTCCTGCAATAGTAATACTGCAAAGTTTTCTCAACAGGGATATAGCATACATAATTTAAAATGGGCAAGGTGTGTGCTAAGGGACAGGGAAGTGGACGTGATGCTGATGGTGAGCGCAGAGATCCAGGCCGTGGGCAATGTGAAATTGTATATGACGTGGAATCACAACAAACACACACATCATGTTGATGTAGCTTCCTGTTCCACTTTGTAGAGGGGCATGGAACAAAACTCTTGAAGCCAGACCAGTGTGAAAAGGTTGCTGGAAGGATAGCAGAAAATGCTTCCAGTCACTTTGCCAGCACTACCCTGATTCTTAACCACATAATTCTCACCCTGATCCTCCTTCCTACCACCATGTCAAGTGCGCAGAGACAAGTGATCCCACACTTGGACATTCCGAAGGGCTGTTCGTATTTGAATTTATAGATTCTGGCCTCTCGCCCTGCTCGTTTCAAGCAGGAAATGAGGAGATCGCATGTAGCAATGCTCAAATATTTGAGCAGCCACCCTCACAAGAAGGAGATGGTGGAAAAATGCAATTACTGTTGCAAGAGGTGGATGATGATGAGACACAAATGGGAACAATTGTTGTTGTTACGTCAGCAAGTCAGGAGTAGGACCAGAATACGAAAGTGGAAGACAAGGTGGTGGATGATGAAGTCAATGACACAACCTGGGAAGCTGACATGTAGAGCGAGGAAAGCAGAGTAGAGGGGGAGTGATCCACAGCATGCAGGAAGAGGCAGTGGGGTGGCTAGAGACACGAGACAAGGGTTAGGTGTTCCTGTTTCTGGCACTTTTTTAAAGACAGTCCAGTTAACCCAAGAAAGGCCAGCGTCAGCAGGGCAGCAAACCTACCAGAATGACCACCACCAGCATGCTCAGGCACATGCAAGCAAAGCATCCAACTACTTGGATCAAACGCCATGGTCCAGAAACAGTGTCTGCGGGTGACACCACTGCCTCTTCCCCTGTTCTACATGCATGCCAATCCATTGTCCATGATGTATGCAAAGATGTTTCCCACCCTGCCCCTGTCATTGCATACTTGCAACCACGTCTACGTCCTTGTCCCACCGGAGGGTTCAGTTGTCCCTACCCCAGTCATTGGAATGTAAGCATAAATATAAAAATGCAGCCACCCATCCACAGGCCACAATAAATGGCGACATTTTCAGACTGCTTTACATGGAAATATTCCATTTAGGCTTGTGGTGGCGGCTGTCCCTCAGTACCAGGTCCTTAGCCGCCACTGTTGCTCCCGGTTTGCCGCTCCCACCTTACACTAGCATGTGTTCTATAACATCAGCTATGCCCTGACCAACGCTGTTACTGAAAAAGTCCACTTAACCACGGAAATCTGGAAGAGTGCTTGTTGCCAGGGATGCTACATTTCCCTGATGGCACATTGGGTGAATATTGTGCAAGCCTGACCCAGTCGGTGCTTCTTTCTAATCTCCTGAGACAACTCTTTCCTTTGCTTCCTCTGGTCCATGTTGAGTGTAATACACACCATGTCACCAAACAGCACAGTGAGTATCTGTAGCCCTCTATACAGGCCCACTCACTGATTCCAAGATTGTGGACACCTGTGATGCTAATTAGTGGACACATCTTGATTTAACATGTCCCTTTTGTCACATTATTTTCAGAGGTAACATTATTTCTGTCCAGGCCTATTTCATGAGTTTTATTTTTTTTAAAATTCTGTGGAAGCATGGTTGAAAAGCGATGTCTGACTTTCATTTGCTCATTTTCATAGATTTTTGATTTATTATTACTTTTGTGAGATTCAAGTTATTTCTGTCACCATTGTGTGTTTTTCTGTCATTAAACGAGGGGTACCAACAATTTTGACCACGTGTGGATATGACAAGTACATAAGATCCTGGTCTCTTCCATATCAGGCTGAGTATATGCGAAATGCTCTACTATATTCCCCAGCAGGGTTGATGAAATAACAGTCTTTGATGCTGCTATATTAAACTAATTACTTTTTTCAGGGCTATTTCAAATAGATTCTATTCTCTAATAATACTGCTCTTATCTGCAATTCGTGTAGGGAGAGCTGTCACAGTAAGGATAGCGTATTACAGCCATCTACTCAGGAATTATTGCCTTATAAATTATAATCCTTGCTGCTGATTTTTTCCGTACACTTCTTGACAGATTTGTGCTCTTTACAGTGATCTGTACTCAGAAATTCATCAAAGCTGGCTAGAGCTGCCTGCGTTCCTCCAGAATTTGTTGTTGCCACTGTGATAGATCAGCTCACTCAGTGGTACACAGAATTAGAAATGGGAGCACTGTTTTTTTAAATCTGTTGGTTTATTATACAGATGGCACAAACCAACATTAAGTGAAAGATAAACACAGTCCTTTGGTCAACCCAGGAAACAATCAAAATTATGTGTCACATACATCTAAGGGGATCTGCCTGCTCTGGAGAATTCAATATCCACAGGTTCAGTTTTTCCTCCTCAGGACACAAACCGCTACTGAACAATGACTGCCTCTGCAAGCCAACTATTTAAGCTCCAGACCACACCTTGGGGTGGGGAGAAGGTGGACAACCTCTCATACGCTCTATGGGTTTCAACAAAAAACCAAGTCCTTAAACAAATTGGCTAGTTAACCCCTCGCAACACTTAATGTGCAGGATGAAAACGTTTGGGTTTTACATCACTGAAGCGATTAATCTCAGTGAAACATATCTCCCCTCCAGCACATTGCCAGTGACTTTGTCACATATTCCCCCCTCTGCCCAAAGCTGGGAATTTTGGCAACTTCGCTTGCTAAACATGGAAGCATGGACAGGGCATCTGAGTTACTATGTAACTTCCTGGGCCTATGCTCCACACAAAAAATAAAGTTCTCGAACACTAGAACCCATCTAGTCCCCCGGGGAATTCTTCCCCTTCTTTTCTTTTATCCCTCATCAACTTAAGGGATGCATGATTTGACACTAGCCTGAACTTTCTGCCTAACAGGTGGTGCCTCAGGGTGTGGACTGCCCACTTGATGGCCAAGCACTCTTTTTCAACAATGGCATGGTTCTTTTCACATGAGGAGAGTTTACTTCTCTGGTATAGGACTGGATGTTTGTCCCCATCTATTTCCTGGGACAACACCGTTCCCAAACATACCTTGAAGACTTTCGTCTGAAGCACAAACTCCTTAGTGAAATTAGGTGTGACCAATACCGGGCCATTGGCTATGCATTGAACTTGGACATCTCATTTAGCTTCCTGTAGTCTTTACAGAATTGCCACTCTCCATCCGGCTTTGGCACAAGGACAATAGGGCTGGACCAGCTGCTCTTTGACTTCTCGTTGAAACCCAGGCTCAACATTCTCCTCACCTCCTTGGCGATCACCTCGCGGCGGGTTTTGGGAATCCGATGAGGCTTTTGGTTTACCCTCACAGGCGACTCAGTCAGGATTTTGTTTTCCACAACCTGTGTACATCTTGGTAACTCTGTAAACAGGTTTAGATGAAGCAGCTCACGGCACTGTTGTTTCTGGACCGGTGACAGTGTCTCTGCCACTGTGACATCCTCTTGTAAACAATGGTGCAGCGGTCTCAAGGGGCGCCAAAGGAATAATGGACAACTTAATAAATGTTAGCCAAACTTTATTCTTCCTCCAATACCACTGCCACAACGCGTTTCAACGGTCCAAACCGTCTTCATCAGGTGGGGTAAAGATGAATATTACAATAGCAACTTTATAAAGGGGTGGTAATTAACATAATTTAGACCACATGTTGTGTTCATTTTAACCTCTTCATTGCAAAACTCCATATAAAGCATTCATTGTCAATTAACCTCTTATTTCCCCTTGAAACTCCTATTAAAAACCCTACATGAACTCATAAAAACCCCATCAATTTTAAAACGCAACCTGGGAACCATCCCAGCGTGCCTTGACATTCCTATACTGCAATTTTTGACCTCCAATTCAGAAGTTTAGTTTCTTAAAGGGACAGTACGCTTTCAAAAATAAAATGGCGAAAAATAACCTTATACAGTTCCTAAAACTATTGTAAACCCCATAAATTTTAAAGCATATCCTGGGAACCTTCCCAGCGTGTCTTGACACTATTATACTGCAATTTTAGACCCCCGATTTAAAAGTTTAATTTCTTAAAGGGACAGTAAATCACCCTCTTGTTCTCTTTTTCTTTTGGGGTGCCGCCCTGGGGCCACCCGAAAAAATTGTGTGATTTTTGAGTCTTTTGGTTAATTTGAGTGGTGGATTTTGATAAATTACATTCATTGGGATTTCTTTCTCTTTGAGGTACATACATGTTCACATTTGATGTCTCCGTAATTACAGGTAAAATTTCCAGTTGGCCCCCGACTGTGATACCAGTGAAATTATCAATAAACCCATTTTCACTCATGTTTTCTATAATCCCAATTTCTCTTTCATTTCTTATTGGTTCCTGTGTACATATTTTAGTATTCTGATGTGTATTTTTTCCAATTATATCTATATTAGTGTCCAATTCTAAAGTATATATTTCACTGGGAGAATCAATTGGAATTTCCATAGCTTCCAATTGTGCTCTTGTCCCAGGGCGACGCGTTGTTTGAGTTGAAGTCACCTCATGTACAGTAATTTCAGAGAAACTAGTATTCTCCTTTTCTCCATTTAATACTCCACTGGTTTCATTTACCATACTCATTATTTGTTGATGTTTAGATATTACAGTCATGGCCAAAAGTTTTGAGAATGACACAAATATTATATTTTCACATGATCTGCTGCCCTCTGGTTTTTGTGTGTGTTTGACAGATGTTTTTATCACAGACAGAAATATAATAATTGCAAACATATGAGTAACAAAAGCTTATATTGACAGTTAGAATGAGTTAATGCAGCAAGTCAATATTTGCAGTGTTGACCCTTCTTCTTCAGGACCTCTGCAATTCTCCCTGGCATGCTCTCAATCAACTTCTGGACCAAATCCTGACTTATAGCAGTCCATTCTTGCACAATCAATGCTTTCATTTAGTCAGAATTTTTAGGTTTTTGTTTGTCCACCCGTCTCTTGATGATTGACCACAAGTTCTCAATGGGATTAAGATCTGGGGAGTTTCCAGGCCATGGACCCAAAATCTCTATGTTTTGTTCCCTGAGCCATTTAGTTATCACCATTGCTTTATGGCAAGGTGCTCCATCATGCTGGAAAAGGCAGTGTTGATCGCCAAACTGCTCTTGGAGGGTTGGGAGAAGTTGCTCTTGGAGGACATTCTGGTACCATTCTTTATTCATGGCTGTGTTTTTAGGCAAGACTGTGAGAGAGCCGATTCTCTTGGCTGAAAAGCAACCCCACACATGAATGGTTTCAGGATGCTTAACAGTTGGCATGAGACAAGACTGGTGGTAGCGCTCACCTTGTCTTCTTCGAATGAGGCGTTTTCTTGATGTCCCAAACAATCGAAAAGGGGATTCATCAGAGAAAATAACTTTACCCCAGTCCTCAGCAGTCCACTGCCTGTACCTTTTGCAGAATATCAGTCTGTCCATGATGTTTTTTTCTGGAGAGAAGTGGCTTCTTTGCTGCCCTCCTTGAGACCAGGCCTTGCTCCAAGAGTCTCCGCCTCACAGTGCGTGCAGATGCACTCACACCTGCCTGCTGCCATTCCTGAGCAAGCTTTGCACTGCTGGTAGCCCGATCCCGCAGCTGAAACACTTTTAAGAGACGGTCCTGGCGCTTGCTTGTCTTTCCTGGGCGCCCTGAAGCCTTTTTGGCAACAATGGAACCTCTCTCCTTGAAGTTCTTGATGATGCGATAGATTGTTGACTGAGGTGCAATCTCAGCTGCGATACTCTTCCCTGTTAGGCCATTTTTGTGCATTGCAATGATGACTGCACGTGTTTCTTTAGAGATAACCATGGTTAACAGAAGAGAAACAATGATGTCAAGCACCAGCCTCCTTTTAAAGTGTCCAGTGGTGTCATTCTTACTTAATCATGACAGATTGATCTCCAGCCATGTCCTCATCAACACCCACACCTGTGTTAATGGAGCAATCACTGAAAAGAGGTTAGCTGGTCCTTTTAAGGCAGGGCTGCAATGATGTTGAACAAATGATGTTGAAATGTGTTTTGGGGATAAAGTTCATTTTCTAGCCAAATATTGACTTTGCAAGTAATTGCTGTTAAGCTGATCACTCTTTATAACATTCTGGAGTATATGCAAATTGCCATTAGAAAAAGTGAAGCAGTAGACTTTGTAAAAATTAATATTTGTGTCATTCTCAAAACTTTTGGCCATGACTAGAGTTGAGCGATACTTTCCGATATCCAAAAGTATCGGAATCGGAATGGTATCGCCGATACCATTAAAATATCGGCGATACCCGATACCGATACCGGAAGTCCCATGTAAGTCTATGGGAACAAAATATCGGAATTAAAAAAACCCCATTCTTGCCTTGTTGGTTAATTGTACATCAAGGAAAACAACAAAGAGTAATGTACAATGTATTGTGGAAGGTTGAGGAGACATTAAAGGCATAGATGTTTAACCCAATCAAATGGAATAGCATAAATATTTTTTTTTTAAAGATGTTCGGATTGACGAAGAAATTGACAATTTGTTAACGTTTTTTCTATTTTGGCAAATATGTATATTTCACAACTTCCATGCTCTTCACCTTTTTAACTTTTCACACACTTTCTCCTTCATAATCTTCAGCAGCATCATCTTTTTCATCAAATTATTCTTCATCTTCACCTTCTTTATCTTCTTCTTAAACTTCTTGCTATTCATCTTTTTGTTAACATTACTCAGATTCTTCTTATTAAACTATTATTCTTATTCATATTGTACTTCATCTTCTTCATCATATTCTTATTTGTGACAGAGAATCCTGTACTTGTAATCTGTCAAAGTATGAATTTTTCATCCTTCCGTTCTTGCTGTCACAAAAGATTTAAATTACAACAGTATTTGTCCGTGTTCAGTTTAGCCTGCATCAGCAGGCATTTTCCAGGGGCACCACGAGGAGGAACGGACTCACCCCATACACTGCTTAGTCTTCTTCTGCTTAGAATTTAGAGCATATATTTTGCTCTTCATTTTGGTCTTATACTTCATGTTCTTCTGCTTTTTGATCTTCTGCTTATTGTTCTTAAGTCTCTTGTTCTGTATCTTGTAGTTTGTCTTAACCTTCTTAGTCCTGTTTGGTAATCTTTTATTTCTTCTTTGTGATGGTGTTTAGGCTGGTTGGCTTGATGCTCGTCGTCCTTGTGGTTGTCATCTTCTTCGGGGTGGTCATCAGGGTCGTCGTCTTCATTGTTGGAGATCCAGAGTGATTACCCAAAAAAGCATTGAAAAAATCTTCAATTTGTAAATGTAGCAGAAGGTACAAGAGCCAATACAAGTAACGAGGACCAGCTGACTGTGCTGGAACCCGGAGGGGCAGCAGAAGGAAAAGAGCCAATGGCACAACCGAGGACCAGCTGACGTTACTGGGACACGGTTACTAAGCAGGAGGTACCTGTGCTCCAAAGCACTACCAAGGACCAGCAGACGTTGCTGGAACTCGGATACCGAGATGGAGGCACCTAGGCCAAAGGCACTGCGGAGAACCAGCTGACGGTACTGGAACCCGGACGGGTAGCAGAAGGTACCCATGGAAATTTAAGATGACAGGCCGCGAGCCGGCCGCAGTTACCGAATCCCACAGTACTACAGTGGGTGATTGTCCTATTGTCACAACGGAAACAGCCTTTATTTGCATATCCCGCAGCACACATAGGAAGCACCTAAACTCCAAGCACCATAGAGTCGGCTAACCCGACCGCAACACGACAGGACAACTTATTGGAGGCTAAGTGACGTTTACACTGACAGGAAACAGATGGCGTGCTGTAACCAGTCTGGGCAGGAGTGAGTACCCGTGCCAATGACACTTCCGAGCAACAACTGGCGGTGTTGTAGCCCAGGGATGAGAAGAGAACATGGTGGAGGCAGCAGGACTTTTTGCCGTTCACACAGCAGGGGAACAGCTGACATTACTGAACCCCAGTAACACAGGAGCAAGTGTAGACTGTGCTAACAGCACTTCCGAGCTACAACTGGCAGTGTTGTAGCCCAGGGATGAGAAGAGAACACGGTGGAGGCAGCAGGACTTTTTGCCGTTATCACAGCAGGGGAACAGCTGACATTACTGAACCCCAGTAACACAGGAGCAAGTGTTGACTGTGCTAACAGCACTTCCGAGCAACAACTGGCGGTGTTGTAGCCCAGGGATGAGAAGAGAACAGGGTGGAGGCAGCAGGACTTTTTGCCGTTATCACAGCAGGGGAACAGTTGACATTACTGAACCCCAGTAACACAGGAGCAAGTGTTGACTGTGCTAACAGCACTTCCGAGCAACAACTGGCAGTGTTGTAGCCCAGGGATGAGAAGAGAACATGGTGGAGGCAGCAGGACTTTTTGCCGTTCACACAGCAGGGGAACAGCTGACATTACTGAACCCCAGTAACACAGGAGCAAGTGTAGACTGTGCTAACAGCACATCCGAGCTACAACTGGCGGTGTTGTAGCCCAGGGATGAGAAGAGAACAGGGTGGAGGCAGCAGGACTTTTTGTCGTTATCACAGCAGGGGAACAGCTGACATTACTGAACCCCAGTAACACAGGAGCAAGTGTTGACTGTGCTAACAGCACTTCCGAGCAACAACTGGCAGTGTTGTAGCCCAGGGATGAGAAGAGAACAGGGTGGAGGCAGCAGGACTTTTTGCCGTTCACACAGCAGGGGAACAGCTGACATTACTGAACCCCAGTAACACAGGAGCAAGTGTTGACTGTGCTAACAGCACTTCCGAGCAACAACTGGCAGTGTTGTAGCCCAGGGATGAGAAGAGAACAGGGTGGAGGCAGCAGGACTTTTTGCCGTTCACACAGCAGGGGAACAGCTGACATTACTGAACCCCAGTAACACAGGAGCAAGTGTAGACTGTGCTAACAGCACTTCCGAGCTACAACTGGCGGTGTTGTAGCCCAGGGTCAAGGAGGATGTTTAAATACTATATCAAGTATTTTCCTTGTTACGTGTCAATTAAAAATGTCTATACTCCAAACAAGAGAAATATAAACTTTAGTACCATAAGATGATGATTTAACTTAAAAAATATATGTAAATTAATAATTTACAAACATAAACGCATACATTAACATGTTGAAAAGCAATGCAAACCACAATTAAAATAGGTTAAATAATCTGCTATACGGTTTAAAATAAAAGCATACAAGTACACATCAGAATCCATTAATGATGAGGTAAGTAACAGTATGTACACCATTTTTGTTGTGTAGACAATGAATGGCTGACTTAAAAACATAATCAGCATTACAAGTTTTCTTTGACATTCATAAAACTTTACATTTGGTGAATAATATCACTAAAATTTTTAAAAAAATATCTAAAATTTCCATCATGTAATACTGATAATGTGTGCCAATCATTTATATTAACAAAACAAAAATTTAAAAAGTGCATAGTGCAGAGTGAAAACAGATATTTATGCCTGACTGTGGACTTGCAAGCATGACAACGGATAGATAAGGTATATATAGATGAGACTGCATAGCCACAGATGGTGAATGGCGATGTAATACTGTACCTCAATAAAGTGTGCGTTACTACTACATCCTTTTTTTTATCTAGCTTTATAAAAGGTTACGTGCATGTATGGTTGCGCCTTTGTTTGGACGCACAGACTGGCTTCCTGCTGTGACGCGTTGGGTATTGGAGCGTCTGTACGTCTTATGACGCAGACTAACATTCACGGTGCGCATCGTTCATCATCGCAAGCGTACCGACAACACAAAGGCGTTGTCATGACTGCTTTACTCAGTAAACATGCACCTATGATGAAACATACACGCATGTGCCCTATTACATAACAAGCTACAAGAAAAACGAGTGTGAGGTGTGACACAGCTGTTTTGTTAAGGTACAGTATTATATCGACATTGTACAGATGTCGCTATTCAGTCTGATAAATATATATCATTCACGTATTCTATCAGTTGTCGTTCTTTCAGCAACACTTACACGTATATATTTTGCTATTGTGACTATGCACTATTGACTTTACCAAGGTAATGCATGTTTTTTGTTAGCGATTATCATGTTTACATGAAGGACCTTTATGATATGGGCTGTTAACTTTCTAATCAAATATGTATTTTTTAAAATGACACAAATATAAGTAATGTTGAAGAGGACTATTCCTACATGCATTGTTTGCACAATATTACAGGTGTACATCACGTCCCTTAATCAACATTGGATTATTATATTTACTTGTATGCTTTTATTTCAAAGGTAAGAACACTGAAGTATAACCTTCGCACTGCAGCAGTTGTCAAAGTTCAACCCACATTATGCACTTCCAACATTGCAGTTTTGAGTCATCATGATGTGAGTTGGATTTGTCTAAGCTATGGAGTGACAAGGTTGACCATCAGTATCCTATAGCATAAGTAGGCTTTTGTGTTTGCATTTGTTTTCGACATGTGCATATCGTAATAATATGTCACAATTATTTGTTACAGATTGTGACAAGACTAATCATATTTATGGTTTGAAAGTTGCTGTTTCAAATGTTTACAGCTTAGAAATCAGGTGATGCCCATTATCTATGTGATAGCACTAGACACTTTAGATGTCATGTTTTTTTCACCATGATTAGGTAGCTAGCAGTAATTTTTGCCAGGCACACAGCAGGAACAGCAGCGTTACTGAACCCACAAACACATCAGCGATTGTTTTCATCTGTGCATCTAACACTTCTGACAGCAACTGGCGCTGTTGAAGCCCAGGGTCAAGGAGGGTGTAGCAGAGGCCTAGTATGAGACGTTTGAAGTTGAAGTTGTAGTTAGCAGCAGTAATTTTTGCCAGACACACAGCAGGGGAACAGCAGGCGTTACTGAACCCCACAAACACATCAGCGATTGTTTTCATCTGTGCATCTAACACTTCTGAGCAGCAACTGGCGCTGTTGAAGCCCAGGGTCAAGGAGGGTGTAGGCAAGCCAGTATAACTTGAGTTGAGTTTAGTTAGCCGTAATTTTGCAGACACACGCAGGACAAGGCTTACTGACCCACAATCACTCAGCGTGTTCATCTGTCATCTAAGATTCTGGTCAACTGCGCTGTGAACCAGGCAAGGGGTGCAAAATATGATTATGCTGTTACGTGCCATTGAAGTTGTACTTCAAACAAGATAAATGAGTTACTAGACAATAAAATGATGAATTTCAATTCCAAGAATAGAAAAATATTTATACTTGAGAGTCCTCTGTGGTTGATACGTTTAATGGCTAACTGAAAATATGGTAACAAATTCAAAGCTTTCGAGACTACTCAGGTCTCTTCATCAGGCTAAGACTAAAAAAAAAAAGGAAGAATCACATATTTCTACACACAACAGGACACAGGAATAGGTAAGACAAGTGAGGGAGGGACAAGTGAGGGGAGACCGGCCAAAAAATGAGAACAAGGATGAATTATCAGCGCCACACGATAAGACAAAAAATAATGGATTTACCTGTGGCAAAACACTTTTGTATGCCCAGTCATAGCATGATGGATATGGAATTACTGGTATTAAAATATAACTTCAAATATGACAAAGATACAAAGGTTTCAGAATATAAGCTCATCATGACCTTTGACACTGTTAGTGATGGAATGAATAGATCACACGGATTTATGTCATTCTATATCAATTAAGGAATCTGCGTCTTTGCCCTTCCAGGGGCATGAAAACACAAAACCAGACCCCAATCAGAGGGCAATAAAACTTTCTATCGTTATCTAGGAACTGTTCCAATATTTATGTTCATCCCTCTGTGAAAATGACAGTTCTGCTACACGTCACTTACTTGTCTTACCTATTGCACTATTCCTGTGTCCTGTTGTGTATAGAAATATGTGATGCTTCATTTTTTGGTTTAGTCTTTGCCTGATGAAGAGACGTGAGTAGCCTCGAAAGCTTGCAATTTGTTACCATCTTTTCAGTTATCCATTCAAAGGTATCAACCACTGCGGACTCTCAAGTCTAAATATTTATCTATCTACTGGCTAACACGGTACAAAGATACACATGTTTCCTAACTTCAAGAATACAAATAAAGACACTGCAAATATAAACGCATATATGCACATGCCAACAAGAAATGGAACAACACACCACCCAAAAAATTGGTTACAAAATATAGTGTTGTAAATTTAACAATAAAAGTCCATTTTTGTATTTATGAATAATGCTTAAGGAACGCTATGTTAAACCATAACATAGTGAAGACAATGGATTTTGTAATAGTCACTTATCATCATCATCATTGCAATTTAGATGTGACAGTCACAGACATTTCAATTATTTAAGTTAATAAAATAGTTACTTTGTACACCATGTATGACATGTCCAGCATGGACTCATCAATGTGATGACACAATAATGTACGATAAAAAATAACCATTTAAAAAAACATAATGCATTGTCACAATTTAAGTGTGTGCCTGCAAGTGTAGGTGAAACAAAGGCTACGGATAGCAAAGGTATATTCTATGTCTGTATCAGACAGTGGACAGCCTCTGATGGGTAATGGCGATGTTATACTGTACGTCAATAAAGTCTGCGGCTGCAATCATGCATTTTTTGCTTGTACAGTGTTGAAGAGGGTAAAAGCATGTCTGGTTGCGCAAGGCTTTATCCGTCAACACTACCTTCCTACTGTCACACGTAGGGTAGGGTAGCGTGTGTCAATTAGATGACTCTATAAAATGTGACGTTACGCAGCGTTATTGCGCCCTAGGGACGCCAAAAATACGACAGCAGTAATCATTTACTGTCTAATACTCCACCTATGACCAACCAAAAAAGACCGTTCCCTCTTTAACAATCTACAAGACTAACAAGCATAATGGTTGACGCTGACTTTATTGAGGTACAGTATTACATCGACATTGTCCATGAGTAACTATGCACTGTGATACCTATATACCATTATTAATTTATATCTGTTGTGGTTGTTTCAACAGCACTTGCAGGTATAACTAGTACTACCTATTGTCAGTATGCATGATGCACTTTCTAGATGTAATAATTTATTATTGCACATTATTACCAGGTTTAGATGCTGGCCATTTCATATATGGTGTGTGAAGTTACAGTTGGCATCAGTATGTGTATTTTATAATGTCTGTCATAAATAAAACTCGTGATGATGATGATGAGGATTTTATGATTCGTACATCCATTGACTGCATTATCTTACAGGTACAGATAAAGTTCCTTAAAAAGCATTAATTGATAAGTATGAAATGTACTTTTATGCATTAATCTCAAAAAGTGAAGACTATGTTTTAGTTTTTGTGACCATTTATAATAAACATGTGCAGATATGCGCTGTGATGACAAATTATTATTTGTCCATATTTGTCATAAAAATTTATCATTCTAGGCCTGGAAAACTTCACAATTTCATGTTTTAAGCATAACAATCAGAGTGACGGCTCTTCCCTATTTGGAGCATGTTTGACATGGGTTTTTCTGTGCATGTGTAGGGAACAGGAGACTTGTTGCCGGACACACAGCAGGGGAACAGCTGGCGTTACTGAACCCCACTAACACTATAGCTTGTGTATTGGTCTGTGGACACGACACTTCTGAGCAGCAACTGGCAGTGTTGTAGCACAGGGAGTAGAGTTCAGGTGGTAGAAAGATGAACATAACAGGAGACATGGATAACGTTGCGAACCAGTTATTTAATCTGAAAACGGACAGACAAATTCTGGCGAGATCCATGCCTTGTTCATTTTCAGAAAAGTAAGCCGGTCTACATTATCGGAGGATAGTCGCATGCGACGGTCTGTTAGTACACCACCTGCGGCACTAAAGACGCGCTCCGATAATACACTGGCAGCAGGGCAAGCCAGCACCTCCAATGCATACTGGCTAAGCTCTGGCCATGTATCCAGCTTAGAGACCCAAAACTTGAATGGGGAAGAGCCATCTGGGAGTACACTGAGAGGGAAAGACATGTAGTCTGTCACCATCTTACGGAAACGTTGCCTCCTGCTGACTGGAGCCGTCTCGGATGGTGTAGACATTGGTGGCGCTGCCACAAAACTTCGCCACATTTGGAACATACTGGTCTTGCCCTGTGCAGAGGCGCTGCTTGTGCTCCCTCTTGTTGCAGAGCTGTCTCCACTGCCTCGACGCACAGAGCTGCTTTGTAAAGCAGTAGCAGCAGCAGTGCTCTCGGCTGGAATGGAGAACATTATGGATTGCACCAGTGTGTCTTGGTACTCCCGCATTTTACGCTCCCGGTTCAACGGTGTGATGAGGCTTTGTAAGTTGTCCCGGTAGCGAGGGTCTAGGAGGGTGTACACCCAATAATCAGACGTCGTGAGAATGTGGGCGATGCGGCGGTCGTTTCTCAGGCACTGCAGCATGAAATCAACCATGTGCTGCAGACTCCCAACTGGCCAAGAAACGCTGTCCCCTGCAAGAGGCGTCATCTCTGCCTGCTCTGACATCACCCCACCCTCGCTCTACATACTGACTAGAGCGTTGTGTACCTCCCTCTGGAGCGATGTCTTCCTCCTCCATTGACTCCTCCTCATCCTCCTCACAAAGTGAACACTGCCCAGCACTTTGTGAGGAACCACGTTGCGCTGACTGTCCAGAAGGTGATGGAATTTGTGACTCCTCATCCTCCACCTCTTCCAAAACCTCATCCCTTATTGCTTGCAGTGTTTTTTGAAGCAGGCAGATAAGGGGGACAGTCAGGCTGACTAGTGCATCATCTGTACTCGCCATCCGCGTTGACTCATCAAACGCACGCAAAACGTGGCAGATGTCCTTCATAGAGGCCCACTCAGTAGTGGTGAAGTGTGAACGACGCAAATTGCGAGTTGATTGCGCCTAAGGCAGCTGATACTCCATTACTGCTGGCTGCTGCTCACACAACCGCTCCAACATATGTAACGTGGAATTCCACCTGGTGGGTACGTCACATATGATGCGATGTTCAGGAAGGCGAAATCTGCGTTGCAGAGCTGCAATGCGCGATCTGGCCATGCTGGAACGTCGCAAGTGAGCGCACTCTAGGCGGACCTTGTGCAGCAGTGCATCAAGATCCGGATAGTCCCTCATAAAACTCTGCACGACCAAGTTGAGCACATGTGCCAGACATGGTATGTGAGTGAGGTTGCCAAGGGCCAGAGCTGCCACCAGATTTCGGCCATTGTCACACACTACCAAGCCTGGCTGGAGATTCGCTGGCAAAAACCACACGTCGCTCTCCTGCTTGATGGCATTCCAGAGCTCCTGCGCTGTGTGGCTTCGATTCCCCATGTAAATTAATTTCAGGACGGCCTGTTGACGTTTGGCCACCGCTGTGCTCATATCGGTCGCATCAGGTAAGCGTTCACGGGTCCATGTGGAGGTAGACCGTGACGGCTCCTGCAGCGATGATTCTGAGGAACTGGAGTAGGAGGAGGAGTCAATGTGGACATACTTGATTCCTGCAATCCTTGGAGTTGGCAGAACACGTACAGCGCCACTCTCAAGATCTGTACCCGGCTCCACAACATTGACCCAATGGGCAGTGAGGGAAAGGTATCGTCTCTGGCCATGGGTACTGGTCCACGCATCGGTGGTCAGGTGGACCTTGCTACTGACGGCGTTTAGTAGCGCATGTTTAATTTTTCCCTCGACATGCTTTTGCAGACCAGGGACGGCTTGCCTGCTGAAATAAAATCGGCTGGGCACATTGTATTGTGGGACTGCCAATGCCATAAAGTTACGGAAAGTGTCAGTCTCCACCAGCCTGAATGACAGCATTTCAAGGGACAGGAGTTTTGCAATGCCAGCATTCAGAGCCTGTGCTCGTGGATGGTTTGCCGAGTATGGCCGTCTTTTATCCCATGCCTGTGCTACCGATGGCTGTTTTGTGGCCTGGGAGTGTGAGGATGACAGGGAACTTGCAGCTGTGGGTGGAATAACACTGGGTCTCTGGACAACAGTTACAGAGGTTCTTCCATGGCGATCCTGTGAGGAAGCCGAACCAGGTGTGTGTGAGCTGGAGGAAGAGGCTCCAACACGAGCTGAAGATGTAGGTGCTGCTGTAGGTTGGCCTACATCTCCAGTGTGTCTTTGTAACTCAGCTACGTGCTTTGTCCGTACATGTTTCCACATATTTGTGGTATTGAGGTTACTGGTATTTTTACCTCTTTTAACTTTTTGATTACACAGCTTGCATTTGACATAGCAAATATCATCTGCAAGTGTGTCAAAAAAGGACCACGCAGTGCAAGTCCTGGGAGCGCCCGTTTTGGCTGTTGGAAGAGAACTGCTACGAACGGGTGCCAAACTGGAGGGTACAGGCAACCGAGTCTGCAGCCTACCTCTCCCTACTGTTTGGACCGTTGGGGCAATCTCTTCCTCAGAGCTGCTACCACCACCTTCCTGTTCCTCACGCCATGTTGGGTCTTGGACCTCATCATCTCCACTACCCTCTTCCAACACCTGCTGCTGTTGGGTGGTCTGGCCAGCACCTTGCTCAACAGAAAATGGCACCTGAGTCTCATCATCATCAGATGCATTCTGCGGTGTGCTGACCATCGGCACTGGCTCACCCGCCTCTTCAGATTCAGAGAGACACAGCTGTTGCGCATCACTGCACACTGCCTCTCCTTCACATTCCAGAATGCTGCTTGGCTGGGCCCCTGTTTCCAAGCCAACAGATTCTGAGAACAGAAGCAGAGACTCAGCTGGCTCCAGTTCAGAACTCTCTGACTGCCTGGGCAATTTGGCAGGCGGTGAAGAGACAGATGGTTGTTCAACAGTGCTGTGGTCCTGAGAGGAGGTGGAAGCAATTGAAGTTGATGCATTGGCTGCCATCCAACCAACAACGGCTTCAATTTGTTCTTCCCGCAGCAGGGGGTACGCTGAGCTCCTACAAAAGTGCGCATAAAGGAACGCTCACGGGGAAAACTGGTGGATGCTGTGTCACTGGGTGCGGCAGCAGCAGGCACAGAATCCCCACGTCCTCTCCCTGCTGCAACTCCACGGCCACGACCACGTGCCTTACTCCCTGCCTTCTTCATCTTGGTAGATTGATAAAGAAAGTCAGAAAAGTTATAAGGCCTAAGTGTGGTTATTCCTCACAGACTACAGTGAACACTGAAACACAACTGTTCAGTAGCTGTGAAAGGCCCCTTTGTCTACTTCTATAGTGTTTGCAACCAATGTATTGTATACGGATGGAAGCGCGTCACACTAATAGATTAGATTTTTTTCAAATATAATGGAGCAGCACCAATTAGTGAAGGATGAGGCAGTGACACACGCTCAGCAGACTACAACCAGCAGTAGTTGAAGAACTAACTGGAGCGTGATCTGCACTCAAAAAATGAAAAGCTCACAGACTACAGTGAACACTGAAACACAACTGTTCAGTAGCTGTGAAAGGCCCCTTTGTCTACTTCTATAGTGTTTGCAACCAATGTATTGTATACGGATGGAAGCGCGTCACACTAATAGATTAGATTTTATTCAAATATAATGGAGCAGCACCAATTAGTGAAGGATGAGGCAGTGACACACGCTCAGCAGACTACAACCAGCAGTGGTTGAAGAACTAACTGGAGCGTGATCTGCACTCAAAAAATGAAAAGCTCACAGACTACAGTGAACACTGAAACACAACTGTTCAGTAGCTGTGAAAGGCCCTTTGTCTACTTCTATAGTGTTTGCAACCAATGTATTGTATACGGATGGAAGCGCGTCACACTAATAGATTAGATTTTTTTCAAATATAATGGAGCAGCACCAATTAGTGAAGGATGAGGCAGTGACACACGCTCAGCAGACTACAACCAGCAGTGGTTGAAGAACTAACTGGAGCGTGATCTGCACTCAAAAAATGAAAAGCTCACAGACTACAGTGAACACTGAAACACAACTGTTCAGTAGCTGTGAAAGGCCCCTTTGTCTACTTCTATAGTGTTTGCAACCAATGTATTGTATACGGATGGAAGCGCGTCACACTAATAGATTAGATTTTTTTCAAATATAATGGAGCAGCACCAATTAGTGAAGGATGAGGCAGTGACACACGCTCAGCAGACTACAACCAGCAGTGGTTGAAGAACTAACTGGAGCGTGATCTGCACTCAAAAAATGAAAAGCTCACAGACTACAGTGAACACTGAAACACAACTGTTCAGTAGCTGTGAAAGGCCCCTTTGTCTACTTCTATAGTGTTTGCAACCAATGTATTGTATACGGATGGAAGCGCGTCACACTAATAGATTAGATTTTTTTCAAATATAATGGAGCAGCACCAATTAGTGAAGGATGAGGCAGTGACACACGCTCAGCAGACTACAACCAGCAGTGGTTGAAGAACTAACTGGAGCGTGATCTGCACTCAAAAAATGAAAAGCTCACAGACTACAGTGAACACTGAAACACAACTGTTCAGTAGCTGTGAAAGGCCCCTTTTCTACTTCTATAGTGTTTGCAACCAATGTATTGTATACGGATGGAAGCGCGTCACACTAATAGATTAGATTTTTTTCAAATATAATGGAGCAGCACCAATTAGAGAAAAATGTGAAGGATGAGGCAGTGACACACGCTCAGCAGACTACAACCAGCAGTAGTTGAAGAACTAACTGGAGCGTGATCTGCACTCAAAAAATGAAAAGCTCACAGACTACAGTGAACACTGAAACACAACTGTTCAGTAGCTGTGAAAGGCCCCTTTGTCTACTTCTATAGTGTTTGAAACCAATGTATTGTATACGGATGGAAGCGCGTCACACTAATAGATTAGATTTTTTTCAAATATAATGGAGCAGCACCAATTAGAGAAAAATGTGAAGGATGAGGCAGTGACACACGCTCAGCAGACTACAACCAGCAGTAGTTGAAGAACTAACTGGAGCGTGATCTGCACTCAAAAAATGAAAAGCTCACAGACTACAGTGAACACTGAAACACAACTGTTCAGTAGCTGTGAAAGGCCCCTTTGTCTACTTCTATAGTGTTTGCAACCAATGTATTGTATACGGATGGAAGCGCGTCACACTAATAGATTAGATTTTTTAAAAATATAATGGAGCTGCACCAATTCCACAAAATCAAATAAAAAAAAGAGTCAGTGAGTGACACGTGCAGATGCCTACAAACAGCGGTGGATGCAGAGCAAACTGCAGCATCACCTGCACTCTCACAGACACCTTGCACAGAGCTGTTAAAACAACACTGGCAAAAGGAAGCTTTACACAGTGGTTGGTAAACTAGCCTGCCTAAAGCACAGTAGAGTACACAAAATCGCAATGTCTAACTGTCCCTCAGAGTCAGCACAGCAGCGTTCTGTCCCTAACTGAGTTCACAGCACAGTGACGCTAAAATGGCGGCGGCGCCTTTTATAGTGCATTCTGACATCATTTCAGCAGCCAATCACAGCCATGCCATTAGTTAAGATGACCGCAGCATTACAGGATGTGCCCACACTTCATAAGATTCCTCATTGGCTGACTAAAATCACATTGCCTCTCAAAGAATTATGGGAACTTCCGATTCCGGTATACGATATATGAAAAATATCGGAACTAAGTATCGGAATTCCGATACAGCGAATATCGGCCGATACCCGATACTTGCGGTATCGGAATGCTCAACACTAGCCATGACTGTATTTCTTTTTTCTTTTTCTGGTTACTAGTGATTTTATTCATGTGTTGTTCATAATATGCTCTCTGTTTTTGAGTCTTGAGAAGAGTAAATGACCTTTTTTTATTAGAATTGGTAAATTTATCAGTTCCTTTTCCTTTCTCTTTTCTATCACTCCCTTCCACATCTAGTTGTACTCTCAATCCCTCTTCAGATGCATTTATTCGGGTGGTGATATCCATTTTTTCACACTCACTTGTCCTTTCCTTTCTATCCCTCCATAATTTTATAGCTTTTTTTCTAATTAGGTCCTCTTCAAATTTATTTAGTTTGACTTTTAATATCAAATGAAACTCTTTGAAGTTGGGGGATGAGGAATATGCTTCCAGATTATCCCTAAGACCTTTAGGCTAAGTTCACACGTTGCGGAATTGCCGCGGAAATTTCCGCGGCAATCCCGCACTTCTCCTGCGGGAAATACGCATTTTTTTGTATGCGTATTCCCGCCAGAATAATAGCGTTTTGCAAGCGTAATTAGCTTGCAGAATGCTAGCGTTTTCCTAGCGATCTGTAGCATCGCTTGGAAAACTGATTGACAGGTTGGTCACACGAGTCAAACATAGTGTTTGACACGTGTGACCAACTTTTTACTATTGATGCCGCCTATGTCGCATCAATAGTAAAAAGATCTAATGTAAAAATAATAAAAAAAATAATAAATAATGATATTCTCACCTTCCGGCGGCCCCCGCAGCTTTCCAGCCTTCAGCGACGCTCCCGGAAACTCCCGGTCCCAAGGATGCATTGTGACAAATCACCCCGATGACATAGCATCACGCGAGACCGCTACGCCATCTGGGTGATTCTCGCAAAGGACTCTTAGGACCGGGAGTTGCAGGGAGCGTCGCTGAAGGCGGGAAGGCTGCGGGGGCCGCCGGAAGGTGAGAATATCATTATTTTTTATTTTTATTATTGTTTTATCAGGGATATGGTACCCAGGGCCTGGAGGAAAGTCTCCTCTCCTCCGGACCCTGGGTACCATCCGCACATGAACCGCTTACATTCCGCAAAATTAATGAACATGTTGCTATTTTTTCCGCGAAGCGTTTTTTCGTGGAAATAAACGCAACATGTGGCCAAAACATGCGGAATCAATTAACATGTATAGGATGCTTAATGCTTGCGTTTTTTCGCGTTTTTACCGCGGAAAAAACGCGAAAAAAACGCAAATATTCCTGAACGTGTGCACTTAGCCTTAACCTCCTCCAAGGCCTTAACGGCTAGTGAGTCCCTCTTGCAGATTAACATTTTCATAAATCCTATAGAAGAAGATGTGGAATATTCATCCCATTTTTTTGTAAATTCCACATCTTGAGGAATCGAGGATCTTTGAATTAACCTCAGACCCCTGGGAGCTATGTTTTCCTCAATATAACGTCCAAGAAACATTGTATCAATATGATTAACAATCTCTACCTTGCTTTTGTTTTCTAATTCAAAAAACAGGTCCGCCATGTGATTTTTATCAGCTTCACTATGGTGGGGAGAAAAATTCTGATTAATTCGATCCGTACTTTGGATATTACTGGCCAAACCTATAGCATCTGCAATCAGTAGTTCCCTATGGGTACATCTATTCACCATAAAAAAGTCCATCACTGCACTGATTCAAAAAGTTTTTCCCACAGGTGAGACTGAACACCAATATCACCTTTGTCCAAATCCTCTTACAGTTACTTCTTTCGTATTGATCTTAGTTCACAATACAATCAATCCCGTGGTCACAATGAAAGGATCTTTGAACAAATAACAAGGGATCTTCTAAACAATTTGTGATGTCCACTTGCAGCTGCCTTGATGGTTATTTCAACCAATGCAAAAGCGTTAATCACATGTAAAACAAGAAAAGAAAAAGGGCGCATGTGTAGACTCACAGGGCTACTTTTTAAAAATAATGCCAATGCACTCACCTGTAATGGTTGTGTGCATCTACACAACCAAGATTAAGTGTGTGATTAATGAGGCTCCGGGTCACCTCTCTCTATTTGTGATGTCGTCCCATCGGTGTTTGAATCAAGCCTCCGTGTTCCTCTGATGGTCACACAATCCCGCTCGACCGAATGACACGTCACCTTAGGTCCTCAGTTATTAACCCGGTGTCTGTAAACCAGAGGTCCTCGATACATCCAAATAAACCAGGCTGCTCCTGCCGCTGTTAACTCCATATGGAGACTTTTCGCATGTAAACAATGGTGCAGCGGTCTCAAGGGGAGCCAAAGGAATAATGGACAATTTAATAAATGTTAGCCAAACTTTATTCTTCCTCCAATACCACTGCCACAACGCGTTTCAACGGTCCAAACCGTCTTCATCAGATGGGGTAAAGGAGAATATTACAATAGAAACTTTATAAAGGGGTGGTAATTAACATAATTTAGACCACATGTTGTGTTCATTTTAACCTCTTCATTGCAAAACTCCATATAAAGCATTCATTGTCAATTAACCTCTTATTTCCCCTTGAAACTCCTATTAAAAACCCTACATGAACTCATAAAAACCCATCAATTTTAAAACGCAACCTGGGAACCTTCCCAGCGTGCCTTGACATTCCTATACTGCAATTTTCGACCTCCAATTCAGAAGTTTAGTTTCTTAAAGGAAAGGACAAGTGAGTGTGAAAAAATGGATACCACCACCCAAATAAATGCACCTGAAGAGGGATTGAGAGTACAACTAGATTTAGAAGGGAGTGATAGAAAAGAGAAAGGAAAAGGAACTGATAAAATTACCAATTCTAATAAAGAAAGGTCATTTACTCTTCTCAAGACTCAAAAACAGAGAGCATATTATGAACAACACATGAATAAAATCACCAGTAAAGTTGCTATTGTAATATTCTCCTTTACCCTATCTGAAACAGAGGGGGAACTCATCCACCTCTGACTGCTATGGGGATTCTTCCTGATTGAATCAACTCCTGTCTGAGTCAGTAGGCACCCCTGACCTTTCCCTACAAGTCCCAGAACAGGCTGCAGTCCTGCCCGATTATCATGGGGTGTAGAAAGTCTTTGATTACGCCGACCTCATGGGACTCAGTGCTATGGTGGTTTTATATAGTCACTCTGTCAATGGGGCAGCGAATACAATGGACTCCCAGAGTTTTTCCAGGGACCAATTGGTGGGGAATTGTGCCCCTTACCAGAGTCACTAAATTCCCTGAGTCCAAGAGCCCCAAAATCAGTACAACATTTATTGTCATAGGACATGACTGCAACCCCTCCCCAAGCTGACAGTCCACACTGCAGACAGGATAGGCATAGTATGAACAGCACCTCACTAGGCTGCAATCCATCTGCTCGAAGCACAGAGGACAACTGGTGGCTAAGTGTCCAGGACTGTGGCATCTCCAGCAGACCAGGTCTTTACCTGAAGCCTTTGGCAACCCCTCAGTGACTCCTTGGGATCTCAGGCCCCCCACAGTGGTAGGTCTATTACCCCTCTTTTGGGACTCCGGCTCCCACTTGGTACACCAGTATGGATATGCACCACTCAGTTTCCTTAGGGACCTCTCGACCACCTGCTACCTTTTTACAAGATCCACCAGTTCATCTGCATTCTGGGGTCTCACTGGGCAACCCAGGTCTGCACCGGCCTAGGCAGAGAGTAAATAGTGAATAAATCTGTCTATAACCACCCGCTAGACAAAGGCATTACTGACAGATTTGTCCATATTCACCCAGGAATTCAGATATCATCCTAATAGAGGTATGTTCACTTAGGTCAGGGACTCACCAGACTTGAGACCACCTTGACGATGGTTGGTGGGCTAATAATATTTGGCCAAATGTTATATTAAGCGTCTCAAATTTTTCCTTATACTCCAAAGCCGTATTGCTATTCAAAATTTCATGTATTCTATATTGTCATGCTTTAGTATGATAGAGTGCAGCCTTTTTTCGCATGTTTTACATGGGGTAGCTCCCCTTGGTTTGCACCTAGTTCACATTAGTCTGGATGTGCCAGTCAGTCTTTTTGTCTATTGAATGTTAGCTTACTGACCGAGCACTCTGCCCCCACCAGGTGGTGATTTTAATTACAGAAGGTCCCCACTTACCCATAAATGCAGGCATTACTGAGAGATGTGTCCACATTCACCCAGGAATTCAGATATCAGCCTAATAGAGGTATGTTCAAATAGGTCAGGGACTCACCAGACTTGAGACCACCTTGACAATGGTTGGTGGGCTAATAATATTTGGCCAAATGTTATATTAAGCGTCTCAAATTTTTCCTTATACTCCAAAGCTGTATTGCTATTCAAAATTTCATATTATCTATATTGTCATGCTTTAGTATGATAGAGTGCAGCCTTTTTTCGTATGTTTTAAATGGGGGTAGCTCCCCTTGGTTTGCACCTAGTTCACATTAGTCTGGATGTGCCAGTCAGTCTTTTTGTCTATTGAATGTTAGCTTTCTGACCGAGCACTCTGCCCCCACCAGGTGGTGATTTTAATTACAGAAGGTCCCCACTTACCCATAAATGCAGGCATTACTGACAGAGGTGTCCACATTCACCCAGGAATTCAGATATCAGTCTAATAGAGGTATGTTCTCCTAGGTCAGGGACTCACCAGACTTGAGACCACCTTGACGATGGTTGGGGGGCTAATAATATTTGGCCAAATGTTATATTAAGCGTCTCAAATTTGAATTGCGCAATTGCGGGAAGCCGAACGCCATCTGTGGGATTCACAGACGGCGATACGCAAGACATGCCGAGGAGCTGGGGGGAGAGGAGTGAAAACGCCGCCCTCCTGACCTGACCACCGTGATTGACAGCGCAAAAACCGAAGTTTACAAAGGTATTTTGATATGAAAACGGGGGTATCAGGATATATGATACCTACCGTTAGCTTTGTTATGGGACGCACTATTCAGCCATATCTTTATCTGATATGGCAAAATTGGGGTGACAGATTCCCTTTAAGCCCCAGACCATATCCTGGGTTCGAGATAAGGTGAACAACCTACCACCCGCTCTATGGTTGTCCACAAAAAACTCAGCCCTTAAAAAAATTGGCTAGATAGCTCGCAACACTTAATTTTTGGAGGAAAACTTCTGGGTTTTACATCACTGAAGCCATTAACTTTAGTGAAACATGTCTCCGCTCCAGGACCTTGCCAGTGACTTTATCACACCACATACAAGAAAATATCTTTCGAGGGCACGTTCCAATCCCTTTTAATATCTACAATAATACTGCTCTTATCTGCAATTCATCTATGGTCAGCTGTCGCAGTAGGGATAGCATATTGCAGGCATCTAGTAAGGGATTATTGAGTTATAAATTATAACCATTGCTGCTGCTTTTCTCCATACAATCATTGACATATTTTCATCAAAACAAACACATCCAGCAAATGAATGCCAGCGCTTCCCAGAGCTCACATCAAAGGATGATATTTTGAATTTTTTCTTCTTTTTTATTATTAGATAGGAGGAAACACAACGCATTTCGGATACAGTATATATCCTTCTTCAGGTATCATAAAAATACAATACTATACCTACTAGTAAAAATTCAATCACACTTATATATGGTGGCAAACCTCTTAACCCAGCCTTAGGAACTTTATTTGGGGTGTGGACCAGGTTCAGGAGCACACCCACTGATTAGTCCAGCCTTTTAAACCATATTCTGATCAACATGGATGCAAAAAAAATAGTGTTTCACTAAAGTTTATAATGCCTGGGTGTGAAAAAAAAAAATTCCACAAAAATGATTTTTTAGTCCCCAATTTTTGATTTTTCCCAAGGAAATTGGACCCCAAAAGTTGTTTTCCAATTTGTGCTGAGTACACTGATACCCCATATGTGGGGGAGAAATACTGTTTGGGTGCAATTCAGGGCTCGGAAAGGAAGTAATGACGTTTTGGAATGCAGACTTTGATGAGTGTCATGTTCAGTTTGCAGAGTCCCTGAAGTACCTAAACAGTGGAAACCTCCCACAAGTGACCCCATTTTGGAAACTAGACCCCCTAAGGAACTTATCTAGATCTGTGGTGAGCAATTTGAACCCCCAAGTGCTTCACACAAGTTTATAATGCCTGGGCATGAAAATAAAAAATCCTATTTTTTTCCCACAAAAATGATTTTTAAGTCATCAATTTTTTATTTTCCCAAGGGTAACATGAGAAATTGGACCATAAAAGTTGTTATCCAATTTGTCCTGAGTACGCTGATACCCCATATGTGGGGGGAACCACTATTTGGGCGCACGGCAGAGCTCGGAAGCGAAGGAGCGCCATTTGACTTTTTCAAACCAAAATTGGCTGGAATCGAGATTGGACGCCATGTCGCCATGTCGCATTTGGATAGCCCCTGATGTGCCTAAACAGTGGGAATCCCCCACAAGTGACCCCATTTTAGAAACTAGAAACTAGACCCCCTAAGGAACTTGTCTAGATCTGTGGTGAGCACTTTGAACCCCCAAGTGCTTTACACAAGTTTATAACGTAGAGCCGTAAAATTAAAAAATCATATTTTTTCCACAAAAATGATCTTTTCACCCCAATTTTTATTTTCCCAAGGCTAACAACATCTCAAAAGTTATTGTGCAATTTGTCCTGAGTACGCTGATTCCCCATATGTGGGGGTAAACCATTGTTTGGGTGCATGGCAGAGCTCGGAAGGGAAGGAGCGCAGTTTGACTTTTTCAACGCAGAATTGGCTGTTTGCCATGTCGCGTTTGGAGAGCCCCTGATGTGCCTAAACAGTGGAAACCCCCCACAAGTGACACCATTTTGGAAACTAGACCCCTTAAGGAACTTATCTAGATCTGTTGTGAGCACGTTCATCCCCCAAGTGTTTCACTAAAGTTTACAATGCCTGGGTGTGAAAAATAAAAAAAAAATTCCACAAAAAATTATTTTTTAGTCCCCAATTTTCAAATTTTTTATTTTTCACAAGGAAATTGGACCCCAAACGTTGTTGGCAAATTTGTCCTGAGTACGCTGATACCCCATATGTGGGGGGGGGATACTGTTTGGGCGCACGGCAGGGCTCGGAAAGGAAGCAATGACATTTTGGAATGCAGACTTTGATGTGTGTCAGGTTAAGTTTGCAGAGCCCCAGATATACCTAAACAGTGAAAACCCCCCACAAGTGACCCAATTTTGGAAACTAGGCCCCCTAAGGAACTTATCTAGATCTGTGGTGAGCACTTTGAACCCCCAAGTGCTTCACACAAGTTTATAATGCCCGGGCATGAAAATAAAAAATCCTATTTTTTTCCCACAAAAAATATTTTTAGTTACCAATTTTTTATATTCCTAAGGGTAAGGGGAGAAATTGGACCCCAAAAGTTGTTGTCCAATTTGTCCTGATGACGCTGATACCCAAAATGTGGGAGAAAACTACTATATGGGCGCACGTCGGGGCTCGGAAGGGAAGTAGTGACGTTTTGCATTGCAGACTTTGATGGAATGGTCTGCGGGTGTCATGTCGCTTTTGGAGAGCCCCTGATGTGCCTAAACAGTGGAAACCCCCACAAGTGACCAAATTTTTTAAACTAGACCCACAAAGGAACTTATCTAGATGTGTGGTGAGAACTTTGAACCCCCAGGTGCTTCACAGAAGTTTATAACGTAGAGCCATAAAAATAAAAAATCATATTTTTTCCACAAAAATAATTTTTTTCGCCCCAAATTTTTTATTTTCCCAAGGGTAACAGAAGAAATTGGACCCCAAAATTTATTGTGCAATTTGTCCTGAGTATGCTGATACCCCATATGTGGGGGTAAACTACTGTTTGGGAGAATGGCAGAGTCAGAAGGGAAGGAGCACCATTTGACTTTTTCAACGCCAGTTGGCTGGAATTGAGATCAGACGCCATGTCACGTTTGGAGAGCCCCTGATGTGCCTAAACAGTGCATACCCCCCAATTCTAACTTCAACCCTAACCCCAACACACCCCTAACCCTAATCCCAACCCTAATCATAACCCTAACCACAAACCTAACCCTAACACACCCATAACCCTAGTCCCAACCCTAACCCTAACTTTAGCCCCAACTCTAACCCTAGCTTTAGCCCCAACCCTAACCCTAGCCCTAATGGGAAAATGGAAATAAATGCATTTTTTTAATTTTATTATTTTTCCCTAACTAAGGAGGTGATAAAGGGGGGTTTGATTTACTATTTATAGCGGGTTTTTATGTTTGGCAGCTGTCACACGCTAAAATGCGCTTTTTATTGCAAAAAATAGCTTTTGCATCATCACATTTTGAGAGCTATAATTTTTTCTTATTTTGGCCCACAGTCATGTGAGGTCTTATTTTTGTGGGACGAGGTGACGTTTTTGTTGGTACCATTTTTGGGCACATGACATTTTTTGATCGCTTTTTATTACGATTTTTGGGAGGCAGAATGAACAAAAACCAGCAATTCATGAATTTCTTTTGGGGGGCATTTATACCGTTCCGCGTGTGGTAAAATTTGTAATGCAGTTTTATTCTTCGGGTCAGTACGATTACAGCGATACCTCATTTGTATCATTTTTTCATGTTTTGACGCTTTTATACAATAAAAACTATTATATATAAAAAATAATAATTTTTGCATCGCTTAATTCTGCAAGCTATAACTTTTTTATTTTTTCGCTGATGCTGTATTGCGGCTGTTTTTTTGCGAGACAAGATGACGTTTTCAGCGGTACCATGTTTATTTATATTCATCTTTTTGATCGCGTATTATTCCACTTTTTGTTCGGCGGATGATGATAAACCATTGTTTTTTTAGCCTTGTTTTTTTTTTAAGGGGTTCACTAAAGAGGTTAACTAATGGGACAGTTTTATAGGGCGGGTCTTTATGGACACGGCAATACAAAATATGTGTACTTTTATTGTTATTTTTTAATTTATTTACATGAAGAATGGAATTTATTGGGACATTTTTTTTTCTTTATTTATGAATTTTTTTTACACGTGTTTTTTTTATTTTTTTGACTTTTTTACTTTGTCCCAGTGTGGGACATCACTGTATAAAGTCAGATCGCCGATCTAACACTGTGCACAGCACTCTGTCAGATCGGCATTGTGATAGGTACTGCTGCAGGCTTTCTCAGCGCCTGCTCTCAGCAGGCACTGAGGAATCCGCCTCCCTGCAGGTCCCGGAAGGACCCCGCGGCCATCTTGGATCCGGTGTCCTGCAGGGAGGAGGGTCCCTCGGAACAGTGCGATACATCTAGCTGTTCTGAGGGTCTCAGGGAAGCACCAGGGAACCCCCTCCCTGCGCGATGCTTCCCTGTGCCCCCTATACACTGCTATCATTTTTGATCGCAGTGTGCCAGGGGTTAATGTTCCGGGAGCGGTCCGTGACCGCTCCTGGCACATAGTGCCTGGTGTCAGCTGTGATAATCAGCTGACACCCGGCCGCGATCAGCTGTGCTCCCCCTGGGAGCCCAGCTGATCGCATATGACATACTATTACGTCCTTGGGAATTGAATCCAGGGTCACATGGACGGAATAGTACGTCAGATGGGATAAAGGGGTTAAAAACTCCAGTTCCTTGAAAAGTACTACATAATATTGGGTTATTTTTATTTTTTATTTTTAAATCTAACAGGTTTTTTAATTTATTAGGGGCCACCAAATTTTTCAAAGTTTTCCCCCTTCTATATGTAATCCCTGGTTTATCAGGGAGGTGTTTTCCCAAAACAGGGTCACTCTTCAAAATATACCAATATTTTGAAAGCACAGTTCTTATAACTTTATTTCCCCTATTCAATGTAGTCACAAAGTTTAATTTCCAGCGATCATCACTTTTTTCTTTACCAGTAGTCAAATCCCCTTTCTTATTTTTTCCTTCTAAACATTCCTCTTGTGTCTTTGTTTTGTTGTCCCTATATGCACCATTTATCAGATTTTTTTCCTTAAATTTTCTTTTCAGGATTTTGGACTGAGCCACATAATCAGATTCTCTCTCTTGACTGCGGGGTATATTGACCTTCCACTTCTTGTAATGTGGACTCTTAAATCTAAAAAGCCATTTGAATCCACTTTTTTAAAATGGGTTTCTGTGATAATTTTTTTCGCCACTATGGCTGATCTCTAAATCAAGAAACACTATTTTTACTTTGTTAATTTGTGATGTGAAGGTGATGCCCCGGGTGTTATTATTAACCTCCTTCAGGGGTCTGAAATTAATTCTTGAACACAACGTGTTCACTTTTGAGGGAGAACTGTACTTACAGTTGCTCGGCACCGCGATGGGGACTCGGGTGGCGCCAAGTTTCACAAATTTATTCATTGGGCGATTTGAGTCCTCATCATCACTCTCCAAGCCTATTTTTTATGACAAAATAAGGCTTTATGTAACGCTTCCCACGGCTGCGGGGCGTTGGGACATGGCATAGCTTGCCTAACTAGCCAATGCTCCCACGCCGCCAGTCCACGACGACGTGCGGCATGCGTCCCAGATGGTAAGAGAATGTGGACCCACTGGACCACAGAGGGAGACCCGGGCCTGACCGGACTAGGGGAGGGCAGCGACCGGGATCCGTGGCAGCTGAGCATGTGGGCAAGATGGCGACCTGCAGGACTAGACAACACCGCACAACTTCAGGTATGAAGAAACATAAAGTTTACTTAAAGACACACACAGTACATAAACAGAACATAATGCCGGGCTCCCGATTCCGCACATCAGAGAAGGGTACACGTCTCAGGATCACAGACGAGTGCAGGAGGACATCACAGGTAGATGCAGTCCAAGGTTATCTGGCACGGGCTTACTAGGGCAGCCTCTCTCTCAGGCCTCAGGCGTAGCACAGGCTCAGCAGGAGAACATCAGACACCGACCTCAGACAGATTTCAGACGATGGCGGGGTCATCACGGGTAGATGCAGTCCAGGATCATCTGGCACAGGCATACTAGTATGGCCTCTCTCTCAGGCCTCAGGCGTAGCACAGGCTCAGCAGGAGAACATCAGACACCGGCCAGGACGAACGTCAGACGATGGCGGGGTCATCACGGGTTGCTGCAGTCCAGGGTCATCTGGCACGGGCATACTAGGACGGCCTCTCTCTCAGGCCTCAGGCGTAGCACAGGCTCAGCAGGAGAACATCAGACACTGACCCAGGACAGACGTCATCACAGGGTAGACCACGGAGGAACCGGCAGGACATCGGGACATCAGGAACACGGACTGGATCTCAGGTACTCAGGAACACAGACAGGACATCAGGAACACGGACTGGATCTCAGGTACTCAGGAACACAGACAGGACATCAGGAACACAGATTGGATCTCAGGGATACAGGAACACGGACAGGATATCAGGAACACGGATTGGATCTCAGGGACTCAGGAACACGGACAGGATATCAGGAACACGGAATGGAACTTAGGAACACGGACTGGAACTCAGGACTCAGGAACACGGACTGGAACTCAGGAACACGGACTGGAACTTAGGAACACGGACTGGAACTCAGGAACACGGACTGGAACTCAGGAACACGGACAGGACATCAGGAATATGGACTGGAACTCAGGAACATCAGAACTCTGGCATCGGACTCCGGACATCTGGCAACGATCGGCAGGCTCCGGACATCTGGCAACGATCGGCAGGCTCCGGACATCTGGCAACGATCGGCAGGCTCCGGACATCTGGAAGTGGTCATCGGACATCAGGCCGTGGTCATCAGGGAGGACACGGTCCTCGGACTCCGGACATCTGGTAACGATCTGAAAAGGAACCCCAGCGGTCTGGTGCAAACCCCGCCAGGCTCAACGGGAGCCGGCCGGGGATTGCACAGAAGCTGAGCACAGAGTAACAGAAACTCAGCGCACACACCGGACTCCTCCTTCCAAGATGAACTCAGGTTATATAGCAAAGAATCACAGTCACTGGCACAGGGTTCAGGACACAGAAGGACTTCAGGAACATAACACAGAGGACACAGTTCAGACAGTCAGGTACAGGATCCGATCCAGGATCAGGGAATCAGGAAACAAAACACAACAGGAACAGGCCTGGATATGCAGCCTCCAGGAAGGGCGATCTGGGTATTCTGCCCCCAGAGCTGGCGGAAACACAAGACACAGTTCAGACATTCAGGTACAGGAACAGATCCAGGATCAGGGATTCAGGTAACAAAACACAACAGGAACAGGCCTGGATATGCAGCCTCCAGGAAGGGCGATCTGGGTACTCAGCCCCCAGAACAGGCGGAAACACAAGACACAGTTCAGACATTCAGGTACAGGAACAGATCCAGGATCAGGGATTCAGGTAACAAGACACAGCAGGAACAGGCCTGGATATGCAGCCTCCAGGAAGGGCGATCTGGGTACTCAGCCCCCAGAACAGGCAGAAACACAAGACAGGACAAAGGGAATCAGCTCTCCAGAACTGACTGATCGCACTCAGAGCAGGAGCTGAACACACAAACACACACGGCTAGGTTCAGGAACTCAATGCAAAGCTCTGGCAACGCCCCACAGGGCTGGGGAACTTTATATATGAGCTGCTTCACAGCGATAGGCTGGAGCAGCAATTCTAGTGCACACCCATTCCTCATAAAAGCAGGACAGGTGTGGGCCGCGCCCCCTATGCAGAGCCAGACACAACTCAGCACAGAAGGACACCTGACAATGGCTGCAGCCCCAACACACGTAGTAAGTCATGCACCACTGCAGAGGACTTTGCAACCTACGGGTAGCTTCTACAGCAGGCCAGGGACCACACATGCGGGTGGTCATGCAACGCAGCAGAGACACTCACGCAAGTGCGGCTACGCAGCAGGGCTGGGAACTGAGCAGCATCCATACAGGTAACAGACAACAGTATCCCAGCTGGTTAGGGGGAAAGGATCAAAAGGGTTAAAGCAAAGACATGCAAAGTAACGCTGGAAAACAAAGTACAGACAATACCAGCGTTACACTTTATAAGCATTTTATTGATGATCTGATTATTTTTTGGAAGGGGACCGAGGAGGAAGCGGCACAATTTAATAAAGGAGATTAATTAGTCTTTCAAGGCATCTGCTAATTAAACATAATAAAATTTTTAATTCAAAAGTAATAACGGTGGAACAGATACCCTTTGGTGTTACAAACAGGAATTCTCTTTTAAACTGAAAAGAAACGTTTTGGATAAATCATATAGGAACATTATTAGGACTAATCAGTGGGTTTGCTCCTGAACCTGGTCCACACTCTAAATAAAGTTTTCTGAGGCTGGGTTAAGAGGTTTGCCACTATATATAAGTGTGATTGAATTTTTACCAGTACGAATTGTATTGTGTTTTTATTTATCCTGAAGAAGGATATATGCTGCATCCGAAATGCGTTGTAACTCCTCCTATCTAATAATAAAAAAGAAAAAATTAAAAATATCATCCTTTGATGTGAGTTCTGGGAAGCGCTGCCATTCTTGGGCTAGATGTGTTCATTTTGATTTACTTGTCCTGTGTGAGCCTGTGTCTGGCTCTTTCACTTGGATCCACCCGATGCAAGATGCAGGCCCTGTCCATTGAAAAGTATCCCAGGAAAATGTTTTGAGGATACACGTTTTAAAGCCATATTATTCCTCCATCAGGTGAGTGCATGAACTTGTGCACCCATCAAAGACTATTATATAAATTGTGTTTACGCACTTAGGGTGCCTCGTTTTGTCTGTTCTTCTCTCCCAAACAGAGGTTTTCTTGTTTTTCACATATTGACATATTCATGTTTTTCACCGTGTTCTGTGCTCAGAAATTCAGCAAAGCTGGCAATGTTGCTTGCGTTCCTCCAGAATTTGTTGCTACCTCGTACAAGAAAAAATCTTTTCAGATCTGGTTCAAGTCCCATCTATATTCCGTAATAATACTGCTCTTATCTGTAGTTCGTCTAGGGTGAGGTCTAACAGTAGGGATAGCACATTACAGCTATCTAGTCAGGGATTATTGCCTTATAAATTATAATATTTGCTGCTGCGACCCTAAAAAAGGAAAATATCAAGGTAACATCTATTCTAGTCCCTATTAATACTGCTGTTAGCTGCGTTTAGTGTAGGGATAGGTGCTAGGTATCATCTGCTGGAAATGAGTGTTCATTCGCACACATCTTTCCACAGTCCATTGCTTTTTTTCCATACATCTATTGACAGATTTGTGTTTTTTATGGTGATATGTACTCAGAAATACATCAAAGCAGGCAAAACTAACTGATTTAGCGTGTCCATTCACAGTTTCACTGTAGCAGCTGTATTTAAGAAGTAGTAGTGGGAGACTTTACGCTACTGGAGCTGGAATTACCATTTCTGAACTCTCCAGTGCTTTGTTTCCATTCACTTCTGGGGGCTTCTTAAAGTATGTTTGGGGTCATAGTGCTGCTGGAAGACCTATGACCTACAATGGAAACCCAGCCTTCTGACACTGGACACTACATTGCGACCCAAAATCCTTTGTGAATCTTCACATTTCCTTATGCCTTGCACACAGTCAAGGCACCCAGTGCTAGAGGTTGCAAAACAACCCCAAAATATCTTTGAACCTCCACCATATTTGACTGTAACTACTGTGTTCTTTGATTTATAGGCCTCATTCAATTTACAGTAAACAGTAGAATGATGTGCTTTACCAAAAAAAGCTCTATCTTGTTCTTATCTGTCCAGAAGATGCCTGCTGGCCCTCTAAAAATAGTGGGGGCCATCTGCTGGCCCTCTATAAATTAGGGCTGGTTGCTGGCCCTATACAATTAGAGTGAGGGCTGCCTGATGGCCCTTCAACAATATTGAGGGCCGACTGCTGGCCCTTTAGCAATATTAAGGGCCACCTTAATAAATTAAACAGGATGTGTCTGATCATGTCTCACCCACCTCATGGCCAGATAAGGTAGTAAAATGTTAAAATTATATTTCCTAGTGAATTTTTTTTGTCATTGAAATAAATGCAAACTTTCAAAAACGCAGCAAAAGCACTACGTATGAACATAGCCCAAGGTGTGGAGGAGCATTTTTTTCAGTTTTTTTATTTTGCATTATATACAAGTCATTATCCTGGAGAGAATGGAAAAATGCTTGAGTTTCCCATTGACTTCCATTATACTCATTACTCGGGTCGAGCACACGAGCATTTTAGTGCTCGCTCATCACTAATGAAAGAGCCTGGGATGCTGACAGTTCAGTGAATCTGGTTTCTTCCTTAAATCACATTACCTTGTATTCTGTGTTATTTACATGTAGATAACTTGTTTTCACGCTGTTGCTTAGTTCAATAAATTCAAGGAAATTGTGTTTATATTCTTCATACATCATGTTTCACAGGAATTAACCTCAACATACACAGAGGATATAAAAAGTCTACACATCCGTGTCAAAATGCCAGGCTTTCATCATATAAAAAAATCATATAAAGAAGAATAATTTCAGAACTTTTTCCATCTGTAATGTCACCCATAATCTGCATAACTCAATTTAAAAATAATCTTTTTGGGTGTCAAAGGAAAATAAAGAACTAAAATAAGTGTTTGCATAAATTTGCACACCCTTAAACTAATAAATTGATTATGGTCTTTTTGAATTTATGATAGCATTCAGTCTTTTTGGGTAGGAGTCTATCAGTATGGCAGATCTAAAATTGGCAATCTTTGCTCACTTTTTCTTGCACTAGCACCCCAAATCTGTCACATTGCAAGGGCATATGCTGTGTGTAGGCCTCTTCATATTTAACCTCAGATTTTCATTTGGATTCAGGTCTGGGCTTTGGCTGGACCATTCCAAAACTGTCTTCTTTTGACAAAGCTTTTCTTTTGTTGATTTGTAGCTATGCTTAGGGTCAGTCCCAGAGCATAATGCTGCCTTCACTATGATTCACTCTGGGTGTGGTGTTCTTTTGGTGAATTGTTGGCTTTGCACCAAACATACATTTTGAAAATTATGGCTAAAAAGTTCAACTTTAAGCTCATCATGTAGGTTTAGCCATTCTTGGATGATTTTCTTTCTAAGTAAAGACTGGCCACCCTACTCCACAGGCCAGACATAAGATTGTCGCACGCAGTTCACAACTAGTACTGCCAGAAATTCCTGCAGCTCCTTTATTGTTGCTTATGGCTCCTCGCAGTCTCCCAGACCAATTTTCTTCTTGTCTTTTCATCAATTATTGAGGGATATCTAGATAATATCACTGATGTGTCAAATTTAAGCCACTTTTTGATGATTGTGTTTACAGTGTTCCATGGTTTATCTAATTGCTTGTCTAAGCAGCATTAAGAGACTCTCTTAAAACATAACTTTTAATAAATAGCAAATAGTAAAAGATGGGGATAGTCCCATAGAAAATAAACACATACAAAAAGTACATATATGAATACTATAGGTGAATAAAGAACCTATATTAGTAAGTAGCATATAGTTATCTGACTATTATATAGAAGGTACCATAGTGCATTAGAAGGTGGTTTAGATCTCACCTATTTCAGACATGGAGATGAAATAATCTATGGAGTCATACGGGTAGCAGAGGTCAGGTGTAACACTTGTCTACCCTATCATGTCCCATGCATATGCTACCACACTGACAAGGGCAGTACCCTAGTGTAGTGCTGACTATATTACTACAAAACAAATTAGTCTCATCTGACTCTTTTCTGTCTCAGTATTGAGATGTCATCACTTGAGTATATATGCAGGCAGGAAGAAAAAATAAGGTATGAATTGCTCAGGATGTACAAAATTGAGACACATCAGTGTGTATAAGATAAAAGGTAAACATAGGGCTGTATCTACATCTCCACATCTGAAATTGGTAAAATCTGAACCATCTTTCTATGCACTATGTTACCTTCTACTGTATATAATAGTCATATAACTAAATGATACTTACCAATATAGGGTCTTTATCCACCTATAGTATTGGTATATGCACTTGTGATGCTAGTCACTACTCACCTACTAGCCGTGAGACAGAGTGGTCAAGAGGTCCAAATGTCAAAAGCCAGGAAGGTGCGTCAAAGACAGAAGGATAAGACAAATGGATAGTCAGGGGCAAAGTCTGGAGTCTGGTAATAAAGTCAGAAAACGTCAAAGGTGAAATGGGTTATACAAATGGGTAGTAAAAAAGGCAAATCCAAGGACCAGCAGCAAAAGATCAGAATATCAAAATACAGAGCACATAGTAAGCACACCACAGAGCTGAAACTACAATTGGCAATGATCTGACATTGCCAGCCAATTAAATAGCCTGGCAATTATCTGGAAAGGAAAATACCTGGAGGAAATACAGACACAGCACTGACAGCCCGACACTCCCCTTCTATCCATAGGACAGCTGAGCTGTCACTAAAAGCGTCCCTAGGACACAGCGAGTGGCAGAATCGTGACAGTACTTTTTTGTACGCGTTTCTTTCCCTGGAAATATTCCTATCTTTTACTATTTACTATTTATTAAAAGTTATGTTTTAAGTAGGGATGAGCTTTCCGATATTGCAATATCGGTAATCGGCCCGATATTTGCTATATCGGAATTTCAAATTCCGATTCCAATATTTTTTTCACATCGGAAATCGGAAATCCCATAATCATTCAGCCTCTGAGCGTTACGTGGAACCAATCAGGAGCTGAAGAATTGCTGACAACATTGTGTAACTCCCCTAAGCTTGGTAGGAGGCGTCCAAACTTGCTAGCTAGGGGCTGCGCTGCGATTGGCTGGCTGGATGGTGTGATCAGGCAGTATAAAAGGCTGCGCCTGCCATTCTAGCCATTCTAGCCATTCTAGCCTCACCCTACTGTGAAAGCAGATAGGAATAGGTTGCTGTTGGAGATAGGGAGAGATCTCGAATCTAATAGTGAAATTGCCGTTCTGAATCCATCAAAAGAGATGAAGGCAGGGAGTAAGGTACGTCCCCTTGGCGGCCGCGGAAGAGGTGCATCAGCAGCTAGACATAGTGCACATCCAGAGCAAGCAGCAGGCCCAAGTCACTCAGCACCTACTTCACCCGGCAGCAGTCATTTATGTGCAGCTTGTTAGGAGCCAGGGCCATAGGCTGATAAGAGAGGATCAAGTAGAAACTGTTGTTGGTTGGATGGCAGCTGATGCATCCACTTCAATGAGCACAGCATCCTCCCAGGACCTCTCCACCACATCGGATCAGGCCACTGAAGAGCAGCACCCATCTGCTTCTTCATCGCTCACTAAATTGCCCAGACATTCAGAAGGCCAGGAGCCAACCTTAATCCTCTTCTCAGAATCTGTTGGCTTGGAATCTGTGTGCCAGCCAGACAGCATTCCTGCAGCTGAAGAAGAGGTAGTGTGCACAGATGCGCAACCACTGTGTGCGTCTGAGGAAGAAGTGGAGGGTGGGCCAGTGTCCACAGTGACCAGACCCTAGTCAGCAGATGATGATGAAACTCAGCTGCCAGTTTCTGCTGATGAAAGTGTATTGGATGACGAGGTCCTTGACCCATCATGGCATGCTAAGGGGCAGCAAGCAAGTAGGGATAGCTCAGAGGAAGAGTTTGCAGGTGTGGCGCAGCATGGACGTCCACGTGGGAGAGGAAGAGGGAAAAATTTGTTGTCTGCTCCCTCAACTTCAGCACCCGTTAGGAGCAGGGCTCTTTTAAAGAGCACAAGGGGTGCGCCCAAGAGTTGTGGTGCATGGGCCTTTTTTGACCAAGTTGCAGATGACGTTACAGTAGTCAGATGCAAGCTTTGTCGACAAACTGTGCGGAGAGGGAAGAACGTCAGCAACCTTAATACCACCAATATGTTGATGCATGTCAGGAAGAGGCACCCTGTGGAGTGGCAGCATCACACCCAAGATGATTCACCACCTGCAGCTGGTCCCTCACCTTCCATCTCTTCAGCCACCTCTTCCTCCAGCTCTCAAACAGCTGCTCCCGCTTCCTCGCCAGAATGCCAGGGTGCATCTGCAGGCAGTGTTGTACGGCGGCACACTGTCTGTACTTCGTCAGCATCAGCATCCCAATCGCTGGCATCCTCACACTCCCAATCCAGTGTGCAGCCATCTGTCACACAGGTGTGGGAGAAAAGGCGCCCATACTAGGCAAACCACCCACGAGCACAGGGCATGAATTCTCGCATTGCCAAACTGCTTGCAATGGAAATGCTACCATTCTGGCTGGTGAGCAAGCCAGCCTTTATCGATATGTTGGGGTTTGCAGTCCCACAATACAGCGTTCCCAGCCGCTTCTACTTCAGCAGGCAAGCCGTCTCCGCCCTGCAACAGCATGTGGAGCGTAAAATTAAGCATGCGCTACAAAATGCAGTTAGTAGCAAGGTCCACCTGACCACCGACGCGTGGACTAGTCAGCATGGCCAGGGACGCTACATTTCCATCACCGCCCATTGGGTAAATGTAGTTGAGCCTGAAACTGAAGTAGACAGTGCAAGTGCGCGGGTCCTGCCATCTCAACGGATTGCAGGCCTCTCCTCCGTACAAATTGAATCCTCCTCATACTCCTCGTCAGACTCGCCTGCACCCAGACGTACCACAACAACCGATTTCAGCACTGCATCGGCCAAACATCAACAGGCCGTGTTGAAATTGGTTTATCTGGGTAATGTTAGCCACACCGCAACCGAGCTGTGGAACACGGTCAAGGAGCAGAGCGACATGTGGCTTGCGCCGCTCAACCTCCAGCCAGGTATGGTGGTGTGTGACAACGGCCGAAACCTGGTCGCGGCTCTGGGCCTAGGTGGTCTGACTCACATTCCATGCCTTGCCCATGTCCTAAACTTGGTGGTGCAGAGTTTCCTCAGGAACTATCCTGACCTTGAGGAGCTGCTGCACAAAGTCAGATACGAGTGCTCTCATTTGCGGCGTTCAAGCATGGCTGCATCGCGCCTTTCAGCCATGCAGCGCAGATTGGGCCTGCCCGAGCACCGCATCATTGTTGACCTCCCCACCAGGTGGAATTCGACTTTGCATATGCTGCGGAGGTTGTGTGAGCAGCAACCTGCAATTATGGAGTTGCAGCTGCAGCAGGCGCAAGGTAGGCGACACACATCTCAGCCCTCCCACTTTACAACCACAGAGTGGGCAACCATGAAGGACATATGCACCATTTTGAAGTGCTTTGAGGACTCCACTCTGATGGTGAGCGCGGATGCTGCCCTACTCAGCCTGACTATTCCCCTTATATGCCTTATAGAATCATCATTTAAAGGACTAAGGGATGAGGTTTCTCAGGAGGAGGAGGAGTATGATGAGACACTTTCACCAACCAGGCAATCTTCATCGGCCCGGTTGGTACAAAGCTCTGTGGGTGCCTCACAAAGGTCCAGGCAGGACACAGCAAGCGAGGAGGATGAGGAGGACTATGAGGATGAGCTAGGGGAGGAAAGTACACAGCGCTCTACTAGTAGTCACCAGATAGAGCGTGGATGGGGTGATGCAGATCAGCCAGAGCACATTCCTCCAGCTGGTGACAGCGATGCATGGCCAGTTGGCAGCCTTCAGCACATGAGTGACTTCATGCTGCAGTGCCTGAGAAAAGACCCATGCGTGGCTCATATTCTCCACACAAATGACTACTGGGTGGCCACCCTCTTAGATCCACGTTACCGGGATTGCCTTGAAAGCCTAATTACACCGTTGAACCGGGCGCGTAAAATGCAGGAGTACCAAGAAGCACCGGTTAATTCACTCATGTACTCTTTTCCACCGCATAGCAGTGATGCCCGTGCACTAGCAGGCACCTCAGTGCGTCCTGGGCCCAGCAGAATCCGTTCAGAAGCCGGTAGCAGAAGCAGTACATCTGCTACTGACAGGTTCAGTATACCCAACCTGTTCCAACGGTTTCTGACCCGCAAACAGTTCGGGCACCATCAGCACAGAAAGTGCAACACACTAGGAGGCAACGTTACCGTGACATGGTGGCACAATACCTCTTCATCCCTGTCAGTGGGCTTCAGGATGGATCTGCCCCTTCAAGTTTTGGGTATCCAAGTTGGATACATGGCCCGAGCTTAGCCAGTATGCCTTGGAGGTCCTGGCTTGTCATGGTGCCAGTGTGATTTCTGAACGCGTCTTTAGTGCAGCTGGCAATGTACTAACAGACCAACGTACCAGACTATCCGCTGCAAATGTGGACTGGCTTACATTCCTAAAAATGAACCAGGCCTGGATTTCTGGTGACTTTTGCTGCCCTGGGCCACAGTACACAGGTTACATGCATGGTTGGTAGCAGTATGCATGCTCTGTCATGTGCCTATGTTGCACACAGCGTAATCTGTTATGCCCATGCTCTGGCCTCTACTTTGTAGCACCTGGTTCTGTGACTGACTCTTTCACCTCATACTGTTTTCCATTGGCTCTAGTACCGCCAGCTAGTGCCCATTTCTGTGACTGCCACTTTCACAGCATGCCTTGTTTCTGGGCTCTAGTACTGCCAGCTAGTGCCCATTTCCGTGACTGCCACTTTCACAGCATGCTGTGTTTCTGGGCAACAGTACCGCCAGCTGTACCTCATTAGACCAAAGTGGAAAAAAAGGACGACAGATGCCAAACACCTATAGGCAGAAGCACAAGAGGCGGGATCCAGCCATGCCGGCTGTTTCATGGCAGTGAAGTGCGGACACAGGTGCCTCCCCCAAAGGGTAAACCGAGTTCCAGCATCGTCAGTTGGTTCTTGGGAGTGCCCAAGGGCACGGGTACCTCCTGCTTCAAACCGTGTTTCAACAACGCCCGCTCTAACCCTAATCCTTACCCTACTAACCATAAACCCTAACCCTACCCCAACTAATCCTGACCCAAAGAAAAAACACCGCTGTTAAGAAGATGGCGACCAGTTTTCCTGCTACAGTTTTCGTTCTGTGCATTTTTCTAGCGATTTTTTTGCTCCTCTTCCTCTGCATACTCCTTCCCCATTATCCTGAGGTGTTTCCCCTCCATTTTATCCATTATATAGCACTGTAGTGGTCATTTTGTAATTCCGATTTTTTTCTCCCATTGACTTGCATTGATATCGGAAATCGGAAATTCTGATATCCGATATTTTTCCAATATCGGAAATCGGAATTCCGATACGATTTCGGGCAATATCGCTCATCCCTAGTTTTAAGAGTCTCTCCATGCTGCTTAGATTATGTTCTGAGAAATTAGATCCTGAAGGCACTAGTTGTAAACTATTAGCTATATACTTCATCTAATGACTTGGAATTTTTTTATACCCGTCTCCTGACTGATAACTTTCATACAAACATGAAATATATGAAATCTGAATTGCATTACTGCTCTAGAAACTATGAAAAAATTGAGAATACTTGGCGCATAATTTGGTTAATTCATGTGTACCTCGCAGCCGCTATAAAGTGATTCTCGTTGCTGGGACCTATCCTGTTTGAGACTCCTCTCATGGGCTGGTAGCTTACATTTATAAGGGAAGGTAGGATCCTGATGTAATTAAAACTGACAGAGATTGAGTGCACTGATGCCCAACCACTTGTTTTGTTGGAGGATGAGTACATAGGAGGGGTAGTGCAAACAGTCAGTGGACCACCACATTTCTGATAAAGCAGATGACGAAACACATTTGCCAACTGCTGCAAATTTCTGCTGTATGTAAACCAGCATGGAGGGCAGGGGTGAAGACTGATCAGAACATCATGCGGGTGATTATTATTATTATTATTATTATTATTATTTCTTTTCAGAGCACCATTGATTGCTGTACATAAGCAGGGTTTACATACAAAACACACATAGAAGTTACAATGAATAAATTAATAGTGACAGACAAGTACAGAGGTGAGAGGACCCAATCCTTGCAGCTGTACATTCTACAGGATAATGGGGAAGGAGACAGTAGACTTGGGGGCTGCAGCAGCTCTGGCATTGGAGAGGTGGCAGCAGGGTCATTGCAGGTTGTAAGCTGTAACTGAGAAGTCTGGGGTAATCCAGCCTTTGTTGATTTTGATTAGTCAGCCTGTCAGCTGTTTCGTTTGACAGACGGATGCACCTATAGGTTATAATACCCCTGACGGCACTAAAAATCTGTTCTGACAAAACGCTAGCGGTTAGTGCAGGCCAGGACCTAAAAGGCATAGAGAGACAGTTCATACCACTTTTCTACATTGGATACCCAATAGTTGTAAGGTACAGAGGAATCACATCACAGAGAACGCTCGTACTATGGGCAAGGTACTACTTCAACATCTTCCAAACTTTTTCCCTATTTGTCAGAGTACCCCGCGCATCAGAGCCTTGGCAATGGGAGGGTCTGAGAAAACTGTTCCAACCCTTTGATACTGCTCTCCTGCCTCTGCTGAATCTGGTGTATGTCTCACTCGTCTCTACTCCTTGGTTGTCCAAGGAACTGTGACCTCTGCCACCAGTGTTGTCAGATGGGATTATTTAAAATAATTCTTCAACTAAGGCCTTCTTGTACTGCAAAAATTTATTAGAGCTCTCCGCCACGGGAAGGAGAGATGGAAAGTTCTCCTTGTGGCATGCATCTAGCATGGTGACAAACCAATAATTAGTGTTAGCTAAAATGCATACAACCCAAGGGTCACAGGAAAGGCAACGGAACATAAACTTAGACGTGTGCCAGACTGCCAACAGTCAAGACTTTCCTGTGCTCATCAAGAGGACAACTGTCCTTCTTGTCCTCCTTATCTTCCTCCTTGTCCTTCTTTATCTTCAGGCCATCCAAGCTGAACAGAAGGGATGAAGATGGTGTGGGTAGTACCTTCTGTTGGACAGGCAACCAGCTCCTGTTCCTCCTCCTCTTCATTATCACCCAATTTGCATTGAGAAGATGAGATGAGCCTGTGTTGTGTAGCATCACCCTGTATAGTTTCTTGCTCCATCTCAACTTGCTCCTCCTGCAAAGCCTCCTCTTTAGTTGGTGCAGTGAGCATTTCAGTAGACAGTGAAGCGGGATGGTTATGCTGATTGTAGCGTCATCGAAGCTCAACATCTTGCTTGAGTCCTCAAGGTTTTGGAGAACAGCACAGATGTCAGACATTCATACCCACTCATCAGTTCTTATGTGCGAAGGCTGACCGGAATACTGATGGGGATGTTGCAGCTGGTATTCTACTGTCTTCTGCTGCTCACAAAGCCTTGCAAACATACAGTCATGGACAAAAGTTTTGAGAATGACACAAATATTAATTTTTACAAATTCTACTGCTTCACTTTTTCTAATGGCAATTTGCATATACTCCAGAATGTTATAAAGAGTGATCAGCTTAACAGCAATAACTTGCAAAGTCAATATTTGGCTAGAAAATGAACTTTATCCCCCAAAACACATTTCAACATCATTGCAGCCCTGCCTTAAAAGGACCAGCTAACCTCTTTTCAATGATTGCTCCATTAACACAGGTGTGGGTGTTGATGAGGACATGGCTGGAGATCAATCTGTCATGATTAAGTAAGAATGACACCACTGGACACTTTAAAAGGAGGCTGGTGCTTGGCATCATTGTTTCTCTTCTGTTAACCATGGTTATCTCTAAAGAAACACGTGCAGTCATCATTGCAATGCACAAAAATGGCCTAACAGGGAAGAGTATCGCAGCTAGAAAGATTGCACCTCAGACAACAATCTATTGCATCATCAAGAACTTCAAGGAGAGAGGTTCCATTGTTGCCAAAAAGGCTCCAGGGCGCCCAAGAAAGACCAGCAAGCGCCAGGACCGTCTCTTAAAAGTGTTTCAGCTGCAGGATCGGGCTACCAGCAGTGCAGAGCTTGCTCAGGAATGGCAGCAGGCAGGTGTGAGTGCATCTGCACGCACTGGGAGGCGGAGACTCTTGGAGCAAGGCCTGGTCTCAAGGAGGGCAGCAAAGAAGCCACGTCTCTCCAGAAAAAACATCATGGACAGACTGATATTCTGCAAAAGGTACAGGCAGTGGACTGCTGAGGACAGGGGTAAAGTTATTTTCTCTGATGAATCCCCTTTTCGATTGTTTGGGACATCAGGAAAACGCCTCATTCGGAGAAGACAAGGTGAGCGCTACCACCAGTCTTGTCTCATGCCAACTGTTAAGCATCCTGAAACCATTCATGTGTGGGGTTGCTTCTCAGCCAAGGGAATCGGCTCTCTCACAGTCTTGCCTAAAAACACAGCCATGAATAAAGAATGGTACCAGAATGTCCTCCAAGAGCAACTTCTCCCAACCCTCCAAGAGCAGCTTGGCGATCAACAATGCCTTTTCCAGCATGATGGAGCACCTTGCCATAAAGTAAAGGTGATAACTAAATGGCTCAGGGAACAAAACATAGAGATTTTGGGTCCATGGCCTGGAAACTCCCCAGATCTTAATCCCATTGAGAACTTGTGGTCAATCATCAAGAGACGGGTGGACAAACAAAAACCTAAAGATTCTGACAAAATGAAAGCATTGATTGTGCAAGAATGGACTGCTATCAGTAAGGATTTTGTCCAGAAGTTGATTGAGAGCATGCCAGGGAGAATTGCAGAGGTCCTGAAGAAGAAGGGTCAACACTGCAAATATTGACTTGCTGCATTAACTCATTCTAACTGTCAATATAAGCTTTTGTTACTCATATGTTTGCAATTATATTTCTGTCTGTGATAAAAACATCTGTCAAACACACATAAAAACCAGACGGCAGCAGATCATGTGAAAATATAATATTTGTGTCATTCTCAAAACTTTTGGCCATGACTGTATGTATCTGTGGCGCCCCTGTGGGTCCAGTCACCACAGAGGTACTGCATCTCAGCCAGAAATGTGGTATTTCACCTCTCAGGTAAGGTGGAGACATTACACCTGGCTCTGTCAACACTGCATGCATCACACACACTAGTTGGGTTCTCTAGCATGCCTCAGCTAGCAAAGGGTGTAGATGGTGGGTGAAGCTTGTGGGTCAGAGCAGGATTGTGAGGGAAGTGAAAGGGAGTTCCCCCTTGAGGGAGGAAGAGAGCAGATGTGTTTGATAGAGCTCTCCCTGAGGGGAGAGGGGACGGAGATGGGATTGTGGAGCAGGCTCCAGTCCTAGGGAGCTGCTCATAGAAAGAAAGAAGAGAGGTTCTCTAGAAGAGAAAAGGGATTCTTAGAAAGAGACACAGCTGAGCTGAAAGCTACAGGTGCATCATTCCAGGACTGGCGGATGCCGGCTGGGAGAATCCAGGTCGCAGAGGGAACTCGACCCCTTAGCCTAGTGGAGAACTGCTGTGGTAACATAGGGATCACAGACAAAAAACACTAATATCTTCGCTGGAGAGGCAGCTATATAGAATCAAAAGGAACGCAGAAGTAAGACGTTGTCTTAGAGAATTCCGAGCTGCTGATCTGGGACACTGTTTGTGAGGGTGCTGGAAGGAGCGAAGGCGGGAAAATCAGCACAGAGAGACCGCCAGAGAAGGCATACACTGACAGGGAGCTTTGGACTAGTGTTCTTCATCCACCTGCGAGTTGGCTGGACTCCTCACCTGAAGGACGTGGCACCAAGCGGGCACCTGTACTGCTAGCACTTGAACTGTGAGTAAAGCTTTGGAAATTGCAACTCACTGACTGTTTTTCAGTTTCTTCCTGCGTCTCCTATTACACTCAGCTGCGTCTCAGCACCATTACCTTAATACTACTACATGTACCTGCCCTGATATCACAAGCTTTATCTGTGGAAAGCTATTTCACCTCTGCTGCATCACACCATCGGTCTCAGTGGATCTGCACCGCAGCGCTGGGCATCTCTGACCAGATACCACAGGTGGTGTCACGAATACCTTACTACAAACTCTATTCACATCCCCTGTAAATAGACCCCCTTTCATTGGACGCCCAGGGCCACGGACCGGGTCACTGCCGCTGTGACACATCCCTTAAATACATCGGCCCGGTACTGAGTATCCCACTGCCCTGGCGGGCGATCCATTTTGGCATCACGAACAGGATGAACCGACCTTTGAATAAGGGTCCTGTGCACCTAGAAGAATGTGTAAAGGATTAAACCCATTGATGTGTGATTTGGACTGTAAAGATGGCGGATATGGCCGCTTGACGAGGTGTGCAGAGAGGCGTGCCATCGTGGGCGGCACCCAAAGAAAAGTACGAACAGTAGCGAACCTCACCTGCCTGTATTTCTATGCAACTGCATTGTGGCCGACCACTAGGGGAGTTCGTGTCCTATCATGGTATGGCGGCAAGGGAAAAAGACACCACCCCTCAGGGGTGGAGCTGCGCTCAGAAGCGGGAAAGAGAGCGAGGAAGAAGAAGGCACAAGACTGGGCAGCCATGATGGAGAGCCGAGGGAGGCCTGAGGAGCGCGGGAAGCAAGAGAAGCTTCACCCCGGCTCCGGTGAGACAGGCTCCGGCTCTCAAGAGGAGGTTTCCCCAAAATTTTTTGGAAAAAATGCTTGTTATAGACCAAAAAATACGGTATATATACTGGCGGTGCTGGGCTCAGTGGGCTGGGGCTGGACCTGGTGATGATATATAAATACAGGTGGTGCTGGGCTCAGTGGGCTGGGGCTGGACCTGGTGATGATATATAGAGGTGGTGCTGGGCTCAGTGGGCTGGTGATGATATATACAGGTGGTTCTGGGCTCAGTGGGCTGGGGCTGGTGATGCTGTATATACAGGTGCTGGGCTTAGTGGGCTGGTGATGATTTATATACAGGTATGGAGCAGTTTCATTCATCTTTTTTGTTCTAAAATTTTACAACCTGAACGACCATGGCTTGCCCCCCCTAGTTTTGATTCTGGGGACGCCCATGGCAGGATCCCAGATGAGCTTACACCACGCCGTCACCAGGAGGCAGCAAACACGACGGCCTCCTCAACCAACTCAACAGCGACACCAGTGGCGGGCGCGCCACAATCTACGGCTCCTAACAAGGTAGCCTCTGCAAAGGAAGTAACGGAAGTGTCTCAGGTAGCTGTGCAGGCTACTGCTACATTTACACAGGGAGTGCCTTCACATGCCACAGCTTCCAAAGCGAGAGACGAGAACGGCAAGCAGCTTTTACCATGGAAGCAACAAAAGATGAATGCATCCACTCAAACTGGAGATCGGAGTGAATAGATTTTCAGGCAAATAAAGAAAGTTTTAAAGTTTTTCTAGTGCTTAACCCTTTCAGGCCAGGGACTGTATATAGTTCACCCCAGGAGGGGTCTTTCTAAAAGTGTTCTACTTGTTCTAGTTTTGTTGCACCTTAACCACTGACAGACTGCGAGAGTATGGGTGAAGGGCTGATCCAGAACTCTTGTTTTTGTAAATAGTTCTTGCACCTATTTAGGTGCTCCATCTTGGTTTTACATGTACTTTAGGAAAATGTTTTAAGTCCCATCATTGCAACCACAGATCCGAAGAAAAAACCCATTAGGTGTGGCTGAAGACAGGGTCTTCTGGGTCGGGCTTATGTCTTACAGCCCACCCAAGACCAACATTGGGGGTTTTGAGCGAGTCCCCCACAAGTACAAGGATACTTGAAGATACCCCGGCAGGGCTAGTATCTACCACCTACCTCATTTGATGACCGTATTGATTGTGTATTAACAAAAGTGTTATTACATATGTACAATATGCTTAGAGTGAAGTAAGAATTGTTTTATCTTGAAGTGTTTTATATAGCAGACTTGTTTTATATGGCAGAACCATAGAAGAGTACTTGTAGATAAAGTATGTGATAGTTTTTGGGTAATAGAGACCACTTAATGTAAATATGTACAGTCATGGACAAAAGTTTTGAGAATGACACAAATATTAATTTTTACAAAGTCTACTGCTTCACTTTTTCTAATGGCAATTTGCATATACTCCAGAATGTTATAAAGAGTGATCAGCTTAACAGCAATTACTTGCAAAGTCAATATTTGGCTAGAAAATGAACTTTATCCCCCAAAACACATTTCAACATCATTGCAGCCCTGCCTTAAAAGGACCAGCTAACCTCTTTTCAGTGATTGCTCCATTAACACAGGTGTGGGTGTTGATGAGGACATGGCTGGAGATCAATCTGTCATGATTAAGTAAGAATGACACCACTGGACACTTTAAAAGGAGGCTGGTGCTTGGCATCATTGTTTCTCTTCTGTTAACCATGGTTATCTCTAAAGAAACACGTGCAGTCATCATTGCAATGCACAAAAATGGCCTAACAGGGAAGAGTATCACAGCTAGAAAGATTGCACCTCAGTCAACAATCTATCGCATCATCAAGAACTTCAAGGAGAGAGGTTCCATTGTTGCCAAAAAGGCTCCTGGGTGCCCAAGAAAGACCAGCAAGCGCCAGGACCGTTTCTTAAAAGTGTTTCAGCTGCGGGATCGGGCTACCAGCAGTGCAGAGCTTGCTCAGGAATGGCAGCAGGCAGGTGTGAGTGCATCTGCACGCACTGTGAGGCAGAGACTCTTGGAGCAAGGCCTGGTCTCAAGGAGGGCAGCAAAGAAGCCACTTCTCTACAGAAAAAACATCATGGACAGACTGATATTCTGCAAAAGGTACAGGCAGTGGAATGCTGAGGACTGGGGTAAAGTTATTTTCTCTGATGAATCCCCTTTTCGATTGTTTGGGACATCAGGAAAACGCCTCATTCGGAAAAGACAAGGTGAGCGCTACCACCAGTCTTGTCTCATGCCAACTGTTAAGCATCCTGAAACCATTCATGTGTGGGGTTGCTTCTCAGCCAAGGGAATCGGCTCTCTCACAGTCTTGCCTAAAAACACAGCCATGAATAAAGAATGGTACCAGAATGTCCTCCAAGAGCAACTTCTCCCAACCCTCCAAGAGCAGTTTGGCGATCAACAATGCCTTTTCCAGCATGATGGAGCACCTTGCCATAAAGCAAAGGTGATAACTAAATGGCTCAGGGAACAAAACATAGAGATTTTGGGTCCATGGCCTTGAAACTCCCCAGATCTTAATCCCATTGAGAACTTGTGGTCAATCATCAAGAGACGGGTGGACAAACAAAAACCTAAAAATTCTGACAAAATGAAAGCATTGATTGTGCAAGAATGGACTGCTATCAGTCAGAATTTGGTCCAGAAGTTGATTGAGAGCATGCCAGGGAGAATTGCAGAGGTCCTGAAGAAGAAGGGTCAACACTGCAAATATTGACTTGCTGCATTAACTCATTCTAACTGTCAATATAAGCTTTTGTTACTCATATGTTTGCAATTATATTTCTGTCTGTGATAAAAACATCTGTCAAACACACATAAAAACCAGAGGGCAGCAGATCATGTGAAAATATAATATTTGTGTCATTCTCAAAACTTTTGGCCATGACTGTACAGACAGTTCAGAACTACAGCACTTTTTTGTAAATAAGTTTTAAGAGTAAAAATACTTAGGAAAGTATTGTTGTAGGGACAGAGTAGTCCAAATCTAGTGGCAAACCACTTAACAACGGTTGCTACTCTCAGAACACCCCGGACGGGGCTTGTACTAGGAGAAGAATAATAAGCGTTAATGTAGTCATAGTACGTTTATAGGAAAATAAGTTAGTGTAAATATGATAGTATCTTTTGTAGAGAAGTGGAGCTAAATGTAAATAATGTAGTATTTTTGTATTTTTGGTAAGATAAGTAATGTTCTATCCTGGTAGCAAACTTGACAGTTTTTAGCAGGCGCTACACGGGGCTCTCTTCACACGCCATCCTAGCATTGCATGAGCGGTCTTCTAATACAGTCAGGGCCAGAAATATTTGGACAGTGACACAATTTTCGCGAGTTGGGCTCTGCATGCCACCACATTGGATTTGAAATGAAACCTCTACAACAGAATTCAAGTGCAGATTGTAACGTTTAATTTGAAGGGTTGAACAAAAATACCGTATTTTTCGGACTATAAGACGCACCGGACTATAAGACGCACCCAGGTTTTAGAGGTGGAAAATAGGGAAAAATATATTTGAAGCAAAAAATGTGGTAAAATATTTAATAACATACTATTATATGTGGTGTTATTATATATAATAGTATGTTATTATGTTGGACGCTCTGGGTAGGAGATGGTGCTGCGGGACCAGTGTGGTGTCTGTAAACTACTATGTGAAGACGCTGGAGGGTGAGTATAAGGCCGGGGTCACACATGCGAGAAACTCGCACGATTTCGTGTGAGTCTCTCGCATGAACACCCGGCACTGCCGCCGGCACTCAGACTGGAGTGTGCGGCTGCATAGAAATACATGCTGCATAGAAATAGAGACAGATGATAGAGACAGAGTTGATAGAGATAGATGATAGAGACAGATGATAGAGACAGTGATGATAGAGACAGAGATGATAGAGACAGATGATAGAGACAGAGATGATAGAGATGATAGAGACAGAAATGATAGAGACAGATGATAGAGACAGAGATGATAGAGACAGAGATGATAGAGACAGAAATGATAAAGACAGAGATGATAGAGACAGATGATAGAGACAGAGATAATAGAGACAGAGATGATAGAGATGATAGAGACAGAGATGATAGAGACAGAGATGATAGAGATGATAGAGACAGATGATAGAGACAGAGATGATAGAGACAGATGATAGAGACAGATGATAGAGACAGAGATGATAGAGACAGAGATGATAGACAGATGATAGAGACAGATGATAGAGACAGAGATGATAGAGACAGAGATGATAGAGACAGATGATAGAGACAGAGATGATAGAGACAGAGATGATAGAGACAGATGATAGAGACAGATGACAGAGATGATAGAGACAGATGACAGATGATAGAGACAGATGATAGAGACAGAGATGATAGAGACAGATTATAGAGACAGAGATGATAGAGACAGATTATAGAGACAGATGATAGAGACAGAGATGATAGAGACAGATGATAGAGACAGAGATGATAGAGACAGAGATGATAGAGACAGATGATAGAGACAGATGATAGAGACAGAGATGATAGAGACAGAGATGATAGAGACAGAGATGATAGAGACAGATGATAGAGATAGATGATAGAGACAGAGATGATAGAGACAGAGATGATAGAGACAGAGTTGATAGAAATGTGACACGTATGCGTTTCATGTGCGCATGATGCGCTGCACAAAAAAACGCAAGTGTGAAAGTAGCCTAACCTTTTAATTAATTCTCTGTTGTACAGTGTGTCTGAAGGACCTGTGATAATATAAATCTGGCACTCAACTTTGAAATTTTTTGAATTTTTATTGTGTCCAAAAAGAATAACAGCAGTCAGCAAAACGTTTCGGTCCACAACCGGACCTTCGTCAGTTGCGTTTTCAGAAAGCTGTATCAATCATAGAGCCAAATGAAGCAGTTTAGAGAAGATAACCGCTGAGGTGGAAAGAAATGTTTCAATAACGCAGCTATATAGCTTTTCTTATTTCAAATCGTCAGTGCCCAGGGAGATATTCAAGAGTAACGCCACAGGGATGACGCAGAATGTCTCAGGCTAGCGGTGGACGCCGCGTCGGCAGCACACCTCACTGGCTGCAAACTTCGATAGCCTGAGACATTCTGCGTCATCCCTGTGGCGTTACTCTTGAATATCTCCCTGGGCACTGACGATTTGAAATAAGAAAAGCTATATAGCTGCGTTATTGAAACATTTCTTTCCACCTCAGCGGTTATCTTCTCTAAACTGCTTCATTTGGCTCTATGATTGATACAGCTTTCTGAAAACGCAACTGACGAAGGTCCGGTTGTGGACCGAAACGTTTTGCTGACTGCTGTTATTCTTTTTGGACACAATAAAAATTCAAAAAATTTCAAAGTTGAGTGCCAGATTTATATTATTATTGTCATGGTTTTGGAACCTATCTTGGCACCAGTTCTTTATATATATTGCTGTGCACACGGTTCTTCTTCTAAAGGACCTGTGATGACATCATGAAGAGGCAGGGATTTGGTCATGTGATGCTCCAGCCCGCCCTCTTCATGACCTCATCACAGGTCCTTCACAGGAGCATTCAGCCTCCCATCAGCACAGCCCCAGGATGTCAGGTATGCCAGCTGCTCCTGCTGCCTCCTTTTCCTTCAGACACCGATCTGCCCAGCTGCTGAAGGAATCAGGCGCTGGGGAAACTGTGTGGATCTGCTGCTCTCTGCTCACTGCTCAGCTGATAGGTGGGCGGGGGAAGCGGCTGATTAATATTCACTGCACTTAAGTAGGGACCGGGGGTTTCCCCAGCGCTTGTTTCCTGCAGCAGAGGGGATATTTTCTTGCCTCCTGCTGATCCCACTCCACCGCTGCCCCCTGCCCCCCTCCCCACATGTTACATTCCAACCATAAGACGCACCCACACTTTCCTCACAAATTTGGAGGAAAAAAAGTGCGTCTTATGGTCCAAAAAATACGGTATGTGTTAGAAAATGTAGGAATTGTACACATTTCTTTACAAACACTCCACATTTTAGGAGGTCAAAAGTAATTGGACAAATAAACATAACCCAAACAAAATATTTTTATTTTCAATATTTTGTGGCGAATCCTTTGGAGGCAATCACTGCCTTAAGTCTGGAACCCATGGACATCACCAAACGCTGGGTTTCCTCCTTAATGCTTTGCCAGGCCTTTACAGCTGCAGCCTTCAGGTCTTGCTTGTTTGTGGGTCTTTCCCTCTTAAGTCTGGGTTTGAGCAAGTGAAATGCATGCTCAATTAGGTTAAGATCTGGTGATTGACTTGGCCATTGAAGAATGTTCCACTTTTTTGCACTCATGAACTCCTGTGTAGCTTTGGCTGTATGCTTGGGGTCATTATCCATCTGTACTATGAAGCGCCGTCCAATCAAGTTTGCAGCATTTGGCTGAATCTGGGCTGAAAGTATATCCGGTACACTTCAGAATTCATCCGGCTACTCTTGTCTGCTGTTATGTCATCAATAAACACAAGTGACCCAGTGCCATTGAAAGCCATGCATGCCCATGCCATCACGTTGCCTCCACCATGTTTTACAGAGGATGTGGTGTGCCTTGGATCATGTGCCGTTCCCTTTCTTCTCCAAACTTTTGGCTTCCCATCATTCTGGTACAGGTTGATCTTTGTCTCATCTGTCCATAGAATACTTTTCCAGAACTGAGCTGGCTTCTGGAGGTGTTTTTCAGCAAATTTAACTCTGGCCTGTCTATTTTTGGAATTGATGAATGGTTTGCATCTAGATGTGAACCCTTTGTATTTACTTTCATGGAGTCTTCTCTTTACTGTTGACTTAGAGACAGATACACCTACTTCACTGAGAGTGTTCTGGACTTCAGTTGATGTTGTGAACGGGTTCTTCTTCACCAAAGAAAGTATGCGGCGATCAGCCACCACTGCTGTCATCCGTGGACGCCCAGGCCTTTTTGAGTTCCCAAGCTCACCAGTCAATTCCTTTTTTCTCAGAATGTACCCGACTGTTGATTTTGCGACTCCAAGCATGTCTGCTATCTCTCTGATGGATTTGTTCTTTTTTTTCTGCCTCAGGATGTTCTGCTTCACCTCAATTGAGAGTTCCTTTGACCGCATGTTGTCTGGTCACAGCAACAGCTTCCAAATGCAAAACCACACACCTCGAATCCACCACAGACCTTTTCACTACTTCATTGATTACAGGTTAACGAGGGAGATGCCTTCAGAGTTAATTGCAGCCCTTAGAGTCCATTGTCCAATTACTTTTGGTCCCTTGAAAAAGAGGAGGCTATGCATTACAGAGCTATGATTCCTAAACCCTATCTCCGATTTGGATGTGGAAACTCTCATATTACAGCTGGGAGTGTGCACTTTCAGCCCATATTATATATATAATTGTATTTCTGAACATGTTATTGTAAACAGCTAAAATAACAACACTTGTGTCACTGTCCAAATATTTCTGGCCCTGACTGTATGTCTCAAGGTAATGTAGGCTACTTTATGTGACTTCATGGGACTTTTTTGAGCACATACTTATCTTGTTGATCGTATTTTTGGCTTGATTTTGATCTGAGATTTGTCATCATTAAATAATGCCGCTTTATTCATTCATTTAACCTGCTCATGACTACGCTGGGTGACGTGAGTTTCTCTGCTATTGCAGCTCAATGTAGTTTTTACCAATCTGTCTGTCTCCTTATACCTTGTCCATTATTGTACATTATTTACTTTAATAAACTTTATGAATTTTGCTATTACCCCTCTTTTTGTGGTTATATTGAACATTTGATCTCATTAAATTAATTTATTCACTCTTTATTTTTCATTAACCCTTTTACAGGGACCTAACATGTGGTTCCATAGTTCTCCTTTTTGTTTTTTTTGCTACACGGAATACACCCTGGATTGGGATTGCACTCATAGAACAGAATGAGTGTTAGTAAGGTCACAGTATTTTTGTAAGAAGGGAAACTAATGAGAATATAATGTTGTGACTGTAGGGATAGAAGGTCCCATCTTGGTGGCGAACTTAGAAGTTTTGACAGTTACTGCCACAAGCACTTTAGAGTAAATGATGCTGAAGAATGTTGTATTGTCCAATGTCAGTCATGTTATTTATTTGTGCACTGATTTTGCAACGTTTAAGAAAAAGAAGTGCCACCCGTAAAGGGAAGTTGCGTTTAATTGTTTTTCTAACCGCGAGAATGCATTCTTTAAAAATTTTGTGTGTTTCCTGTAACATCTTTTGCTCTGCTTCAGCCCGCGGACGTGCTGCGTTTAACAGGGGGGGTATGTGGCGCCCCTGTGGGTCCAGTCGCCACAGAGGTACTGCATCTCAGCCAGAGATGTGGTATTTCAACTCTCAGGTAAGGTGGAGACATTACACCTGGCTCTGTCAACACTGCATCCATCACACACACTAGTTGGGTTCTCTAGCATGCCTCAGCTAGTAAAGGGTGTAGATGGTGGGTGGAGCTTGTGGGTCAGAGCAGGATTGTGAGGGAAGTGAAAGGGAGTTCCCCCTTGGGGGAGGAAGAGAGCAGACGTGTTTGAGAGAGCTCTCCCTGAGGGGAGAGGGGACGGAGATGGGATTGTGAAGCAGGCTCCAGTCCTAGGGAGCTGCTCATAGAAAGAAAGAAGAGAGGTTCTCTAGAACAGAAAAGGGATTCTTAGAGAGAGACACGGCTGAGCTAAAAGCTACAGGTGCCTCATTCCAGGACTGGCGGACGCCGGCTGGGAGAATCCAGGTCGCAGAGGGAACTCGACCCCTTAGCCTAGTGGAGAACTTTATGACTCAGCTAGCAAGTCGACTGCTGAGGTAACATAGGGATCACAGACAAAAAACACAAATATCTTCGCCGGAGAGGCAGCTATATAGAATCAAAAGGAACGCAGAAGTAAGATGTTGTCCTACAGGATTCACAGCTGCTGATCTGAGACACTGTTTGTGAGGGTGCTGGAAGGAGAGACGGTGGGAAAATCAGCACAGAGAGACGGCCAGAGAAGGCATACACTGACAGGGAGCCTTGGACTAGTGTTCTCCATCCACCTGGGAGTTGGTTGGACTCCTCACCTGGAGGACGTGGCACCAAGCGGGCATTTGTACTGCCGGCACCTGAACTGTGAGTAAAGCTTTGGAAACTGCAACTCGCTGACTGTTTCTCAGTTTCTTCCTGCGTCTCCTATTACACTCAGTTGCATCTCTCAGCACCATTACCTTAATACTACTACATCTACCTGCCCTGAGATCACAAACTTTACCTGTGGAAAGCTATTTCACCTCTGCTGCATCCCACCATCGGTCTCAGTGGATCTGCACCGTAGCGCTGGTCATCTCTGACCAGATACCACAGGTGGTATACCTTACTACAAACTCTAAACATCCCCTATAAATATACCCCTTTTATTGGACGCCCAGGGCCATGGACCAGGTCACTGCCGCTGTGACACATCCCTTCAATACACTGGCCCTGTACCGACTATCCCACTGCCCTGGCGGGCGATCCATATCGTTGAGTTCCAATGCGTGGTGACATCCCACACTAGTCGGTGAGCTGGAAGTTGCAAATGCTGCTGCAGCAGTGCCATGGCTGCGGCAGCTATAGCTGACTTATGGAAATAGGCACACACGTGACTTACTTTCACATGTAGCTTAGACAGATCTAGGTGCATTTTGAGAAACCGCTGAACCACTAAGTTGAGCTTGTATTTGTTGCCTATGCCTCTTTATCCCTATAAATGATATGGGATGATGAATAATATAAGTTATGGCCATTGTCTCACACGACCATGCCCGGTTGTAGGTTCAGTGATGACAGCTACAAGCAGTCTGGTCCATTAGACCTTTCAACAACTGCAGCAGTGCACGGTTTGTCACCTAAGTCGATAAACGAGGAGGAGGTGTCGCATTGTATGTTAGAAAAGAGTATATCTGCACAGAGATTGACGCTTCAGAGACTGGGAGTTCTGTGGAAACTGTTTGGGTAAGAATACAATGACAGAACAATGGAAAGGACACCATTGTAGGCATTTACTACAGGCCACCTATGCAAGCTGAAGATATGGATGAACTATTTATGCATCAAATGGCCAAGTTTCTCCAAAAAATATTACATAGTGGTCATGGGAGATTTCAACTATACAGACATTTGTTGGGAATCTCTCTCAGGCAAAACTAACAGGTCAAGGAAATTCTTATCCTCTCTTGCTGACAACTTTATCTTCCAAAAGGTAGGGGAGAAAACAAGGGGATCTGCTACCTTGGATCTAATCCTTATAAACAGGGAAGAAATGGTTGAGGAGGTAAGAGTGGCTGGGACCCTAGGAGGTAGCGACCATGCTATTTTAGAATTTTGGATAACAAGAGGAGGAAGACCTGTGAAGACTCAGACGTCAAGGTTAGATTTCAGAAAGGCAGATTTTAAGGGACTCAGAAAGAGAATTGGAGGGATCCAATGGCTGGATATCCTTAAGGACAAAAATGTCCAGGAAGGATGGAAAATCTTGAAAAATGAGATTCTCAAAGCACAATTGTTAACAATTCTGAAAAGAGTGAAGAATGGGAAGCATTTAAGGAAACCAGGATGGATGAACACAGAACTTAAACACATGGTAAAAAGGAAGAAAGAAATGTTTATCAAATGGAAAGAGGGAGGCATATCTAAAGAAGAATATAATGCCATCTGCAGAACTTGCAGGGCACAAATCAGATTATCTAAAGCTGACAATGAATTAAGGCTTGCAAGTGACATCAAAAGCAACAAAAAAGGATTTTGGGGATACGTCAAAAGTAAAAGAAAAGTCAAAGATGCTATAGGATTTTTACAGGATGAAAATGATGAAATGGTAAGACAGGATGTTGAGAAGGCTGAACTGTTAAATACCTATTTTGCATCTGTTTTCTCTCAGAAAGGAAATGTAACATCAACTGATCTTCACTGTCCTATTAAAGGAATAGAAGAATCCAGGATATCTATAAACAGAAATACAGTGAGGAAACACTTAGCTAACCTAAATGAATTCAAGTCTCCAGGTCCAGATGAATTACACCCCAGAGTACTGAAGGAGATAGCAGAAGAAATTCTTGAACCACTGTCCATAATCTTTGAAAATTCTTGGAGAACAGGAGAAGTCCAGAAGACTGGAGAAGAGCAAATGTTGTTCCTAACTTCAAAAAGGGGAAGAAGGTGGACCCAGGGAACTACAGGCCAGTGAGTCTGACTTCTATACCAGGAAAGATCTTTGAACAAATTATTAAAGAACATGTATGCAAGTACCTGGATAAGAATGAAGTGATTAAACAGAGTCAGCATGGGTTTGTAACTAATAAGTCATGTCAGACTAACTTAATTTCCTTCTATGACAGAATCACTGACTGGGTGGATCAGGGAAATGCTGTAGATATAGTATATCTTGACTTCAGCAAAGCATTTGACAAAGTATCTCACGCAATCCTTATTGAAAAAATGACTAAGTATGGAATGGACAAGGCAACTGTTAGGTGGATTCATAACTGGCTTAGTGATCGGACCCAAAGAGTGGTCGTAAATGGCTGCACATCCAGTTGGAAGAATGTATCAAGTGGGGTACCACAAGGCTCTGTTTTGGGCCCTGTATTGTTCAACATCTTTATCAATGATTTAGATGAAGGAAATGAGGGTAAACTGATCAAATTTGCTGATGACACAAAGCTAGGAGGGGTAGCTAATACTAGAGAAGAGAGAGAGAGAGGATTCAAAAAGATATAAATAAACTGGAGCAGTGGGCAGCAACTAACAGAATGGATTTTAACAGGGAAAAATGCAAAGTACTACATCTGGGCAATAAAAATGAAAAAAGCATATACAAAATGGGAGGAATAGGGCTAAGTAACAGCACATGTGAAAAAGACTTGGGTATACTAATTGATCACAGACTGAACATGAGTCAACAGTGTGATGCAGCAGCAAAAAAGGCAAATGCAATTCTAGGATGTATCAACAGAAGCATACAGTCTAGATCACGTGAGGTCATTATTGCCCTCTACTCCTCTTTGGTCAGACCTCATCTGGAATACTGTGTCCAGTTTTGGGCACCCCATTTTAAAAAAGACATCAACAAACTGGAGCAAGTTCAGAGAAGAGCCACCAGAATGGTGACCGGTCTGCAAACCATGTCCTATGAGGAACGGTTGCAGGAATTGGGAATGTTTAGCTTGCAAAAAAGAAGACTGAGGAGACTTAATAGCTGTCTACAAATATCTCAAGGGCTGTCACATTGTAGAAGGATCATCTTTATTCTCATTTGCACAAGGAAAGACTAGAAGCAATGGGATGAAACTGAATGGGAGGAGACACAGTTTAGATATTAGAAAAAACTTTTTGACAGTTAGGGTGATCAATGAGTGAAACATGCTGCCACGAGAGGTGGTGAGTTCTCCTTCAATGGAAGTCTTCAAACAGAGGCTGGACAGACATCTGTCTGGGATGATTTAGAGAATCCTGCTTTGAGCAGGGGGTTGGACCAGATGGCCCAGGAGGTCCCTTCCAACTCTACTATTCTATGATTCTATGATTCTATGATTAGCTTTAGCAGAGCCTGTTGCCGCTTGACCAAGGCAGTGCTGCTGTGCTTCCAGCTTGCGACTGATGTTCATGTTTCTGAGATGGAGGGGGAGGAGTAGGTGGTACAGAAACTGCTGTAGAAGGTGGGAGACACCCTGATTGAACCAGGGCCTGCAATCCTCAGTGTCGGTAGCACGTGTTCCATCCCAGGGTCCGACTCGGTCCCAACTTCCACAATGTTCACTCAGAGTGCCATCAGGATAATGTAGCGTCCCTGGCCACATGGACTTGTCCATGTGTCCATGGTTAAGTGGACCTTCCCAGTAACAACGTTGTTCAGGGCACGGCTGATGTTATGAGACATGTCCTTGTGTAATGTGGGGATGGCACACTGGGAGAAATAGTGGCATCTGGGGACCAAGTACAGAGGGACTGCCACCGCCATGAAATTGCAGAAAGCTTCTGCCTCAAGAAGCCTAATTGGCAACATTTCCAGTGAAAGCAGTCTGGAAATGTAGCCGTTTAGTATTATGGCCTGTGGGTGGGTGGCTGCGTACTTACACTTGTGTTTCAAGGACTGGGGTAGGGACAACTGAACGCTGCGGTGGTATAAAGACGTGGGCGTGGTTGCTGATGGTGGTTGCAAGTGTGCAATGACAGGTGCAAGGTGGGAGACATATTTGCCTGTGTCATTGACAGGGTATTGGCGTGCACATAGAATAGGGGAAGAGGCAGTGTTGTCACCCGCAGATATTGTTTCTGGACCCTGGCATTTGGCCCAACTAGTCAGGTGCTTTGCTGTCATGTGCCTGAGCATGCTGGTGGTGGTCAGGCTGGTGTGTTATGTTTTGGTAGCTGAGGAGGACAGGAGCAAAAAACCGCAAAGGCAGCCAAACACCAGAGAGGTTGGAACTAATAGGTTGCAGACCCCTGAACTAACCGCACAACTAGAAGCAGCCGTGGGACGTTCCTACGGTGCCCTAGACGCCTCGTCACAGCCGGAGAGATAGCTACCCCTGAAGATGGCAAGAGGAAAGCTAGCTGCCCCGGAGTAGAGCCCCAATAGAATAGGAAGCCCCCAAACATATAATGGCTGTTAGACAAGATGAAACATGAACACAGACAGAAAATAGAATGAGCAAACGCTGGGGCCAAAACTGTCTAGATAGGACAGCACAGGAGAGAATAATATCTGCAACCCAGAAAAGCCCTAGAAAAAACTCCAACACTTCTGAATTGAAAAATGCTGAGACCACACAGTCTCGACCACCTATATCAGGTCTCTGGTATGAACACGCAGCTACCCAGCAGTAAAAAATCACAAGAACAGAGCAAACGAACAAATACAAAAAGAGAACAGAGACCAGAGCAAGCCCCCAAAGGGGACCTGGCTGAACTCAAAAAGCAAAGCAGCAAATACAAAGAAAATCAAACCACAGAAAAAAAACAGAAAGAACTTATCTGAGTGATAGCAGGAGACAGCAGAAAAGCAAGCTGAATTCCAACCTAGACCAGGAAGAACAATTGATCACCGGCGAGGGTCATGGGAGGTCAGCTCACTTATATCAGGCCAGTCCGTCCCACCTGATAACCATTCATCTATTGCAGGTGGTGGGGTTTTGCTGTCCAACATCGATTCAATGCCCTCAGCAACCACCAGAGGGAGCCTCAGCTCCGAAGTCGTCTCCAACACGTTCACAACACTGGTGGTTATGCTGCCCCTGATGATGCTGGCATGTCAGATGTTGCAAATTGCATTTTTTGGTTTAACCAGACTGTCTTTAAAAAATCATCAAACTCAGGGCTGAAGTTGCCATGCCAAAGGTTAAGTGTTCCTGAGTGGGGTGGCCAGTAAAACAAGGCGGGCAACTCTTCCCCAGAGCACCCTTCCTCTTCCAGCCTGTTGTCGTGCTGCAGATGCCTTCCCTCTCAGCTCTCTCACTCTCCACTCTGCATGTCACCTTCCCAGGTTGTTTGGTCAGTGACTTCATCCTCCACCACCTCGTCTTCCACTTCCACATCATGGTCCTCCTCCTGACTTGCTGACTTAACAACATCACTTGTTGGCAATTGTGTCTCATCATAGTCCACCTCTTTCAACAGTAATTGCATTTTCCCACCGTCACCTTCTTATGAGCGTTGGTGCTCAAATATTTTGGAATTGCTACATGTAATCTCCTCATGTCCCGCTTAAAATGGGCAGGGCAAGAGGCCAGAACCTATAAATGGAAATGTTAACATCTCTTTGGAGTGTCCAAGTGTGGAATCACTTGTCTCCGGGCACTCAGCATGGTGGGAGGAAGGAGGATCAGGATAAGGATTATGTGGTCCAGTATGTGGACCATGTGAAAGACAACGTGGTGATGGCAAAATGACTGAAAACATTATCTGCTATCCATCCAACAACCTTTTCCCACTTGTCTGGTTTCAAGAGTGGTGTTTCGTGCCCCCCTACAAAGTGGTACAGTAAGTTAGTTCGACTTGATATGTGTATTTGTTGTGCTCCCGCAGCAGGCACAGTTTTACCTTGCCCACGGCCTCGGCCTCTTTCCTCACTGTCAGCATCATGTTCACTTCCCACGCACCTTGCCCATTTTAGGAGCAATATAGCGATGCTATTGCTAACTAACCAAGTATGGCTGTATGCTTTTGATGCACAACTAGCACAGTGTAATTGCTGTACAATATTTCCCTGCTGAAAAAAATTTGTAGGATTACTATATTGCAGTAAAATGTTCCCACCTTAGATGGACTTCTTACACTGCAGTAGCAATATAGCGGTGCTATTGCTGACCAATCAAGTCTGCCTGTATGCTTTTGATGCACAATTGGTGCAGTATAACTGCCGTATAATATTTTCCTGCTGAAAAAAATGTGCAGGATTACTATTGCAGGAAAATTTGCTCACCTCAGATGGACTTCTTATACTGCAGTAGCAATATACCGATGCTATTGCCAACTAACCAAGCCTGACTGTGTGCTTACAACGCACAACTAATGCAATATGAATGGCGTGTAATATTTCCCTGCTCAAAACAATTTACAAAATTAAAAGCATAAAAATTATTATCCCTGAGAAGGGCTCTTGGTATGAGTTGCAGCAGAAAGGATGTATAGTTAACTCTATCCTGTCCTACACTATCCCTTCAGCACAATCTCTCCCTAAGTGCTGCTAACCGCAGTGTGAATATTGATTACACCTAGCCCTAATAAGGGCTGTTGTTGCAGTTGAAAGAAATATTAATGGTGTCTAATCCCTGAGTATATGCAGCTAAAACTCTGTCCATAGCTCAGCAGTGCAGCACCTCTCCCTGCTCCACCTTTGTCTGTTGGTACACTGTGCCAAGCATGGCGTCACCAGTCTTATATAGACCTGATGACGCTATGCTACCAGCCAATCACAGTAATGCCACAACCAAGATAATTACAGCATTATAGTGACTAGCAGGCAATCCATGCGTGCTTATTGGCTGTCTAACAAGCGCTAAACATGCAGGACAGGGACTTGAGCTTGCAAGTGAGCATTCAAAAATACTCGCCGATTAACGAGCATCTCGAGCACACTGTTGCTCTAGTGAGTGACGAGCACGCTTGCTCATTACTATTCTTCATTAACCCCTTAATGTCCAATGACGTGCACAGTCCGTCATGGCCGGGTGTCAGTTCCGGCACCAGGACGGACTGTGCACGTCATGCCTTTGATCTACCACTGCGTGTAAACACGCAGTGGTAGATCAGTGCCGACAGCTGTCACAGACAGCTGACAGGCACGGCAAGCGGTGCGGGGACCTTTGCTGTCGGTCCCCGCACCTACAGCGCTGTGCTTGGTCAGTCAATCTGACTGACCAAACACAGCAGCGATCGCGCAGGAGAAGCTGAAATTTCAGCTTCTCCAGCGCGATCAGTGCAGGAGCCGGCGCTGCAGTGGCCAGGCTTCCTGCACTGACAGCCAGGAGTGGAGCCCCCACCGCCCCTGGCTGTTAACCCCCTGACTGCTGCGATCGAGCGCGATCGCAGCGCTCAGGGGGGGAGGCAGAGGGTCGGGAGCTCCCTCTGCCTCAGATCGGCGCCCTGCAATGTAATTGCAGGGCCCGATCTCTGCCTTGATGACCCGGAGGTTGTCATGACAACCTTCGGGTCATCTAGCTACGGAAAGCTGCTGTGATCATGCTCACAGCAGCTTTCCCCATAGGTACAATGCATTGCAATGCTGGAGCATTGCAATGCATTGTAACTGCAATAAAAAGTAAAAAAGTGAAAGTCCCATAAAGGGACAAGTTAAAGAAAATCATTTTTTTAAAAAAAATTGTAAAAAAAATATTAAAAAATAATTTAAAAAAAATCCCCTAAAAAAATACACATTTTTATGTAATAAAAAAAATAAAAAACAAAAAAAATACACATGTTTGGTATCACCACGTCTGTAAAAATCCCATCTATAAAAGCGTAACCCTAGTTAACCCCTTCAGTGAAAGCCGTAAAAAAAAACACAAAAAAGTAGTAAATTATACTTTTTCCAAGCGGTATCATCATACCGGTTGGAAAAAGTGCAATAACACGCGATCAAAAAGTCAGATATAAATAATCATGATACCGCTGAAAACGTCATCTTGTCCCGCAAAAAACAAGCCGCTATACAGCATCATCAGCAAAAAAATAAAAAAGTTATAGCTCGCGGAATAAACTGATGCAAAAATAATTATTTTTTCTATAAAATTTTTTATTGTGTAAAAAACGCCAAAACATAAAAAAATATATAAATGAGGTATCGCTGTAATCGTAGTGACCCGAAGAATAAAGCTGCTTTATCAATTTTACCACACACGGAACGGAGGGAAAAAAAAAAAAAACAATTCCTGAATTGTTGGTTTTTGTTCATTCTGCTTCCACAAAAATCGGAATAGGAAGCGATCAAAAAACGTTATGTGCCCGAATATGGTACCAATAAAAATGTCAGCTCGTCCCGCAAAAAATAAGCCCACAGATAACTCTGTCGGCCGAAATATGGAAAAATTATAGCTCTCAAAATACGGCGATGCAAAAATTTCTTACAAAAAATTATTCCAAAAAAAAGCATCTTTTAGTGTGTGATAGAAGCTAAACATGAAAAAAGGGTATAAATCTGGTATCGCTGTAATCGCACCGATCCGAGGAATAAAGTCGCCTAATCACTGATACCGCATGAGAACGGCGCAAAAAAGAAAACCAATTCTTCACCTTTTGTTGATTTGTTCATTGTGCCTCCCAAAGATCGCAGTAAGGCAATCACAGTGGTTCCCCCCACATATGGGGTATCAGCGTACTCAGGACAAAATGCACAATAGCTTATGGGGTCCTATTTCTCCTGTTACCCTTAGAAAAATAAAAATTTGGGGGCAAAAGGGTCATTTTTGTGGAAAAAAATATGATTTTTTTATTTTCACGGCTCTACGTTATAAACTTCTGTGAAGCCCTTGGGGGTTCAAAGTGCTGACCACACATCTAGATAAGTTCCTTGGGGGGTCTAGTTTACAAAATGGGGTCATTTGTGGGGGGTTTCTACTGTTTAGGCACATCAGGGGCTCTCCAAGCGCGACATGACACCCGCAGACCATTCCATCAAAGTCTGCATTTAAAAACAGTGCTCCTTCCCTTCCGATCTCTGCCATGCGTCCAAATAGTGGTTCCCCCCCACATATGGGATATCAGCGTACTCAGGACAAATTGCACAATAGCTTTTGGGGTCCTATTTCTCCTGTTACCCTTATAAAAATAAAAATTTGGGGGCAAAAAATTATTTTTGTGGAAAAAAATATGATTTTTTTATTTTCATGGCTCTACGTTATAAACTTCTGTGAAGCACTTGGGGGTTCAAAGTGCTCACCACACATCTAGATAAATTCCTTGGGGGGTATAGTTTCCAAAATGAAGTCATTTGTGGGGGGTTTCTACTGTTTAGGCACATCAGGGGCTCTCCAAACGTGACATGACACCCGCAGACCATTCCATCAAAGTCTGCATTTGAAAAAGGAGCTCCTTCCCTTTCGAGCTCTGCCATGCGTCAAAATAGTGGTTTACCCCCACATATGGGGTATCAGCATACTCAGGACAAATTGCACAATAACTTTTGGGGTCCTGTTACCCTTTGGAAAATAACAATTGGGGGTGGAAAGATCATTTTTGTGGAAAAGATATGATTTTTTAATTTTACTGCTCTACGTTATAACCTTCTGTGAAGCCCTTGGGGGTTAAAAGCTCTCACAACACATTTATATAAGTTCCTTGGGGGGTCTAGTTTCCAAAATGTGGTCACTTGTGGGGGGTTTCCACTGTTTAGGCACACAGGGACTCTCCAAATGCGACATGGCGTCCAATCTCAATTCCAGCCAAAAATGTCAAATGGCGCTGCTTCCCTTCCGAGCTCTGCCATGCGCCCAAATAGTGGTTTACTCCCACATATGGGGTATCAGCGTACTCAGGACTAATTGCACAATAACTTTTGGGGTCCTTTTATCCTTTGGAAAATAAAAATTGGGATGAAAAGATCATTTTTGTGGAAAAAATATGATTTTTTAATTTTACGGCTCTACGTTATAACCATCTGTGAAGCCCTTGGGGGTTAAAAGCTCTCACAACACATTTAGATAAGTTCCTTGGGGGGTCCAGTTTCCAAAATGGGGTCACTTGTGGGGGGTTTCCACTGTTTAGGCACACAGGGACTCTCCAAATGCGACATGGCGTCCAATCTCAATTCCAGCCAAAAAAGTCAAATGGCGCTGCTTCCCTTCCGAGCTCTGCCATGCGCCCAAATAGTGGTTCACCCCAACACATGGGGTATCGGTGTACTCTGGAGAAATTGTACAACAAATATTGTGGTTCATTTTCTCCTGATACCCTTGACAAAATTTAAAAAAATTGTGTCGAAAGAAAAATTTTGGGAAAAAAAGTTAAATGTTCATTTTTTCCTTCCACATTGCTTCAATTCTTGTGAAGTACCTAAAGGGTTAATAAACTTCTTGAATGTGGATTTGAACACGTTGAGGGGTGCAGTTTTTAGAATGGTGTCACTTTTGGGTATTTTCTGTCATATTGACCCCTCAAATTCACTTCAAATGTGAGGTGGCCCCTAAAAAAAATGGTTTTGTAAATTTTGTTGGAAAAATGAGAAATTGCTGGTCAACTTTTAACACTTATAACTTCCTAACAAAAAAAAATTTTGGTTCCAAATTTGTGCTGATGTAAAGTAGACATGTGGGAAATGTTATTTATTAACTAATTTTTGTGACATATCTCTCTGATTTAATGGCATAAAAATTAAAAGTTTGAAAATCGCAAAATTTTCAAAATTTTTGCCATATTTCCGTTTTTTCATAAATAAACGCAAGTTATATTGAAGAAATTTTACCACTATCATGAAGTACAATATGTCACGAGAAAATAATCTCAGAATCGCCAAGATCCGTAGAAGCGTTCCAGAGTTATAACCTCATAAAGAGACAGTGGTCAGAATTGTAAAAATTTGGCCTGGTCTTTAACCTACAAAATGGCTTGGTCGTTAAGGGGTTAAAGGACCTATGTATACATTTTTATTACCGATTTGCTTTGTTTGTACAGCTGCCATAAAGGAATGTAGGAACTCTAATGCAGCTCCATATGCCTCCAAATTCATCTGAATATACACAAAGGTGTTTTCTACTGTTTTTGTAAAATGTTACATAGAACTCCATATATACATATCAATAAATGTCCTAAATGTGTGTATACACATCACCTCGAATAACAATTCAAGAACATCTCCACCATATATCCATGGTAGAAAAAAGGCATACATATTAATCTAGAATCCTAGATTATTATTATTATTATTATTATTATAGATTTTTATAGCGCCATTTATTCCATAGCGCTTTACATGTGAAAGGGGCAAGTATAGACAAGTACAGTAAACATGAGCAATACAAGGCACACACAAGTACAGAAGGAGAGAGGACCCTGCCCGCAAGGGCTCACAGTCTACAGGGATGGGTGAGGATACACTAGGAGAGGGAAGAGCTGATCGTGCGGTGGTTCAGTAGACTGATGATCACTGCAGGTTGTAGGCTTGTCGGAAGAGGTGGGTCTTCAAGTTCTTTTTGAAGGTTTCCATGGTAGGCGCGAGTCTGATGTGTTGGGGTAGAGAGTTCCAGAGTATGGGAGAGGCACGGGAGAAGCTTTGTATGCAGCTGTGGGAAGAAGAGATAAGAGGGGAGTAGAGGAGGAGATCTTGAGAGGATCGAAGGTTGCGTGTGGGTATGTACCGGGAGACCATGTCACAGATGTATGGAGGAGACAGATTGTGGATGGCTTTGTAGGTCATGGTTAGGGTTTTGAACTGGAGCCTCTGAACGATAGGAAGCCAGTGAAGGGCTTGGCAGAGAGGAGAGGCTGGGGAATAGCGGGGAGACAGGTGTATTAGTCGTGCAGCAGAGTGCAGGATGGATTGGAGTGGTGCCAGAGTGCTAGAGGGAAGGCCAGAGTGTAGGAGGTTGCAGTAGTCGAGGCGGGAGATGATGAGGGCATGCACTAGTGTTTTTGTACTTTCATGGTCAAGGAATGCACGGATTCGGGAAATATTTTTGAGTTTGAGACGGCAGGAGGAGGCTAGGGTTTGGACATGTGGCTTGAAAGAGAGGGCAGAGTCGAGGATCACTCCGAGGCACCGAGCGTGCGGGACTGGGGAAAGTGAGCAGCCATTGATGTTAATGGACAGGTCTGGTGGGGGGGTAGAGTGAGATGGGGGAAAGATGATAAATTCTGTTTTGTCCATGTTCAGTTTTAGAAAGCGAGCAGAGAAGAAAGCAGAAATAGCAGACAGACATTGTGGGATTTTGGTCAGTAAGGAGGTGAGGTCAGGTCCAGATAGGTAGATCTGCGTGTCGTCGGCGTTGAGATGATACTGAAGACCATGGGATTCTATGAGCTGTCCCAGGCCGAGGGTGTAGATGGAGAAGAGTAGGGGTCCAAGAACTGAGCCTTGGGGAACACCGACAGACAGGGGCGAGGTGAGGAGGTGGTGTGGGAGAGGGAGACACTGAAAGTACGGTTTGTTAGATATGATGAGATCCAGGATAGGGCCAAGCCTGTGATGCCAAGAGATGAGAGAATCTGTAACAGGAGGGAATGGTCCACAGTGTCGAAGGCAGAAGATAGGTCC
>JARQOD010000007.1:21716373-21757571 GCA_033576555.1 Oophaga sylvatica
ACTAAAAGCCCTCAGTAGCAAGGTCCACCTGACCACCGATGCGTGGACCAGTACCCATTGTTATGATCTGCTACAACCAGTAAGGAAAGAAGGGAATTCTGTCCCTACAATACAACTAAGCTGAATCCCTACGATGTAACGGGAACCTGATCCTGCGACCAGACCCGCTAAAGTCCTCATCTAGTGTGAACGAAGACCTATAGTTGCGAGGGAGTAATCCCTACAAGATCTAGGGACTGGGAGAAAAGGTGGACACCTCCTAGTCCTAACATAAATTGTAGCATGGATAATTAAACAGAAAAAATAATACTTTGTGATCCTAACATCAAGCAAAACTCACAGATTAAGGCACCTAAGCACCCGGCTAGCTTAACAGTAGATAATACAATGAAGTCAAGCAAAGCCAGAAGGGCGGAGCCAGACTAAATAGGGAAAAAAGGTCATGTGACCAGCAAACTGAAACAAAACCTAACAAGAGGGTTCTAACACCCATGGCCAGGGACAATACCTTTCCCTCACTGCCCATTGGGTCAATGTTGTGCAGCCGGGTACTGATCTTGCGAGTGGCGCTGTACGTGTTCTGCCAACTCCAAGGATTGCAGGAATCAAGTCTGTACACATTGATTCCTCCTCCTATTCCAGTTCCTCAGAATCATCGCTGCAGGAGCCGTCACGGTCTACCTCCACATGGACCCGTGAACGTTTACCTGTTGCGACCGATATGAGCACAGCCGTGTCCAAATGTCAACAGGCCATCCTGAAATTAATTTCCATGGGGAATCTTAGCCACACAGCGCAGGAGCTCTGTAATGCCATAAAGCAGGAGAGCGACGTGTGGTTTTTTGGAAGAGAATCTACAGGCAAGGCTTGGTAAGTGTGTGACAATGGCCGAAATCTGGTGTCAGCTCTGGGCCTTGGCAACCTCACTCACATACCATGTCTGTCATATGTGCTCAACTTGGTCGTGCAGAGTTTTTTGAGGGACTATCCGGATCTTGATGCACTGCTGCACAAGGTCCGCCTAGAGTGCGCTCACTTGCGACGTTCCAGCATGGCCAAGATCGCTGATTGCAGCTCTGCAACGCAGATTTCACCTTCATGAACATCGCATTATATGTGACGTACCCACCAGGTGGAATTCCTTGTTACATATGTTGGAGCGGTTGTGTGAGCAGCAGCCAACAGTAATGGAGTATCAGCTGCATCAGGCGCAGTCAACTCGCAATTTGCGGCGTTCACACTTCACCACTACTGAGTGGGCCTCTATAATAAGAATAATAATATTATTTATTTATATAGCGCCATAATATTCCGCAGTGCTTTACAGTTTAACAGTTTCAAAACACGAGTCATAAGTAACAACGTTAACAATACAATAATTAAAGCAAAATCAGCCGCCCCTGCTGGTGAAAGCTTACAATCTACAATGAGGTGTGGGAGATACAAAGTACAGGTGTTTATATACAATGGTGTTTTTACAATGATGGTCCAGCCATTTTAAGGAAGTGAGGGATGCATGGAGATAGTGAATGGGCTACACACACAGAATTACACATAGAATGACTTTGATTAGAGAATGTGATAGGCCACTGTGAACAAATGTGTTTTGAGGGAGCGCCTGAAACCATCCAAATTGCGGATAGTCCTAATTTCTTGGGGTAAGCATTCCAGAGGATTGGCGCAGCGCGGGTGAAGTCTTGGAGTTGGGAGTGGGAGGTACGGATTAGTGCAGAGGTTAGTCGAAGGTCGTTTGCAGAGTGCAGCAGTCGGTTAGGCCGATAAATATAAATAAGGGAGGAGATGTAGGGGGGTGCTGCGCTGTGGAGAGCTATGTTGGTGAGAACCAGTAATTAGAATTGGATCCTAAATGAATGGGCAGCCACTGCCAGTGTAATGAGTGGCGAATAACTCTATGAAGGATATCTGCCACGTTTTGCGTGCGTTTGATGAGTCAACGCGGATGGCGAGTGCAGATGATGCACTAGTCAGCCTGACTGTCCCCCTTATCTGCCTGCTTCAAAAAACACTGCAAGCACTAAGGCATGAGGTTTTGGAAGAGGTGGAGGATGAGGAGTCACAAATTCCATCACCTTCTGGACAGTCAGCGCAACGTGGTTCTTCACAAAGGGCTGGAGGACTTTCAAAGTACCATGCTGTATCAACAATTGAACCTCCAGAGTCGCTGTCTATATTTTCATAACCATTACAAACTTTTAATGTATTTACAAAGCACATAATGTACATTTTTTGTCTATCCTTTTGTAATGCTATTGTGTTTCCATAAACTGATGTTACAGAATTATGATACAAAGTTTTTAAATTTTGAGTTTTAAATTTTGTAAATTTATATGTATTTTAAGGACTTTGTGAGGAGGAGTCAATGGAGGAGGAAGACATCGCTCCAGAGGGAGGTAGACAATGCTCTAGTCAGTATGTAGACCAAGGGTGGGGTGATGCACAGCAGGCGGAGATGACGCCTCTTGCAGGGGACAACGTTTCTTGGCCAGTTGGGAGTCTGCAGCACATGGTTGATTTCATGCTGCAGTGGCTGAGAAACGACCGCCGCATCGAACACATTCACACCACGTCTGATTATTGGGTGTACACCCTCCTAGACCCTCGCTACCGGGACAACTTACAAAGCCTCATCACACCGTTGAACCGGGAGCGTAAAATGCGGAAGTACCAAGACACACTGGTGCAATCCATAATGTTCTCCATTCCAGCCAAGAGCACTGCTGCTGCTACTGATTTACAAAGCAGCTCTGTGCGTCGAGACAGTGGAGACAGCTCTGCAACAAGAGGGAGCACAAGCAGCGCCTCTGCACAGGGCAAGACCAGTATGTTCCAAATGTGTCGAAGTTTTGTGGCAGCGCCACCAATGTCTACACCATCCGAGACGGCTCCAGTCAGCAGGAGGCAACATTTCCGTAAGATGGTTACAGACTACATGTCTTGCCCTCTCAGTGTACTCTCAGATGGCTCTTCCCCATTCAAGTTTTGTGTCTCTAAGCTGGATACATGGCCAGAGCTTAGCCAGTATGCATTGGAGGTGCTGGCTTGATCTGCTGGCAGTGTATTATCGGAGCGCGTCTTTACTGCTGCAGGTGGTGTACTAACAGACCGTTGCATGCGACTATCCTACGATAATGTACAACGGCTTACTTTTCTGAAAATGAACTAGGCATGGATCTCGCCTGAATTTGCCTGTCCGGTTTCAGATTAACTAACTGGTTGACAACGTTTTCCATGTCTCCTGTTATGTTCATCTTTCTACCACCTGAGCTATACTCCCTGGGCTACAACACTGCCAGTTGCTGCTCAGAAGTGTCGTGTCCACAGACCAATACACAAGCTATAGTAATAGTGGGGTTCAGTAACGCCTGCTGTTCCCCTGCTGTGTGTCCGGCAAAAATTACTGCTACCTAGCTACACATGTTTAAAAAAACATGACATGTTAAAGTGGCTAGTGCTACACATAGATATCAGGCTACACCCTTATTTCTAAGCTGTAAACAAGTGAAACGTCAAATTTAAAACCATTCAATGATTAGTGTTGGTAACAAATCTGTAACTAAATAATTGTGACATATTATGGCAGATATCCACATGTCTAACACAAAAGCATACTTATGCTATAGGGTACTGATGGTGAACCTTCTCACTCCATAACTTTGACCAATCCAACTCACATCATGCCTCAAATGCTGCAATGTTGGAAGTGCATAATGTGGGTTGAACTTTGACAACAGCTGCAGTGCGAAGGTTATCCTTCTGTGTTCTTGGCTTTTAAATAAAAGCATACAAGTAAATATAATAATACATTGTTGATTAAGGGACATGATGTACACCTGTAATATTGTGCAAACAATGGATGTAGGACTATTCCTCTTCAACATTACTTATATTTGTGTCATTTGAAAAAATACATATTTTAGTTAAAAATTAAAAACCCATGTTCAGTAGCTGTGAAAGGCCCGTTTGTGTACTTCTATATTGTTTGCAACCAATGTATTGTATACGGATGGAAGCGCGTCACACTAATAGATTAGATTTATTTTAAATGGAATGTAGCAGAACCAATTGGAGATAAATGAAAAGGATGAGCCACTGAGACACGCTCAGCAGAGTACAAGCAGCAGTGCTTGAACATGTAACTGGAGCGTGATCTGCACTAAAAAAAGTAAAAAACACAGACTGAAGTGAACACTGAAACACAACTGTCCACAATCTGTGAAAAGCTCCTTTCTGTACTTCTATAGTGTTTGCAACCAATGTATTGTATACGGATGGAAGCGCGTCACACTAATACTATTAGGATGAGCCACTGAGACACGCTCAGCAGAGTACAAGCAGCAGTGCTTGAACAAGTAACTGGAGCGTGATCTGCACTCAAAAAAGTAAAAAACACAGACTGAAGTGAACACTGAAAACACAACTGTCCACAATCTGTGAAAAGCTCCTTTCTGTACTTCTATAGTGTTTGCAACCAATGTATTGTATACGGATGGAAGCGCGTCACACTAATACTATTAGGATGAGCCACTGAGACACGCTCAGCAGAGTACAAGCAGCAGTGCTTGAACATGTAACTGGAGCGTGATCTGCACTAAAAAAAAGTAAAAAACACAGACTGAAGTGAACACTGAAACACAACTGTCCACAATCTGTGAAAAGCTCCTTTCTGTACTTCTATAGTGTTTGCAACCAATGTATTGTATACGGATGGAAGCGCGTCACACTAATACTATTAGGATGAGCCACTGAGACACGCTCAGCAGAGTACAAGCAGCAGTGCTTGAACAAGTAACTGGAGCGTGATCTGCACTCAAAAAAGTAAAAAACACAGACTGAAGTGAACACTGAAACACAACTGTCCACAATCTGTGAAAAGCTCCTTTCTGTACTTCTATAGTGTTTGCAACCAATGTATTGTATACGGATGGAAGCGCGTCACACTAATACTATTAGGATGAGCCACTGAGACACGCTCAGCAGAGTACAAGCAGCAGTGCTTGAACAAGTAACTGGAGCGTGATCTGCACTCAAAAAAGTAAAAAAACAGACTGAAGTGAACACTGAAACACAACTGTCCACAATCTGTGAAAAGCTCCTTTCTGTACTTCTATAGTGTTTGCAACCAATGTATTGTATACGGATGGAAGCGCGTCACACTAATAGTATTAGTGTGACGCGCTTCCATCCGTATACAATACATTGGTTGCAAACACTATAGAAGTACAGAAAGGAGCTTTTCACAGATTGTGGACAGTTGTGTTTCAGTGTTCACTTCAGTCTGTGTTTTTTACTTTTTTGAGTGCAGATCACGCTCCAGTTACTTGTTCAAGCACTGCTGCTTGTACTCTGCTGAGCGTGTCTCAGTGGCTCATCCTTTTCATTTATCTCCAATTGGTTCTGCTACATTCCATTTAAAATAAATCTAATCTATTAGTCTAATAGATTACATTTATTTTAAATGGAATGTAGCAGAACCAATTGGAGATAAATGAAAAGGATGAGACACTGAGACACGCTCAGCAGAGTACAAGCAGCAGTGCTTGAACATGTAACTGGAGCGTGATCTGCACTAAAAAAAGTAAAAACACAGACTGAAGTGAACACTGAAACACAACTGTCCACAATCTGTGAAAAGCTCCTTTGTGTAGTTCTATAGTGTTTGCAACCAATGTATTGTATACGGATGGAAGCACGTCACACTAATAGATTTGATTTTTTTTTGTAATATAATGGAGCTGCACCAATTCCACAAAATAAAAAAAAAAAAAAAAAAAAAAAAGAGTCAGTGACACGTGCAGATGCCTACAAACAGCGGTGGATGCAGAGCAAACTGCAGCGTCACCTGCACTGTCACACACACACCTTGCACAGAGCTGTTAAAACAACACTGGCAAAATGAAGCTTTACACAGCGGTTGGTAAACTAGCCTGCCTCAAGCACAGTAGTACACAAAATCGCAATATCTAACTGTCCCTCAGAGTGAGCAGAGTAGCGTTCTGTCCCTTACTGAGTTCACAGCACAGTGACGCTAAAATGGCGGCGGCGCCTTTTATAGTGCATTCTGACATCATTTCAGCAGCCAATCACAGCCATGCCATTAGTTAAGATGACCGCAGCATTACAGGATGTGCCCACACTTCGTAGGATTCCTCATTGGCTGACTAAAATCACATTGCCTGTCTCAAAGAATTATGGGAACTTCCGATTCCGGTATACGATATGGAAAAAGTATCGGAATTAAGTATCGGAATTCCGATAACGCGAATATCGGCCGATACCCGATACTTGCGGTATCGGAATGCTCAACACTAATGACGACGCTTTGGCGGCCCTTTTCGGAAGGGTCTGTCGATAATGTAAAGGATGTTATGGTGGATTCTCTGTCCCCTCTGGTCTCAATGATTCTATGTCATTAGCGATTCAAATTGACAGACGTTTGCGTGAACGGAGAAGTATGCGTGGAATAGTGTTACCTTGTGAACCTGCTTCTGAACCCATGCAGTGTGATAGAGTGGTGTCTGGGGCACAGCGTCATGAGTTTCGAAAGCGCAATGGGTTATGTTTCTACTGTGGTGATGCCTCTCATGCTATTTCAGTCTGCCCTAAGCGGGGAAGACGTTTTGCACGCTCAGTTGTCTTGGGTAGTGTTCAGACTAAGTTTTTATTAACTGTCACTCTGATATGCTCTCTGTCCTCATTTTCTGCTCAGGCTTTCGTTGATTCTGGAGCAGCTATTAACCTGATGGATTATGATTTTGCTAAACGTTGTGGGTTTCCCTTGATACCCCTACAGAAGTCTATTCCCCTACTGGGGATCGATTCTACCCCTTTGGCTGAGAGTAAACCTCAGTTCTCTACTCAGGTGATAATGAGGGTTGAACCTGATCATCAGGAGTGCTGTAAATTTTTGGTTCTGTATAATCTGCATGATATTATCGTACTGGGCTTCCCTTGGTTGCAGTCTCATAATCCTGTTTTGGATTGGAAATCTGTGTCTGTAACCAGTTGGGGCTGCCAATGTGTTAATACCAACATTCCTGTTTTTTCTGCCTCCCCCAGGCTCAGGATGTTCCTGACTTTTTGATTGATTTTTCTGATGTGTTTAGCGAAAGTAAATCTGCATCCTTGCCTCCCCATAGGAGCTATGACTGCGCTATTGAATTAGTGCCTGGTAGTAAATTCCCTAAAGGTCGCCTTTTTAACTTGTCTGTACCTGAACATGACGCTATGCGGTCTTATATCAAGGAATCATTGGAGAAGGGTCATATCAGACCATCATCTTCACCCTTAGGTGCCGGTTTTTTCTTTGTGGCCAAAAAGGATGGTTCATTAAGGCCGTGTATTGATTATCGTCTTTTGAACAATATTACTGTAAAATATCAATACCCGTTACCTTTGATTTCTGACCAGTTTTCCAGGGTGAAAAACGCTACTTGGTTTACCAAGCTTGACCTCAGGGGGGCATATAACCTTATTCGCATTAAGCACGGGGATAAATGGAAGACGGCATTCAATACCCCTGAGGGGCATTTTGAGTACCTTGTGATGCCCTTTGGGCTCACTAATGCTCCTTCTGTCTTCCAGTCCTTCATGAATGACATTTTCAGGGATTTTGTGGATAAATTTCTGATTGTTTATTTGGATGATATCTTGATTTTTTTCTAATGACTGGGACTCTCATGTGAAACATGTTCGAAATGTATTCCAGATTTTGAGAGAGAATGCTCTGTATGTGAAGGGATCAAAGTGTCTTTTTGGCGTACAGAGGATCTCATTTCTGGGATTCATTTTGTCCCCATCTGTTATTGAAATGGACCCGGTCAAGGTTCAGGCCATCTGTGATTGGGTCCAACCTACTTCATTAAAGGCTCTTCAAAGATTTTTGGGTTTTGCCAATTTTTATCGTAAATTTATTGGTAATTTCTCGGTTGTTGTTAAAGCATTGACTGATTTGACCAGAAAGGGTTCTGATGTGGTGAATTGGCCTCCTGAGGCAGTCTCTGCATTTCAGGAACTTAAGCAGAGATTCACTTCTGCTCCTGTTCTACGGCAGCCTGATGTTTCTCTGCCATTTCAGGTGGAGGTTGATGCCTCTGAAATTGGGGCAGGTGCCGTTTGTCCCAAAAAGATCCAGAGACCTCTAAAAGTAACCCTTGTGCCTTTTTCTCTCGAAAATTTTCTCCTACTGAACGTAATTATGACGTGGGTAATCGGGAGTTACTGGCCATGAAGTGGGCTTTTGATGAGTGGAGACATTGGCTGGAGGGAGCCAAACATCAGGTGGTGGTCCTTACGGACCATAAGAATCTGGTCTATCTGGAATCTGCCAAGCGACTCAATACTAGACAGGCCAGGTGGGCCTTGTTTTTCACACGTTTTAATTTTGTGGTTTCCTTTCTTCCTGGCACTAAGAATGTTAAGGCGGATGCCCTCTCGAGGAGTCTCCTTGCGGACTCTCCTGAGTTATCTGATCCTTCTGTTATTTTGAAAGAGGGTGTAGTTCTTTCTGCCATCTCACCCAATTTGAGACTTGCTCTGGAGGGGTGTCAGGAGGATAGGCCCGAGCGCTGCCCTGTTGGAAAATTGTTTGTCCCGGACCAGTGGAAAAAGAGTGTGATGTCTGAGATTCATTGTTCCGCGTTGGCTGGGTATCCTGGAATTTTTGGTACCAGAGACTTGGTTAGTCGGTCCTTTTGGTGGCCTACCTTGTCTCGTGATGTCAGGGAATTTGTGCAGTCCTGCGGGACTTGCTCTCGCTCCAAGCCTTGCTCTCGCTCTAGTGGTTTGTTGATGCCATTGCCTGTGCCCAAGAGACCATGGACCCATATCTCTATGGATTTCATTTCCGACCTCCCTGTTTCTCAGAGAATGACCGTCATCTGGGTGATTTGTGATAGGTTTTCCAAGATGATACATCTTGTGCCATTACCTAAGTTGCCTTCCTCCTCTGAATTGGTGCCTTTGTTCCTTCAGCACGTGGTTCGTTTACACGGCATTCCTGAGAACATTGTGTCTGACAGAGGAGTCCAGTTTGTGTCCAGATTTTGGAGGACCTTTTGTTCTAAACTTGGTGTTCAATTGTCTTTCTCCTTGGCGTTTCATCCTCAGACCAATGGTCAAACTGAGAGAACAAACCAGACATTGGAGACTTATCTAAGATGCTTTGTGTCTGCTGATCAGGATGACTGGGTCTCTTTTTTGCCTTTGGCTGAGTTTGCTCTTAATAATAGGGCTAGCTCTGCCACTTTGATGTCTCCATTTTTCTGTAATTCTGGGTTTCACCCTCGATTTTCTTCAGGACAGACGGAGGCTTCTGTCTGTCCAGGTGTTGACTCTGTTGTGGAGCGTATGCAACAGATTTGGGACCAGGTAGTGGAGAGGTTGTCCCTCTCTCAGGAGAGGGCCCAGCGGTTTGCTAACCGGCATAGGACTGATGGTCCTCGGTTTAAAGTGGGGACTTGATCTGGTTGTCCTCAAAAAATATTTCTATGAGAGTGGCATCTCCTAAATTTAAGCCTAGGTTCATTGGACCTTATAAGATCATGGAGATTCTTAATCCTGTTTCTTTTCGTTTGCTTCTTCCAGGGACATTTAAGATCCATAACGTGTTCCACAAGTCCTTGTTGAAGAGGTTTGTTGAGCCAGTGGTTCCTACTGCATTGCCTCCTGACCCTGTTCTGGTTGAGGGCAATATGGAGTTTGTGGTTGAGAAAATATTGAATTCTCGTTTTTCTAGACAGAAACTCCAGTATTTGGTTAAGTGGAGAGGTTATGGTCAGGAAGACAATTCTTGGGTGTTTGCTTCGGACATCCATGCTAGGAGACTCATCCGTGCGTATCATAGAACTCATCCTGACCGACCTCGTTGCTCAAGTGAGGGTTCGGTGACCCCTCCTCAAGGGGGTGGTACTGTTGTGAATGGACTTGAAATGAGTTCTGAGCAGAGGCTCCCTCTGGTGGTTACAAGCGGTACTGGACTGTCCAGTGAAGATTGTGAGGAGTGGGAATCAGGTGTTACTGACTTGTCTCATATAAGGGAGTCGCCTTCCCATCAGGGTTGCCGGTGATCAATTGTTCTGGTCTCAATCCTTGAGTCCTGTTTCCTTTGTAGCCTGCTGTGTCGTGTCTGCATCTCCTGCTAACAGATAAGACATTTCTTCTTTTTGTTTTTGTGCTTGATTTTTGCATTTTGTCCTGCACTTCTGTGGGGGCCTTCAGGGTCCCCTCCGGGGGCTTTTGCCCTCTCAGTTTAGTTCAGCCACTGATGTTTGTACTTTTGCTTTTTCCAGTTTTTTCAGTGGCTGCTGTTTTGATTTTGTTACACCAGAGAACTAATTTAGGTGGTAGAGGTCGTGTGATCTCAGGTGATTTTGAAATTAGTAGAGTTGGTGCTTTTCAGGGTTTTTTTGGGATTGCAGTAAGTGCCCTTCCTATCCTTGACTATTTAGGTAGTTTGGGCCCCAACGTTTGCTCATACTATTTTCTGTCTGTGTCAGTATTTCTTTATGTCTAACCGCCATTACATGTTTGGGGGCTTTCTATGTTCTTTGGGGATCTGCTCCGGGGCAGATAGCTTTCCTCTTTCTATCTTTAGGTGTAGTTAGTTTCTCAGGCTGTGACGAGGCATCTAGGACCAACGTAGGAACGCTCCACGGCTGCCTCTAGTTGTGGTGGTTAGTCAGGGTACTGCAATCTCATAGATTCCAACTTCTCTGGTGTATTGCCTTTTTTACCTGCACTCCTCAGCTACCGAAACATAACACTTTTTTATTACAGCATCTTGAGTTTGTCAGCCACATAGTCAACTTACTATCTTTACTACTGTGTTATTCTAATATTATATTACCTTACCCAAGTTCCCTATAAGTACTCATTGACTAATTACTTATTACTTATTAATACTGAATCTAGTGACTCTTCCACTACTTATTATCACTACTTAACTAGTTATCTGTTTGCTACGGTCTTAACCATAACTTTATAATATTTGTGAGGTTTCCTCTACTCCTGCTAATTAAACCTTTTGTTCTAGGCTTCTATCACCTATATTACTAAATAGATCATTTGTATTATACCTAATACCAAAAGTAATAGCCAAAGAAATAAGGGACTTCACTGTAACCCCTCTAAGACTATAGTTAACACTTTGAGTCCCCAAAGATCTAGATCCCCAATAAAAAATGGGAACTTGCATAAATCTCATAAGCCAAACTCGTTTGGCCAGACAGATGATAGTGAGAAATGAATTGTTCCTGCCACATCCATAAATAATTCTCCCAATCTCACAGGTGATATGGATCTCTCTCTCTCCCTGAAAAGAAAGGGTCTAAGAAATTTGGGGGAGCATTGCGCTTCTCAAGTTGGTGCCCAAGATGATGACTCTTCAGACTCTTCTCCTGGTTCTGGCCCTGAAAGGGTCCGGTATAGGAGGGAGGACTCTAGCATCGTCGGTGCGCTGGGCCCCGCTAACACATCTACTGAATTTTACATGTCTGCTCTTGTTGATAAAATTAAGCATGCAGCTTAACTTTGACAGGCAGGAAAAAATGCTCAAAGATACGTTTGAGTTACTTAATAAGAAACTTGAAAATCACGAGGAGAGACTGTCAGTTGTAGAGAGTAAAACCAAAAATTGATCTAGAGACTACTATGACCTCAAATCTGAACTAGTCAAACTTAAGACTAAATTGGCAGATATGGAGGATAGGCGCAGACGAAACAACGTCAAGATCAGAGGTATACCTGAGACTGTTCCTGCTAGCAAACTAAGTGATTTTGTCAGGGGAGTATTCAAATCCATGATCCTGACACTATCTAACTATGTTCTCACCATAGATAGAATCCACCGCCTACCTAAGCCGCCCTCTGTACCAAAAGATCTCCCACGTGACACTATTTAACGAATTCACTTTTTTCAGGTCAAAGAGCAGGTTCTAAACTTTGTAAAAGAACATTAAGGCTTTCCTGAGCCATATAAATACTTGAAGATTTTTGCCGATCTTTCCAAGGAAACTCTGGAAGGAAGGAAAACGTTCAAATCCGTTACGACTGTCTTGAGAGATAGGGGAATTAACTACAAATGGGGTTTCCCGTTGAAGCTGATAGTTATTTATAAAGGCAAAACCACAATCTTATTTTCCTCAGAGGAAGGTCAAAAATTTCTGTCTTCACTTAAGACCCCATCAAACAGTAATATCTCTAGTTCCTCACCAACAGGGGATCCAACCTGAACTTTACGCTCTCCGTGCCTAATCCTGGCCCTAATGTCTTTCTTTATTTAAAACTATTGTTAAAACTACTGTTAAGCTTAGATGTTTGACTTTTGCTTAAATACTACTTCGCGAGGATGTTCTCTGTGAGCTTTTGTCCACAGACTATCCCCGTAGAAGGAATAGAGTCTACCTGGTTAGACTCTTTCCAGAGGATTTCTCCCTTTTCTCATATATTATTGAGCTTGGTGTTTGTTTGATTTTTTTTGTATTCTGTATTAATAAGCACCTTGTTATACGGTTGTTTTATTTCCTTGTTTTTGTGACAAGTACATTTTTTCCATCCATATTCCACACTAAATTGGACTAACTTTTTGTTTGTAATGAATCTAAAGTTGGTTACCTACAATGTTAGAGGACTCAACAGTCCAAGAAAGAGGTTCACTATCAGTTCAGAAATTAACCGGCTACACCCTGATATTGTATGCTTGCAGGAGACCAAATTTAAAGAAAGTAATCATCCCCCTTTTTCTGATACAAATTATCCAAATATTTTCGAAATCCTCTAACCCCAAAAAGAAAGCAGGAGTGGCTACTATGATTCATAGCTCCCTTTCTTTTGAATTGCTAAATTAATATTAGGATGATAGAGGTAATTACCACATCCTGGTCTGCAACTTAAATTTTCACACTTACACCATCATAAATGTCTATGTCCCCAACACAGGGCAAATTAAATTTTTAAACAAATTAAACAAAAAATTACACTCTAATCAAGAGAGGCTCTTTGTTGATTCTGGGCGATTTTAATGTGGTCCCAGATGCAACAATGGATTCTACTGCCGTAAACAGACACATGTATATTACCGTTAGCATTTGGATATTTAAATCAGAATTCTTTGATGTGATTCGATGTTTAAACACGACCTCTAGAGAGTATAGTCACTTTTCCGCTCCCCACCAATCGGCCTCTAGAAAAGATCTAATCTTAACAGATGTATTTTCTTTGCCTAAGTTCGTCTCGGTTGAGATCCTTCCTAAAACTGTTTCTGACGTTGCCCCAATTGTGATGGAAATGTTAGTTGGAGCACCAATTAATACCCAGTCTTTATGGAAATGTAACCCCTCCCTTTTCCAGTATCCCGATATAAAATCAGAAATTAATACTGCCCTTGTTAACTATTTCAAAGAAAACGACACGCCTCTCCTTAAACTGTTCTCTCTCTGGAATACTCATAAAGTGGTTCTGAGAGGAGTTCTGACTCATATTTCTTACAGATTCAAGAAATCCAATAGAAATAAAATTAAATTTCTACAATCTTCCATCAAGGAAAAAGAACAGATTCAGACCGCCAGGTCCAATCCATGTCCCATAATACAAACTGAATTCTCTAATCTCCGGCAAGAATTGAAATCGACTATTTTTTCATTCTATGATTCAGCCCTGAAATCTTCTAGATTTAAACAATATACCTCACTCAATTGTCCCAGCAGGTATATGACTAATCGTTTAAATAAAATTAGAATCTGAAACAAAATAGAAAAAATTGTGACCCATACACAAACTACCCTTACCCATCCCAAAGATATTGCCAACTCATTTGCAGAATACTTCAATAATTTATACAACCTCCAACAATCCCATCCACTGGCTCAACCAACTAAAGCAGATATCGACTCCTTTCTTTCATCAATAGACTTGTCTAAATTAAGTGCAGAGGATCTGAATTTTCTTTCTTTGCCTTTTAATAAAAGCGAAATATTGGAGGTGATTAAATCCTTAAAATCTTTTAAGTTCCCAGGGCCTGATGGCTTCTCCAACGACTATTACAAGGCCTTTGGTGATCTTCTAGCCCCTCAATTAGAAAAAGTCTTTAATGTAGCTTCCAGGCTTGGTCATTTCCCTGATGAGATGTTGGAAGCCTCCTTAATCCTTATACCCAAACCCAATTCTGATCCTCAAAATGTTGCCAGTTATCGTCCCATCTCCCTTATAAACACAGACGTAAAGATCTACGCGAAAATACTGGCTAATCGGCGGAGTCAGTTCCTTCCTAAATTGATTTCTAAGGATCAGCTTGGTTTTCTTTAAAACAGGCAGTCAATAGATGGGATGAGAAGGCTCATTAATTTGATGAAAATAATTTCTTCCCAAAAACTCAGTGCCACAGTCATATCTCTTGATGCCGAAAAGGCGCTTGATCGTCTTAACTGGACGTATCTACGTGCCGTTCTCCAGAAGTTTGGGTTACATCCTTGTTTTCTTTCTAACATCTTAGCCCTATACGCCAAACCCACAGCAAAAATTTATTTAAATAACTGCCTTTCATCTTCTTTTAGCATTACGAACAGCACAATGCAAGGCTGCCCGTTATCGCCCCTACTGTTTGTCATGGCAATAGAGCCATTGGCTCAACTTATTAGAAATGACGAAAATATCTCAGGAATTCAATCATCTACCAGAGAGTATAAAATTGGGCTTTTTGCCGACGATATTATTCTCACTCTGACCAAGCCAAGTGACTCAATTTCAGCCTTTTAAACTCAACTCCATCTTTTTTCCAAAATTTCTTTCTTTAAAGTTAACAATTCTAAGTCTAAAATCCTCAGTTTTAACTTATCCACTGCTCAACTGACTGATTTAGCATCGATCTCCCCTTGGAACTTAACTGATGACCACTTAACATACTTAGGCTTGCAGTTTACCAAAAATATTAAATCCCTGATTCCCACAAATTTAGAAATCCTTTCTACTACCATAAATAAAGTCTTAAATGCCCTGAAAGATAGAGACTTATCATGGTGGGGAAGGATCGTGACAGTAAAATCATATATTCTTCCAAAAATCTTATATGTATTCAGGTCGCTCCCGCTGAAAATCTCCTCCTCATTCCTTACCAGTAGAGTTGAGCGATACTTTCCGATATCCTAAAGTATCGGAATCGGAATGGTATCGCCGATATCACTAAAATATCGGCGATACCGATACCGATACCGGAAGTCCCATGTAAGTCTATGGGAACAAAATATTGAAATTAAAAAAACCCCATTCTTGCCTTGTTGGTTAATTGTACATGAAGGAAAACAAGAAAGAGTAATGTAGAATGTATTGGGGAAGGTTGAGGAGACATTAAAGGCATAGATGTTTAACCCAATCAAATGGAATAGCATAAATATTTTTTTTTTTAAAGATGTTCGGATTGACGAAGAAATTGACAATGTTGTTAACGTTTTTTATATTTTGGCAAATATGTATATTACACAACTTCCATGCTCTTCATCTTCACCTTTTTAACTTTTCACACACTTTCTCCTTCATAATCTTCTGCAGCATCATCTTTTTCATCAAATTATTCTTCATCTTCACCTTCTTTATCTTCTTCTTAAACTTCTTGCTATTCATCTTTGTTAACATTACTCATATTCTTCTTATTAAACTATTATTCTTATTCATATTCTGCTTCATCTTCTTCATCATATTCTTATTTGTGACAGAGAATCCTGTACTTGTAATCTGTCAAAGTATGAATTTTTCATCCTTCCGTTCTTGCTGTCACAAAAGATTTAAATTACAACAGTATTTGTCCGTGTTCAGTTTAGCCTGCAGCAGCAGGCATTTTCCAGGGGCACCACGAGGAGGAACGGACTCACCCCCATACACTGCTTAGTCTTCTTCTGCTTAGAATTTAGAGCATATATTTTGCTCTTCATTTTGGTCTTATACTTCATGTTCTTCTGCTTTTAGATCTTTGCTTATTGTTCTTGTGTCTCTTGTTCCGTATCTTGTATTTGTAGCACAATCTTGTACCAGCTGATGTTACTGGGACACGGTTACTAAGCAGGAGGTACCTGTGCTCCAAAGCACTACCAAGGACCAGCAGACGTTGCTGGAACTCGGATACCGAGATGGAGGCACCTAGGCCAAAGGCACTGCGGAGAACCAGTTGACGGTACTGGAACCCGGACGGGTAGCAGAAGGTACAAGAGCCAATGCAAGTAACGAGGACCAGCTGACTGTGCTGGAACCCAGAGGGGCAGCAGAAGGAAAAGAGCCAATGGCACAACCGAGGACCAGCTGACGTTACTGGGACACGGTTACTAAGCAGGAGGTACCTGTGCTCCAAAGCACTACCAAGGACCAGCAGACGTTGCTGGAACTCGGATACCGAGATGGAGGCACCTAGGCCAAAGGCACTGCGGAGAACCAGCTGACGGTACTGGAACCCGGAGGGGCAGCAGAAGGAAAAGAGCCAATGGCACAACCGAGGACCAGCTGACGTTACTGAACCCCAGTAACACAGGAGCAAGTGTTGACTGTGCTAACAGCACTTCCAAGCAACAACTGGCGGTGTTGGAGCCCAGGGTCAAGGAGGATGTTTAAATACTAGATCAAGTAATTTCCTTGTTACCTGTCAATTTTAAATGTCTATACTTCAAACAAGAGAAAGATAACCTTTACTACCATAAGATGATGATTTCATTTAAACTAATATCTAGATAAATAAAGAATTGACAAACATAAACACATACATTAACATGTTGAACAGCAATGCAAACCACAAAATAAATTAGTTAAGGAATCTGCTATACGGTTGTACATAAAAGCATACAAGTACATATCTGAATCCATTAATGATGGATAAGTAACAGTATGTACACCATTTTTATTGTATAGACAATGAATGTCTGACTTCAAAACATCATCAGCATTACAAGTAATCTGTGATATTACTAAAATGTTCCATTTGCTGAATAATGTCACTAAATATTTTATACAAAATTATACAATTTCCATCATGTAATACTCATAATATGTGGCAATAATCATTTTTATTAACAAACATAACCTTTAAAAGTGCATAGTGCATAGTGAAAATTGCTATTTATGGCTGACTGTCGACTTGGAAGCATGACAACAGATAGATAAGGTATATATAGATGAGACTGCATAGCCACAGATGGTGAATGGCGATGTAATACTGTACCTCAATAAAGTGTGCGTCACTACTACATAATTTTTTTTATATAGCTTTATAAACAGGGTACATGGATGTATGCTTGTGCCTTTTTTTTGACGCACACACTGCCTTCCTGCTGAGACGCATTGGGTAGTGAACAGTTGTGTGCAGTGTTCACTGCAGTCTCTGCGGAATAACCACACTTAGACCTTATAACTTTTCAGACTTTCTTTATCAATCTACCAAGATGAAGAAGGCAGGGAGTAAGGCACGTGGTCGTGGAGTTTCTTCAGGGAGAGGACGTGGGGATTCTGTGGCTGCTGCGGCCCCCAGTGACACAGCATCCACCAGTTTTCCCGTGAGCGTTCCTTTATGCGCACTTTTGTAGGAGCTCGGAGTACCCCCTGCTGCGGGAAGAACAAATTGAAGCCGTTGTTGTTTGGATGTCAGCCAATGCATCGACTTCAATTGCTTCTACCTCCTCTCAGGACCACAGCACTGTTGGGCAACCATCTGTCTCTTCACCGCCTGGCAAATTGCCCAGGCAGTCAGAGAGTTCTGTACAGGAGCCAGCTGAGTGTCTGCTTCTGTTCTCAGAATCTATTGGCTTGCAAACAGGGGCCCAGCCAAGCAGCATTCTGTAATGTGAAGAGGGAGTATGCAGTGATGCGCAACAGCTGTGTCTCTCTGAATCTGAAGAGGCGGGTGAGACAGTGCCGATGGTCAGCACACCGCAGAACGCATCTGATGATGATGAGACCCAGGTGCCAGTTTCTGTTGAGCATGGTGCTGGCCAGACCACCCAACAGCAGGTGTTGGAAGAGGGTAGTGGAGATGATGAGGTCCAAGACCCAACATGGCATGAGGAACAGGAAGGTGGTGGGAGCAGCTCAGAGGAATAATAATAATATTTATTTATATAGCGCCATCATATTCCGCAGCGCTTTACAGTTTAGCAGTTTCAGAACACAAGTCATAAGTAACAACGTTAACAATACAATAATTTAAGCTAAATAAGTCGCCCCTGCTCGTGACAGCTTACAATGTACAATGAGATGGGGGAGATACAAAGTATAGGTGTTTATATACAATGGTGCATTTACAATGATGTTCCAGCCATGTTAAGGGACTGAGGGATGGAGATAGTGAATGGGCTAGAGACACACACACACTTACACAGAATACATAGAATGACTTTGATTAGTGAATGTGATAGGCCGCTCTGAACAAATGTGTTTTGAGGGAGCGCCTGAAACCATGCAAATTGTGGATAGTCCTAATTTCTTGGGGTACAGCATTCCAGAGGATTGGCGTAGAGCAGGAGAAGTCTTGGAGTCGGGAGTGGGAGGTACGTATTAGTGCAGAGGTTAGTCGAAAGTCGTTTGCAGAGCGCAGCAGTCGGTTAGGCCGATAGATAGAAATGAGGGAGGAGATGTAGGAGGGGTGCTGCACTGTGGAGAGCTTTGTGGGTGAGAACCAGTACTTTGGTTGAAAGCTGGGAGAGGCCTAGAGAAATGGTTAGTGATAGAAGGAAGATAGAGGAAGACATTGCCCCAACGGTACAAACAGGAGGGAGAGTTAGGCTGCAGACTCGGTTGCCTGTAGCCTCCAGTTTGGCACCTGTTCGGAGCAGTTGTCTTCCAAAAGTCAAAACGTGCGCTCCCAGGACTTGCACTGCGTGGTCCTTTTTTCACACACTTGCACATGATATTTGCTATGTGAAATGCAAGCTGTGTAATCAAAAATTAAAAATAGCTAAAAGTGTCAGTCACCTCAATACCACAAATATGTGGAAACATGTGCGGACAAAGCACGTAGTTGAGTTACAAAGACACACTAGAGATGTAGGCCAACCTACAGCAGCACCTACATCTTCAGGTTGTGTTGAAGCCTCTTCATCGAGCTCACACACAGCTGGTTCTGCTTCCTCACAGGATCGCCATGGAAGAACCTCGGCCACTGTTGTCCAGAGACAAACTGTTATTCCACACACAGCAGCAAGTTCCCTGTCATCCTCACACTCCCAGGCCACAAAACAGCCATCGGTAGCACAGGCATGGGATAAAAGACGGCCATACTCCGCAAACCATGCACGAGCACAGGCTCTGAATGCTGGCATTGCAAAACTCCTGTCCCTTGAAATGCTGTGATTCAGGCTGGTGGAGACAGACAGTTTCCGTAACTGAATATCATTGTCAATCCCACAATACAATGTGCCAAGCCGATTTCATTTCAGCAGGCAAGCCGTCCCTGGTCTGCAAAAGCATGTTGAGGGAAAAATTAAACATGCGCTACTAAAAGCCCTCAGTAGCAAGGTCCACCTGACCACCGATGCGTGGACCAGTACCCATTGTTATGATCTGCTACAACCAGTAAGGAAAGAAGGGAATTCTGTCCCTACAATACAACTAAGCTGAATCCCTACAATGTAACGGGGAACCTGATCCTGGGACCAGACCCGCTAAAGTCCTCATCTAGTGTGAACGAAGACCTATAGTTGCGAGGGAGTAATCCCTACAAGATCTAGGGACTGTGAGAAAAGGTGGACACCTCCTAACATAAATTGTAGCATGGATAATTAAACAGAAAAATAAATACTTTGTGATCCTAACATCAAGCAAAACTGACAGATTAAGGCACCTAAGCACCGGCTAGCTTAACAGTAGATAATACAATGAAGTCAAGCAAAGCCAGAAGGGCGGAGCCAGACTAAATAGGGAAAAAAGGTCATGTGACCAGCAAACTGAAACAAAACCTAACAAGAGGGTTCTAACACCCATGGCCAGGGACAATACCTTTCCCTCACTGCCCATTGGGTCAATGTTGTGCAGCCGGGTACTGATCTTGCGAGTGGCGCTGTACGTGTTCTGCCAACTCCAAGGATTGCAGGAATCAAGTCTGTACACATTGATTCCTCCTCCTATTCCAGTTCCTCAGAATCATCGCTGCAGGAGCCGTCACGGTCTACCTCCACATGGACCCGTGAACGTTTACCTGCTGCGACCGATATGAGCACAGCCGTGTCCAAATGTCAACAGGCCGTCCTGAAATTAATTTCCATGGGGAATCTTAGCCACACAGCGCAGGAGCTCTGTAATGCCATAAAGCAGGAGAGCGACGTGTGGTTTTTGGAAGAGAATCTACAGGCAGGCTTGGTAGTGTGTGACAATGGCCGAAATCTGGTGTCAGCTCTGGGCCTTGGCAACCTCACTCACATACCATGTCTGTCATATGTGCTCAACTTGGTCGTGCAGAGTTTTTTGAGGGACTATCCGGATCTTGATGCACTGCTGCACAAGGTCCGCCTAGAGTGCGCTCACTTGCGACGTTCTAGCATGGCCAGATCGCTGATTGCAGCTCTGCAACGCAGATTTCACCTTCATGAACATCGCATCATATGTGACGTACCCACCAGGTGGAATTCCTCGTTACATATGTTGGAGCGGTTGTGTGAGCAGCAGCCAACAGTAATGGAGTATCAGCTGCATCAGGCGCAGTCAACTCGCAATTTGCGCCGTTCACACTTCACCACTACTGAGTGGGCCTCTATAATAAGAATAATAATATTATTTATTTATATAGCGCCATAATATTCTGCAGCGCTTTACAGTTTAACAGTTTCAAAACACAAGTCATAAGTAACAACGTTAACAATACAATAATTAAAGCAAAATCAGCCGCCCCTGCTGGTGAAAGCTTACAATCTACAATGAGGTGGGGGAGATACAAAGTACAGGTGTTTATATACAATGGTGTTTTTACAATGATGGTCCAGCCATTTTAAGGGAGTGAGGGATGCATGGAGATAGTGAATGGGCTACACACACAGAATTACACATAGAATGACTTTGATTAGTGAATGTGATAGGCCACTGTGAACAAATGTGTTTTGAGGGAGCGCCTGAAACCATCCAAATTGCGGATAGTCCTAATTTCTTGGGGTAGAGCATTCCAGAGGATTGGCGCAGCGCGGGTGAAGTCTTGGAGTTGGGAGTGGGAGGTACGGATTAGTGCAGAGGTTAGTCGAAGGTCGTTTGCAGAGTGCAGCAGTCGGTTAGGCCGATAAATATAAATAAGGGAGGAGATGTAGGGGGGTGCTGCGCTGTGGAGAGCTTTGTTGGTGACAACCAGTAATTAGAATTGGATCCTATAATGAATGGGCAGCCACTGCCAGTGTAATGAGTGGCGAATAACTCTATGAAGGATATCTGCCACGTTTTGCGTGCGTTTGATGAGTCAACGCGGATGGCGAGTGCAGATGATGCACTAGTCAGCCTGACTGTCCCCCTTATCTGCCTGCTTCAAAAAACACTGCAAGCACTAAGGCATGAGGTTTTGGAAGAGGTGGAGGATGAGGAGTCACAAATTCCATCACCTTCTGGACAGTCAGCGCAACGTGGTTCCTCACAAAGGGCTGGAGGACTTTCAAAGTACCATGCTGTATCAACAATTGAACCTCCAGAGTCGCTGTCTATATTTTCATAACCATTAAAAACTTTTAATGTATTTACAAAGCACATAATGTACATTTTTTGTCTATCCTTTTGTAATGCTATTGTGTTTCCATAAACTGATGTTACAGAATTATGATACAAAGTTTTTAAATTTTGAGTTTTAAATTTTGTAAATTTATATGTATTTGAAGGACTTTGTGAGGAGGATGAGGAGGAGTCAATGGAGGAGGAAGACATCGCTCCAGAGGGAGGTAGACAATGCTCTAGTCAGTATGTAGACCAAGGGTGGGGTGATGCACAGCAGGCGGAGATGACGCCTCTTGCAGGGGACAACGTTTCTTGGCCAGTTGGGAGTCTGCAGCACATGGTTGATTTCATGCTGCAGTGGCTGAGAAACGACCGCCGCATCGAACACATTCACACCACGTCTGATTATTGGGTGTACACCCTCCTAGACCCTCGCTACCAGGACAACTTACAAAGCCTCATCACACCGTTGAACCGGGAGCGTAAAATGCGGAAGTACCAAGACACACTGGTGCAATCCATAATGTTCTCCATTCCAGCCGAGAGCACTGCTGCTGCTACTGATTTACAAAGCAGCTCTGTGCGTCGAGGCAGTGGAGACAGCTCTGCAACAAGAGGGAGCACAAGCAGCGCCTCTGCACAGGGCAAGAACAGTATGTTCCAAATGTGTCGAAGTTTTGTGGCAGCGCCACCAATGTCTACACCATCCGAGACGGCTCCAGTCAGCAGGAGGCAACATTTCCGTAAGATGGTGACAGACTACATGTCTTGCCCTCTCAGTGTACTCCCAGATGGCTCTTCCCCATTCAAGTTTTGTGTCTCTAAGCTGGATACATGGCCAGAGCTTAGCCAGTATGCATTGGAGCTGCTGGCTTGATCTGCTGCCAGTGTATTATCGGAGCGCGTCTTTACTGCTGCAGGTGGTGTACTAACAGACCGTTGCATGCGACTATCCTCCGATAATGTAGAACGGCTTACTTTTCTGAAAATTAACTAGGCATGGATCTCGCCTGAATTTGCCTGTCCGGTTTCAGATTAACTAACTGGTTGGCAACGTTTTCCATGTCTCCTGTTATGTTCATCTTTCTACCACCTGAGCTATACTCCCTGGGCTACAACACTGCCAGTTGCTGCTCAGAAGTGTCGTGTCCACAGACCAATACACAAGCTATAGTGATAGTGGGGTTCAGTAACGCCTGCTGTTCCCCTGCTGCGTGTCTGACAAAAATTAATGCTGCTAACTCCAAATTAAAGTTCAAATTAAAGTTCAAACATCTCATACTAGGCCTCAGGCTACACCCTCCTTGACCCTGGGCTCAGAAGTGTTGGATGCACAGATCAAAACAATCGATGATGTGTTTGTGGGGTTCAGTAACGCCTGCTGTTCCCCTGCTGTGTGTCCGGCAAAAATTACTGCTACCTAGCTACACATGTTGAAAAAAACATGACATGTTAAAGTGGCTAGTGCTACACATAGATATCAGGCTACACCCTTATTTCTAAGCTGTAAACAAGTGAAACGTCAAATTTAAAACCATTCAATTATTAGTGTTGGTAACAAATCTGTAACTAAATAATTGTGACATATTATGGCAGATATCCACATGTCTAACACAAATGCTAACACAAAAGCATACTTATGCTATAGGGTACTGATGGTGAACCTTCTCACTCCATAACTTTGACCAATCCAACTCACATCATGCCTCAAATGCTGCAATGTTGGAAGTGCATAATGTGGGTTGAACTTTGACAACAGCTGCAGTGCGAAGGTTATCCTTCTGTGTTCTTGGCTTTTAAATAAAAGCATACAAGTAAATATAATAATACATTGTTGATTAAGGGACATGATGTACACCTGTAATATTGTGCAAACAATGGATGTAGGACTATTCCTCTTCAACATTACTTATATTTGTGTCATTTGAAAAAATACATATTTTAGTTAAAAATTAAAAACCCATGTTCAGTAGCTGTGAAAGGCCCGTTTGTGTACTTCTATATTGTTTGCAACCAATGTATTGTATACGGATGGAAGCGTGTCACACTAATAGATTAGATTTATTTTAAATGGAATGTAGCAGAACCAATTGGAGATAAATGAAAAGGATGAGCCACTGAGACACGCTCAGCAGAGTACAAGCAGCAGTGCTTGAACAAGTAACTGGAGCGTGATGTGCACTCAAAAAAGTAAAAAACACAGACTGAAGTGAACACTGAAACACAACTGTCCACAATCTGTGAAAGGCTACTCCTTTGTCTACTTCTATAGTGTTTGCAACCAATGTATTGTATACGGATGGAAGCGCGTCACACTAATAGATTAGATTTATTTTAAATGGAATGTAGCAGAACCAATTGGAGATAAATGAAAAGGATGAGCCACTGAGACACGCTCAGCAGAGTACAAGCAGCAGTGCTTGAACAAGTAACTGGAGCGTGATGTGCACTCAAAAAAAAAAAACACAGACTGCAGTGAACACTGAAACACAACTGTCCACAATCTGTGAAAGGCTACTCCTTTGTCTACTTCTATAGTGTTTGCAACCAATGTATTGTATACGGATGGAAGCGCGTCACACTAATAGATTAGATTTTTTTCAAATATAATGGAGAAGCACCAATTGGAGAAAAATGAAAAGGATGAGGCACTGAGACACGCTCAGCAGAGTACAAGCAGCAGTGCTTGAACAAGTAACTGGAGCGTGATATGCACTCAAAAAAGTAAAAAACACAGACTGAAGTGAACACTGAAACACAACTGTCCACAATCTGTGAAAGGCTACTCCTTTGTCTACTTCTATAGTGTTTGCAACCAATGTATTGGATACGGATGGAAGCGCATCACACTATAATTTCTATTGAATGGAGCAGCTAGAATTACACTAAAGAAAAAAAAAAAAGAGTCTGTGAGTGACACGTGCAGATGCCTACAGACAGCGTTGGATGCAGAGCAAACTGCAGCATCACCTGCACTCACACACACCTTGCAGAGCTGTTAAAACAACACTGCAGGCAAAAGGAAGCTTTACACAGCGGTTGGTGATAGCCTGCCTACAGCACAGTACACTAAATCGCAATCTCTAACTGTCCCTCAGAGTCAGCAGAGCAGCGTTCTGTCCCTATCTGAATTCACAGCACAGTGACGCTAAAATGGCGGCGGCGCCTTTTATGGTGCATTCTGACATCATTTCAGCAGCCAATCACAGCCATGCCATTAGTTAAGATGACCGCAGCATTACAGGATGTGCCCACACTTCGTAGGATTCCTCATTGGCTGACTAAAATCACATTGCCTCGCAAAGAATTATGGGAACTTCCGATTCCGGTATACGATATTGAAAAAGTATCGGAATTAAGTATCGGAATTCCGATAACGCGAATATCGGCCGATACCCGATACTTGCGGTATCGGAATGCTCAACACTACTTACCAGTTTGCAAAGCTCACTTAATCATTTTATTTGGGGTAGGAAGAAAGCCAGAGTGGCTCAAAATGTTCTTTATAATCAAAAACTTTATGGCGGAGCTGGACTACCGAACATTTCGGCTTATTCCTCTGCTAATCTGATCAAGCAGAGCTGTTTTTGGTGGCCTCATAAAGACCCTCCAGCCTGGTACGATTTAGAACTGTTTTTAAACAACAACAAACCTCCACATTTGTTAGTATTAGGTTTTCTCTTAAACAAGCAAATTCTTTATAGTTCCCACCTCGTTCTCCAGCCCTCCATTGAGGCCTGGAAAAGGCTTGCTAAACCAAAAAAGGGTTGTGATAAAATCCATATCCTCAAGAATATTCCATTATCTCTTATGCAAGAATCTAGGGGATTGGTCTTGGACCCTCTCTGGCTCAAATTGGGTATTAAGAAACTGGGAGATATCTATGATGGTTCTAAATTCTATCCTTATTCTTTTATTAAAGAACAATTCCATTCATCCTCCCTATCCTTTTTTCACTACATTATTCTCAAGGAACAAATTAATGTCTTCCTGCAAGTGCGCCCTCGGATTTCTGAACCGATTTTAAATTTACATTGCAACTTAGATCATAAAATTTTTTGGAGTCTTAACTACGTTTACCAATGGTTTAACCACAGCATGCAGTTGGTCAAAACACAAAACATGGTTAAATGGGAGTCGGAACTTCATTTAACGTTTGGCCACTCTGAATGGGAATATGCATGTACGCTTTCCTATGCATCTTCTCTCTCTATGGCCCTTCAAGATTCATACCACAAACTCCTCACAAGGTGGTATTTTACTCCTGCTAGATTATCTAAAATTATCAAAATTCACTCACCTAATTGCTGGAGAAACTGTGGTCGTTATGGTAATCTCCCACACATTTTCTGGCAATGCACGAAAATCCGTCCCCTCTGGAAGAAAGTTTCGGGTCTTATTAATGCCATCTCTTCTAAACAAATTCTACTAACACCTCAATTGGCCCTTCTCACACTAAATACTGAAAAAATTGACCCACATTTGAGATTATTAATAGTCCACATCCTACTGGGAACCAAAAACAGCATTGCTCTCTACTGGAAAAAATCAGTCACCCTCTTTTCAAGACATTGTTGATAAAATCACACTTCATAAATCGTTTGAATATAAACTAGCATTGGTTAATAACCACTGCGATAAATTCTTCAAAAAATGGTCCAAATGGATGGAATTGTTTCCCTAATATACAAAATGTTCTTGTCTGTTTTCTTTCTTATTAGTTTATTTTATGTTATAAACTTTGTCACTAATGTACTATAGTTACAATTTCATATTGTTTTCTCCTTCACCCCCTTTCCTGCTTTTTCCTTTCCCTTTCCTTCTATCTCCCTCTTTCCCCTCCTTATTCCCTATTGTTTCCCTTCCCGTCCTTGAAAATTTGAAAACTTGAATAAAATTATTGGGAAAGACAAATACTTATGTAAAATACTGACCAAATACTGAAAGTGTGAATGTGGTCTAATGTACTCTGTCTAGCCTCTGATCTAGCATTGTGCCATCTTTTTTGGCTTGCACACAACTGTGGTCAACCACACTTTTGTGCGCTAAAATGAAGGAAACAATAGAGACAGCTAAACAAAGTCCAAAGTGACTCCATCTACATCATTATAGTGAATAGTTCTGTTTGGGAGTTTCATCTAAGCTGTGATTTTGAGGATTTAGATAAAAATTCAGCGATAAGTACCCAGTGTAGAGCACAGGATGAGGCTGGGGTCACATGAGCATATAAAAAAAATCGGTCCCATTCTAATCCAGGAGAGTGGAATCTATATGGTATTCTATGTGTATTGCGAGTGCAAGCCAAGAATGCAATTATTTTCTAACATAATATTGGTATGTTAATTATATGCTATCCATATGCAATGCCATTTTGAACATGCGTTTTCAATCAAAAGCACTAAATTAAGATTCTAATTGCTGATAAAAGTATAAAAACTCACTTCCTAAACTGTCACAATAGAGCACATCCATAATTTTGGTAGGATATCCCTTATAGTATTTTCCTTAGTGAGAAAAGTTACACACTGCGCAAAGCAAAAAGGAATGTTAATACATAGTGTGTGAAATATCCAATGCTGTAAACAGCAAAAATAATAAATAATATAATAAAAAATACAAAAAAAACAGTTTCTTTCTTGCTTATGGCGTGAATGGCAGACCATTCGGATACATAAATGTGAAAACTAGAGATAAACCCAACTACGTGGTCAGGTAAGTCATGATGCAAACCAAATGAGTAGAAAAAAGATGAAATACAAATTTTATTGAGACAAAAGAGAGTGAGATAAAACACGATGCTGATGACAAGTGTGCCTGCAGAGCACACGAGTGACAAAATGATGCTGGCAAGGAATCATAATGACAAATTTCAAGATGCAAGCATGATATAGACAGCACTTAAGATGAAAGGACACAGTAATAAAAGGTGTCAATATTTATCCGAAAATGCATATATATAGGGCATGCCCATGAATAAGAATATGTAAAAAACTAAAGAGCATACATACATGTATACAATTAGTGTAGAGTGCAAAGCTGATAACAAATGTACACACATGGATGAATTACAGCCATGAAAAATAAAGTGCGTGTATGCCCCTTTAAGAAAATAAAATGTCAGCATAACATAACACTGCCGTAGAGAAAAGAAATAAACTGTGTATGCAATAAGTCTAATTAATCCCTTTCTGTCATTGGACGTACTATCCCGTCCATGTGACCTAGGACTTAATCCCCAAGGACGGGATAGTACGTCATGGCATTTAATGCGACATCGCGACTTAAGTCACGGTGATCGCATTAAAATTCCGATGCCATCTTACCTCTGGAAAGATGGTGTCGGCATCCCGGGGTCTGTCCCCACCCACCTGGCCTCCCGATCGCTGTGATTGGCTGCTGAATTCTGAACGGCCAGTCTCAGCCTTTCTCATTGTTTCAGCCAATCTGATTGGCTGAAACAATGAGGTCCCAGGCTAGGATCGAGCACCGATGTACTTGATCCTTGGCTGGTGCCTGGCAACACCAGGCACCGGCGAAAACTCCTCAGATTGGCGCGATCGACGATCACGCCAATCGCAGGGCACAGCCGCGGTGTTACCACGCTGTGCCCTATTAGATCGGTGCTGTAATAGCACCAATCCTGAAGACAGATCATTAGGACAGGCCTAGCAGGGCCTGCAGGAGCTGATTGGCGCGATCGATGTCATCGTCGATCGCGCCAATCACAGGGCACAGCCACGTTGTGACTGCACTTTGCCCTGCTGGTGACCTGACTGGTGACTTGGCTGTGACCTGCCTATGATTGGAGCTGTGAGTTCCGACCCTAGGGATGTTGCCAGGGTAACCAGGAATGCTCTGGTTGGTGGGATCGATGTTATGATCGATCCCACCAATGACAGGTCACAGCAGCGGTATGACCGCTCTGTGACTTAGCTCTCCTGGCTCTGACCTGTGTGTGAGTGCTCTGCAGGGGTTCTCACACTAGCTGAGGATGGCTGCAGAGCGGTCACACTGCTAGAGCTCTTCCTGTGCTGTGACTTGTTGTACCACAGCAGCCTGTGACACCACACCTGCTGAAGAAAGAAGACAGAAGAAAGTAAAAAGAAGAGTGAAGAAAGAAGAGAGACTACAACCGTAAGTGTAGATACCTGATCCCTGATCCCTGCCCGATCGCTTTTCATCCTCCCCAATCCCCCATCCTCCCCTTCCCCCTCTTTTAACCCCCTTCCATTCCCCTTTGCGCCTCATTCGCAGCCGTCGAGCGTTGATTGGTGATGCAGTTCACCAATCAACACTCGTGCTCGCTTTTTCTCAGCCCCCTTTACGCTAACTCCGTGTGCACATCCCCCAGCCGCCAAACTTTGATAAGTGATGCAGTTCACTTATCAGAGCTTGCGCCTGCCGTTTTCCTTTTTTTTCCACCTCCCTTTCCGCCACCTCCCTGTGCGCACATCCTGCAGCCGTCGGACTTTGATAAGTGACACAATTCACTTATCAGAGCTTGGGCCTGCCATTTTCCCTTTTTTTTTTCCACCTCCCTTTTCGCCACCTCCTTGCGCACATCCCACAGCCGACAAACTTTGATAAGTGACATAGTTCACTTATCAAAGCTTGGGCCTGCCGTTTTCCCTTTTTTTTTTCATCTCCCTTTCCGCCACCTCCCTGTGCGCACATCCTGCAGCCGCCGGACTTTGATAAGTGACACAGATCACTTATCAAAGCTTGGGCCTGCCGTTTTCCCTTTTTTTTCCACCTCCCTTTCCGCCACCTCCGTGCGCACATCCAGCAGCCGCCGGACTTTGATAAGTGACACAGTTCACTTATCAGAGCTTGGGCCTGCCGTTTTCCCTTTTTTTCCACCTCCCTTTCCCCCACCTCCCTGTGCGCACATCCAGCAGCCGCCGGACTTTGATAAGTGACACAGTTCACTTATCAGAGCATGTGCCTGCTGTTTTACACTTTTCTTTTCACAGGCATTTTTTTCTCCCTATTTGCTTTTTTTCTTTTAGCTTTTTCTTTTTAGACAAGTTTGCACCAATCACTATCCCCCTCCACACACACACACACACACACATAGTTATAAATAAAGTACACCCAAGCACCATACTCAAAAAAAATGTCCCGCCCTTCACGTTCGTCCCCAAAGCGCTATTCATTGGAGGAGGCATATGCTTTCCTTGCCTCCGCCACTGATAGCGAGGGAGAGAATCCCACATTTCCATACTTTTCTGATTTTTCATCCTCTTCCTCCTCCTCATCTTCCTCCTCAGGTCCTGCGGAACCGCCACACAGATGCCCCAGGACAGAAGATGAGGCATCTCCCACCATTCCAGAAGCCAAAGCCGAAGCCGAACCAGCGCACCCCACTGCGAACCCCTTATGGACCTTGTAAAACCGGACTGAGTACTGAGGTAAAACAAATCCATGGGGGTGTTCATCTCTCCGATCAATTCCTCCAACCATACAGTGCTTTGAGAAAGGCCTGGGTGTGGTACAAGAAGCTGGCCATGCACATTGTACAAATGGCAATGCTGAACGCTTTCCTGCTGTCACAATGTGCATGCCACACTGATACGTCGTGCCTTCAATTCCAGGAGGTAGTAGTTAAGGCCCTGATATTTGGGACTCCGAATGAGCGGGCCCCAGTACTTCTAGACCTGATGGTGCTCGTATCGTACCAGGTCAGCATTTTCCAGGGGTGGTCCCGCCAACTGGAAGAAAAGGTAAGCCGCAAAAAAGGTGCCGAGTATGTTACAAAAGGGGAATACGCAAGGACACCACTTACCAATGCGACACCTGCCCTGAAAAACCTGGCCTGTGTATGAAGGATTGCTTCAAATTGTACCACACCTCCATGCACTACTAATTTACTTTACAGGAAACCGTAGATTAGTTCCAAAAAGGGGACACATCTAGAGAAGTTCCTTGGGGGTCTAGTTTCCAAAATGATGTCACTTGTGTTTTCTTTTACTGTTTAGGCATATCAGGGGCTCTGCAAATGGAACATGACACCCGCAGACCATTTCCATCAAAGTCTGCATTCTAAAACATCACTACTTCCCTTTCGAGCCCCGACATGTGCCCAGTTTTTTCCAAAATATGGGGTACCAGCGTGCTCAGGACAAATTGGACAACTTTTGGAGTCCAATTTCTTCTGTTACACTTGGGAAAATTAAAAATTGGGGACTAAAAGATCATTTTTGTGGGAAAAAATAGGATTTTATATTTTCACACCCGGGCATTATAAACTTTAGTGAAACACTTGGGGTTTAAAGTTCTCACCACACATCTATATAAGTTCCTTAGGGGTCTAGTCTTCAAAATGGGGTCACTTGGAGGATTCTACTGTTTAGGCACATCAGGGGCTCGCCAAATGGAACATGACGCCCGCAGACCATTCCATCAAAGTCTGCATTAAAATACGTCACTACTTCCCTTTCGACCCCCGTGTGCCCAAACAGTAGTTTTCTCCCACATGTGTGGTACCAGCGTACTCAGGACAAATTGGACAACAACTTTTGGGGTCCAATTTCTTCTGTTACCCTTGGAAAAATTAGAAATTCAGGACTAAAATATAATTTTTGTGGGAAAAAAATAGGATATTATATTTTCACGCCCCGGCGTTATAAACTATAGTGAAACACTTGGGGGTTCAAAGATCTCACCACACATCTAGATAAGTTCCTTGCGGGGTCTAGTTTCCAAAATGGGGTCATTTGTGGGGGTTTCCACTGTTTAGGCACATCAGGGACTCACCAAATGTGACATGGTGTCTGATGTCAATTCCAACCAATTTTAGTTTGAAAAAGTCAAACGGCGCTCCTTCCCTTCCAAGCCCTGCCGTACGCCAAACAGTGGTCCCCCCACACATATGAGGTATCAGCATACTCAGGACAAATTGGACTATAACTATGGTCGTCCAATTTCTCCTGTTAACCTTGGGAAAATAAAAAATTGGGGACAAACGATCATGTTTGTGGAAAAAATATAATTTTTTATTTTTATGCCCGGGCGTTATAAACTTCTGTGAAGCACTTGGGGATTCAAAGTGCTCACCACACATCTAGATAAGTTTCTTATGGGTCTAGTTTCCAAAATGGGGTCACTTGGGGATTTCCACTGTTTAGGCACATCAAGGGCTCTCCAAACGCGACATGGTGTCCTATGTCAATTCCAACGAGTTTTAGTTTGAAAAGGTCAAATCGCGCTCCTTCCCTTCCGAGCACTGCCGTGTGCCCAAACTGTGGTCCCCTCCACATATGGGGTATCAGCGTACTCAGGATAAGTTGGACAACAACTTTTGGGGTCTAATTTCTCCATTTACCCTTGAAAAAATAAAAAAATTGTTGCTAAAAAATCATTTTTGTGACTAAAAAGTTAAATGTTAACTTTTTCCTTCCATGTTGCTTCTGCTCCTGTGAAACACCTGAAGGGTTAATAAACTTCTTGAAGGTGGTTTTGATCAGCTTGAGGGGTGAAATTTTTAGAATGGTGTCACTTATCGGTATGTTCTTCCATATAGAACCCTTAAAGTGACTTCAAATGTGAGGTGGTCCATGAAAAAAAATGGTTTTGTAAATTTCGTTATAAAAATGAGAAATCGCTGGTCAACTTTTAACCCTTATAACTTCCTAACAAAAAAAAATTTTTCTTTCCAAAATTGCTGATGTAAAGTAGACATGTGGGAAATGTTATTTAGTACTATTTTGTGTGACACATTTCTCTATTTTAAGGGAATAAAAATACAAAGTTTGAAAATTGCTAAATTTTAAACATTTTCACCATATTTCCATTTTTTTCATAAATAAACGCAAGTTATATCAAAGAAATTTTACCACTATCATGAAGTACAATACGTCATGAGAAAAAGATCTCAGAATTGTGAAGCTCCGTTGAAGAGTTCCAGAGTTATAACCTCATAAAGAGACAGTGGTCAGAATTGTAAAAATTGGCTCGGTTATTAACGTGCAAACCACCCTTGGGGGTGAAGTGGTTAATATTGGAGCCACAATGGGTGGTCTATATATAATGTGACAAAGCAATAGCACATAAAAGTCTAGGCATAGTGTAGTGACAAGGTAACACAGATGAGTATAATAGCAGGTATAATCAAGATAGGTAATAAGCCTGGAATTAAGAGTAATGAGCCGTTACCTATGAGGTCACACTGGTGCCAGCAGGAACACGTGTATTTTCCTTAGGTCTGGTTTCCTTTCCATGGTCTCTAATTATGTCATTCCATTTGATGTTGAACCAAACTGAACATGCTCTATTGCACTGGGTGCTGTCTAAACAGTTTGGTAAATGTTACAGAGTGATAGTGGATCTGAGGAGGTGAAAAGGAATGTAGGTTTATCCACTAATCTCCCAAAGGATCAGAAGGGGGCACATCCAGCTACTGTATGGTGAGCTACGCTGCCATCATGACAAGTTCATTTGACAGTCTGTTGGAACTTGCAGACATTCTGCGCAAATTGTGACTTTTTACACATGTTAATTGGTACACTTCCTAATATTAGAAAAGAGCAATGTATCAAATCTTTAACTGTATTACAGCACTTTTTGACTTTTTCTGCATGCTGAAAATGGTTGTAATTTGCAGCATAAATGTATTTGTTTCACGTTATGTTTTAGAAAGAATATGCAGCATTTTGCAATAATTAATATGTTGTACATCATGGTAAAAGGTTATAAGCCTTTTTAAATTTTTGAGCAGGTATTAAACATTTGTGCAATAACTGGAGTAAAACAATAATAATTTGGCATAGGCAGTTACAACAATGAAACACCAATTTACTGAAAAATTTGTGCGCAAACATAATGATAAATGTTTCTAATTACGTGTCAAGATGCAGAATCCACATTTTGCCCATATATGTCAAGGTTCCAACCCTCAGGGTGTCTGGGATGCAGTTACTGACAGCTCGGCCATCCAATCTGGTACAGGGGCGTGCTGAGCTGTCAGTTTGTTGACTGACGGCTCGACTAGCCAATCTGTGACTGGGAGGCATCGGCTGTCTCAGGTGTTCACTGTCCCAGGTAATTGCTATGCCTATTTAACTGAGCAGCTTCTCCCAGACCATTGCCAGACGTACATACATCCTATGAGGTTTGTGCTTTGTGCTCCCTCTGCCTTGAGTTCTATATGCTTGATCTGTTTCCTGACCTTGGACTTGGTTCTGACCATCCGCCTGTTTAACCCCTTCTGCTCTGATCTGTTATCCTCCCGGTACTCTGACCTCGGAACGTTACCTGACTACGCTTTTGTCTCTTCCTTCTGTTTATGACGTACCCTCCTGGCTTCTGACCTTGCACTTCTTGAACCTTCTGACTCACCACTTGGCTGTGAGAAGTGACTAGAGTCACATTATGTCTGGCACATACGTTTTTTCTTTTTCGCCAGTATGGATCCTGCTCACACGCTTTGTGACCAGGTGGAGAATTTGATGCAGATGACTCTGGATCTGGCAAAGGATTGCCAGAGTCTGGAGTCTTCATAATATCAGCTGCAGGGTCAGATAAATAACTTGATGAAGACCCCACATAGCCCTCCACTGACTGTGATGTCAGTACTCTCTGATGTACAGTTGGTCTCTCCCGAACTTGTGATATCCCTCCCTGATAAATTTTCGGGAGCGAAAGACCAGTTTACGGTATTCAGGGAGTACTGTATGCTATTTTTTACCCTGCGTCCCAGATTGTCAGGGGAGGAGTTCCAGCAGGTGGGAATAATCATGTCCCTACTGTGAGGGGGTCCTCAGACCTGGACATTTTCTTTGCCCCCAAAAGCCCCAGAATGGTTTTCTGTTGATGCCTTTTTAAACAGTTTAGGTCTAATATATGACAAACCCGACAGAATCCAGGTCCCTGAGGCTAAGATCATGAACCTGGCACCAGTGGGTCACCCAGCTTAGGACTACTGTACTGAGTTCCAGAAGTGGTCCACTGAAGTTCTATGGAACGATGCTGCTCTCAGGTGGCAGTTACAAAGAGGTCTTTCCTAGACACTCAAGGATGCTCTAGTCCTCCATGACGCCTCTTGTTCTCTGAGGGAGGCCATGACTCAGGCCATACGAATGGACCGCAGAATCTGTGAGAGACATGGTGATCAGCAGGCTGCATGTTATACTCCCTGGAGCAGATCCATTTTCCAGAGGTTAGAGTTGCTAGTCTTCGAGTTGCGGAGAGAAGACGGAGACAGGATCTCGGACTTTGTCTATACTGTGGTCTCTCTGGACATTTTCTTAAGAATTGCCCAAATCGTCCTCCAGCTATCAAACCATTGGGAGAATATCTGAGTCAGTGTGACGGCTGAGGAGGTCACCCAGACTCCAAGGTACCTTTTTCTTCCTCTGATAAAGTACTGGTAAATTCAATGATTTCCTTCGGGAACCAGGTGTTGTCAACATTGGTGTTCATTGACTGTGGGTTTGCTGCTAACTTATTGATTTGGGACTGGTTCTGAGGTTAGGCTTAGGGACAGTTAGATTGGAAAGACCCATTCAAGTCATTGCCCTTGACAAGACACCGTTAGCTCACAATTTGGTCGAGAGAGCAACGGTGGATTTCACTCTTCAAGTGGTAGCACTCCACTCTGAATCCATCTCCTGTTTTGTGTTGGAAAATTTACATGCTGAATTGGTACTGGGGTTTCCATGGTTGCAGATTCACAATCCTGTTATTGACTGGTGTCAGTAGAAAATTGTGAAATGGAGCCCCAAGTGTTTCAAAAAATGTCTAAAAGATGTACAAATATGCTCCGCTAGTCTAGAGGGTCTTCCGGAGTACCTGAAGGACTTCGGAGATGTGTTCTCAGAAAAAGAGGCTGAGATACTACCTCATCATCGTCCCTATGATTGTGCTATAGATCTTATTCCTAGCTCCAAATTGCCAAAAGCTTGCCTTTACAATTTGTCGGGGCCTGAACGAGCCGCCATGAAAGAATATGTTAACGAAACTTCATGGAAGGGTCATATCTTACTCCTCCCATATAGCTGCTGGATTTTTCTTTGTTAAAAAGAAAGATGGAGGTCTCCGTCCTTGCCTTGATTTCCGAGATCTAAACAAGATCACGGTTAAAAATACTTACCCACTTCCACTCATCCCCCGACCTATATAACCAGCTTCTGGGGGCCAGAGTGTTTTCTAAACTTGATCTTAGAGGGGCTTACAATTTGATACGCATCCAGAAGGGTGATGGGTTAAAAACAGTATTTTTAACGTCTGAGGTTCTTTTTGAAAACCTTGTCATGCCTTTTGGATTATATAGTAATGCACATGTTGTGTTTCAAAATTTTATGAATGATATTTTCTCTGATTGCATTGGAAGATTTGTTGAAATATACCTCGATGACATTCTAATTTTCTTGCCAGAATTGGACACTCACCAGGAACATGTCTGTGTTGTTTTACAGAGGTTAAGGGAGAACTCTGTTTGCTAAATTAGAGATATGTGTTTTTTCTGTTCAGGAGATCTTTCTTGGGGTTTATCTTGGTCAGCAGACGGGATTAAGTTGGACCCAGGGAAGGTACAGGCCATAATAGATTGGGTTCAACCTCTTGATCTTAAGGTTTTGCAGCTTTTTCTGGGATTCACCACCTATTACAGAAAATTTATCAAGGGATTTCTACAGATTACTAAACCACTTACTGACGTTACACGTAAGGGGGCGAATCTTAAGGTTTGGTGGCCGGGTTCTCTCAGGGCTTTTGAAAGATTAAAATAATGTTTCATGTCCACACCCATTCTGATCCAACCTGATCTCCAAGAACCGTTTATTGTAGAGGTGGATGCTTCAGAGATCGGGGAGGGGGCAGTCTTATCGCAGGGCCCCCAAATTCTGACTAACCTGCATCCATGTGCTTTTCTTTCTAAAAAATTTTCACAGGCAGAGAGAAATTATGATGCGGATAATCGAGAGTTACTTGCTGTCAAATTGGCCTTTGAGGAATGGAGGCATTTTTTGGAGGAGGTGCTTCATCCAGTTAAAATGATCAAGGATCACAAAAATTTAGCTTACATTGAATCGGCTAAAAGGTTAACTCCTACAGAGGCCAGATGGTCTTTGTTTTTCTCTTGATTTAATTTTTCTATTACATTCAGGCTTGGGTCTAAGAATGTGAAAGCTGATGCTTTATCTCGTAGTCTACATTCCAGTTCTCCTCCAGAACCCCATCCTCCATTGTTCACAGGGTATTGTGATGCCTATGGTAATCTTGGAATTGGAAAAGGAGATTCGTAAAGTCCAGTCGTTGGCTCCTTCCACTTCCCCGGGGTCAAAATTATTTGTGCCTGTGTACCTAAGATTGTGGGTGTTACAGGAATTTCATTATTCTGTTTTAAGTGGTCATCCTGGGGTTACTGCCACAAGGAAAGTCGTTGCTAGACTTTTTTGGTGGCCGTCCATAAATAAGGATATTTAAGATTTTGTATCTGCTTGTGAAGTCTGCACATGCGTCAAAGTCAGTCATAGCTGGCCGGCTGGGGAATTGGCTCCATTACCTATTCCAGACAGACCATGGACTCATTTGTCCATGGATTTCATTACAGATTTGTCTCTGTCTGATTGGAAAACCGTTATCTGGGTGGTAGTTGATCGATTCAGCAAACAAGCTTATTTTGTGCCTTTGTCAGGATTACCTAATGCAGAGACACTCTCTAGATTGTTTATTTCTCATACTGTAAGGTTACATGGGATCCCTCTGAACATTGTGTCTGATAGGGGAGTACAATTTGTATCTAAATTTAGGAGACCTTTTTGCAGTAAACTAGGGATTGACTTGTCATTTTCATTTGCCTATCACCCTGAAACCAATGGTCAGACTAAGAGGACAAATCAGTCTTTGGAACAAATTTTAAGGTGCTTTGTTGTGTGGCGCCCCTGAGGGTTCAGTCGCCACAGAGGTATTGCACCTCGCCCAGAGGTGTGATACTCCACTCTTAGATAAGAAGGGAGCACCCCAGCACTCTAACACCTGCACCCAACACAGACTATAGCAGCCGGGAATCCTGGACGTACCCTAAGGGAGGATGGTCTCATCCCAGGCTGGGTAGGAAAAAGTGCATGGGTGGTGGGTGGAGAAAGTAAGAAGGAGGGGAAGTGAAGCTTTATAGAGCGGGAGAATGAGTCAGACGTGAGGAGAATGTGAAAGGAAGCAGACCTGCTGACAGGCAGCTCCCTGTCTGCGGGAGCTACAGAAAGAGAGTCTTGGAGGGGACCTGGAGCAAGTAGTAGCTCAGCCCCAGACAGAGAACGTGAGAGAGAGAAGCACAGAGGGAAGCTTCTGGAAGGAGAGAAGGGGTCCTAGGGGCACGGATAGTGAGTGATCCATCCGTGGGGCCCAATCCAATTGTGGAGGGACCAGGTCCCTTAGCCTAGTGGAGAACTTTAAGACTCAGTTAGCAAGCCGGAGGCAGTGGCATCTCTAGATGTCACAGCTACTGAACCCAATTATCTTCCCCAAAAAGGTAGCCATATAAGAGCAAGGAAATGCAGAGCAGACGTTATCCGACAGCGTCCGTGGCTACTGGCTTGGGACACTGATTGCGAGGTGTTGTACTGGCAGGAGAGGCGAGTAAGACAACACAGTGAGACGACAGAGAAAGGAACATTTTGAAAGGAGTCCGGAAAGGTGCTTCCCAATCTACCTGGGAGTTAGCTAAGCCCCTCACCTGGAGGACACTGTACCAAGGGGCATCTGTGCCACCAGAACTGTGAGTAAAGCTTTGGAAACTACATCTGATTGTGTCTTCTCAAGTTCTTCCTGCGGCATCCACTCCACACTGCTACATCTACCAGCACCATTACTCTCTACATCACCTCTCTGCCCTGAGACAACAAGCTTTACCTGTGGGAAGCTATTCCAACTCTGCTGCATCACACCACCAGTCTCAGAGGATCTGCACTGCAGCGCTGGTTACCTCTGACCAGAAACCACAGGTGGCGTCACGAACACCTTACTTCAAACTCTATCATCCCCTGTACATATTCCATTTTTATTCGACGCCCAGGGTCACGGACCGGGTCACTGCTGCTGTGACACATCCCTTTAAGACACTGGCCCGGTACCCAGAATCCCACTGCCCTGGCGGCGATCCAGTTGCAGCTCGACAGGAGGACTGGTCTTCACTTCCGGAAGTCAGCCGGGGTCTGGGATATCCATGCATACTGCCATTGGAAACCCGGTAAGACGCGATATGCTAGAGTGCAAAGAGATGCTGGCAAGTAGATAAAAGATCAGGGAGAAATTTTATTAAAAACAGATAAGTGCAATGCCGACAATGCGAAAGAATAGCGGAGAACTCTATTCTTGATACATAAATGAATTAAATAAAGTGCCAAAGCGCAATAAAAATTAATTATATTGGGCTCACATTGTTCAATATATATAAAAGCAATATTTATAATATAGATAATATTATGATGTTAAGGGCTGCTAATTAACCCTAAATATATCTAATAAATTAAGACATAATTAGCCTATAATAGATACAATATAATAACAATATAATAAAATATGAGTGCCCTGCTACAATTTAGAAAACATAGATATTGCAAATTATTATTAATGTGTTAACCCCTTCATGACCCAGCCTATTTTGACCTTAACCCCTCTCTGACATCTGACGTACTATCCCGTCCATAAAACCCGTGACAATCTGACCACGGACGGGATAGTACGTCATAGCGATCAGCTGCGCTCCTGGGGGAGCGCAGCTGATCGCCGCCGGGTGTCAGCTGATTATCACAGCTGACACCTGGGACTGTGTGCCAGGAGCGGTCACGGACCGCTCCCGGAACATTAACCCCTTGCAAACCGCGATCAAAAAATGATCGCGGTGTACTGGGGGCACAGAGGAGGATCGCGCAGGGTGGGGGCTCCCTGCGCGCCCCCCTGAGACCCTCAGAACAGAGCGATGTGATCGCCCTGTTCTGAGGGCTTCCTCCCTCCCAGGACCCGGATCCAAGATGGCGCCGGGGTCCTGGAGGGAGGCGGCTTCCTCAGTGCCTGCCGAGAGCAGGCACTGGAAGCCTGCAGCGTTGCCTGTGAGATCGCTGGTCTCACAGAGTGCTGTGCACACTGTGAGACCAGCGATCTGACATTTTACAGTGATGTCCCACCCTGGGACAATGTAAAAAAGTAAAAAAAATAAAAATAAACGTGTAAAAAAAAAATTCCAAAATAAATAAAAAAAAAAAAAAATATTCCCCAATAAATTCATTTCTTCCTGTAAATAAAAAAAATAAAACAATAAAAGTACACATATTTGGTATTGCCGCTCCATAACGACACCCCCTATAAAACTGTCCCACTAGTTAACCCCTTTTGTGAACCCCTTAAAAAAAATAAAATAAAGACAAAGCAAAAAATCAGTGCTTTATCATCATACCGCTGAACAAAAAGTGGAATAACACGCGATCAAAAAGACCAATATAAATAAACATAGTACCGCTGAAAACGCCATCTTGTCCTGCAAAAAAGGAGCTGTCAAACAGCATCATCAGCGAAAAAATAAAAAAGTTATAGTTCGCAGAATAAAGCGATGCAAAAATAATTATTTTTTATATAAAATTGTTTTTATTCTATAAAAGCGACAAAACATAAAAAAATGATATAAATGAGGTATCGCCGTAATCGTACTGACAAGAAGAATAAAACTTCTTTATCAATTTTACCACACGCGGAACGGTATAAACGCCTCCCCCAAAAGAAATTCATGAATTGCTGATTTTTGTTCATTCTAACATCCCAAAAATCGAAATAAAAAGCGATCAAAAAATGTCACATGCTCAAAAATAGTACCAATAAAAACGTCAACTCGTACCGCAAAAAATAAGACCTCACATGACTCTGTGGGCCAAAATATGCAAAAATTATAGCTCTCAAAAGGTGGCGATACAAAAACTATTTTTTGCAATAAAAAGCGTCTTTTATAGAGTTGAGCGATACTTTCCGATATCCAAAAGTATCGGAATCGGAATGGTATCGCCGATACCATTAAAATATCGGCGATACCCGATACCGATACCGGAAATCCAATGTAAGTCTATGGGAACAAAATATCGTAACTAAAAAAAACCCATTCTTTCCTTGTAAACACTAAATATACACACATAGAATACATATATATATATATACATGTCATTGTGACATATATATATACATATATTTATAGTTTATACACTTCTACATAGTAAAATAGCCTCTGATTCAATTGCCGGGTAAAGCCGCTTTTGTGAAAAGACAGAAGCACCCGACATGAAATGACACTTGGTTTACATAGAGTTAACCATGTCTTTTCATGTAGTTTGATATCTGATTTGCACAAACAATTACATGAGTGGCTGTGTGCAAAATTTCACACCTGTAGGGGTTAATTAAAGGTGTAAATTCGTTGTAAAAAAAAACGGACTTTTTGCTACGAATTTACACCTTTAATTAACCCCTACAGGTGTGAAATTTTGCACACTTACACTCATGTAATTGTTTGTGCAAATCAGATATCAAACTACATGAAAAGACATGGTTAA
>JARQOD010000007.1:21757671-21782659 GCA_033576555.1 Oophaga sylvatica
AAATATACACACATAGAATACATATATATATATATACATGTCATTGTGACATATATATATATACATATATGTATAGTTTATACACTTCTACATAGTAAAATATCCTCTGATTCAATTGCCGGGTAAAGCCGGCTTCTGTGAAAAGACAGAAGCACCCGACATGAAATGACACTTGGTGTACATAGGGTTAACCATGTCTTTTCATGTCGTTTGCAATCTGATTTGCACAAACAATTACATCAGTCTATGTGTGCAAAATTTCACACCTGTAGGGGTTAATTAAAGGTGTAAATTCGTTGTAAAAAAACACATTTAATTAACCCCTACAGGTGTGAAATTTTGCACACTTACACTCATGTAATTGTTTGTGCAAATCAGATATCAAACTACATGAAAAGACATGGTTAACTCTATGTAAACCAAGTGTCATTTCATGTCGGGTTCTGCATTTTCACAAAAGCCGGCAATTGAATTAGCGGCTATTATACTATGTAGAAGTGTATGAACTATAAATATAAATATATATATATGTGTCACAAATTCAATGACATGTATATATAAATATGAGGTGTAAAATTGCTGAAAAAAAATGCGTGGGCTCCCGCCCTATTTTCGCAACCAGACAGACAAAGCCAGTGAGTGGGGGCAGATAATAATAGCCCAGAGAGGGACCATTATTTTTGCCCCCCCGGCTACTAACATCTGCCCCCAGACACCCCAGAAAGGGCAAATCTAATTAGATTTGCCCTTTCTGGCACTTTGCCCGTCTATTCCCATTGCCCTGTAGCGGTGGCGAATGGGTTAATAAGGGGTTAAAATGACCTTGCAATTGAAAGGTCACTTTAAACCAGGTTAATAATTGAGAGCTGTCAATCAGACAACTATCAATTATTAATCCTATTGTATGAAAGAAAAATCAAACACACACACTTTAATAAAAAAGAAGTTTAATGAAATAATCACACAGTTTTTGACCATATTTTATTTACCTGCTAAAACCATTTCCTGTAATAAAAATAAAATAATAAAGCAAAATTATTCTTACCAATCCGATGTACAGTCAGGTCCCACGGTGTAATCCATCAGAAAGGGTTAATGTTTACTGCAGGGACCGCAGCTAATGCTGCAGCCTCACAGTAAACCCCCAAATGAATGAGTTCCTCTCCTGGCTGACAGGAGAGGAAGTGGAAAGCTTAATTGATTGCTTTCCACTTTCACTTCAGGTCAGCCAGGGACACAATCAGTGACGTCAGAGGGAACTGGTTAACAAAAATAGGGGATCCCCTAAAAAAAAAAATGGCGTGGGGTCCCCCCTATTTTTGTTAACCAGCCAGATGAAGCAGACCGCTGAGGCCTGGATTTTCAGGCTGGTAAGGATCCAATATCCATGGACCTTGCAAGCCTGATAATACCAGGCCACAGCAGTCTGCATATCTTGGCTGATTAACAAAAATAGGGGATCCCCTCGAAAAAAATTGGCGTGGGGTCCCCCCTATTTTTGTTAACCAGCCAGATGAAGCAGACCGCTGAGGCCTGGTATTAAAAGACTGTCAAGGCCCATGGATTTTGGCCCTCAACAGCCTGATATCCATGGACCTTGCAAGCCTGATAATACCAGGCCACAGCAGTCTGCTTAGCTTGGCTGGTTAACAAAAATAGGGGATCCCCTCGAAAAAAAAAACGGCGTAGGGGTCCCCCTATTTTTGTTAACCAGCCAAGTAAAATGCAGACTGCTGCGGCCTGGTATTAAAAGACTGTCAAGGCCCATGGATTTTGGCCCTCAACAGCCTGATAATACCAGGCTACAGTAGCCCCACATTTGGCGCATCAAAAGATGTGCCAATTGTGGCACTTTACCCGGCTCTTCCCACTTGCCCTGTAGCGGTGGCAAGCGGGGTAATAAGGGGTTAATGTCACTGTTGATTGCACGGTGACAATAAGCCCGGTTAATAATGGAGAGGCGTCAATAAGACACCGATCCATTATTAATCCCAAAGTTATTAAATGCATAAAAAAAAGACAAAGCAAGAAAAAAGTCTTTTAATGAAATAAAAGAGACAACACAGTTTTCATTTCTTTTATTGTACTCTCATTCCTGCGACGCCATCGATCTCCTGTAAAAAAAGAAAAAAAACAAACCAACAGTATACCACCTGTCCGACGCAGTCCATAATGACAGTCCCACGACGATCCAGCTCTGCTACATCGCAATGACAGGCAGAGCCTGTCATCGCGACGCAGCACAGCTGATTACCTGCTTCCCCGGCGGTGACGTCATCGGACTGACTGCTTTATGGCCGGGATTACCCAGCAGTCACTGCAGTTATCGCGAGAAACTGCATGTGACCGCCGGGGAGAAGAGGATGGCGGCCATGAAGCAGTCCAGGACGTGACCGCCAGAGATCTTCTGCCAGGTAAGTGACGCTGACTCCTGACAGACCCGACCGACGGACACTGACAGTGACAGACCCGACCAACGGACACAGACAGTGACAGTGACAAATCCGATTCCGGTATTCGATAAGACGAAAATATCGAAACGAATTATCGAAAGGCCGATAGAGCTAATATCGGCCGATAGCCGATATTTACATTATCGTATCGCTCAACACTACTTATTACACACTGAGCGAGAATTCCAAAGGGCACAATTGAAAGAGACAGAAGGCATGCGGGGAATATTAATAAGATTAGAGTGGTTTCTGAGTGTAAGGCCGGCGTCACACTGGCGACAGAATCGGACGACTGCAATACGATGAAAAATCATATTGCAGTCTGCCCTATGTTAATCTACGGAGCAGCTCCTAGTATCAGAATTTTTGTGGTCCGTTTTAAACGTCCGTGTGCAATCGCAGCATGCTGTGATTGTCACCGATTGTGGGTCGACTATCGCCAATGCAAGTCTATGGGAGCGATGAAAAATCTGATTACAAACGGACCGCATGTGTGACTTGCGATTAAATCGCATCGGTGTCCTTTAGAAAAGCCGGCAATTCATCCCCGGCTATACTGTAAAATCACACTGACAGCTTTAATAAAGAATAGAAAGAATAGATATACACACATAGAATACATATATATTATATATATATGTAATTGTGACATATATATATATATATATATATATATATTTATAGTTCCTAGACTTCTACATACTGTAATAGCCGCTAATTCAATTGCCGGCTTTTGTGAAATCACAGAAGCCGACATGAAATGATACATTGTTTCCACACAGTTAACCATGTCATTTCCTGTATTTTGATATTTGTTTCGAACTTACAATTACATGAGTGTATTTGTGCAAAATTTCAGACATGTAGGGGTTAATTAAAGGTGTAAATTCGTTGAAAAAAAATGCGTGGGCTCCCGCTGTATTTTCTCCACCAGACAGACAAAGCAAGCGAGTGGGGGCAGATAATAATAGCCTAGGGAGGGTACATTTTTTTTGTGCCCCCCTGGCTACTAACATCTGCCCCCAGACACCCCAGAAAGGGCAAATCTATAATTAGATTCGCCCTTTCTGGCACTTTGCCCGTCTATTCCCATTGGCGAATGGGTTAATAATGTCACCTTAATGTCACCTTAGTATTGAAAGGTGACCTTAAGGCAGGTTAATAATTGAGAGCTGTCAATTAGACAACTATCAATTATTAATCCTATTGAAGTAAATAAAAAAACACACACACACTTTAAGAATAAATGATTTTAATGAAATAAAAACACATATTTTTGACCATCTTTTATTTAACTCTTAATCCGTTCGAAGCCCTTGTTCTTCTAAAATAAATATAAAATAATAAAACAACATTATTCTTACCTATCTGGCAATCTGTCACGTCCCACGATGTAATCCTTCACAAAGGGTTAACTAGCAATCAGATAAGCAGCGCAAGTAATCCTGCGTGCTCATCTGATAGCTCCTGAATGAATGAGCTTATCTCCTGCCGACAGGAGAGGATGTGATTAATGAATGAAGCTTAATTGATTGTATCCCACTTTCACCTTAGGTCAGGTCACTGAAGTGAAAGTGGCAATAAATCAATTAAGCTCCATTCATGAATCTATTCCTCTCCTTTCACTGGTAGAGTAACTTATTCATTCAGGGGAATACAGGTCTGAGACAGCATTATTAGCTCTCTGCGACCTGTAACCTGTTAACCCTTTCTGATGGATTACACCGTGGGACCTGACTGTACATCGGATTGGTAAGAATCATTTTGCTTTTTTATTTTATTTTTATTACAGGAAATGGTTTTAGCAGGAAAATAAAATATGGTCAAAAACTGTGTGATTATTTCATTAAACTTCTTTTTTATTAAACTGTGTGTGTTTGATTTTTCTATCATACAATAGGATTAATAATTGATAGTTGTCTAATTGACAGCTCTCAATTATTAACCTGCCTTAAGGTCACCTTTCAATACTAAGGTGACATTAAGATGACATTATTAACCCATTCGCCACCGCTACAGGGCAATGGGAATAGACGGGCAAAGTGCCAGAAAGGGCGAATCTAATTATAGATTTGCCCTTTCTGGGTTGTCTGGGGGCAGATGTTAGTAGCCAGGGGGGGCACAAAAAAAATGTACCCTCCCTAGGCTGTTATTATCTGCCCCCACTCGCTTGCTTTGTCTGTCTGTTGGAGAAAATACAGCGGGAGCCCACGCATTTTTTTTCAACAAATTTACACCTTTAATTAACCCCTACATGTCTGAAATTTTGCACAAATACACTCATGTAATTGTAAGTTCTAAACAAATATCAAAATACAGGAAATTACATGGTTAACTGTGTGGAAACAATGTATCATTTCATGTCGGCTTCTGTGATTTCACAAAAGCCGGCAATTGAATTAGCGCCTATAACAGTATGTAGAAGTCTAGGAACTATAAATATATATATATACATGTCACAATGACATGTATATATATATATATATATATATATATATATATATATATATGTGTTCTATGTGTATATATCTATTCTTTCTTTTGTGATTGAAATACTATTCTTTTGGATCCATTATATGTCAGTTTTGCAAGCCTGCGAGAAATTCTCGCAAGTCGGATGAAAATCGGATGTTACAAGGTACACACACATGCGACTAAATCGCATCTTTGAAGGAAAATCGGATGACAGAAGGATGTGTGATGTTTGCATTTTGATCCAACAATCGACCGACTAAAACGGACCGATTTTTTGTAGTTGTGTGTGACGCCGGCCTAACAGTTGGGGTTTTGACTTGCTATAACATGGGGGGCTAGGGTTGGGAGAGATATCTCTCTTTTGGAAGACATTTGTGTACATGACCTTTACTACAGGCTCTGCCTACAAGCAGATTGTACTGATAGAAATACATTGCTGTGTACAATGGATGTATTTGGATTCTACAGGATGAATAAGAGGTTTTTTAAAATTACTAAAAATAATAGTAAAAAAATTACTAAAAAATAATAATGAAAAACACTTGATAAATTGATAATGAAAACAATATTGTCATTATTAATGCAGTTTTTAAAAAATAATGAACATCACAAATCAGCAAATAACATGGACATATTTGGTGTCCCTGTAATAGTAATAGTCCGTACAAAACAGCGATCAGATTATTTGCAAGAATAGGTAAATGACATAAAAAATGACGTGATTATTATTTTTCACTGTTAAACCCATAAAAAATGTAATAAAGCTGTAATGCTGAGGCCGTGTTCACACATAGCGTAAATGCTGCTCTCTTTATGCTGCTCTCTTTATGCTGCCTTTTTTTCTGCAGGTGTCCGCATCACACAATGTAATAACAATCTCTGATTATTGTGTTTTTGCTGCATTTCTATTATTAATTCTCCCCCTTACTTGATGCTATTTTGGGGCAGATATGAAGCAACGTTTTTAATGCTTTTTTAATAGTACAGAAAAGCTTTGATTTTTAAAAATCTTTTTTTTATGCGTTTTTTTCAGAAGACGCCTATAGAGAAAAAATGGACCAAAACCACAGAGATCAGCAGCATCTTCAGACCAAGGAGAGCTGAGATTTCCTGGAATCACATCCACTTTGCTTTGAAATTTAGACCTGTTCACATATAGCGTAAATGTTGCGTATTTTCTGCGCAAAAATTCTGCTGTGTTTAACTGTCCAAGTGCACGTGATTTCATGAAAACTGCGCCTGCTATTCGAATTCAACAAACAGTATTTTACACTATTTAAAAGTTAGCATTTATCTATATGCTTGTCTCTCCACCTGTTTTTACAGGTGTTCTTTCTTTCCTTGCATTTTACATTCCTTTTCTTCCCCTATTACCTCTTAAATATTTTATATATAAGGTATCTTATATGTGTATCATAACCCCTTTCAGATTCCCATCCTGTAATGCCAATCTTTTCCGTTTTCCTTCTATCTCTTTATTTTTTCTTTCCTTTTTTTGCATTTTCCTTAAAAACTATTATTTTCCTTTCCTAAAACTATATTTTTCCTTCACCCCTTCGCACCCTTAATCAATTCCACCCTTTATTTTGCCTATATCTTTCATCCTTTTAAATTTGCTTTTTTGCTTTTATTTAAATCTTGTTTGGGTCTGTATTAGGCTGGTTTCACATTTGCGTCTGTGTGCGCAGCGTTTGATCCACATAGATCCGCATGCGCCATGCGTACATATCTTTAACATGGTGTACGCAGGGACATGCGTTTGCATGTGATCACATGCGTTTGCGTACGAATGCGTCATTTCGCGGTGTTCGGTGAACGCAGCATGTTGCATTTTTTGAAGCGTCAAATATGCGCAGTCATGCGCATGCGGATGAGTGTGTAAAAAAAACGCATTACAGTCTATGGGAACGAATTGGCACGCAGGAACATGCACATAAACAACACAAACGCATTCAAAAACGCATGTACAAGCAGTGTTTTTTTTGGCGTCATGTGTAAGCTGATGCGGATAAAAAATGCTACGTTTGCCTGCGTTTCCATGCGTTTTGGCATGCGTTTGCGCATGAAGATGATACACTGCGCACGCAAACGCTAATGTGAACCTAGCCTTACTGTGTATTTATAATATGTCTCCCCCCTTTTTCTTTACCCCATTTATGTAAAGAATCCTTAATAAAAACTACTTTAACAAAAAAGGTGCCTGTGTGCCCAAGGATGCCGCTGAACTGTGAGGTTTTTGTGCATTTTTTCTGTAGATGCTTCTATGTGGAGCCTAAAAAAACATGTAAAAACTGCACTTACTTTATTACGTGCAGAATCAATGCTTTTCCGTTCTATAAAAATCACATTAAAAACGCGGCTTCGCATCTGCATTAAAAACGCATCAAATAAGGGGGAGAAGATTGCTATTGTGTAGTTTGGTGAAGACAGCAAAAAAACAAAGTATTTCTGCAATATTTGAACATGGCCTTCAAGACACAAAAGAGCTGGATGTCGTACAGTGAAGCTACATGAAGATGAGAATTTTCTGGCATCTCCGACTGTGAATGAAGGACCAAAAAATAAACCCACAGGTCCCAACTAGAGATGAGCGGGATGCACAGATGATGTTGCTCTGGCCATGTCTAATCAAAAGCTTCTCTGGGTACCCCGGAAGGTAGGAGATTCACGGCCTCCATTGAAGCTGCCAGGTAGCACTATCCTGGATGTTTGACCAGAGTCCTGGGAATTCATCCACTCATATCTAATCACAACTGTCCAGGACACAGCAGACAATACCGGATTTAGGTCTACACCCTGCAGTCTCGAGCGTCTGCTGAATTTCCCTCACTGCCAGCGCCCTTTTGACAACTCCTTCTGCCAGGGGAGAAAGAAATGGCAAATGGGTGTGAATTTTGGTTTGGCCAGAGGGCATGCCCAAAATTTGCCATGGCGCACTATGTGCGCCGCATGATCTGTTCCTCTTCTTCAAAGATTGGAAGTTAGGCTACTTTCACACTTCAGGCTCTTTGAATCAGGCGCGATCCGGCGTGTTTCTAAAAAAACGGATCCGGTACCGGATGCGTTTTTTTTAGCATTGACTTACATTAGCGCCGGATCGCGCCTGATGTCACTGCGTTGCATCCGTTTTTGGCCGGATCCGTCGGAATTGTACATTCCGGCGGCCGGACAAGACGCTTGCTGTAACGTTTTTGTTTTTTTTCCGGAGCCGCCTGATAGTGCCTGAATCGGCACTTCAGGCGGCCGGAAACAATGAAAACCTATGGCGCCGGACCAGTCTTTTGACAAATCCGTCAGAAAACTGATCCGGAATCCAAGGTCTCTCTCTCTCTCTCTCTCTCTCTCCCTCTCCCTCTCCCTCTCTCTCTCTCTCTCTCTCTCTCTCTCCTCGGTCCGGACATTCAAGCCTGCATTTTCAACATGGAAATTTTAGATTTCCAGGTTGAAAAGGTCAGGACGGATCAGGCAGAAAACCTGATCAGTTGCATCAGTTTTTTAAAATCAGCGCCGGATCCGTCCTATCAGGCATAGAACGGATTATGCCTGATTCAAAAAAACTGATGTGTGAAAGTAGCCTTACGCAACTCAACACACACACATACCAAGTAAGGGTCCCGTTTTTCTGAAGTACTTCAGGGCGTGAAAGATGAGCACCTCACCCACTGCCATCGTCCCGAGCCATTTTACAATTCTTCGGTCTGAGACAATGAGAGGAGCTGTGAACTGAATCAGTGAATGATTTGAGGTTTTGATATGAAGGTCTGTGGTTTGGTTAGTAATAAAGAGTTCTGTTACAGCCTGAGACAATAATTGTGAACTTCTCTGTAAGATGAACTAGTGAGGATGAGGAAGACTATGGGCAGCACTGAAAGACCGGCTGGAGCGTGTGTCTTATTGTATTCGGAGCTTGTAAGTAGTTGTGGACTAGTCGGAGTACTGCAAACACAGTAAAGAAGATGGCCTTTGATAGGCCTTTTTCCATTCTTCCCAATTATTATACCCATTTTATCTCTAAGTATGCCAATACTTTAAGTTTTTATGTAGCTGAAGGATGTTTTTGGATTATTTTTAATTGGTGAATGATCTCTCTATTTCATTGTTTTCTGTCTTTTTTTTATATTTTTGTTTCTCTTGCTTTAATCTTTTTAATGCTTTTCTTTTAGTATGTACTTTTTTCATTAATGTTATATTCAACCATATTGGTTTTCTGCTATTTCTAAGGCCTCCTGCACATGTCCGTGTTTCCAGTACATGTAATATACATTTTTTTCACAGATATCACACATATTCATTATAATCTATGGTGCTATACACATGTACATGCATTTACATGGATCATGTGTCAGTGTAAAACACACAGAGAAATATCTGTTTTTTACCAGCAGCACAGATGGCAAGGTGCAATACAAGTCAATCAGTCTGTGTAAAACACATACAGCGCACGGAAGCCATCAGTGTACAGTACATGTGCTGGGCATATATAACATTGTAAAGTACAGGAGAAGCTTTGTCAAAACCCTGATGACACACTGATGGTAAAAATGGACACATGGATGATGGACGTGTGAAGGAGGCTTTTAGCATTTATTCTTATAAGATATATTATGCACAGTATCTACTTAGGATGCTTCTAAAATTGACCCATTTACAATGGGTACGGAAAGTATTCAGACCCCTTTAAATTTTTCACTCTTTGTTTCATTGCAGCCATTTGGTCTGACATGCACTGTGAGCTGTGAGGTCTTATATAGACAGGTGTGTGCCTTTACAAATCAAGTCCTATCAGTTTAATTAAACACAGCTGGACTCCAATGAAGGAGTAGAAACATCTCAAGGAGGATCACAAGGAAATGGACAGCATGTGACTTAAATATGAGTGTCTGAGAAAAGGGTCTGAATACTTATGACCATGTGATATTTCAGTTTTTCTCTTTTAATAAATTTGCAAAAATTTCTACATTTCTGTTTTTTTCAGTCGAGATGGGGTGAAGAGTGTACAATAATGAGAAAAAATGAACTTTTTTGAATTTACCAAGGCTGCAATGAAACAAAGTGAAAAATTTAAAGGGGTCTCAATACTTTCCGTACCCACTGTAGTTTGTATTTTTCTCCTTTTGGATCACGTTGTCACATTTTATACTATTAGGCCAGTTTCACACGTCATTGGCTCCGGCAAGTGTAGTGACAGTTTCCTTTATGATGTCCTCGTTCTCCTGTAAAAATATAAAATAAAAAAACAACAATATACCCATACCTGTCCGGCGATCAGTCAGGTCCCACGGCATAAATCCATCTCGGGGTTAATTACTTTACAGCCGGAGTAAGTGCTAATGCAGCCGCTCTGTCTCTAAAGCACTGGGGAATGAATGGGAGCAGCGAGCAGAGAGTCAGTGACGTCACCGCTCGTCACTGAGTCTGTGCGCGCTTCTCCCATTCATTCTACAGGAGAATGAGGGCATCATAAAGGAATGGCAGTGTAATAAAGAATTTAAACCTGTGTAGTGTATTCATTCATTAAAAGACTTTATTGTTACTGTGTGTGCTTATTTAGCCCTTTCTTTTCTATAGGGTTAGTAATGAATAGGTGTCTTATTGACACCTATGCATTATTACGCCTGGCTTAACGCCACCTTACAATAGCAAGGTGGCGTTAACCCTTTATGAACCCCACTTGCCACTGCTACAGGGCAAGTGGGAAGAACCAGACAAAGCTCCAGAATAGGCACATCTAATAGATGCGCCTTTTCTGGGCAGCTGGGGGCTGATGTTTTTAGGCTTGGGGGGCCCATAATCATGGCCCCTTTCCAGCCTGAGAATAGCAGCCCCAAGCTGTATAGTTTTGCAGGGTTGGTTGAAAACCTAAGGGGGACCACACGTTGGGTTTTTCATTGATTCTCCCTGCTCGCTGTTGCCGGCAGAGCAGGGAGAATAGTGACGGAGCTTCAGCACCACAGGCAGTGGGACAGCGCTTACTGTAGCCGTCCGTGCTGGCCGTGTGGTCCTGATGCGGCACACGTGTGCCACACGGATATACCACGTTTTTACACGGACACACGCACACGGATCTCTCCGGTACCGATTTTTCCGGTGCCGGAAATATCTGGACTTGTGAGACTGGCCTTAAAGTGATCTCATTGATGATGGGCCAAAGCTGTTTTAATTTGACCTTCAAAATTTCCATATCCCAGAAGGACTGATATTTGACAATTCTGATCTATGGGTGCCCCTTCTTGCAATATACAGTGGGTTCGGAAAGTATTCAGACCCTTTTAAATTTTTCACTCTTTGTTTCAATGCAGCCATTTGGTAAATGCAAAAAAAATCATTTTTTTTCTCGTTAATGTACAATCTGCACCCCATCTTTACTGAAAAAAAACAGGAATGTAGAAATTTTTTGCAAATTTATTAAAAAGAAAAACTGAAATATCACATGGTCATAAGTATTCAGACCCTTTGCTCAGTATTGAGTAGAAGCACCCTTTTGAGCTAGTACAGCCATGAGTCTTCTTGGGACTGATGCAACAAGTTTTTCACACCTGGATTTGGGGATTGTCTGCCATTCTTCCTTGCAGATCCTCTCCAGTTCTGTCAGGTTGGATGGTGAATGTTGGTGAACAGCCATTTTTGGGTCTCTCCAGAGATGCTCAATTGGGTTTAGGTCAGGATTTTGGCTAGGTCAGTCAAGAATGGTCACAGAGTTGTTCTGAAGCCACTACTTTGTTATTTTAGCAGTGTGCTAGGGGTCATTGTCTTGTTGGAAGGTGAACCTTCGGCCAAGTCTGAGGTCCAGAACACTCTGGAAGAGGTTTTCATCCAAGATATCTCTGTACTTGGCCACATTCTTGTTTACATCAGTTACAACCAGTCATCCTGTCCCTGCAGCTGAAAAACACCCCCATAGCATGATGCTGCCACCACCATGTTTCACTGTTGGGATTGTATTGGGCAGGTGATGAGCAGTGCCTGGTTTTCTCCACACATGCCACTTAGAATTATCACCAAAAAGTTCTATCTTCGTCTCATCAGACCAGAGAATCTTATTTCTCATAGTCTGGGAGTCGTTCATGTGTTTTTTTTTAGCAAACTCTATGTGAACTTTCATATGTCTTGCACTGAGGAGAGGCTTTCGTCAGGCCACTCTGCCATAAATGCCCAACTGGTGGAGGGCTGCAGTGATAGCTGACTTTGTGGAACTTTCTCCCATCTCCCTACTGCATCTTTGGAGCTCAGCCACAGTGATCTTGGGGTTCTTTTTTACCTCTCTCTCCAAGGCTCTTCTCCCACAATTGCTGAGATTGGCTGGACGGCCAGGTCTAGAAAGACTTCTGGTGGTCCCAAACTTCTTCCATTTAAGGATTATGGAGGCCACTGTGCTCTTAGGAACCTTGAGTACTGCAGAAATTATTTTGTAACCTTGGCCAGATGTGTGCCTTGCCACAATTCTGTCTCTGAGCTCCTTGGCCAGTTCCTTTGACCTCATGATTCTCATTTGGTCTGACATGCACTGTGAGCTCTAAGGTCTTATATAGACAGGTGTGTGCCTTTACAAATCAAGTCCTATCAGTTTAATTAAACATAACTGGACTCCAATGAAGGAGTAGAACCATCTCAAGGAGGATCACAAGGAAATGGACAGCATGTGACGCAAATATGAGTGAGAAAAAGGTCTGAATACTTATGACCATGTGATATTTTAGTTTTTCTTTTTTAATAAATTTGCAAAAATTTCTACATTTCTGGTTTTTATCAGTCAAGATGAGGTGTAGAGTGTACATTAATGATAAAAAAAATGAACTTTTTTGCATTTACCAAATAGGTGCAATGAAACAAAGAGTAACATAGTAGCATAGTTATTAAGGTTGAAGGAAGACTTTAAGTCCATTTAGTTCAACTCATATCCTATCCTAACCTGCCCTAACATGTTGATCCAGAGGAAGGCATAAAAAAACTCATGTGGCAAACAGTAAGCTTCACATTGGGGGAAAAAAAATTCCTTCCCGACTCCACATACGGCAATCAGACTAGCTCCCTGGATCAACACATTATCTAGGAAACTAGTGTATATAACCTGTAATATTATACTTTTCAAGAAAGGCATCCAGTCCCTTCTTAAATTTTACTAGGGAATAACTCATTACAACATTATACGGCAGAGTTCCATAGTCTCACTGCTCTTACAGTAAAAAATCTGCATCTGGAGGAAAAAAAGTTTAAGCATAATCACAGATGTAGAGGATGCCCCCTTGTCCTGTCACAGGTCTAAAGCGCCCGTTACACTAAGCAAGATCACTAGCGATATCGCTGAAAAGTCTCCGATTTTGTGACGCAACAGTGACCTAGCCAGGGATATCGCTTAGTGTGACACTCAGCGACGGCCAGCCCCTCTGCTGGGTATCGCTGGTCGTCGTTGAATGTCCTGGACCATTTTTTGATCATTGGTCTCCCGCTGGCCAGCACACATCGCTGCGTGTGGCAGGCGGGAGACCAGCGATCAGCGAGCTGGAGCTGGTAACCAAGGTAAACAGCGGGTTTCTAAGCACGTGCGGTGCTTAGAAACCCACTGTTTACCTTGGTTACCAGCTCCCTGCACTAGCGCGCTGGTATCTAATGTACACTGCGGGTAACTAAGCGACGTGCATCGCTTGTTACCCGCGTAGTCGCTGTCCTGATCGCTACTGAGATCTGCCTGTTTGTCAGCTCACCAGCGATCATGTAGCGACACACCAGCGATCCTGACAAGTTCATATCATTCTTGGGATCGCTGGTGAGTCGCTATGTGTAACGGGACCCTAAGAGTAAAAAGATCATTAGAAAGGTTTTTGTACTGTCCCCTCATATATTTATACATTGGAAAAACGAAGGCTTAGGGATGATCTTATTACAAACTAAATAACCCCAAGTGTAATAACCTGTCTTGGTATTGCAGACCCCCCAGTTCTCTAATAACCTTGGTCGCTCTTCTCTGCACCCGCTCCAGTTCAGCTATGTCTCTCTTATATACCGAAAACCAGAACTGTACACAGTATTCTAAGTGTAGTCGCACCAGTGACTTGAATAGAGGTAAAATTATGTTCTCCTCATGAGCATCTATGCCTCTTTTAATGCATCCCATTATTTTATTTGTCTTTGCAGCAGCTGCCTGACACTGGCCACTAAATGTGAGTTTGTCGTCCACCCATACACCCAGGTCTTTTTCAGTGACAGTTTTGCCCAGTGTTTTACAATTAGGCACATAATTATACATCTTGTTTGTTCTACCCAAGTGCATGACCTTACATTTATCCTCATTAAAGCTCATTTGCCATATTTCAGCCCAAGGTTCTAGTTTACATAAATCCTCCTGTAATATAAAATTGTCCTCCTCTGTATTGATTACCCTGCAGAGTTTAGGGTCATCTTCAAATATTGAAACACTACTCTGTATGCCCTCTACAAGGTCATTAATAAATATGTTAAAAAGAAGAGGCCCCAATACTGACCCCAGTGGTACCCCACTGCTAACCGTGACCCAGTCCGTGTGTGCTCCATTAATAACCACCCTTTGTTTCCTATCCCTGAGCCAGTACTTAACCCACTTACACATATTTTCCCCTATCTCCACTGTTCTCATTTTATGTATCAACCTTTTGTGTGGCACCGTATCAAAAGCTTTTGAAAAGTCCATGTACACCATGTCCACTGCATTTCCTTGGTCCAGTCCGGAACTTACCTCTTCATAAAAGCTTATCAGATTAGTCTGACAAGAACGGTCTCTCGTAAACCCATGGTGATATTGGGTCATGAGGTTATTCTTCTTCAGATACTCCAGTATAGTATCTCTTAGAAAACCCTTCAGGATTTTATCCACAGTAGAGGTTAAGCTCACTGGCCTATAATTTCCAGGTTCAGTTTTTGCCCCCTTTTTGAATATTGGCACCACATTTGCTACACGCCAGTCCTGTGGTACAGACCCCGTTATTATGGAATCTTTAAAGATTAAAAATAATGGTCTATCCATGACTGTACTCGGGGGTGTATCCCATCCGGGCCCGGGGATTTGTCAATTTTAGTGATTTTTAGATGCCGCCGTACTTCCTGCTGGGTTAAGCAGGTGGAGAATTTTTGTTATCACTGATCATGTTATCTGTCATGGTATTTTCTTGTGTTAATACTGTTGAAAAAAAGTCATTTAGCATATTGGCTTTTTCCTCATCTTCATCTACCATTTCACCCAGACTATTGTTAAGGGGTCCAACACTATAATTTTTTAGTTTCTTACTATTTATGTAGTTAAAGAATATTTTGGTATTATTTTTACTCTCTCTGGCAATGAGTCTCTCTGTCTCAATCTTTGCTGCCTTGATTTGCTTTTTACATAATTTATTTAATCTTCTGTATTTATTTAATGCCTCATCACTACCTACTTGCTTTAATTCCCTAAATGCTTTCTTTTTGCCCCTTACAGCTCTATTTAGCCATAGTGGTTTCCTCCTATTTTTAGCATGCTTATTTCAATAGGGTATATATTGTGCACAGGTCCTATTCAGGATGCTAATAAACATCTACCATTTTCTTTATGTATTTTTATGTCTTGGGATATCGTCCCAGTTAATTGCACCAAAATCATCTCTCATCCATTGGAAATTTGCCTTCCTGAATCTTAGTGTCCTTGTAACCCCTCTACTACACATCTTATTAAAGGGAAAAATTTAAAGGGGTCTGAATACTTTCCGAACCCACTGTATAATGCTTAGAGTTTCTGATGCTAATGTCTTGGTGTCAGATACCACACGACATCATTATGGTGTGTTCATATAAAGATTTTTTATGCATTTTCTTTCCGCATGAAAAATACAGACAATTATCAGAAAACCACAACAGAAATTATGCACATTTTTGCTCAGTTTTTGAAGCTTTTTTTGTACGATTTTTTGTGTGTGTTTTATTGCTAACCCATTTTGATATCAGTGGGGAAAAACTGCACTAAAAACATCAAAATAATTGACATGCTGTGTTTTTTTAACAAGGCACTGTAAATGAGATTCATTTTGCTGTTATTGTAAAACTTTGCTTTTTTCCGCACAAAAAAACACACAGGAAAATATGTGGCATCGAGAAAAAAATGTATCAAAAACATATTAATTAGCCCTTAGAGGTCTTGTGGAGAGCATGTCTCAATGGAGCCAATATGAATTTTTCATTATATTCCCACGGAAAATGCGAACAGATTAATAATGTGCTTTATGTCCCAACTTAAAAATCTAATTTATGCTACTGTGAAAATTTTCTTTTATATTCTTGTGACTTCGAAAGTGTTGACAGAATAAATATGTGGATGATTTTTAAGTATCACGGTTAATCAGTGTTGATGATTAGGCAGATTGTGTTAGTAGTAATTAATAAAGCATAGCATGAACATAAACAAGGCACGGCATGGATTCATGCTATTAGTAAATTAATGCAAGCATTTAATATCTGAAGGACACTTCTCTCCACCTATGATGTGACATGTAATTATTTCCTTTCTCGGTAATTTGCTCAGTATCGCTCTGCAAGTCCCTTCCCTAAGTATATAAATAAGAATTCTTGAGTTGACAGTAAACAGCTTTGGAAGGCAATGACAGCACTGAAATATAACTTAATCCTCTTTGGGTAAATTTACAACCTCCTTAAGAGTGAAGAAATTGGGTTATTAGGTTCTGAAAAACGAGAGTGACGAAAAAAGTTATTGCAGAGTATGCATAGAACAGAGGAAATTTGTATGTTCACCGGTCAGATATGTGCTCCTCAAGAACTTTGCTGTTCAAGTAAGGTTACAATCATGCATCCATATATTAATTTTACATCCAGTTTTTCTTATTCATTTTTTTCAAAACTGTCTGAACTTTAATTTATCTAATGACTCTTAACCCCTTAACAGCATCGGAAAAATAAAGCGAGCTCTGGAACTGAGCACGCTCCATTCCCAGCAGATGATGTCTGTGTTATTCACCCATCATCAGCCGCTAACGATGATGAGTCATTCTCAGGCAGCGGTATTTACAACTCACAACCTGCAAGCACACTGCTATAATCGCCCTTAACCTGACAACTGATGTGAATGCAGGGCTGATAGTTTGCCATGACAGCAGGGGGCCTGATGTAGACCCTTGTGCCTGTATGACGATTCTCCATGTTCATATATAGATGACCATGATTTGCGTTTTATACAGCTACACTGTAGCAATGCTGTATATACTGTAAGGTAACGGACAATTGCAGGTCTAAAATAAATATTAACAAATAAGCTAAACAGTGAAAAAAGTTTTAAAAAATATTAAAAAATTTACAAAACATAAAAATTCAAATCACACCATTTTCCCCATTTAAGACAAAGATCTTATTTTAAAATCTTTAAAAATACATATGTGGAATTGCTGCATCCATAAACTGTGATCTATCAAAATATAAAATTGTGTCAGTTAGGGCCGAGTTACAGCGCCACTCTGTATACTCAGAGCAGTGACTGAACCAGTGCCACCCCCCCATGACTGAATGCTGAATGGTGGCCGGGAGAATAAAGATCATTTTCTCCCTGCAGCATTCGGCTGTGTGCGGGTGCAGGGCAGATTCAGAACACTGTTAACCTGCAGATTAACCCATATCTGCAGGTTAACAGCGTTATTCCTGGTGGCATGCTCCCTTTAAGACATGCATACCCTGTGGAACATGAATGTGTTTTTTAACCATTGATGAAAAAAGAGTGGAAAGTAAGGTGAAATGGGAGGACGAAAAAAGGGAGAACAAAGAAAAGAAAAGGAAGAAAAAAATAGAGACACTATTTTACTTTTCCGTCCCATAACTGGAAAGGAGAATAATAATCTTTTATCAATGAAGCCATACATCTTTCAAAATTAGGAAATAGGAAGGTATATCAAGGATAAGCATTTGTATATCTTCCAAGTGTTGCATTAGAGTCGATGAGGTTACTGGTACATTTTTGATTGCTGAAATTATCGGTTCAAGATATGACATTATAATAGAGTACTACTACTGAGACTTTTTCTTCTAAGAGTGTTCAATTCTCTGAGAAATAAAAATGTATTTTATGTAATCGAAAACGGGCTCTGGAGAAGGCAGTTAGTGCAAGACCACCAAGTGTGTTAGACATCCCCATGTGAGGAACAACCATTGAGGCGCAGCATGAGTTTTGCGACTGGGGCACTGTGAAGAATTAGAATGTTTTCTCTTATATTTGTAACCCTGGCTGTGCTACATGACTTTTCGTAGCCTGACATCTTCTGTGTGAATGCTTCTTCTCTTATTAGGCTGTCCTTCTAAATTTCTATTTCGCTCTTTCTGTATTTTAACCAGAAAGCAGTTAGGAACAATGTACTAATGCCAAAGAAAATACTTTTAATGGTATTTTTCAATAATAGTGTTTCTGTGTAACAATGTCCTGCACTAGCCCAGCTGAGCTGCAGAAGGCTGTGTCTGCTCTGATCTTATAAGAGCCCTTAAAGTGTTTTACTGTAAATAACGCAAAAGGAGGTTTCATGTGTATGAAGGGTCACAATTAATATAAGTCAGCCTGCTGTACAAGCTTTATTTTATGCAAAATATGGACTTTTTACCAAATAATGTTTTTTGTGGTGGCGGAAAAAAGGACTGCTGAACCCCTTAACCCCCAAGGGTGGTTTGCACGTTAATGACCTGGCCAATTTTTACAATTCTGACCACTGTCTCTTTATGAGGTTATAACTCTGGAACGCTTCAACGGATCTTCACGATTCTGAGATTGTTTTCTCATGACATATTGTACTTCATGTTAGCGGTAACATTTCTTCGATATAATTTGCGGTTATTTATGAAAAAAATGGAAATATGGTGAAAATTTGGAAAATTTGAATTTTTATTCCCTTAAAACAGAGAAATATGTCACCCAAAATAGTTACTAAATAACATTTCCCACATGTCTACTTTACATCAGCACAATTTTGGAACCAAAATTTTTTTGGTTACGAAGTTATAAGGGTTAAAAGTTGACCAGCGATTTCTCATTTTTACAACAAATTGTACAAAACCATTTTTTTTAGGGACCACCTCACATTTGAAGTCTCTTTGAGGGGTCTATATGGCAGAAAATACCCAAAAGTGACACCATTCTAAAAAATTGCACACCTCAAGGTACTCAAAACCACATTCAAGAAGTTTATTAACCCTTCAGGTGTTTCAAAGGAGCTGAAGCAACTTTGAAGGAAATAAATGAACATTTACCGTATATACTCGAGTATAAGCCGAGATTTTCAGCCCATTTTTTAGGGCTGAAAGTCCCCCTCTTGGCTTATACTCGAGTCATATACAGGGGGGAGGCGGAACGTAGCTGTTCTATATTCTCACCCCTCCGCCGGCGCGTCTCTGCAGCCCCTGCTCGTCTCCCACGGTCTCCGGTGCCTGTGTTCAGCGGTCAGGAGGTACCGCTCATTAAAGTCATGAATATGCACATATTCATGACTTTAATGAGCGGTACCATGTGACTGCTGAACACTGGCGCCGGAGACCGCGGGAGAAGAGCAGGGCAGAGACGCGCCGGCGGAAGGGTGAGTATAAGCGATATTTACCTGTCCCGTTCCACTGCTGCTCGCCGCTGTGTCCTCGGGTCCTCTTGCTGCGATGTTCAGGCAGAGGGCGCGATGACGTGGTTACTGCACGCTGCGCCCTTTGCCTGATCATTCACTGCTGGAGGACCCAGAAGACAGCGGCGTGCAGCGGTGGACACGGTGACAGGTAAGTATCACAGGTGCCGGGGGCCTGAGCGAGCGGTGACACCGGCACCTGTCCCCCATAGTGCGCCGGTGTCCCCGCCTGCTCAGGACACCGGCACCTGGCCCCCAGAGACGAGAGGTGAGTATGTTTTTTTTTTTTGCAGCAGCAGCAGCTTCGGCAGCATAAGGGACCTATTCAATGCAGCATCTATGGGGGCATAATACATGGGGCATCTATGGGGGCATAATACATGGGGCATCTATGGGGGCATAATACATGGGGCATCTATGGGGGCATAATACATGGGGCATCTATGGGGGCATAATCTATGGAGCATCTATGGGGGCATAATCTGTGGAGCATATATGGGGCATAATCTGGTGAGCATCTATGGGGGCATAATCTGTGGAACATCTATGGGAGCATAATCTATGGAGCAACTATGGGGGCATAATACATGGAGCATCTATGAGGGCATAATCTAAGGAGCTTCTATGGGGGCATAATACATGGGGCTTCTATGGGGGCATAATACATGGGGCATCTATGGGGGCATAATCTGTGGAACATCTATGGGGGCATAATCTGTGGAGCATCTATGGGGTCATAATCTATGGAGCATCTATGGGGGCATAATCTATGGATCATCTATGGGGGCACAATCTATGGAGCATCTATGGGGCACAATACATGGGCAGCATATGGGGCACAATACATGGGCAGCATATGGGGCACAATCTATGGAGCATCTTGTGGGGCATAATACATGGGGCAGCATATGGGGCACAATACATGGAGCGTCTTGTGGGGCATAATACATGGGGCAGCATATGGGGCATAATCTTATTTTCCACTCTAGGCTTATACTCGAGTCGATAAGTTTTCCCAGTTTTTTGTGGCAAAATTAGAGGGGTCGGCTTATACTCGGGTCGGCTTATATTCGAGTATATACGGTAACTTTTTAGTCACAAAAATTATCTTTTACAAAATTTTTTTTATTTTAACAAGCGTAAATGGAGAAAACGGAAAGAAAAAGTTGTTGTGCAATTTCTCCTGAGTACGCCGATACCCCATATGTGGGGAAAACCACTGTCTGGGTGCACGGCAGGGCTTGGAAGGAATGAGCGCTGTTTGACTTTTTCAAACCAAAATTGGCTGTAATTGAGATTGGATGCCATGTCACGTTTAGAGAGCCCATGATGTGCCTAAACATTGGAAACCCCCATAAGTGACACCATTGTGGAAACTAGACCCCCTAAGGAACTTATCTAGATCTGTTGTGAGCACTTTGAACCCCCAAGTGTTTCACTAAAGTTAATAATGCCTGGGTGTGAAAAAAAAAATTTCCACAAAAATGATTTTTTTAGTCCCCAATTTTTGATGTTTCCCAAGAAAATTGAATCCCAAAAGTTGTCCAATTTGTCCTGGGTATGCTGATACCCCATATGTGGGGGGAAAAACTGTTTGGGCACACGACAGGGCTCGGAAAGGAAGTAATGACGTTTTGGAATGCAGACTTTGATGGGTGTCATGTTCAGTTTGCAGAGTCCCTGATTTGGCTAAACAGTGGAAACCCCCCACAAGTGACCCCAATTTGGAAACTAGACCCCCTAAGAAACTTATCTAGATTTGTGGTGAGCACTTTGAACCCTCAAATGCTTCACACAAGTTTATTATGCCCGGACATGAAAATAAAAAATCCTATTTTTTCCCACAAAAATGATATTTAAGTCACCAATTTTTTATTTTCCCAAGGGTAACAGAAGAAATTGGACCATAAAAGTTGTTGTCCAATTTGTCCTGAGTACGCTGATACCCCATATGTGGGGGGCCACTGTTTGGGAGCATGGCAGAGCTTGGAAGGGAAGGAGCACCATTTGACTTTTTCAAACCACAATTGGCTGGAATCGAGATTGGACGCCATGTCGCATTTGGAGAGCCCCTGAGGTGCCTAAACAGTGGGAACCCCCACAAGTGACTCCATTTTAGAAACTAGACCCCCTAAGGAACTTATCTGTGGTGAGCACTTTGAGCCCCCAAGTGCTTCACACAAGTTTATAACGTAGAGCCGTAAAAAAAAAAAAAATCATATTTTTTCCACAAAAATGATGTTTTCACCCAAATTTTTATTTTCCCAAGGGTAAAAGTTATTGTGCAATTTGTCCTGAGTACGGTGATACCCAATATGTGTGGGTAAACCACTGTTTTGGAGCATGGCAGAGCTCGGAAGGGAAGGAGCGCAGTTTGACTTTTTCAACGCAGAATTGGCTTGACGTCATGTCGCGTTTGGAGAGCTCCTGATGTGCCTAAACAATGCAAACCCCCCACAAGTGACACCATTTTGGAAACTTGACCCCCAAATGAATTTATCTACATCTGTTGTGAGCACGTTCAACCCCCAAGTGTTTCACCAAAGTTGAATGCCTGGGTGTGAAAAAAAAATAAACATTTCCACAAAAATGATTTTTAATAGTCCCCAATTTTTGATTTTTACCAAGGAAATTGGACCCCAAAAGTTGTTGTCCAATTTGTCCTGAGTATGCTGATACCCCATATGTGGGGGCAAAATACCGTTTGGGAGCACAGCAGGGCTCAGAAAGGAAGTAATGACATTTTGGAATGCAGACTTTGATGGGTGTCATGTTCAGTTTGCAGAGCCCCTGATGTGCCTAAACAGTGTAAACCCTCCACAAGTGACCCCATTTTGGAAAGCAGACCCCCTAAGGAACTTATCTAGATGTGTGGTGAGCACTTTGAACCCCCAAATGCTTCACAGAAATTTATAACGTAGAGCCTTAAAAATAAAAAATCATAATTTTTCCACAAAAATGATCTTCTCGTCCCCATTTTTTTATTTTCCCAATGGTAACTGGAGAAATTGGACCCCAAAAGTTGTTGTCCAATTTGTCCTGAGTACGCTGATACCCTATATGTGGGAGAAAACTACTGTATGGGCACACGTCGGGGCTCGGAAGGGAAGTAGTGACGATTTGCATTGCAAATGATGGAATAGTCTGTGGGCGTCATGTCACGTTTGGAGAGCCCCTGATGTGCCTAAACATTGGAAACCCCCCACAAGTGACCCCATTTTGGAAACTAGACCCCAACGGAACTTATTTAGATGTGTGGTGAGAACTTTGAACCCCAAATGCTTCACAGAAGTTTATAATGTAGAATCATAAAAATAAAAAATCATATTTTTTTCCACAAAAATGATATTTTCCCACCCAATTTTCTATTATACCAAGGGTAACAGAAGAAATTGGACCCCAAGAGTTATTTTGCAATTTGTCATGAGTATGCTGATACCCCATATGTGGGGGTAAACTACTGTTTGGGCGCATGGCAGAGCTCAGAAGGGAAGGAGCACCGTTTGACTTTTTCAACGCCGAATTGGCTGGAATTGAGATCAGATGCCATTTCATGTTTGGAGAGTCCCTGATATGCCTAAACAGTGGAAACCCCCCAATTCTAACTCCAACCCTAACCCCAACACACCCCTAACCCTAATCCCAACCCTAACCATGACCCTAAACACAAACCTAACCCTAACACACCCCTAACCCTAATTCCAACCCTAACCCTAATCCTAACTTTAGCCCCAACTCTAACCCTAACTTTAGCCCAACCCTAACCCTAACCCTAATGGAAAAATGGAAAAAAATACATTTTTTTTTAATTTTATTATATTTCCATAACTAAGGGGGTGATAAAGGGGGGTTTGATTTACTATTTATATTGGGGTTTTATGATTGGCAGCTGTCACACGCTAAAAGACGCTTTTTATTGCAAAAAATAGTTTTTGCATCATCACATTTTGAGAGCTATAATTTTTTCTTATTTTGGCCCACAGAGTCATGTGAGACCTTATTTTTTGCGTGCCGAGTTGACGTTTTTATTGGTACTATTTTTGGGCACATGACATTTTTTTGATCGCTTTTTATTACGATTTTTGTGAGGCAGAATGAACAAAAACCAGCAATTCATGAATTTCTTTTGGGGGGGCGTTTATACCGTTCAGTGTGTGGTAAAATTGATAAAGCAGTTTTATTCTTCGGGTTAGTACAATTACAGCAATACTTCATTTATATCATTTTTTTATGTTTTGGCACTTTTTTTATACAATAAAAACAATGATATAAAAAATAATTATTTTGCATCGCTTTATTCTGCGAGTTATAACTTTTTTTTTTCGCTGATAATGCTGTATGCAGCTCGATTTTTGCGGGACAAGATCACAGTTTCAGTGGTACCATGTTTATTTATATCCGTCTTTTTGATCGTGTGTTATTCCACTTTTGTTCGGCGGTATGATGATAAATAATTGTTTTTTTGTCCTTTTTTTTAAGGGGTTCACTAAAGGGGTTAACTAGTGGGACAGTTTTATAGGGCGGGTCGTTACCGACGCGGCAATACTAAATATGTGCACTTTTATTGTTTTGCTTTTTTATTTACATGAAGAAATTAATTTATTGGGACATTTTTTTTTCTTTATTTGGGAATTTTTTTTTACACGTTATTTATTATTTTTTTAACTTTTTACCTTTGTCCCAGGGTGAGACATTACTATACAACGTCAGATCACTGATCTGACACTGTGCACAGCACTGTGTCAGATCGGCGATCAGACAGGCAGTGCAGCAGGCTTTCTCAGCGCCTGCTTTCAGCAGGCGCTGAGGAAGCAGTCTCGCTGCAAGACCCAGAAGGACCACGCGGTCATCTTAGATCCGGGGTACTGCAGGGAGGAGGCCCTCGGAACAGTGCGATCACATCGCACTGCTCTGAGGGTCTTAGGGAAGCACGCAGGGAGCCCCCTCCCTGCGCGATGCTTCCCTGTGCCCCCGCTACACTGCAATCTTCTTTGATCGCAGTGTTCCGAGGGTTAAAGTTCCGGGAGCTCTGTGGTCCATAGTGCCAGGTGTCAGCTGTGATAATCAGCTGACACCCGGCTGCGATCAGCTTCGCTCCCCCGGGAGCGCAGCTGATCGCATATGACGTACTTTTCCGTCCTTGGGAATTAAGTCCCAGGGCACATGGACAGAATAGTACGTCTGATGGAAAAAAGGGGTTAAAATAAACACCATTGTAATGATTTGTATCTATCAAGGACTGTCATTTTCAAAATCCTCCATCTCACAGGTAGCATTGCAAAATAACTACAGTTAGGTCCATAAATATTTGGACAGAGACAACATTTATCTAATTTTGGTTCTAGACATTACCACAATGAATTTGAAACAAAACAAATCAGATGCAGTTGAAGTTCAGACTTTCAGCTTTCATTTGAGGGTATCCACATTAAAATTGGATGAAGGGTTTAGGAGTTTCAGCTCCTT